>OX276369.1:10537227-11737227 GCA_946251885.1 Cosmia pyralina | reverse complement strand
TTCCAAAGCTCAGACGCGCTGCGCTATATTTGGTCTTAAAGTAACAGACAGTTGCGTACATATATTTAAATCTCATAAATTATTAACCTTCCCGTGCCTTTATATCCTAGAATATAAATACAGTAATATTTAGCAATATTTATACAGTTGTTTTATCTCACGAAAGCGGGTGAGCCATACTTGTAAGTGTAAATGTTACATGCACATTGTCTTTGTGTGCGTAAGCTTGGGAGCGCGCTACCTGCAGTGACGCACACAAGAGCGCGTGTCGAGCGCGTGTCTCGTGTGTGTGCATTACATCTACAAGTATGGCTCACCCGCTTTCGTGAGATAAAACAACTATAATAACAAATCGATGTCTATTTGCAACTTTAATAGGAACTAGAAAACGAAGTACACCTATAAGATCATAATACCAGAATCTATTATGCACGGGCGTATTTAAAACAAGCTTATTAAAAAGAAATGTGATTTATATGGCTCCTGTAATCTTTAAGAAAATACCTGACGAAATTAAAAACTTACCGTTGCAAAAATTTAAAAAACGTTTTACAGAATTACTTGTAGATAAATGTTATTATTCTGTGCAGGATTTCTTAAATGATATTTTTTTGTAACCTCTATTGAACTCTACTTTGTATTACATTTGCATGCTATATTAAGGCAGAATGTACTTACATGGAGCATATATAATTTAACAACTTATTTTTTTGTACCTACATTCGAAGCAAATAAAGACATATTCTATTCTATTCTATTCTAAAAAACATAAAAAATGTTGGTTTTTAAAATCAATTTGAAAGTTTACAATGTCTGTTCTGGAATCTCTTCGTTAATGGATGATGATATTTCAGTTGGTTTTATTGGTTTGACCGTTTTTGTGACTGGCTAAACCTTCAGATGCAAAACAGTAATAGAAGTAGGTATGTAGTAATAATCTAAAAAGCAGCCAGAAGTAGCTAGATTCAATATGGTGGCTAAAACGGAATATTTTTTGGCTAAAACCGTTGAAAATCCGCTAGATCTAGCCACAAAGTGGCTAAAACGGCAACAATGTTTGGAACAGACCATACGTCGATGTTAGGACAATTTTGTATGTCATGTGAGTCATGTCTCTAGTGATAAAAGTCCATTGTTCAATGTCACCAGGCATTCCTCCTTTCCGGTCCTAGTGTGAATCATGCAATCCGCTATTATTTAGGAATCGTAAATTAGATTCGTGTGCTTGTCAATCTTCTTCCAACATTATACTTACCAGATTTATTATCACAGGGGCGACCGTTGCGAAGAAACCAAAACTAGACACACGAAGAACCAAACTAGAAGATACAATAACAGCCGAGCAAACGGAAAAAGAAAACTCAGATTCGAAAGTTACCCGGATAATTCCAATTCACACAGGTGATAAACCATACAAGTGTGATGTTTGTCACCGTAGTTTTAGTCGCAAATTTGTTTTAAAACAACATATTCGTATACACACTGGCGTAAAACCTTATACGTGTGATGTATGTCAACGTAGTTTTAGGCAAAGGACTCATTTAACAAATCATATTCGTATACATACAGTTGAAAAACTTTATAAATGTGACGTATGTCAACGTAGTTTTTGTGAGAAGAGTGCTTTAACACATCATGTTCGTTTACACACAGGTGAAAAACCTTATAAGTGTGGTGTATGTAACCGTAGTTTTACTCACAAGTCTGTTTTAACAGATCATATTCGTATTCACACTGGCGTAAAACCTTATGAATGTGATGTATGTCAGCGTAGTTTTAGTGTAAAGAGTACTTTGACAAAACATACTCGTGTACATACAGGTGAAAAACCTTATAAATGTGACGTATGTCAGCGTAGTTATTGTGATAAGGGTTCTTTAACAAAACATACTCGTGTACACACAGGCGAAAAACCTTACGAGTGTGGTGTATGTCAGCGTAGTTTTACTCACAAGTCTGTTTTATCAGATCATATTCGTATTCACACTGGCGTAAAACCTTATAAATGTGATGTATGTCAGCGTAGTTTTAGTGTAAAGAGTACGTTGACAAAACATACTCGTGTACATACAGGTGAAAAACCTTATAAATGTGACGTATGTCAGCGTAGTTATTGTGATAAGAGTTCTTTAACAAAACATACTCGTGTACACACAGGTGAAAAACCTTATAAATGTGACGTATGTCAGCGTAGTTATAGTGATAAGTGTTCTTTAACAAAACATACTCGTATACACATAGGTGAAAAACATTTTGTTTCAAATTTTTAGTCAGATGAGGTAGATTTTTCGTAAAACGGCCGTTTTTGGCGTTACTTGCTATAACTTCAAACCTAGGAGGTATGTGTGCTCTTACCGACCCGTCTCAAAGATTAATCCTGCGGGGTTCTTGCGTAACACTTTAAATGACAATCGATCGCAAAGCCTTTCATTTAGATAGTTCAGCTACGTCCGTTGCGTTATTTACGTTGTGAAGCAGACGAATTTTTCAAACCTATGAAACGATGGATTAGAAACGTTTAAATCCATCGGATTTAGACTCGGATTGATTGAAAGTGTGTTACGCAATTAGGGTGTTGTTTATGCGAACCTACTACCGCACTTAACTAATACCGCCCTAAAATAATGTTGCGATTTCATGAAATCATGAGGTTTGAGGTAAATTCTAACTTATGGAGTTGTATTGCTGATTCTAGTGATCATAATTCTGTAAAGCCATATATAATATATAAGAAAATTTGAATTTCGCGGGCTACCTTAGCGCATCCTCCTTAAAGTATGACATTTAGGAGAATTTGCGTTTCTATGAGGTTGAGCACACATTGCTAAAGCGAAATGTTCTTTTTTTTTTATTGTTGGGGCTGCCTCGGTTGTGCAGTGCATCGGGCATGTTTGCGGAAGCGCGAATAGATTTCTGTCATGCCATCACCCCACTTGCCCTGTAAAATTGACTACCCCTCGGTAGTCAATTTTACAGGGCAAGTTTTACTGTGGGGCTTGATTAACTCGAAAATTGGTGGTGATAATCTTTCAGTCAGGTTGCGGAAATATCCCAAGCGGTTATTTTAAATTCCACCCTTATGGGGGTGAAAACAGGGAATATGGTTTTTAAGAAATATCTTATTCATTTAGTTAATTAACTTGGAACTTGGCACAAATACTGGCCTAAGCAAGTAATAAAATTTGTCATTCATACTTTTTCCTCCAGAGGGAAGGCTAGAGGGTGAGGGGAGCAGAGGAGGGGGTGGTGAGGAGGAAAGGGGGAGGCACTGAGGAGGGAACGGAGGAAGGGGAGGGTGTGGTGAGGAGGGAGGAGGAGAGGGAGAGGAGGGTGTGAGGGGGAAGGAGGTGGAGAGGGGGACAAGAGTTGTTGAGGGTAGAGGGAGAGGGGAAGCCGGTGAAGGGGGAGATTAGCGGGAAGGGGATGTATTGAGGTGGGAAAGAGGGAAAAAGGGATGGGGATGGGGAGGGTGAGGGGGTGAGAGGTGGGAAGGAGAGATGTGTGAGAGGGGGTTAGAGGGAGAGGAGGAAGGGTGAGAGGGGGGTTAGAGGGAGAGGAGGAAGGGTGAGAAGGGGGTTTGAGCGTGAGGGGGGGGGGGGGAAGCGACGAGTGCCTTTACACCTTAAAGTTGCTTTTTGTATAGCACTGATTCATTGAAGAGAGATTGAGTTGAGACTGACTGATTGGAAAGCGGAAAGAGGTGGAGAGGGATAGGAGGTTGTAGTTAGGGGGAAGGTGTAGTGAGTGGGAGGGTATGGAGAGGGGGGAGGAGTTGGTGAGGGTAGGGGGAGGGGAAAGCGATGAAGGAGGTGTGAGAGGGGATAATTGGGGGAGGCGGGAAGGGGATGTGGTGAGGGGATGACAGGGAGAGGGGATTGGGTGGGTGAGGGGGCGGTGAGGGTGATGATAGAGGAGGTGAGAAGGGAGGGGGTGAGAGGAGGATAAGAGGGAGGGTGAGAGGGGAGGGAATGGGAGGGGGTGAGATGAGAATAAGAGGGAGAGGAGGAGGGGTGAGAGGGGATAAAAGGGAGAGGGGGAGGGGTGAGAGGGGATAAAAGGGAGAGGGGGAGGTTAGCGGGATGGAGACGGGGTGAGAGGGAGAGGGGATGGGGTGGGTGAGAGGGTGAAAGGGGGTGGTGAGGGAGATGATAGATAAGATAAGATAAGATAAGATATATTTATTTGTCAAAAACACGTGTAGGTTTACAATCAGTTGGAATGATTACAAAAAAAAGAAGTTTCAGCATGTTTTGCCTAGAAAGGCGTACAAATTGAGTGATAATATAATTCCAAGTACATACAACAAAAATATAAAGTAGTTTAAGTTAATAAAATAATAATAACAATTAATGTCTAAAGATCATCATTCAAATAGTCGTCAACACTATAGTAACATTTATTTATTAAAAGTTTCTTCATGCTTTTACTAAAACTATTAATATTCAAATCTTTGTATGCCTTTGGTACCCTATTGTAAAGTTTTGGGGCCATACAGAATACACTCTTACGCATGAGAGCTTTTTTAGCACCGTGTACACGAAGTCTCCGAATATCACGTTGACTTCTTTCGGAACCATCTGAAGACCTCGGAAACAATTGAGGATTTTTTTTAACAAACAATACCGCTTCTAATATATACAAAGAAGGAAGTGAGAGAATTTGATGTTTTATAAAATATGGTTTGCAACTGTCTGTAATTTTAAGACCGAACATAGCTCTTATGCATCGTTTTTGCATTCTAAATATAACATCTTTATGTGTCGAGTTTCCCCAGAAAATAATGCCGTATCTAAGGATCGATGCAACAAGTCCGTGATAGGCAGTAATCAATGTATCCCTATTTACGATTGGGGCGAGTTTGTACAATGCGTAGGAAGAACTACTAATTTTCTTACTGATTTCTTCAATGTGATCCTTCCAATCAAGTTTTTTATCAATGGTTAGTCCAAGGAATTTGGAATTATCTACTCTGCATATGGTGTGATTTTTATATCTTAAGTTAATGTCATTTCTTACTGGTATTCTTTGACTAAAATGCAAGATTTGGGTTTTCTTTAAATTAATTTTTAGGTTATTATTGTCTAACCAGTAAATTATAGAAGCTAGAGCATTATTAATGTCAAGTTCATAAGTGTCAATTTTCTTACATGCTATTGCGACTGTGCTATCATCTGCAAAAAGAGTCATAGGATGCTCAATCGATTTCGGAAAGTCATTTATATATATGATAAATAATAATGGTCCCAGAACGCTTCCCTGGGGTACACCGAATTTCACTATATGTTCTTGAGAAAAATATGTAGTCGCTGTTTTGTTACGATCTATTCTTGAGATTGCTGTGATTTGCTTTCTATTGGATATATAGGATTCAATTAATTTAAGAACATTGCCTCTAACTCCATATTTGTCAAGTTTATTAATTAAAATAGTGTGGTCAACGTAGTCAAATGCTTGTGTCATATCGCATAGCACAGCGCAAATGGGAGTCCTTTCATCCATCCGTAACATTACAGTGTGTAGAAAATCATAGACCGCCATATTGATTGTCTTATTTTGTCTGAAACCTTTTTGCTCACTACAAAGAATATTATTATTTTCCATATACGTATATAATTGTTTGTAAATGTACTTTTCAAAAATCTTCGACATTATTGGTATCAGCGCAATTGGTCTATAATTTACAATTAGGTCTTTGTGGAGGAGGGTGAAAGGGGAGGGAAGGGGAGGGGGGTGAGAGGAGGATTAGAGGGAGAGGAGGGGGGTGAGAGGAGGATTAGTGGGAGAGGAGGAGGGGTGAGAGAGGGCTTAGAGGGAGACGAGGAGGAATGACGAGTGCCTTTATACCTTAAAGTTGCGTTTTGTATAGCATTGATGCATTGAAGAAACCCTGCCCGACAGAAATGACCGAAAAATAGAAAGTCGGCACAAAAAACAGAGTTTGAACGCGCTAATCTCTGGAACTACCAGGCGGACTTTAATAATTATTTTTGCATTTGATAGCCCAATTCTTAAGGAAGGCTTAGGCATATTTAACATCACTCTAGGACTCTTAGGTGCCGAGCAAAAAGAAAAAAAGTCAGAAAAACGCTAAACAAAAACGAAATAATAGCGTGGGCAAGCAATGCATCAGCAGCAAGGAATTTCAGAATTTTGGCAGAAGCTATCTATCTATATAAATAAAAAGAGGAGTCCTGACTGACTGATTGACTGACTCATCAACGCCCAGCCTTAACCCTTGGACCTAGAAAGCTGAAATTTTCACAAGTAGACAAGGAATAAGGAAAGAATTCCCGGTAGTACGTTCCCGACATCCACGCGGGCGAAGCCGCGGGCAAAAGCTAGTGTTGCATAATCTATCAAAAAAAGGTGTGCGTTACGATTGCTCCGCCAAGTTATCCAAACAGAAAAAAACTTTGCCTAAAAAATTGTCGAAATTTGTCAAAATCAAAGGGTACAAACCAAAAATTTGTCAAAGTAAAAATAAAGAAGTTATAAGAGTTTTAAGTTGGCCGCGCGAACGTAACGTGGAGGATTGCGCGGCCATGGAGATCTCAGCAATGACGTGGGTTAGAGATCTAATTCTTTTTGTCAATTGAAGGCTGAATTTATCAAAAATTGTCGAAAAAATAATTATAAGCTCTAGATCAATATTTTACGAAATATTCACCTTGGAACTTATGGCCGCGCAATCGTGCACTTGTTGTTTCTTTATTGTTGATTATTTCTTTAAAACTTATGATTTCATATAGTAAAACTGTTACAAGAAGAAAGGTCTGAATTTGTCAAAACTAACGAAAGCAATAAATACTACTAAAGTTTAATTAAACAGACGAAATCAGTCCAAAACGAAAAGTACGTGGCCGCGCGGTCGAAACGTTACTTTGTGCGCTGATATCTCATTATCTATAATTGCTAAGATTTTGGTGTGAACATCCATTTATTCGACATATTAGCCTCATTAGAATGACATATCGTTTTACCCTCAGAACAGTTTTCAACGCGTGTAATCTCAAAAATGATGTTATCTCATACAATGTTCGAGCAGGGTAACCATAATTTCGATTTGATTTTTTGGGAATACCTCTAACTGGAGAAGTGGAGACTAGCTAGACTAGACTAATTGGACAACATCTAGCTCAATCTGCAAAATTTATTATTATTACATAAAAGAACTTGCTAGCAAAATTAACAAAAAAAAAAAAAAAACTTTATTTGGGACAAACAAACACTTGTACAATGTATATTACAATGAAATATGGTAAGACGTATGGGTAAATGTACAATCCATAACGTTTCCACACATTACTTGTACAGTAGAATGGGGTTACTTTGATAGGTAACCCCATTCTACTGTACATTATTAATTAGGTAGGTAAAAATATAAAGATTACAAAAAATCTTCGATCTAGATAAAGGATCAGGAACAAAAATAAGTCGCTCAAGTGGCCACGTTTACAGACACGTAAACATTTACATTTCTTCCTTCGAAATATAGAAATATTTAATGTAGATTAAAAAAAACACGGTCTTATGCGCCTTAAAAATAATAAAATAACCCTCCGGGGGTCTTGATAACCCAAGAGGACGTACATACAAAAAACACAGACCACCACCACCACATACAATCATGCTTACAGGTGAACTCGAAAAACGTGTGGCGCATCTTTCTGCTAAGGTATAAACACAAAGATAATTTCATAAATAATTATTATCTATTGAAACGTGTTAAGTAGTAAAGATGCGCCCCACGATTTACAAGTTCACCTGTAAGTAGGTATGTATGTGGTGGTGGTGTGTGTTTTTTGTGAATATATCCTCTTGGGTTACCAAGACCCCCGGAGGGTTATTTTATTATTTTTGAGGCGCATACAAACGTGTTTTTTTTAAATCTACAATAATATATTTTGTTCTTTTTCGTTTTCTTATGTAGTATGTACCTGTTTGTCATTTTAGACTTTAGAACGGGCTATAATAATTAAATGCGTACATAAAATTTCGTGTCTGTACTGTTGATGGTCGAGGAGTCCCCTCGTCTGGAGCCAATCCTGAGTGCAGCAGCCAGGTCAAGGTAGACTTTAGAACGGACTATCATAATTAAAGCGTATATAAAAAGTCGTATCTGTGCTGTTGACCCTTGAGGAGTGCCCTGGTTTTAGGAAGCCAATCCTGGGTGCAGCAGCCAGGTCATGTTAGGCTTTAGGACGGACTATTATAATTAAATGCGTACATAAATTTTTGTAACTTTACTGTTGACCGTTGAGGAGTTCCCTGGTCTGAAGCCAATCCTGAGTGCAGCAGCCAGGTCAAGGTAGACTTTAGAACGGACTATCATAATTAAAGCGTATATAAAAAGTCGTATCTGTGCTGTTGACCCTTGAGGAGTGCCCTGGTTTTAGGAAGCCAATCCTGTGTGCAGCAGCCAGGTCATGTTAGGCTTTAGGACGGACTATTATAATTAAATGCGTACATAAATTTGTGTAACTTTACTGTTGACCGTTGAGGAGTTCCCTGGTCTGAAGCCAATCCTGGTGCAGCAGACAGGTCAAGGTGGACTTTAGAACGGACTATTGTAATTAAAGCGTATATAAACTTGGTAACGCGGTTTTTCAGGGTTCCGTAGTCAACAAGGAACCCTTATAGTTTCGCTATGTCTGTTCGTCTGTCTGTCTGTCCGTCTGCAGCTTAGCTCAGAGACTCTTAGTACTAGAAAGCAACAATTTGGCATGGATATACACATTCATTACGCCGACAAAGTGGTAAAATAAAATCATGAAAAAAAAATTTTTTAGAGTAGGTAAGTACTTATGTATCTACACGTAAAGTGGGGATGTTTTTTCTTTTTCTCGTCTACCCCATGGTGTGGGATGTTGTTGGATGGGTTTTTCAAAAATATTGCGGTTTCGTGTAAACAATTTTTCGATTTAAGGATCCGTTTCTGAAATATTAAGCTTTATAGTGCTAATTTTTGTTAGAGTCAAGTGTCCCCCCCTCCATTACTTTTTGTGGATGAGAAATCATCAAATGACTTCTCCCGCTCTGGGCGGAGCAGGAGGGCTTGTCAGACTTTTACTTACTAAAATTCACCCGTGTTCCTTCAGTTGCCTGTGCCAGGGCCACGATATCTCTTTCGCACAACCCGCGACCCCGGCGGCATCGGCCCTATCGGACCCCATAATTGCTGACATCTTTTTGAGGCGCGCGTGGAATACGACGCGCCGTCTACCCGGGCCTGGTATCCTTACCGGACGGCGAGCTACCCATTACTCGCCGTCTGCAAGCCCCCCCCCCCCCCCTGCCAGCTTAACGGTTAGTTTGGGCTGGGTTATAAAATTCACGGTAGTAGTATATACTGCTACCGTGCATTTTAAAACCCAACTTCGTTATATATATAACGAAGTTAAATATAAATATCTAATTATTGAAATATACAAGTTAATTTATTTAATAAAAATAAATTTTGCAGGTTGAGCTAGATGTTGTCCAATATAATTGCTAGTCTCCACTTCTCCAGTTAGAGGTATTCCCAAATCAAATCGAAATCATGGTTACCCTGCTCTAACATTGTATGAGATAACATCATTTTTGAGATTACACGCGTTGAAAACTGCTCTGAGGGTAAAACCAGTCGTCGTCTGGACGCACCCGCGCACGGTGGAATATAGGTCTCCTCACCTATTTCCGCGACAATGTCTGTGAATACGCTAAAATGTGTGAATTGCAATATGGTGATTTGTGAACTTTTATCTTTTATCCAAAATAAAATAGATGTGATGGACAATGAGAGCCTCATAAGGATTTGTGATACCGCCTTCACGGTGGAAGAAGTGGACAGTGCTAAGGAGTTGCTGTTTAGTTCAATAAAAACCGACAAGAAGAAAGTGACGAGACGCAAAGAAGGAAAAAAAGTGAGAGACTTGGAGGATATTATATGTGTCTTCAAAGTGACAGAGCCAGATCTTATACCTATCTTCGTGGCGCGTGACTTGCAAAAATTACCGCCAGTTACATTTGATCATGTGGATGTGACCAAATTATTAAAAGATTTGTTGATTGTACGTCGAGAAATCAATGAAATAAAAAGTAAATATGCAACAGTCACTCAACTGGATGAACTGAAGCTAGATTTGGAATCAAACATGCTCCCAGTACCATTGTTAGCGCGCAATATTAATGCGAAGAAAAGAGGAGGGTATTTGCTTGACAGTGGGCCGGTAGGATTATCACCGGCGGCGCCTGTGTACGGCGACGACGACGGTGACTCGATCGCGAGGTGTGCGAGTGCAGAGCGCGACCGCACTGAGTCACCAAAGTATCGCTCTCTCGCTTGTACACACACTGAGGCGATCATAACGGGTGCGCCTGCACCGATTAACTCAACACTATTAGAAAACGAAATGTGCGAAGTGTTGTCTGAGTCAGCTGTTTGTCGTACAGAAAACAGTCAATTAAAAAGACCTACTATGGCGGAGGTAACAAGGAATGGTGAATGGAAAACGCCCAAGAAACCAACGGATAAGTGGACTGTAGTGCAATAGCGGCGGTCTAAAAGTCGTTTTACGGGTAAAATGGGCAGAGCGACCACAGACATGTCGGAGAAATTTAAAGCAGCGGATGTATATATCAAAAATAAAACTACGGAGATTGTTTCGCTTGAGAAAATAACGATGAAGAGGGAAAAGCCATACAAGGCCTTTAAAGTGCTAGTTAACAAAAACAAACTGGACGTTTTTCTAGATGACCAGATATGGCCTGACGGCGTGACTTTTAGGCGCTTTATTCATTTTAAGAATAGAAGGGAAGACAAAAATAATTCCATTTTTGGGAGCGAGGCAATAACAAAATCAAATAATGGATAGTATTTCAAAAATGAACGTAATAACATTCAATTGCAAAAATATCAAAAGGTCGGTGAACTGTGTGCGTTCACTGTGCAAAACAGCTGATATTATTTTGCTACAAGAAACGTGGTTATACCCACATGATTTAACCTTTCTTGATAGTGTTGATCAGGAATTCAGTTATACGGGAAAGTCTTCAGTGGATACATCAGCTGGCATGTGTAAAGGGAGACCCTACGGAGGGCTCGCCATACTATGGCGTAAAAGTGCATTTAGCTACGTGAGTGAGGTTCAATGTATCAGTGACCGTATATGTGCAGTGAATATAGTGGTGAACAACAGGTGTTTTTTGGTTATAAACATGTATATGGCGACGGATTGTCGTGAAAATCTACCACTTTTTACGGAGTGTCTTAGCGAGATGTATTCTATTATACAAAACAATAACGCTGAAGCAGTGTATGTGTTGGGAGATTTCAACGCTCACCCGGGTGAGTCATTTTGTGATGAACTTATAAGTTTTTGTAGTGAGCAGGAATTAGTATGCGCGGATCTAGATTACTTAGGCATATTATCGCAAACATACACGTTCATTAGTGACTCACACGGGTGTAAGCGCTGGCTCGACCACTGTCTTGTCACACAAGCGGCGGGAAAAACAATTTTAAACATTGAGGTTATTTATGATACGTTTTGGTCAGATCACTTTCCCTTAAAAATAGAATGTAATGTAAATGTTATTAGATTAAAAACTAGTGTAATTGAATCATCGCTTAATAGTGTTCGATGGGGTGAGAGAAGCCCTGATGAAATAAAGGAGTACGCGTACTTGTGCAACAAAAAATTGAAAAACTTAGATTTTCCTGAGGAATTTGAGCTATGCGCTGATATTTTTTGTGATGATCCCAATCATAGATTATTGTTGGATTCGATGTATAAAAACTTAGTATCTATATTAAGTGAATCAGCTAGTGTAAACAGAGTGTCTAAAGCCATTATTAGAAAGAAAGTTATAAAAGGCTGGAACAAGCATGTCAAAGATTTTCATACTCGGGCAAGGTCTAAGTTTAAATTGTGGATGTGGTATGGGGAACCCAGTAGCGGGCCTATCTATGAGGACATGATATTAAGTCGTAAAGTATTTAAATCAAAATTGAAATGGGTCATTAAGAACCAAGAAAAAATTGCAATGGATATATTGGCCTCGCTCCATTCTAAGAAATGTTTCTCGTCATTCTGGAAACGTACTAAAAAGCTCAATGTCTCTCCAAGCTTACCAGTTAGAGTGGAGGGTGAGAGTGACCACACGGGGATAGCTAATTTATTTAAAGAACAGTTTATTGTGAGCTCACCTCTTGAGTCTGTGGGAAGGGTGAATGATGCTGAGTCTTATCAATCAGGTACGCCCTTTAAGTTTACATGTACAGAAATAAAAGCAGTCATTAAATGTATGAAGCGGGGAAAGTCTCCTGGCCATGATGGACTCAGCATTGAGCATCTCCAAAATGCTGGTGTGCACTTACCAAGAGTAATAACCATGTTTTTAAATCTTTGTGTGGGCCATTCTTACCTTCCACAGGAGATGCTCGATACGTTAGTTGTACCTATTGTAAAGAATCGGACGGGAGACATAGCTGACAGAGGGAACTATAGGCCAATATCATTGGCAACCGTGATAGCCAAAGTGTTTGACAGTGTGCTTGACACGCACTTAAGTAACTTTACAAAACCACACGACACACAGTTCGGTTTTCGTGCCGGGCTGTCTACAGAGAGTGCAATACTTGCGTTGAAGCACACTGTCAAATATTATACGGATAGGAAGACACCAGTGTACGCTTGTTTCCTAGACCTTTCCAAGGCGTTCGACCTGGTTTCATATAAGGTGTTATGGGAGAAGCTTCGGAGGGCGGGAGTTCCGGCTGCATTGGTGTCAATATTATCTATCTGGTATGAAAAGCAGAGGAACTTTGTAAAATGGGCCAATGCACTATCAGACCCATATAAACTGAAATGTGGTGTGAGGCAGGGGGGTCTGACTTCCCCGAGAATATTTAATATTTATGTTAACAACTTGCTTGTTGAGCTCAGCAGCACTCATGTCGGTTGCCATGTAGACGGAGTTAGTTTAAATAATTTAAGTTACGCAGACGATATGGTGCTGCTGAGCCCCACAATCGGGGGAATCAGAAAGTTACTCACTATCTGTGAAAGATACGCGGAGCAGCATGGGCTAAGGTACGAGGGTCATTCAATAAATACTTAGCCTACAAAAAGTAAACGAAAATTTTGGAAAAGTGGCAATTTATTTTTCAACATAGTCTCCTTTTAGTTCGATACACTTAGCCCAGCGATGCTCCAACTTTTTTAACCCGTCCGAAAAATAGTTTTTGTCAAACTCTGCAAAATAGGCCTCCGTGGCGGCGATGACCTCCTCATTCGATCCATATCTATTCCCGGCGAGTGATTTTTTCAGATTAGGAAACAGAAAGAAGTCACAAGGGGCCAAATCTGGAGAATACGGTGGATGGGGCAGCAATTTGTAGCGTAATTCGACCAATTTGGCCATGGCAACGGCAGACGTGTGAACCGGTGCGTTGTCGTGGTGAAACAGCACTTTTTTCTTCGCCAGATGGGGTCGTTTTTTCTTTAATTCGGCGTCGAATCGGCCCAATAAATCGGCATAGTAAAGCCCTGTAATTGTTTTACCCTTCTCGAGGTAATCGATGTAGATCACACCTTGTGAATCCCAGAAAACGGTGGCCATAACTTTTCCGGCCGATTTTACAGTTTTCGCCTTCTTTGGAGCACGTTCCCCGGTCTGGATCCATTGTTTTGATTGCTCCTTGGTCTCTGGTGTGTACCAGTGGATCCAGGTTTCATCGACGGTCACAAAACGACGCAAAAACTCCGCTGGATTCCGCTTAAACAGCGCCAAACACGTCTCCGATGTGGTCTCACGGTTGCGCTTGTTTTCTGGTGTGAGTAAACGCGGCACCCATCGCGCCGACAGCTTTCTCATGCCGAGTTCCTCGTGAAGAATTTGATGCACTGTTCCTTCTGAAATGCCTACAGTCTCAGCTAGCTCCCGAACGTTCAATCGGCGATCTGCCAATACGAGATCATGGATTTTTTAAATGTTTTCCTCCGTAGCAGCTGTTTTCGGTGCACCTGGACGTGGTTCATCAAAAACCGACGTACGGCCACGTGCAAACTCGTTGAACCAATTCTTGACGGTGGCCATCGATGGAGAAGAGTCACCGTACACAGCATCCAAGCGCTCTTTGATTTCGATGCGCGTTTTCCCTTCCAAAAATAGGAATCGAATCACCGAACGATATTGCTCTTTTTCCATTTTTGTAAAACCGATCGACAAGTTCGCTTCCACAAGTTGTCAAATTAAAACAAATGAAGGGATTGGAATGAAAATTTGAAAAAAGAATTAAAAAAGAATGTGCTACACTGTGGTAAAACTCTTTTGAAACTACAGCGCCCTCTGGCGATGAGGCTAGGTACTTATTGAATGCACCTCGTATAATCCCACGAAAAGTGAGTTATTGGTTTTTAGAGGAAGAAATAAATGTCCCTCAAATGTCCCACCCGTAGAACTGAATGGTTTACCCTTGAACAGGGTGTCACAATTTAAATATTTGGGCCATATTGTTACCGAGGATCTAAAAGATGACTTGGACATGGAAAGGGAGCGCAGGGCGCTGGCTGTGAGGGGAAACATGCTGGTACGCAGGTTTGCTGGTTGTTCAGCACCGGTTAAAATAACACTTTTTAAGGCGTTTTGTCAAATATTTTACACCAACAGTCTGTGGGCTAATCATACCCAAAAAGCAGACAGCGCACTGCGCATTCAATATAATAACGCCTTCAGGGCGCTGTTGAGGCTTCCACCTTACTGTAGTGCGTCAGGGATGTTCGCGGATGCGCACACTGATGATTATTTCGCGATTATGCGCAAAAAAGTGGCATCAGTGATACGTAGATTGAGGGGAAGCAGCAATAGCATTCTGAAGGTGTTTGCAGAAAGGCTAGAAGGGCCTACAGTGGATAGATTTATCAAACTGCATGTCAGACATGGGACTTGATGAATCTTCCTCCCCTTATCTTGGCTGTATTTTTAGTGTGTATTTGT
This sequence comes from Cosmia pyralina, assembly GCA_946251885.1. Lineage (NCBI taxonomy): Eukaryota > Metazoa > Arthropoda > Insecta > Lepidoptera > Noctuidae > Cosmia > Cosmia pyralina. Next base: position 11,722,245 of record OX276369.1, on the reverse strand, counting down.
GTTTTTATTGTTGTACTCATGTGTGTTTAAGTGTTACTACTAACATAGTTTTTTAAGTTTGTACTGCATACTAACACGCTATGAGCCGTCGACGCCTGAGAATAAACGATTTTTATTTTATATTTTATTTATTTTATTAAAACGATATGTCATTCTAATGAGGCTAATATGTCGAATAAATGGATGTTCACACCAAAATCCTAGCAATTATAGATAATGAGATATCAGCGCACAAAAAAACGTTTCGACTACGCGGCCACGTACTTTTCGTTTTGGACTGATTTCGTCTGTTAAATTAAACTTTATTAGTATTTATTGCTTTCGCTAGTTTTGACAAATTCAGACCCTTCTTCTTGTAACAGTTTTACTGTATGAAATCTGAAGTTTTAAAGAAATAATCAACAATAAAGAAATAACTAGTGCACGATTGCGCGGCCATAAGTTCCAAGGTGAATATTTCGTAAAATATTGATCTAGAGCTTATAATTCTTTTTTCGACAATTTTTGAAAAATTCAGTCTTCAATTGACAAAAAGAATTAGATCTCTAACCCAAGTAATTGCTGAGATCTCCATGGCCGCGCAATCCTCCACGTTACGTTCGCGCGGCCAACTTAACCCTTTACCAGGCCTCGGACAAATTCTGCAGTAATAATGTTTTTTTCGTAGATTTAGATGAGTGATAACTGATAACATTTGGTATGAGATTTTATCAATTATATTTACAAAATTAGCTGAAAACCTGAAAAAAAACATGTGGGAAAAACATAATCCCGTTGCCTCTTGGATCTTCGTCTTCATCTTCATCATTTCCTTCCTCTGATGAAAACATTTCATTTAGTAAATTTTCGAGCTGTTGATCGTTTATTACCTGAATAACAAAAAAATACACTAGACTGACAAATAATGACGACAAAAGTTTACCACTACCCACATTTTATATTTCGATAAATGACCGTGAGTAAATCCTAAATAAAACCCAAGGCAAAAACCTAGTGTAAAATAAAGATTTTAATTTACCGGGCAATGGACATAATAACTCCCGCAATAATTAGGCATTCACAGGCTTAGGTCATATGATTCCCCACATGTTTTATTTCGTTATATCATGATATTTTAGAAGTTTTCACTTATAATTTATGCACAAATCACTAGAAAAACTCAAATTCTACAACATATCAAAAAATTGTACGACATACCTTTCTCCGAATCGCCATAATGATTAAAAATACGGTGCACTTGTCACAAAAATGTTCGTTTAGCGGCCGACCACAGATGAAATGGCTGCAAAACTGACATTTGCGTTCCGTTCCACTTTTTTTTTTATGTTACCATAAGTAATATTTCTATGTTGGCGTTTTTGACAGATTGTGGTAACTTTAACCAAAACCTGGTAAAAACTATGTGTGAAATGCTCAATCCATAGCCTGGTTAAGGGTTAAAACCCTTATAACTTCTTTATTTTTACTTAGACAAATTTTTGGTTTGTACCCTTTGATTTTGACAAATTTCGACAATTTTTTAGGCGAAGTTTTTTTCTGTTTGGATAAGTTGGCGGAGCAATCGTAACGCACACCTTTTTTTGATAGATTATGCAACACTAGCTTTTGCCCGCGGCTTCGCCCGCGTGGATGTCGGGAACGTACTACCGGGAATTCCTTCCCTTCGATTTTGACAAATTTCGACAATTCTTTAATTTTTTTTCTGTTTGGATAACTTGGCGGAGCAGTCGTAACGCACACAAAAAAAGTAAATTTACCGACAATATTAGTGCATTACCATGGTCTAGTAATTTCCTTCTTAAGATTTGGTATAATATTTTGGGGTCACTGTATTGAACGAGAAAGCATTTCCAAAGCTCAGATGCGCTGCGCTGCGCTGAGCTATATTTGGTCTTAAAGTAACAGACAGTTGCGTACATATATTTAAATCTCATAAATTATTAACCTTCCCGTGCCTTTATATCCTAGAATTAGCAATATTTATACAGTTGTTTTATCTCACGAAAGCGGGCGAGCCATACTTGTAAGTGTAAATATTACATGCACATTATCTTTGTGTGCGTAAGCTCGGGAGCGCGCTACCTGCAGTGACGCACACAAGAGCGCGTGTCTATATGCATTACATCTACAAGTATGGCTCACCCGCTTTCGTGAGATAAAACAACTATAATAACAAATCGATGTCTATTTGCAACTTTAATAGAAACTAGAAAACGAAGTACGAAGTATAAGATCATAATACCAGAATCTATTATGCACGGGCGTATTTAAAACTAGCTTATTAAAAAGAAATGTGATTTATATGGCTCCTGTAATCTTTAATAAAATACCTGACGAAATTAAAAACTTACCGTTGTTAAAATTTAAAAAACGTTTTACTTGTAGATAAATATTATTATTCTGTGCAGGATTTCTTAAATGATATTTTTTTGTAACCTCTATTGAACTCTACTTTGTATTACATTTGCATGCTATATTAAGGCAGAATGTACTTACATGTAAGTACTTTACTACTACTACTACTGTGGTACTTTTTTAGTGCTCCATGGAGCATATATAATTTAACAACTTATTTTTTGTACCTACATTCGAAGCAAATAAAGACATATTCTATTCTGTTCTATTCTAAAAAAACATTAAAATTATTGGTTTTTTTTTTTAGTAAAAAATAAAAAATCTATTTGAAAGTTTACAATGTCTTCTGGAATCTCTTCGTTAATGGATGATGATATTTCAGTTGGTTTTATTGGTTTGACCGTTTTTGTGACTTTGGCTAAACCTTCAGGTGCAAAACAGTAATAGAAGTAGGTATGTAGTAATAATCTAAAAAGTAGCCAGAAGTAGCTAGATTCAATATGGTGGCTAAAATGGAATATTTTTTGGCTAAAACCGTTGAAAATCCGCTAGATCTAGCCACAAAGTGGCTAAAACGGCAACACTGTTTGGAACAGACCATACGTCGATGTTAGGACAATTTTGTATGTCATGTGAGTAATGTCGCTAGTGATAAAAGTCCATTGTTCAATGTCACCAGACATTCCTCCTTTCCGGTCCTAGTGTGAATCATGCAATCCGCTATTATTTAGGAATCGTAAATTAGATTCGTGTGCTTGTCAATCATCTTCCAACATTATACTTACCAGATTTATTATCACAGGGGCGACCGTTGCGAAGAAACCAAAACTAGACACACGAAGAACCAAACTAGAAGACACAATAACAGCCGAGCAAACGGAAAAAGAAAAATCAGATTCGAAAGTTACCCGGATAATTCCAATTCACACAGGTGATAAACCATACAAGTGTGATGTTTGTCACCGTAGTTTTAGTCGCAAATTTAATTTAAAACAACATATTCGTATACACACTGGCGTAAAACCTTATAAGTGTGATGTATGTCAACGTAGTTTTAGCCAATGGAGTCATTTTACAAATCATGTTCGTATACACACAGGTGAAAAACCTTACGACTGTGATGTATGTCACCGTAGTTTTAGTCACAAGGCTATTTTAACAGAACATATTCGTATACACACTGGCGTAAAACCTTATAAGTGTGATGTATGTCAGCGTAGTTTTAGTGCAAAGTGTAATTTTACAAAACATACTCGTGTACACACACGTGAAAAACCTTATAAATGTGACGTATGTCAGCTTAGTTTTAGTGAAAAGGGTAATTTATCACAACATATTCGAATACATAGTGGTGATAAACCCTATAAATGTGACGTATGTCTGCGTAGTTTTCGTCATAAGGTTTCTTTAACACATCATGTTCGTTTACACACAGGTGAAAAACCTTATAAGTGTGGTGTATGTAACCGTAGTTTTACTCACAAGTCTGTTTTAACAGATCATATTCGTATTCACACTGGCGTAAAACCTTATGAATGTGATGTATGTCAGCGTAGTTTTAGTGTAAAGAGTACTTTGACAAAACATACTCGTGTACATACAGGTGAAAAACCTTATAAATGTGACGTATGTCAGCGTAGTTATTGTGATAAGGGTTCTTTAACAAAACATACTCGTGTACACACAGGCGAAAAACCTTACGAGTGTGGTGTATGTCAGCGTAGTTTTACTCACAAGTCTGTTTTATCAGATCATATTCGTATTCACACTGGCGTAAAACCTTATAAATGTGATGTATGTCAGCGTAGTTTTAGGGTAAAGAGTATTTTGACAAAACATACTCGTGTACATACAGGTGAAAAACCTTATAAATGTGACGTATGTCAGCGTAGTTATTGTGATAAGAGTTCTTTAACAAAACATACTCGTGTACACACAGGTGAAAAACCTTATAAATGTGACGTATGTCAGCGTAGTTATAGTGATAAGTGTTCTTTAACAAAACATACTCGTATACACATAGGTGAAAAACATTTTGTTTCAAATTTTTAGTCAGATGAGGTAGATTTTTCGTAAAACGGCCGTTTTTGGCGTTACTTGCTATAACTTCAAACCTAGGAGGTATGTGTGCTCTTACCGACCCGTCTCAAAGATTAATCCTGCGGGGTTCTTGCGTAACACTTTAAATGACAATCGATCGCAAAGCCTTTCATTTAGATAGTTCAGCTACGTCCGTTGCGTTATTTACGTTGTGAAGCAGACGAATTTTTCAAACCTATGAAACGATGGATTAGAAACGTTTAAATCCATCGGATTTAGACTCGGATTGATTGAAAGTGTGTTACGCAATTAGGGTGTTGTTTATGCGAACCTACTACCGCACTTAACTAATACCGCCCTAAAATAATGTTGCGATTTCATGAAATCATGAGGTTTGAGGTAAATTCTAACTTATGGAGTTGTATTGCTGATTCTAGTGATCATAATTCTGTAAAGCCATATATAATATACACAAAACAAAACAAAATAGGGCCCACCTCAAATTAGTCCCTATTTTGTTCTAAATATAATTATTTAAGTAGTTGTTGACAAAGTTATGCATTTAACCGTCAAGCTGACATGTTTAGGAGCGTTTATCAATGTTTATTCCGACAGCTTTCATATTGTTTTCAAGAGGGTAGCTAAAAAACTGAAGTACTCGAAAAAACATCGATTGCACAAATTCTCAGTCACTTATGTTTCCAGTCTACACTAAACGCTGTTGTGGAACACTCACGTTTTTAACGATTTTGTTTCATTCCTGTATTCATTGTGATCAATATGCCTGGTTCTCGCCGACATATGGACATGGAAACCGCTGCAAGAGCAGTAGCTTTGCTTCAGGAGGGACAGTCTCAGAGATCTGTGGCTATGCACCTCGGTGTATCACGACGAGCCATCCGAAACGTTTGGGAACGGTATCAGGAGACCGGAAGTGTAGCTAGGAGACCGGGCACAGGAAGAGTTAGGGCTACAACTGCCCAGGAAGACCGATACCTGAGGTTAACTGCACGTCGGGAGCGTACTGTAACCGCTCGGACCTTACAAACTCGACTACGGCAATCCACAGGAACTAGAGTCAGCGATCAAACCATTCGGAATCGGCTTCACGAAGATGGACAACGCTCCAGAGTACGTGCTATTCGACTGAAACTGACGAGGGCTCATCGTGCGGCACGCTTAAGATACGCCCGCGAGCATTTGGAATGGACCATGGATAACTGGAGGAACGTGCTTTTTACGGACGAGTGTAAAGTGAAGTTTTATAGTGACGACAGGCGGATACGCGTGTGGAGAAGAGAAGGGGAACGTTTTTCTGAACCGTGCATCCATGGAACAGACCGATTTGGGGGTCCCAGTGTTATGGTATGGGGTGGAATTAGCTTATATGGCAAAACAGAGCTGGTAATTTTAAATGAAGGTACTGTAACCGCCGCCAGTTACATCGAGCAAGTAATCCGGCCTCATGTCATCCCATTTTCACAAAGAGTGGGCAATAACTTTGTCTTTATGCATGACAATGCTCGCGCACACACAGCGCGCGTTACACAAAGAGCACTCTCTGAAGCCAATATCACCATCTTACCATGGCCAGCCATGAGTCCCGACCTCAACCCCATCGAACATTTATGGGATCAGCTCAAAAGACGCCTGAAAGAAAATTACAGTGATGTGAATAGCCAGCAGGAACTCATTAACGCCCTGAAAGTCTGTTGGGAACAAATACCGGAAGTAAACGTGATCCACTTGATTGAAAGTGTCCCAGATAAGCTCAGAGAGTGCATACGGAGCAGAGGAGGACCCACTCGTTATTAAAAAACAACAAGCCCCATATTTTTTTCCAGAATAGTTGTGTTTTACAAGATTATGTTTTTCTTTTATTTTGTGTAAATTTACCTAAACAGTGTTATTTTGGGTTTTGATTAAACAAAATAAACCAATGTTTCTATTGTTTCTGTTTACACTATTCCTGAATGCTCACTTTAAACTTGTACATTCATAAAAACTGAATATTTCGGTTCAATTTTAAGTTGAAGCAAAAAAACACGGTGGGCCCTATTTAGTTTTGAGTAGTTTATAAGAAAATTTGAATTTCGCGGGCTACCTTAGCGCATCCTCCTTAAAGTATGACATTTAGGAGAATTTGCGTTTCTATGAGGTTGAGCACACATTGCTAAAGCGAAATGTTCTTTTTTTTTTATTGTTGGGGCTGCCTCGGTTGTGCAGTGCATCGGGCATGTTTGCGGAAGCGCGAATAGATTACTGTCATGCCATCATGCGCAAACGATGTGCATCGACGTTGCAGCAATTCAGGGGCAGCCCCAACAGTATTTTAGCTACACTGGCGGACAAGATTGATGGACCGTTTATCAGGCTCTGGGCTGGCAGATATGTGCGTGCACATGTTCATGTAGCCAATTAGTGTGTATTTATTGTATTTTTAAGTTATTTAGTTTACTAACATTTTTTTTTTTTGGCGGTGTGGAAATCCTCATGGATGTCCTCCGCCCTGGGGTGGGCGGAGGGGTCTGTCAGACTCTTACTGACTAAAACCACCCCGGTGTTCCCTCGTACACCTGCGTCGGGGGCTGCGGGTGCGGGTGTGACTTCCGCTGCCCCGGACTGGTGATGGCCCGCGCTATGCGAGCCACGTCCCATAGGGGGAATGAGGTGTTGAACTCCCCCGTTACGTCTTAGAGAGGCGCGTGTTATAGCCTCGTTAATGTGAGTGCAAAGTGTACCTAGGTATGCGTGCTGTGTCGTAGGGATGTGCAGAGAAGGACACTCACTCGTTCTAACCTTAAGCTAGATAGCTACATACATGTAACCTTTTATAAAATAAAGTCTAAAAAGTAATACAAAAACTTTTGAATGAATGAATGAATGAATGAATGAATGAATGAATGAATGAATGAATGAATGAATGCTTTATTTGCTAGAATATAGGTTATACATGGTGACGATAATTTTAGAGTTTCACTATATTCGACATACATCAAGTCGTGCAAATATTTAGTGACAATTGGGTCAAAACAATACATATTTAAACATGCATTACATACACAATTAAAAAATATAATGTCAGCGTTATCTTATTAAATAGTCAATTAATTTCATTTTGTGACTGATACATACATCAATTAAAATTTTATTAATATTAAGTGCAATTTATTTTTATATTTACTAGGTATGTCTTTTGATAAATATTTATTTTTATTTAAATATCATAATGGTTCAATATGATAATAAAATAAAACCATAATACGTAGGTAGTAATTGAGTACATTTAAGAGCACGATCAATATACTTATTCAATAAAAGTTATAATAATTATGACTTATGAAATGTCAGAAAGATTTCAAATTTATAAAATCATCAATCGAATAAAAACATCTGTCACATAGCCAACGAAAAAGTGTTCTACTAAATTCTAAATCATTAAGTTTTCTTATTGAATCCGGAAGGTTATTGAATAGCTTAACTGCCATCGCGTAGCAATTTTTTTCACACAGCCTAAGACGATTTCGCGGCACTACTAGCGGCTTTTGCCTAATTTTCCTTTTTGAGAGGGCGTTAGCATCCTTTTCAAAGAGCGATGAATGATTTCGAACGAATTTACACATTTCAAAAATGTATAGTGATGGGAATGTAAGTATCCTGTTATTTGCAAAAACTGGTTTGCAGGAGTCAGTCCAGTTTAGATTATAAATCGCCCTGAGACATTTTTTTTGAGCTATAAATGCTCTTTGTGCATCCGTGGAGTTTCCCCAGATGATTATCCCATATCTCAAAACAGAGCATACGTGACTGTGGTATACCAGTAGGGCTGTTTTAACATTTGTTAATTTTTTTATTCTTCTTAGTGCATAAATAAATTTATTTATTTTTTTACATACTATATCTACATGTGATTTCCAATTGCAAAATTTGTCAAAATGTATACCTAAAAATTTAATATTATTTACTTCTTCAATGTCATTATTATTGTATTTTATTTTTATGTCAACTGTGTCATTAGATTTAGATTTGGTATTATACGTACTAAATGTCATAAATTTGGTTTTATCTGTATTTATTTGTAAATTATTTTGATTTAACCAGTCATGTATATTTTCTAGAGCCCTATTTGTGGCGTTCTCTGCTTTTTCAAAAGTGTCCTCTTTGGACAAAATAGTGGTGTCGTCTGCGAACAAAATGGTGTATTGGTCCGTTGAATTAGGCAGGGAGTTGATGTATGTTATGAATAACAATGGAGAGATTCCAGTCCCTTGTGGTACGCCACTTTTGTTAACTTTGTATTTAGACCTATATGTTACGTAGGAGTTAGTTTTTGGGCACATTTTAACTATATCTGTGCACTGTTTTCGACCCTTAAGGTAGGTATCGAACCAATTGTAGGCTGGGCCTCTTATGCCGTACTGTTCAAGTTTATAAAGTAGCTTTTCGTGACATACCATATCGAAAGCTTTACTCATATCGAGGAAAACAGCTATTGGAACCTGTTTTCTGTCTAAAGCACTGAGAATTTCTTTAACTAATTTATAACCTGCTAAAGTGGTGGACTTATTTTTAATAAAACCGTTTTGCTGTTGGCATATAATATCATTTTTTTCATAAAACTTAGTCAGTCTTATGCTCATTACTTTCTCGAATATCTTGGAGAAGATTGGAATTAAAGTAATTGGTCTATAGTTTCCTGCCACCAATCTCGAGCCCTTTTTATGGAGTGGTATTACAACTGATAGTTTGAGTGCTTCAGGAAAAATACCTTTTTCCATGGATAAGTTTATTAAGTAGTCCAATGGTTTTAATAATGCCAAGATGTTTTCTTTCAATATTTTAGTTGTAATGCCATCGTACCCCGCCGAATTAGTATTTCTCAACCCCATTACTAATTTATAAATTTCAGCAGAATCTACAGGTTCCAGAAAGATAGAGTTTGCAACCCTTATCCCACAATTTGGTTTATTTGTAGACTGTGTATCCATATTTGGTTTAGCAATATTTATAAAAAAATCATTAAAATGTGTAGCAATATCGGCACCATTCTTTATCGTTTGTTCACCGTTTAAAATTTCCCTAATTTCGTTCGATTGGTGATTATCTTTCAGTCTATCATTGATTATTTTCCACGTTGCTTTACATTTATTTTCGGCTTTTTCTATATATTTTTTATTTTTCCTATTTTGCGTATTTATGACACAATTTCTCAATATTTTACAGTAAGTTGCGTACTTTTTCTTATTTTGACTGCTTTTGTTTTTATAATATTCGTATTGAAGTTTACGCTTTGTGACAAAGGATTTTTTTAGACCTTTAGTAATCCATTTAGGGTTTTTAGAGTTTTGGTTCATTTTGATTTTTATAAAAGGGAAGCACAAATTAAAAAACAAACAGATTTCATCGTGGAATAATGTAAACGCCTTATTAACATCAGTTTCCTGGAAAACATCTGAAAAAGACAAATTACTGATGTAATAGCGGAACTTGTCCAAGTTATCTTTGCATAGGTCTCTTTTTGAAACAAACCAATATTTATTTAGACTATGTTTTAATTTACTTTTTCTATTAATTGTCAGTGTTTGACCAGTGTTATGGTCTGATAGTCCCAATTCGTGTACTTCTCCTTTAGAATCTTTAATGTCACTAATTATATTGTCAATACAAGTGTTTTGTCTAGTAGGTTGATTTATGTGCGGTTTAAAATTGTAGTTGTATAAGATATTAATAAATTCGTTTGTATGTTTTGTATTATTCAAAATGTCAATGTTAAAGTCTCCACATATGACGTTCTTGTAATTCTCTTTGTCATGAAGTTTATTGAGTAATATTTGTATTTTCCTTAAGAAAATATTTAAATCAGAATTAGGTGTTCTATATACACATAGTAAATTAATGTTATATTTTTTTAGACGTACACCGCATATTTCAAAATGTTTTTCCAATGTCATATTCTCTAGCCATTCAATGCGTTCGGATTCAATATTTTGCCTTATTAATATGCAAACGCCCCCGCGTTTCTGGTCTTTTCTAGAAAAAGTACTAACTACTTTAAAAGCATTTATTTTTAAGTTTTCTTCGTCCCCGGATTTGATAAAGGTTTCAGTTAGGCAGATAAAATCGACTATGCAATTTTTATCCCTTAGCAGATTTACTGCTATTTCAATATCATCAGATTTATTTATGGCACCAGCAATATTTTGGTGGAATACGACGTGGTTACTTTGTTTAGCCTCGAAAAAACGTTTCTTCTGCCGATACTTTTAAAGTGCTAACATCATGTGGAGCATCGTTTAAATTGTGATTTAGAAAGCTACTGTATGTTTAAGTACTTTGATGTTTCGTACGTGCCATATTCGTTCCCGGTCTGTTTTGGGTATTTTTACTAAATGGCAAAAATGTTTCATCATAGTCTAGTTGGTCTATCGCTGAATTTATTTTATAACATAACGATGTAATGTTACTATAATTAGATATGAAAGAACACTTCTTCCTCTGTCTACAAATAAGTTCGAGCATTTTATTCAATTTGAATTCAATGGAACAAATGTTTTTATTCACACTAATGATGAGCACAGGACATTTAATCGATTCTAAAAACAGAACAAGTTCTGTAGTCATTTTTAATGTATTTGTGTCATTTTGTCCTATAGATATAATTAATTTGTCATCGGAGGTAATGTCAAATAGTTTAATACTCGTCAATATTTCTTCTGTAGAGGCATTTGGTTTAATAATAGATAGAAAACGATAATCATTATAGGTATTGTTGAGTCTGGATTTACAAAGCTGTGTGGCTAGTCCACTGCATTGTCTACCTCCCACTATAAATGCTCTTTTTTCCTTTTTTTGTCTTTGTTTAATATTTTGAGTTTCTGTTGCTCTACTTGATATTAACTTTGGTTTTGCTATAAGGGGTGAAAGTACGTTATTTTTGAGTTCTTCAACTGTCTTTACTTCTTTTTCTGTAGGGAAATTTGTTGCCATGACTTGTTGAGCCTCTGTTTTCTTGTGAGACTGTCTAGTAATTATGTCAGTTTCTGTTTGACTGGTACTTATTTTGTCCAGGTCCGTAGATAAGGTAGTATTAGTTTCGTTAAGTTTCAGAGGAGAGATTTGAAAACTGTTCGTAAGGCGACGACGTACACTTTTTTTCATGCTTGAAGACATGTTGTGTCGAAAAGTAGTTAAACGTTTAACTCTTGCTGTATATTTTTTATTTCTTTTTTCAAGTCTATGTTTTCTAAAATGACATTTTCCATTTCACGTTGCGTACTTTCTAAATGATTCTTTAAATCTCTTATTTCATCCTTGAGTTCAGACACAATAGTGGAGCATATATTAGTAGAAAGGTCTAAGCTTCTGGTCAATATATTATCATCACATGATAAAGGGCTTGTATTTATGCTGTTGTTTATTGACTCAGTAGATCTTGATTTGGTCATAGTTTTATGTCTTCGAATAGTGACATTATTTATTGGATCCATTCTCGTACTTAAATACTTGTAGGTACGTTTCTTAATAATAATATCTAATAAGTAATCCTGATTAAATGTTGTTTAAATATGGATCAATAATGTTCTGTGTTCAAATAAATATTATTATAAAATTATAATCATAGAAAAAAAGATGAAAAGATTATAATTTATAATAGTTTGTTGTTTCATTATATTTAATCAGCGATTGCCCCTAAAACCGTAATTGGCGCTGTCGACAGGATTGTTGTCTAGGAAATCTGAGCTTTTTAAAATTCAAAAGCTTCGAAACTTGCTCTTCAGTTGCAACCTTGTTGCTGATAGTGGCCTTCGGTGACATAAGTGGTTTCGATCATGAGACTGTGGACCTGGATTTTCATCAAATCGTAAGTCCAGATATTTTATTCTTTTTGGATTTAATATTGTAGAGATTTTGGGAACTTCTGAAAAAAAATTGTTACAAAAGCCAACTACAAAAAATTGTTACAAAAGCAAACTAGACGAAAAATCACCAAAAGCCAAGACGGCAAGTCGTACCTGACGACGAGGCGGTGGTGTACAGATATGCCATATATATGAACAAATCCACTATTTTTTAAGGTCTTAAAAAACATAAGAAATAAATATTTAAGTGCCCAGAAAAAAAAGATATACCTACTTACACATTTTTTTGTTTATAGCATAATTTGGAAATTATTTAGAATAAAATGTTCAGAACGCACCTATTTTTTTTCGCACGGATTTTCGTCCATTAAAGAAAACACCTTAAAATATACTTAGTCCTACATAAAACCTACAATATGGTAACCCTACTGCAGTGTTTGTATGGGAAAATTTAAATGATCAATATCTTTGAAACTACGCAAAGTTTCTCCGTCACAAATTCAGGTTATCATTATCGTCCCCGTCACAAATGTTTGAACACATTTTGAAGGTCGTAGATCATCAGGCAGCGGAGATACGTGTGTCCAGCCAGCTTGAAATCAGGTTGGCTGGACATTAAGTTTTTATTGATTTCTCGTAAACCCTTACATGTGACGCCATCAATCAAACGTTATTACTGTCACACATTGCGTCACCATATGTTAGTAAAGGAACCATATTCGAAAACGCTCCCGTTATTGAGATTCGGAAGTGCCAGCCAAAAGTTTTTTACGTAAATTCAAGCTTCGGTATTTTACTTTGGGGACGGGCTGCAGACATCGAGTTAATTTTTATTCTGCAGAAAAGAGCCATTAGAGCCATATATAATCTCCGCAAGCGCGATTCTCTAAGGAAACTATTTAAGGAAATTAACATCATGACGGTACCTTGTCAATATATCTACGAAAATATCATGTACGTAAGGAAAAATTTACATCTTTTTAGTAAAAGAGGTGAAAGGCATAATTATAGTACTAGAAAAAGGGACCTATTAGCTCAACCAGGTTTCAGACTAGCTAAAGTAGACTCGTCGTTCATGGGGTACTGTTTAAAATGTTACAATAAAATACCTCCACACATACTTCAACTCAATGAGACTAAATTCAAAACTTGTATAAAACACACACTATGCAGGCAGGCATATTATAAGTTTGGGGATTACATAACTGATAAAAATGCTTGGCTCAATGCTGGTCCTGCTCCACAACCACAACTAATTAATTAACATTTGAAGATACTGTTGGAGCTGCTGAAGATTGTAAGACTATCATTGCATTGTATAGACTCAATCTCCTTTGTATTATATAATTGCATAGCACATGTGTGAGTACTATGTACATACTCTAAAGCTACCATTTACTGGGTACGTCTTTGTTTGACTTGAATGTGCCCTGGCGGCTGAGAGTATGTGACGCTCACTCTAATGTCTCGCTGATGGTGGCGCGTGTTGGATCATTTAGCTAATCCATGCGTCAGGTTCGTGAACAAGCGCTGTCAGTGAAGGGCTGAAGGCTGGTCATACCTTAGCGGCCACGGCTTATTTTAATTTAATTTAAATATTTGATTTGTTTTTTTTTTTTAAGGACGCTTTTAACGTTCTGCATCGTTCTCACATGTGAAATTTCAACATGAATGATGTAACCATTATTTTGTAACCATATCTTGATTTAAAAGAGTGTCCGTGGAGTTTCTTGCCCGTTCTTCTCCATGGGTACCTACTATGCTTTGGAATGGGCGCCTAGCTTCATCTTTTTGACTGACCGACCCCTTGACAATTCAAAAGTGCCTGTAATTGGTTTAATTGAAATAAATGCTTTGAGTTTGAGTTTGAGCTGGCTGGACACAGATTTTTGCATTTTTGCATATTTCTACTAAACCACTGTACGTATCACAAAACTTTTAGCTCGATGCCTGTCACAAATTTATGTGACGCCCGTTGATATGCAAAAAGTCGTCAAAATCACTTCCGTTACCGAGATTGAGAAACCAGCGAAAAGTGGTTTTTCAAGCTGGCTGAACACGTTTTCGATCGATTATCTAAGATTCTGTAGCGTCACAAATTCTGAAATAAGGGTGTTTAGCCGTCACATAAACTGCCCTATTGACCTAGTTATATGCGTGCTATTTTGAAGATTTGTCCAGCCAACCTGAGCTACATAATCACACGGGTGACGGGTGTCAATTTGACACCCGGTGATCATTCGCAATTTCGCATTGTTGTTGTTGTTACTTGTTAGTGTGAATATTGTGATACGTACTGTACTGTTTTGGATTTCCTTCTGTTGTTTGACCTTGGCATTGTTTTACGGACTGATAACTACCGCTTAGCTTCGCCGCTGTCGGATAAAAACTATGTGTCGTCTGCCTAGCATTAAATCGACTTATTTATTTATTCTAACCTCAAAAGTATTTTTTGCACTATTAAAATATCTTGGCTATTTAGATATTATTTTAAAACGGGATGGTATTTACTACATACAAAAAAAACAAATCTCACTCTAATTTGTTTCTGTACACTGAAAATAAAACTCAGGTCCAGCTTCTATAGAAATTTGGCCGATGATCTTTAGTTTATTCCTGTCAAACGACGATTTCCCATTCTGAAATTGACTAAAGTGACACAACTTAACTATATTTTAGTTTGACAGGACTAAGATTGTACCGAGCTATTAGTTTAGTGAAAATGGCAATTTTGCTATTCTGAATTTCACTGTTTTCACCTAAAATTTTAATTGTCAAACTAAATCAGACTATTTTTAATCGCGATTAAAAAGGTGTAGAATAAAATTGGTTGTCATGAACTAAAATTCACACCAAGACTTCAAGTGTAAAAACAGTACTGTATTTTTTTTTGTTATGCTTATATCTCGAAAACGGTGTGTCCTATCGCAAGAATAATGAAAATTTGGCCCCCCTTTATAAAGCTCTTAAACCCCTTAACCTCAACATGTAGGTACCAAAAAAAATCCATAAAAAAACACGTTGAAGCTACCCGCTCCCTGCTCGGTGAACAAAATATGACAAGCCTTGTCACTTTTTATAGTGATTTCGTTACTTCCATTTAAAGCCACCGGGTCATATTATACTACGGGCACTATACCACGCGGAGTCACGAATGTCAAACTCGATTTTGGTTGTGTCAAAATTGTTTTTAAATTTAGAGGTATTTTTTTGCAGAATAGCTTTAAGATTCCCGTAGCCAAAAGTAAGGAATTTTAGTGATAGTTTAGTTCGGTGTACAAGAGAATCGGCACCATTGGCAGAAATGTCGACATCTGCACCATTGCCATAGAGAAAAATAGAATAGAAGTGGTTTGCACGTAGTAAGGTAAGTATTTAGCTGGGAATCATAAATATCACGGTCAAGCCGCGCCCGGCGCTGTCGATGAGCAAAAATGACAGTTTTCATAGACCGAGCTTGCCGTACAGTCCGCGAGATTTAAACTGAGCTTTGCATTTATGTGAGTGCACATAGATAGTGCAGGTGTGACGTCCGGCATTGAGCGCGATTCGTCCTTTGCTTGGTTTAAAACCGGTTTATACTGCTTTTTGGCAATCGGCTTTTGTTCTTTTAGTACGAGAGGCCATGACCAAAACCATTGTCGCATCGTTGTAAAACGTAAAAGGATAAGACGATTGAACATTTTGTCTTACGTAAAACGATAAGACAAAAATGTTGGTCATGGGCTCTCGTACATTTTGCTATACCTAGCCTATAACGCCATCTTTATACCCCGCTTACATTCAGCCCATTTCCACGGCAACTTGCAAGGAAATGGCAAATAAAATGGACAACGTGACTCTGTAAACAAGTCGCTTCCCTTGTTGACGTTGCCGCTTGCCTTGTCTGGCGATCCCCAAATTGGTGGTTTTTTGGCGGGCATTAACGCGAGCGCGAATGAGTGTTTATGTAGGTATTACTCTCTCGCTCACTTGCTATCGTATTTCTACGTTCTCCATTGTTGGAAAGACATGTGACGAGGCAATGTAAACACTAATTTCCCTTGACGTTGCCACAGCAGTATTTAGGGAAAAATTTCCGGCAGCGCGAATGGCAATGGCTGAATGTAACCGGGCTATTAGAACTAATTCGTAACGATGCTTATGTCTGCAAGTTATGTTCTTTAAGCTCGATTCTGCTATAATACCGATAAAATATTACCATAAGTAGTTAAGCGAATATTGTCGAATGTAGCGACATAATTATCGGAGCGATTATATACCGTTAATTAAGTTTTATTGGTGGTGTAGTATAATTGAAACTTAATTATAAGCTTTATTAAGGTTATATTTCACTTTCTTCTTTCTTTCTTTCTTTTCGGTTTATTTTCTTATCTATGTTTAGAAACAAATATAAAGAATGTTGATTACTTTGGTTGTTTTATTTGATTTTGCCATGTACACAGCAGCAGGTCAAGTTACTACAAACTGTAAAATTATCTCATTCGATTTTGAACTTAACCATCAACATCCGGTATATGCGCGCTGGCACACCGGTGTTCCGTCCGGCGCCGACCTTCACGGCGCACTGTAGGCTGAAAATGGACTTCCATAGACATATAATACTTTTTTCCCAAATGTCCACTTTTGTGACTTGAAGTTACTTTGGAAGACTAAATACATGCCTAAAATATCAACATTATGGAATGGCATTGCAAACAACGCACACAGAATTTTTTCTTTAAAAATTACCATGGAGATGGTATGAAAAAGTCTTATATCTCCGCTATGGAATGTTTGGCCCTAATTCTTTTTCAGGTAATTAATCCTTCAATTATTCACAATTTTTTGACATGCTCTTTGAAAGGGCCAGAAGCCCGATGCTTTTTTAAAAAATCGCTAAAGATTTTTTAATTAAAAAAAAAATCAAATGTTTACCTTAATTTAAGCTTAACATCTACACGGACTACTTACACGATGAACCCGAGCACTACTTTGTATGAACACGCCACATAATCATAAAAAAATAAGGTTTATTTAAGGTCAGGTTGTTCGGGCTTGTAGGCCTTTGAAACGCTACCTCCGCCTCCCCCAAATGCAGCGCGACGCGACGTGTTTATTTACGACGCGCCGCCGACGATTTCGCAGAAAATCCATGCCACAGTGTAAAATATTTGCAGTTGATCAGCTTAATTAGTTTTTCTTAGGTCGATATTTATTCCTTAGGTTTACATTTTATGGTGTCTACAGTGGAGTGAACTAAGATGATTACATAAAATGTCGTGAACTTGTTTTCACATTATCAGATAACGATACCAACACGATTCGATAGCGATAGGTTCAATTATTACCGGCCCCATGATATTGTTGAATATCGATGACCATCGCGACTCGACAAACAAGCACACTACTAAGTATCGACGTCTCGAAGCCGGCAGTGCGAAAAATTTTGCTCAAGTGAAAGAATGCCCGCTACTCTCACCCCGCACTGTCTTCGCCGGTAGATATCGTGCCGATATCGGTGTCGGTGTATGTGGAAATCGGTTACAATGTTATGGGCATGTGATGCGCAGAATGAAGAAACTGTCGTCTGGAATGTTTTGATTATGAATCTGGATGGCTATACGAGTAAGGGAAGACTAAAGAAACGATGGATGATCTGTGTGAAAGATGATATGGCTAGAAAGGGAGTGATTACCGTGATGACAACTAAGTAATAGAGAAGTATGGAAGATAAAAACAAGTTGTATCGACCCGAAAAAAAATGGGATAAGGGCAGGAGAATGTAGATGATCGGTGTCTGTCGTTGACTACGACGATATAGGTGACAATAAAACACAATGTAAAAGCGAATTATTCCATTACTTCACTGGGCGGAGCAGGAAACGAATATAGCAGATAGTTTCAGATTTAACCTTTAAATGATTATCATCGCGCTAAATCTTTATGGAGTTAAGGCTTAGCGGATGGAAGGATGTCAATCGTGATATAATAATAACATAAGAACGGCTATTTTAGTCAACATTCATCCAAGAAAATAGCTTAGTGGTTCGACGACTTCTTTGCAAACCTGTGGTTAAAAACTCGATTCTCAACTGTTGATATTTTTTTCGATTCTTTTTTTACATTTTGCTATACTGTTATTTGATAGTTCGTAGAACGTACACAGAATCCATGAAGTTTATTCCTTTTATATCATCTACGGTTATAATAAAAATAAATATCAATGGTTAGCTGACAGTATTAATGAGAAATCTTGTGTGTACAATCTACTGTTATATTTTTTAGCGATAGCCGGGTAAAATATGGCTGTTGTTTTAGTATATTGTGAAGTCGCGGGCGGAAGCTAGTTAGAGATAAACATGATTTTGAGGTAGTAAGGTGAAAGTTTCAAATTGCAATGGTTCTACTGGGTATCAAAAAGTCACGCAAAAGTTAATGTTAATAGAAATTTAATTTTTTCGTTAAAAAAAGATCTCTTTTGCAAAATTTCATGCTTCTAGCCCAGCGATTTAGGTTGTGGATTGTCTGTCAGTGAATATAAGAATTTTATCAGGTAGACAAGCCGTGTGCCCGATGGTATTTCCCATCGACATAAATGGTGAATTTTCATCCCCTATTTAACCCCTTTAGTGACTGAATGAAAAAAACAATAAGATTTTTATTAAGTACGGGCTAAAAATGGTCGTACTGCTTTGCTTCTGCTGTAACCATATTCTTTTGTTTTTGATGTCGACCACTGCTCATAAAGATAAGTAAATATTGACAACTACATATGAAGGAACAATTGTCGTACTTTATTGTCAAGAGACGTACCTACTGCTACAGCTATAATTTATCGAATCTACTATTCTAAGACATCAAAATTAATTTAGTGTATTTTTTAACCCGCCCCGCTCATGTCGGATTGCCATCCCTTAGGACAATAGTCCTAAGTCATAGTATTAGTCATGAGGCTAATAAGCCTAAAAAAAAATTGCAAGTATCAATATGTTAAAAGTTACAAACCAACAAACATACGATAGGTACGTCATCGACTAACTTGCTTTGGAACATGGACACCGAGTGATAGGTACGGTTACCGCCTAACCAGGCTACATTCACACGGCGCTATTTTTCAAGTGTATAGAATACGATATTTTTATCGTACCTATACAGTGACTTTTTGTACTCAAAACTGAAAGTTTGTTCACACAGCTAAAACGATACAAGAAAATAATCTTTTCGATCGACAATTTTTATCGTGTTCATGCATTAGGTCATGTTAGTATAGCACTTTTGTTTGAAACAGCTCGACGAAATTCTCTGGTAGAAAATCGTCACGTAACGAAAAAACGTTTAAATGCCCCCTACATGCGACATTGTCTCTTTGTCTCTTTCTATTATATCTTGAAAGAGACAAAGAGAGAGAGAGGACAAAACGACCACAGAGGAGGACGGAGAGGGGGAAAATTTTCGAATTTTACTTCATGGTTGTCGTTTTCATGGTTTTCGAGGGAGCCAAAGCCGGTAGTGAAGTTAAATTGAAAATTCAAGATGGCGGCTGTGAAAATTTTGTGTTTGTGTTTTAAATCATACGTTAGAAGGAACTTCATTCCTGACGGTGGTCCCCGACCGCACATTTTTATTTTTTTCTAATTTTCATTGTTGTTGCCAGAGTGAAAGTTGATTATATTAGTATCCAACCGACAACCGGATACATTGTATTATACATATTATGTGTAATTAATGTAGGATATGGTAGTAGCGAAGACAGTTCGATGGAGAGTGAAATAGTAATATGGATGAATCTGATGAAAAAATCTTAGAAAAATGTGTTTTAAAACTTCTTCATAAAGGACCACGATAAAAATTTTTAAACTACTCGCGCTTGACTATAATTTTATCGATAATCATTTGCAATGTGTCTTAACACTATCGTAAGATGACAATTAAACGTCATCATACCACATACTATAAATAATCACATTTTCGAAAACGATATTATGAATTAAAACTATAATATAATTACGAGATATTTTTTCTCAGCTGTCGCAATTTCATATCTAATGTGTTCCTCTTTTATTTGAATTTTTTGAACAACTGCAGAGAGCGAATTTTTAAAAATTTTGACACAGGTCCAACCTCCATGACGTCCCGCAGGACTCTGATCGCGAGCGGATTTAGCCAAATTGACTAATTTTGAGTTTATTTAAAAAAATCTATTAAACTCAAAAATCAAACCGTTAAATTCCCTCCGAAATACGATTACCTCATGTACGTTAATTCTAAAGTGCTGCATATTTAGATATTTAAATTGTTATTATTTTAATTTTCTATTTGATTGTGCTGTTAAAATGTTACCCATTTTAAAATTATTGTATGCCATTATGGCGGGTCATAGCTGTGTACAATTTCGGAAACATGTAACAACTTATTGCTTACCTATGTACCACAATAAAGAATATTTGTATTTGTATTTGTACATGATACATGCAATTTTCATATAATTTTATGCTGTAATTAGGAAATGAAACGGAAAATGGTTTTGAAATCGACCATGTTTCGGATTTTTTTTTCATCGAGGAAAGTACAACTTATCGTGTTTATAACCGTTAATTTCCCTCAAGCAAGGATGTATCTATGGCATATATTTTTTTCAGGACCTTAACACACTAATTTGACCATTTAAAATTGATTCTGAAAACAGGAAAATTCGGATAACCCCCCGTTAATTTCGTACTAACAGTACCTACTCGGTGGAAGAGGCTGGAGGTAAGTATAATGAAATAATCTGTACATTTAAATCATACAGGGTTACTGGTAACTCGACGTATTCCTTGCAGGACGTCATAGTAGGGTTAAAATGCAGCAAATTAGGCCACCAAATGTTCTACCGAAATTCAGTAGTTTTTGAGTTAATTCGATTTTTAGCTTTTCTATGAAAAATCCCAGATTAAATCATTTGGAGCAATTTAAAAATGATTTACGGCGCGACTGTACTGAAATTTAAGTTAACATCATAGCTGACGCCGTAGCAGATCCTTGTTAATAATTCAAAGTTCAAAAATGCCAAAAACTTTGGCAAATATCACTAAAGAAACATTTAGTTTTTTTGTGAATTTTGCTATTACTTCATACAAAATGTTGTCTAGTGAAAAAAAAAATTACTACGTCTGATGTACAAATTACTAGGAAAATATCCTTGTCTTATCAGCTATTCAGAAAGGTATGAAAGTTAATACAAAGTTAAGGACTACATTATGTGCGTCTCACAAAAAGGTGATTATTCGGAAAATCAATAAAACTATTTCGTGAATATTAGCATTATTTTTAATAATAAAATATCAGTTTAAAAACTTTTACTACACTTTCACACGTCTTGTTCGATATGCTGCCCTCGGTTTCTAATACACGTTCTTATTCGCTTCCTCACTTCAGTTTTTGTGATTCTTGATGTGATTGTTGCCCTCATCTGGTCCGCTGCATCTCTTATTCTCTCCCTTAGTTCTTCAATTGAATTTACTGGGGTCACATAAACTAGGTCTTTCATATGACCCCAGACGTAAAAGTCTAGTGGCGTAAGATCAGGGCTACGTGCAGGCCACGGAATTGGCCCACCGCGCCCTATCCATCGGTTTGGGTAGGTTTCATCCAGCAATTGTCGAATTGTGATTCGGAAGTGGGCTGGACATCCGTCATGTTGATACATCATGTTTGCTCTTCTGTCTTCCGGTACATCCGTGAGCAGTGGTGTTAAATGATTTCTTAGGAAATCTTCATAAAGTTCCCCATTTAATGTTTGGGGTAAAAAATGTGGGCCAATTAATTTGTCGTCGATAATACCCATCCAAACATTAAGCGAGAATCTACGCTGGGATGCGGTTGGTTTCAGTTTCTTAGGATTTGCTTCTGCCTTCGGTGCCCAGTAATGTAAGTTGTGGTAATTTGTGATACCATCACGGTCAAAACATGACTCATCGGTCCACAGAATGTTTTTTAAAAAGTTTTCGCTTTCGGCGTCGGCATTTAGCATAAAACGACAAAATTCAAGCCGTCTTGGCGGATCTCCCTCTTCTAATGACTGGACAGGTTGATAGTGGTATGGATGTCGGCCTGATAAGTGAACTACAGACCAGACTTTCCACTGTGACATAGCAAGCTCACGCGCTACGATGTTTGTCGATATGTTGGGGTCGTCAATAAAACGTTGAAGAATCAGCTCTTCGTCCTCAGCCGTGTATCTCCGAGAACGACCAGTGTCAATTTGCCTGCTTCTTTGGACGCTGCCAGTTTCAGATAATCGCCGATAAGTCGATCCAAAAACACTAACGTGTGGGAGTCGGCGGTTGGGAAAACGAAGTTGATATTCTCTCCGCGCCTGAGCAGCGTTACCGTCACTAAGTCCGTAACAGTACATTATGTCAGCGTATTCAAGGTTAGAATATGCAGCCATAGTCAGCACTTATGAAGGCACAGCACAGCACAAGAGCAAGATACGCAGTATCAGTTAAGGAAATAGCCAGATAACAAAACACGAGCTTGCGCGACGTAGAGTTGAAACTAACTGACTCTGACGACCAGATTTTGTAAAGTTGCACCCCGTGTCATGCCGGGAGAACAATAGTGACCAATCACAAAGCTTGCCGAGTGTTTGGGGTTCAAGCGCAGGTAAAAACTACGAATAATACGAATATGAAACAATAGGTTGACCGTCTCGCAATTTTACCTGCTCCTCATAAAACTCATTCTTTCCCTGTCACACATGCAAAAGTATTGACAATCATACCTTTCTGAATAGCTGATAAGACAAGGATATTTTCCTAGTAATTTGTACATCAGGCGTAGTAATTTTTATTTTCACTAGACAACATTTTGTATGAAGTAATAGCAAAATTCACAAAAAACTAAATGTTTCTTTAGTGATATTTGCCAAAGTTTTTGGCATTTTTGAACTTTGAATTATTAACAAGGATCTGCTACGGCGTCAGCTATGATGTTAACTTAAATTTCAGTACAGTCGCGCCGTAAATCATTTTTAAATTGGCTCCAAATGATTTAATCTGGGATTTTTCATAAAAAAGCTAAAAATCGAATTAACTCAAAAACTACTGAATTTCGGTAGAACATTTGGTGGCCTAATTTGCTGCATTTTAACCCTACTATGACGTCCTGCAAGGAATACGTCGAGTTACCAGTAACCCTGTATATTCTTATTAAAATAAAAGCAAAACAGTTTGGGCGTATTTGAAAAAAACTGGGTAAGTATAATAGGTTGGAGAAAAAGTTTCTTCGCATTTTTTAAGAAAATGCAAAACATTTTTTAATATTTTATTTTATTTATTCGGGAATATAAACAGTTACACATTAAAATCTTAAACTAAATTATAAATAAACAAGAGTTATAAGTGTATTACCTACGACATTTTCCACAACATATTAAAAGTTATATTTAAGAGTGCGCTAATCTTTACATTTATCTAAAGTATGTAGGTACCATTTTGTTCGATAACTTTTTGCCATCTTGTAGGTAGGGACATGATCCCATTGCTATAGAAATTTTGGGACTTCTGATCAAAATACCGCGACAAGTGGTTTTGGCAGTCCTCGCGTGATGTTAACCTGACACTGCCTAAAGAATTCTGAAGAGACCGAAACAGGTGGAAATCTGAAGGTGCAAGGACAGGACTATACGGCGGATGCATTAACACCTCCCAGGCAAACTCTCTTAATTTTTGTTGAGTGGCTAAAGATGTGTGAGGTCTAGCGTTATCATGATGAATAACCACACCCCTTCTGTTGATTAATTCCGGCCGCTTTCTCTCAACTTCTTGCTTTAATCTCATCAGTTGTTCGCAATAGAGTTCAGAATTGATGGTCCTGCCTGGTGGTAACAGCTCATAATGAATAATGCCCTTCCAATCCCACCACACACACAGCATCACCTTGTTGCGAGTTAACCCGGGTTTCGCCACAGTCTGTGAAGCCTGACCGGCCTTTGACGACGACCTTTTTCGCACGTTCTTGTCGTACGAGATCCACTTTTCATCACCAGTTATCAGCTTCTTCAAAAATGGTTCGGTTTCATTACGTCGTAATAAAGAATCACAAATGAGTACACGGTTCATTAGGTTTCTTTCAGTGAGCTCGTGAGGTTCCCAAATATCGAGCTTTTTTGTGTAGTAAACGCACCGGTAATGGACAAGGAATCAGTAATGGACAAAAAAAAACAAATCTTTTAAAATAAGGACATGAATTAGTTTATATACATTGGCAACACTTTGACATAAACCAAAGTTATCAAGCTGTCAAAATTGAACGTTCTATTCCATTCGGTCTTTTGGATACAAAATGGCGTGAAGAGTAAAGTAAAGAGTGCTCGGGTGATAGAAAATTTGTTTATGCTGTTTTTGTTAAGGAAATTTTTAGTGAGGTAAGATGAAAGTTTACTTGTCACTTTTTATTGCTTTATTTTAACCAGAATGTGTTTTGTTTGGGTTAGCCATGAAATTAATAGGACAACGCGCAGCGTTGTAATTTCAGAGAGGTTATGTTTCTTGATATTTTGCCGATGTTTATAACTGGTACACTAAAATTGAACATTTCCTTTAATGGACAAATGTCGAAACTTATTTTTATTATTATGTACTTAGATTTTTAACTTATTTCATTAACGTTTTTTTTATTCTTCTTTATATGCTAGTTGAAAATGACAAAAATGTTGATCTGTACCAGTAATGGACGTATGTGTCCATTACTGGGTATTTCATAGAAATCCAGTTATGGACATGGAAATTGATTATGTTCTTTTTATTTTAGAAATGGCGCCTAAAAAAAATTACACGCCCCAACAAATGGGCATGGCTATCGAAGCCGTGCAAAAAGGCTTAAAAATATCAGAAGCAATAAAAAAAATTAATGTACCAAGAATAACCTTACATAATAAAATTACCGGCAAAAGTCCCATTGAATGCTCAATGGGACCCAGCACCGTTTTGAGTAAACTGGAGGAAGATATTTTAGAGGTGTGGATTAAAGACATAGCAGATAAACATATCCCTATAACAAAAAGAGTTACTAGATAGTGTCCAACGTATAATAGTCGATAAAAACCAAGAAACCCCTTTCACTGGCAACAGACCTGGTAAGAAATGGTATTCTTCATTTATGAAACGACATCCTGGAATTGCAGAACGTACAGCTCAAAATTTATGCACAGAGAGAGATAATGTTACTCAAGAGGAAATCGAGAAGTGGTTTTCGGAAGTTGGAAGCGATTTGAAAGATAGAGGTCTAATTGACATAGCGAAACATCCTGAAAGAATTTTTAATACAGATGAGAGTGCGTTTTTTTTTAAATCCAAAACCAGGACGTGTCCTCGCTAAAACAGGAGATAAAAATGTGTATGCATCTTCAGGCGACGATAAAGAAAATTTGACAGTTCTGGTTACTGGAAATGCTGCAGGCGAACTGGCACCTACTCTGGTAGTTTATAACTATGCAAGAATACCATCGTCAATTTCAGAAAATTTCCCCAATGAGTGGGCCATTGGTCGTTCAGAAAGTGGATGGATGTGCGCAGGGACTTTCTATGAATATATGACGAACGTGTTCAATCCTTGGCTTACTAACAAAAATATTGAAAAGCCAATTTTGTTTTTTTTTTTTTTGGATGGACACAGGTCTCATTTGACTTTGCACCTCTCTAATTATTGTTCCGATAATGGCATCGAAGTAATTGCACTTGTTAGATAAATGTAATTATTATGTGTCTAATATTTAAAAATAAATACTTGAGATTACCTTGATTCCGGAAGTTAGTTCGGTTGTGATTAAAATCATCGAATCATTGTAAAACAGCCTTTAGATTATTAGAATAACTGTTTGTTGGATATTGACATCTGTCACATTTAGTATCTAATTTGATTAGTTATTGTGTTTACGAGATTAAATAATATTTGATAGTAACTGTAGTATATCTTAGAATTAATATTGCTATTTTAATATAACAGGTTGTTTGAAACGATTGATACAAACTGTCAGTTGATGTTTGATGGGAAGGGATAAATGGAAGGGGTGGTAGGATATAAAAAGGATTGTAATGACATTCTCGAGGCAGTTGTCCAGTGGATGTTCAAGTGGCTAGTGCTAGTGCCGTTGTGATGTGAAATATATCTACCAGGTGTCATGTAAGTTACGTAATTTCATATTATACCTTAAATATTGTTATTATGTTGCTATTATTCTGAGTGATAGAATTAACTGTTTGAGATAACTATAATTTGTGGAAATATAAGAAATGTGTTGATAGAATACTGTAATACCGTTTCCATGGAGTTTCTTGTCCTTCTTCTCCATGAAGACCTAGTTTTGCGAACGGACAATAGCTTTATCATTAAAGATTAATAATTATTGACAAGTCTAATTGAAATAATAAATATCTAGTCTTGTCTTTCTGTGCTTTTCTTTATGAAATCCTTCCGTTACACACCATATTCATAATACTTTCATACACAATGAATAACCAATAACCATTCTGACATTTAAGGCTTGCTATTAGCCTAGTAGCTATATATACGTAAGGCCGCGAGGAATGTTAACGCCATTACTTTCTTTAGTTTTATATTTCATGCCTAATTACTGGCAACTCTAATTAATTAGTATCTGTGTAACATAAAGTTCCTTCCGCTTTCCTTCTCCCTTCCACAACCCTTATAATGCCTAAGTGAGAGCGAGAAGGAAGATCCGCAATGGCGCCCATACGCTGTCGCCAAGGAGATCCGCCAGTTCTCAATCAACATCGACGCCTGTTGGGTAAAATTAATCCCAAGTCGAAAAAGGACTCATATTTTCACCGCGAAGAACGAAGATTGCTATTGAACAGTGCAAGTGCGTGTATGTGTGTTGTGGAAAGTGCAGATTCTCGTCCGTACGTGATATCCTGGACGCGCCAGCCACGTGGCTAAGGAAACCCTTCTCGTCGTGTCGCCATAGCTCACCAGGCAGGTACCATCATCATTTTCCCACACCACTAAAACACCTACTTGTGTCACCGAACCGCCCCTCATACAGTCCACTAAGAAAATTTCGATTTTCACCCCAAGGCTTTAGGCCGCCGCAACATTTTTTGGTCCTTCGAGACGGATATCCGACATTTTTTGGTCCTTCGAGACGGATATCCGACATTTTTTGGTCCTACGATCACGGATATCCAACATTTTTTGGTCCTACAATCACGGATATCCAACAGTTTTTGGTCCCATGATCACGGATACCTATTTTTCTTTATCCTCTTGATAACGGATATCAATATTATATCGGTATATCATCATCCCGCAACTATATTTCATTTCAATCTTCGTTCCTTATACTCTTATACTAAACCGCTTTCATTTATTCATTTATTACGGTGCCTACTTGTCATTGCGTACATTCACAGGTATTTCGCATCCCGCACAACTTAATATTTTAATATACGTAGGTAGAAGCAAAATCTACCGCTCGCTCGCTTCGCTATCGTTCGGTACTATATTCGTAGGTACCACCTACCAATCCCGCACCGCGCGCAACTCGTTGAAGTTTGCGATTTATTTTAGCTATTATAAAAACCTACAAAAATATCGAAAATGCCTAAGAAAGTGACCATGGATTCGGATGATCAGATAGAATCCGCGATTCAAATAGCACTGTCATGTCGTAATATGATTTTTGCCCGCATGCAAATCATTTACGATTTAATGGAAAAAATGAAGTCCGGTATGGAACCGCTAGAGAAGTTCTTGTGTGCGTGTGTCAATGTTGATGCGTTGCGCACCGAGTTCCTCGAGGCATTTAATAAATATAACTCGCTTCTTCTAAGACAAGACCCGGAAAATAATATTGATGATCAGTCGTGGATTAGTTTTGAGGAATTATATTGCTGCGTTAAATATAATTATTCAAATTACTCAAAATCATCAGCCACATCGGCTCCTACTTCTAGTGGTAGTGGTGTCAATAAGCAAACAGTTCGCTTGCCTCCCATTGAAATTATGTCATTCGATGGCGATATTCGTAACTGGCCCCTGTTCTATGCTAATTTTAAAAGCACGGTACACGAAAATAATACATTGACTGATTCGGAGAAATTATATTATTTGATGGGGAAATTGAAAGATAAGGCTCAAACCGCGTTCTCAGGAGTTTGCCCTAATGGCGATAACTACCAATTAATTTTTAATTCACTCATAAACAAATACGAAGACAAATGTATGTTGGTTTCTAGTTACCTTAATCGGATGTTTGAACATAAATCTTTTAATACCGCATCTATTCAAAATTTCGAATCCTTTTCTGATAATTTTGTTTCCGCCGCAAACGCATTAAAAAACCTTAAAATAAATGATTTATCAGATTTGATTTTTTTCCATGTCGCTATAAAAAAGGTTGATTCTGAAACCGCTCGACTTTTTGAAATGAACTCAAAAGACGAAATTCCTAAATTCGACAATTTAGTACAGTTCATTAAAAATCAATCTCGCATTTTACAAAATACTAAAGCTTTAAATAGCTTGAGTTTCACTCAGTCTAACAACAATCCTGTAAATAAAAAAACGTCCAAAACTCCGCAACCGCAATCTTACACTGTAATTGATAAATCCGCTAAATGTTTGTGTGATAGCTTTGTTCATGAACATTTATTTAAATGTCCTGCCTTTTCTAAAATGACACCAAGTGATCGTTTCAAATCGGTGAAGCAAAACGATGCATGTACTAACTGTT
The DNA here is from genome assembly GCA_946251885.1 of Cosmia pyralina. Taxonomy (NCBI): domain Eukaryota; kingdom Metazoa; phylum Arthropoda; class Insecta; order Lepidoptera; family Noctuidae; genus Cosmia; species Cosmia pyralina. Next base: position 11,693,271 of record OX276369.1, on the reverse strand, counting down.
TAAGTATTAAACATAAGGCCAGAGTCTGTCAGTCTGAATCTAGATGTAAATCTTGTAAAAATAAACATCATACGCTTTTACACTTTAATCGCGAATCGCACGCGACTGTATTATCGAACGGTGTTGATGATATCGCACGTACACAATCGGGTTCAAACTCCACGGCTTCGAGCGAGCAAGATGCTCACGCCGCCGCCGCGCCGCTCGCCGCCACCGCTCAGAGCGCCCCGCAATGTAATGCATCCATTGCTGCGTCGATCTTTTACGACTCGAACTCCCGCGTATCAAAGCCGCAATGTAATACGAATACTACTATTTTGTTGTCAACCGCTTCTGTAATAGTTCGAGATTCATTTGGTAAGGAGCATTTTATTCGCTGTCTATTAGACAGTGGCTCACAAATTAATTTTATTACCGCAGAATGTTGCAAACGATTAGGTTTGACTAGACATTCATCTGATACGCCTTCCGTTAAGGGTATCGGTGGTACGGAAAAATCCGTTAAGGGTTCCGTACAATTCGCTTTCTTTTCCCGTTTTAATCCGAACGTTACTTTTAACGTTAATTCGCTAGTTGTCGATGCAATCACCGATAATCTACCTACCGCTCCCGTAGATACTTCCGCCTTGCCTTACTTAAAAGGTTTACCGCTCGCCGACGAATCGTTTGGCAAACCCGGTCGCATCGATGTGTTGATCGGGGCTTCGCTTTTCCCGCATCTTATGCTGCCCCGCGTAGTTAGCAGCAACTCCTCCGCGCCGCCCGCCATGCAGACGGTACTCGGTTACGTCATCATGGGCACTGTGCCCGCGCTGCCTGTACGTCGTAATAAGCCTCCACATTACTCACATATTTCGCAACCATCCGACAAAGACTCGTTAGAATCGGCGTTGAAAAAATTCTGGCAGGTCGATGAAGCGCCCGTCACTCTTTCGACGAGCAAATCGCTCGACGAACTTAAGTGCGAGTACTTTTATAATTCGACCACGGAACGCGATGGGGACACAGGTAGATACTCTGTAGCCCTACCGTTTCGCAGCGATGTGTTCTCATTGGGGAACTCACTCGATATCGCGAAAAAACGTTTTTTCTGCCTAGAAAAGAAATTAGAATCCGCACCCGAGTTACGTACTGCGTATGATGACGTCATTCGCGAATATATTGATAAAGGATATTTATCTCATGCTCCGCTCGATAGTTCAGACAGTAGTTATCCTGACTATGTAATTCCGCATCACGCAGTTGTACGTTTAGATAAGACAACAACAAAACTACGCTCCGTGTTAGACGCTAGTGCTAAAACGAGTACTGGATTATCTCTCAACGATATTTTACACAGTGGCCCGAATTTACAGGGTGACTTGTTTACTATAATTCTGAATTTTCGATTGTTCGCATTCGCGCTCTCGGCTGATTGCCGACAAATGTTCTTACAGATTGAAGTAAGAGAAAGCGATCGTCGCTTTCAACGCATCTTATATCGTTTTAGTCCAAACGATCCTCTGGTTCTATATCAGTTTAACCGTGTCTGTTTTGGTCTCAAGTCAAGTCCCTACCATGCGATCCGCACAGTACAACAGTTGGTTCAAGACGATGGTCATCACTTCCCGCGCGCCAGCGCTATCATCGCGGATTCGCTGTATATGGATGACGTAGTCTACAGCGTAAGCTCCGAATCACGTGCAGTCCAGGTTTCGCACGAACTGATTAAACTCTTTAGAGGAGGTCAGTTCGAGTTGGTCAAGTGGACCAGTAACTCTCAAACTGTACTAAACAGTATTCCCGCGTCGCATAGGTTGACCGAACAACTAGAATTCGACAAGTCGGTAGAACAAAAGGTTCTCGGCTTGCGCTGGTGTAGGTCAAATGATTGTTTTGAATTTCTTATTTCCGCACCGCCAGACACGTGTACTAAACGTGCTATACTGTCGGCCGTAGCTAGGCTGTGGGACATCATGGGGCTTGTCGCGCCTGTAGTTCTCTATGCTAAACTACTTATCAAAGAATTGTGGTTACTGAAGCTCGATTGGGATGACACTCCCCCGCGTCACATCATAAATATTTGGCAAACTTTTCGCTCTGCCCTGCCGCTTTTATATGATTTTAAAATCCCGCGCCATTTAGGTATTTTTGAAAATTGTATTCTTCGCCTCATTGGATTTTCCGACGCCAGTGAAAGCGCCTACGGCGCTGTCATCTATGCGCACGTCACTCGCAACGATGACGTAGTCGTTCAGCTGGTTTGTGCCAAGTCGAAGGTATCGCCGGTTAAACCATTGACTATCGCTCGACTGGAGCTCTGTGGTGCCGAACTCCTCGCTAAACTTCTTCGCCGTGTTCATGACACTTATAATCCGCGTTATAATGTTACCGCTATTTACGCATTCACCGATTCAAAGGTGACTCTTTGCTGGATAAATTCTTCTCCGCATCGTTGGCACACGTTTGTGGCCAATCGTGTCGTTCGCATCGTAAACAACGTCCCCGCGGAACATTTCTACCACGTAGCTGGTACTGAAAACCCAGCGGACTGTTTGTCACGTGGTTTAACACCTGACAAATTCATTGAGCACCCATTATGGTTGCACGGACCCGCTTGGGCTAAGCGCGAACCTTCCGAATGGCCCATACATAAGGTTACAGACTTGAATTCGGAACCCATTCCGGAAGAAAGGGTCCACGCGCACCCCATAGTCGCGGATTCAAGTTCGGACAATTCGCTTCTACTCGCACTCGCAGAACGTACGTCGTCGTGGACTAAGCTGCTGCGTATTGTTGTTTTCATATACCGTTTCATGAAAAAACTCCCGCGTCGAACTGACGCCGTTACCGCTAGCGACCTCGAGTTCGCTGAAACCATTTTGTGGCGTCATGTTCAAAGAAAACACTTCATGGATGATTATTCCGAGTTAAAAAATAATAAAATTTGTTCACCCGCTCTTATTAAACTCAAGCCATTTGTAGATGGTGATGATTTAATCCGCGTTGGGGGTCGATTAACTCATTCGGCTGAGGCCTATAGTACTAAACACCCGGTAGTGTTACCCCGTCATGATCGCATAGTTGAAATCCTCGTAGACTATTATCATATAAAATATTTACATGCAGGTCCAGAACTCACTATGTCGTTATTGCGCCATAAGTATTGGATTTTGTCCGCTAGACGCATTATTCGTCATAGAATCCACAAGTGTAACGCATGTCACAGGTGGAGACCGCGACCTCATGGTCCGCCGATTATGGGCGATCTCCCTAAATCTAGAGTAAATGTTGCAACCAAAGCTTTTTCTCATACAGGGTGTGATTACGCTGGCCCTATACAGTATGTGCCCGTACGCACTCGAGGTGCGAAGAGTCGCAAGGGTTATTTATGTATATTTACCTGTATGACTACTCGCGCTGTTCATATTGAATTAGCTACAGATCTTACGACTGCGTCGTTCATAGCCGCGTTGAAACGGTTTTTATCCCGCCGTGGACCGGTACAATGCTTGTATTCGGACAACGCGACCAATTTTCGAGGAGCTAATTCGTTTTTACGCGACTTGTATACTTTCATAAATAAAGAATACCGCCCGCGCTTTGAAGAGGAGCTCGCTGAGCATCGCATTAATTGGCATTTTATTCCGCCCGCGTCACCGCACTTTGGTGGATGTTGGGAGTCCATGGTGAAGGCCGTGAAGACTCACCTTTTCAAGACAATAGGTCAACAACTTCTATCTTATGAAGAATTAGTTACAATTCTCTCTCAAATAGAGTGCCTGTTGAACTCCAGACCTCTTACTGTTCTTAGCGCTGATCCGGAAGAGCCTAAAGCTCTTACCCCTTCGCATTTTTTACATACTGTACCGCTTAACTCATTACCCGCCGCGGAAGTAGGTTTACTGTCTGATCACCTGCTTCAAAGACACTCTCTTATGGATAAATTAGTCCAGTCGTACTGGAAAAGATGGCGAAGCGAGTATCTTCATAGTTTACAATCACGCTTAAAATGGAATAAACCTGATGGAGACATGATTAAGGAAGGCACTGTAGTAGTGATAGTTAATGATAATGCGCCTCCTCTGTCCTGGCCTCTAGGTGTTATTGAGAAGTTGCATACGTCTATAGACGGTAGCACGCGAGTCGTTTCAGTACGCACTTCTAATGGGATTCTTGTGCGACCTGTGGTCCGCTTATGCCCCATTCCTACTCAGTAATATCTTATTCAGTCCATTCCCTCTTTAGTTAGATTTAAGTGTAATTTCACTGTATATATTATTATATTATTCTCTTTAAAGGTGACCCTTTAAGGCCGCGAGGAATGTTAACGCCATTACTTTCTTTAGTTTTATATTTCATGCCTAATTACTGGCAACTCTAATTAATTAGTATCTGTGTAACATAAAGTTCCTTCCGCTTTCCTTCTCCCTTCCACAACCCTTATAATGCCTAAGTGAGAGCGAGAAGGAAGATCCGCAATGGCGCCCATACGCTGTCGCCAAGGAGATCCGCCAGTTCTCAATCAACATCGACGCCTGTTGGGTAAAATTAATCCCAAGTCGAAAAAGGACTCATATTTTCACCGCGAAGAACGAAGATTGCTATTGAACAGTGCAAGTGCGTGTATGTGTGTTGTGGAAAGTGCAGATTCTCGTCCGTACGTGATATCCTGGACGCGCCAGCCACGTGGCTAAGGAAACCCTTCTCGTCGTGTCGCCATAGCTCACCAGGCAGGTACCATCATCATTTTCCCACACCACCAAAACACCTACTTGTGTCACCGAACCGCCCCTCATACAGTCCACTAAGAAAATTTCGATTTTCACCCCAAGGCTTTAGGCCGCCGCAACAATACGCTTATAATTATATATTATATCAAATCTAACACACTCAACCCAAATTCGACACACATACCGCAACTGATGGATTTGGCCGTCTTCAGGCCTTTGAAGTCGTCATGGCGAGAAGCAGTCAAGACTTGGAAACAGCAAAATTTAGGACAAGTCCTCAAAAAACAAAATTTCACTCCAGTCTTGGAGGTGGCTATAGAAAAAATTTCTGCTGAGACAGTGAAAAATGGGTTTCGCGCAGGGGGGCTGTACCCATTCGGCCCGGAATACGTAGATATGAGTAAAATTAAGTCTCAAAACCGGCAAAATGTTGACTCTTCAAACGAAAGAGAATTTTTGAAAAAATTAGAGAACAAAATTGAAATAACTTTGTCCAAAAACAAGGTGAAGCTTTTCCAAGATCTTTATTACAAAAGTCGCCTTGGTCTTGAAAATCTTTTGCCTACTGAAGATTTATCGCTTTATTTGATTTGGGCTAATTGTAAACAAACTGATGTAGTAAATGAATAGTCAACATCCACTTCCTCGGCTGAAAAGTCAAATCCTGTTTCAGACACTATTAATCCAAATGCCAACATTTTTCCAAACGAAACCCGAACAGTTCCTGTCTTGTCTCATAACTCGAATGATTCCGAACCAAACACCTCTTTACAAACCATTTGCTTGCCCATAGAAGAGTCAACATCCACTACCTCTGTTGAAAAGTCAAATCCTGTATCAGAAACTAATAATCCTAATGTCAACGAGTCTCCAAAAGAAATCGGAACAGTTTCTGTCTTGTCTTACAACACGAATAATTCCGAACCAAGCACTTCTTCACAAACCAATTCCTTGTCTATACAATGGTCTGGTCTCAATACTTCAAGCAAGGAGAAAACACCTTTTAAGTATGTGATTCCATCTCCTTTCAAACGCTACATATTTTGGCCAGAAACGGATGAAACAACAAAAAATAAGAAACGCAAATTAAGAGAGAAAATTCCATTTTCGATCACAAGCCCTGCATGGAAAGCCTACAATACAAAAAAAGGAAGAAGAAAAAAGGAAAAAAATAGAAGAGAAAAAAAAGCTGGAGAAACTTAACACGAAATAAAAAGCGCCAAAAAAACAAACTATATCTGAGTCTTCTGAAAGTGAACCTGAAATAACTTACGCTGAAAGTGATGCAAGTGTCTTGTCTGAAGGATCGGAGTCGGACGACGGACCATTGAGTACGTTAGTTTCTTCCCAACGGAAACTATCAAAGGGAAGTTACGTGATTGTTTTATATGAAGAACAACATTTTCCTGGCGAAATTGTAAATACAAAAAAAAAAACGAGTTTGAAGTAAGCACGATGACGTTTTCAACGGGAAACACCTTCAAATGGCCAGCGAAATCTGACAAAATGTGGTACCAAAGAAAAGATATTGTGGAGTGCATCCAACCTCCAGTATTGATTAACAAAAGAGGTTTTTACAGTGTAAAAGAAATTGAAAAATACTCTGTCTTTACTTTTTAAAATGTTGCCTAAATTTTTAAAAGAGTTTTAGTGATGATTAAGAAAGACAAGTAATTTTGTATTGTTGATTCTAATATAATAGGTTGTGGAAAAAGTTTCTTCGCATTTTTTAAGAAAATTCAAAACATTTTTTAATATACTGTAGAAGATATGAAGATGAGGAGGGGGGAAGACTATATAAGGCGGTGCAGTGCTAGTATCGGCCCTGCCCCGGTGCGCCCTCTGCAGAGCAGCGACGGGGCGCTGAAATATGTAGCGGAGGACCGGGCGGAGGTCTTCGCCGAGCACCTGGAGCGTCAGTTCCAACCGAACCCGACCAGCGAACTGGAACATGTCGCAGCGGTCGAGCAACACCTTGGCGCCTACTTCGCGACGCCGATAGCTCCCGAAGAGGACCCAGTCTTCTTCTCGCCTGGTGCGGTCAGACGCGCCATCCTCAACACGAAGCCCCGTAAGGCCCCTGGGGCGGACGGTATCACCAACACAGTGCTGCGCCACCTGCCGTACCGTATGGTAGCGGCGCTGGCGCGCCTGTTCACGGGGATACTGCGCACGGGGGCTTTTCCTGCCTCGTGGAAGGAGGGGCGCGTTATCATGCTGCCCAAGGCGGGAAAGAACATCCTGAAGCCGGAGAGCTATCGGCCGATCACTCTCCTGCCGTCGATTTCCAAGGTGTTCGAAGCACTCCTGCTGCGACATCTCCAACCCCACATAGCGCCACGTCCGGAACAGTTCGGGTTTCGGGCGGGGCATAGCACGACGCTCCAGCTGTCGAGGGTACTGCACCTTCTGGCGGCAACCGCGAACAAGAAGGAGTACGCAGTGTCAGTATTCCTCGACATGGAGAAGGCCTTCGACCGTGTATGGCACGACGGCCTGATCTACAAGTTGTCCACGTCGGACGCGCCCCGTCGCGTTGTTAGGGTGGTCTCTGATTTTCTCTCCCGCAGGACATTCCGAGTGGTGGTAGACGGCGCGCTATCTAGCGCCCGCCCGGTGCTGGCGGGCGTACCGCAGGGTAGCTGCGTATCGCCTGCGTGTTACTCGCGATACACGGACGACATCCCCACTACGGAGGATGCGACGCTCGCGCTGTATGCCGACGACGCCGCGTTCATCACCACTTCGCTGAACGCGAAGCACGCGGCTCGTAAAATGCAGCGCGCCCTCGATCTCCTCCCCGACTGGCTGTCTAAGTGGCGGCTGTCGGTGAACGTGGGTAAGACGCAGGCGATGGTCTCGGGGGCCGCGCGTCTGCCACCACCTCTGAGACTACAGGGGGCCGACGTCGAGTGGTCGTCCCGGGTAAAGTACCTGGGGGTCACCATCGACCGTCGGCTCACTATGGGGCCACACGTCCGCAGAGTCGCCGCACAGGGCAGGGTCGCCCGCAACCTGCTCAAACCAGTGCTCTCGTCCCGCCTCCCGCATCGGGTCAAGTTGGGTGTGTACAAGTTGTACGTGCGCCCAATCTTGACCTATGCCGCCCCAGCATGGTTCGCCCTCACGAGCGAGGCGAACCGGAAGATGCTCCGCACGCAGCAAAACTTTGCGTTGCGGACGATAGTCCACGCGCCCCGCTTCGTGAGGAACGACGTGCTCCACCGCGACCTCGGGATTGAGAGCCTGGATGAGTTTGTGGGCCGCCTGGCGAAGGGGATGTTCGCGCGTGCCGACGCGTCTGCTTGGCCTCATGTCAAGCAGATTGCGCCCTGGCATACGCGCCCCCCTGACGCTAGGCCCCTTCCCCGCGACTTGCTTGCGGACGGTGACCCCATCTCCGCGCCGGACTGACCTCCAGGTGGGCCGCTCCCGGCTACACGCGGTCCACTTGTGACACTAACGCTTCCACTACAAATAACATACGCTGTCACGTGATGCGTGCTAGGATAATTTAGGCGTGTCACGTGACAAACCCCAGACATGCACCTCTAAACAGGCACCAGAACTCACATGCGAGGGCGCTGCGCGGGCGGCGACTCGTAAACGACGCCGGGTGACGCCACACAGTTCAATGTCACCCTCACACTCATGACACGGTCTCCCTACCCCGTGCCAGGCTCGGCTAGCTCTGAAAGTGGGGCGGGCGGGAGCCACTCACCCTATCCGTAGGAACGTCGAGTCCGTATCCCTGTCGCTGGTCGCCATCTGCTGGGCTTCCCCCATGTAGGTGGGGGTTCCACCTGGTAGGGGTTGACCGCCGGGGTACGGTGAAGAAAGCGGCAGTATGCATATGTCGTGACGAGCTTACGGACACAGATAGAGACACTATTTTCATGGGCGCGAAAATGCAGCGCGCCCAACCTTTTACTCGCCAGAGGTGATACACGATGAGAGGCCCGTGGTAACGGGTCGCCGTACGGCATCCGCGGGAGGGGGGCTTCGCCCCGAAACCGCCACGTCACGCCCCTTACGGGGCGTAGCGACATCCCACAGTATCGGCCCTTTTTTTGCTTCGAGACATCGTGAGAGTAAGACTGTTAGGCCGTCACTCTGTCGGTTATCTTCTTCTATTTTGTTACACCATTTATTTTGCTATTATTGTCATTCTTTGTATTCGCTATTTTTCTGTGTTATTTAGTTTGTTAATTATTTTTTGTGCTATTTTGTGTCATCACTATTTTTGTTATTAGGTTCTTATTATAAAATTGCTGTCAGTTTGGTTGGTTTCTAAAGTTATTTCCTGTAGGTATTTGTATAAATATTTTTAAAAAAACTCACTTCTGGTTTAATTTCCAAAATCAGAAGTGGGATAGTTCCCATTTCTATTTGCCCACTTTTCTATTTTTCTTACTTTTGTCACGATCTATTTTTCTGTTGTACTTTTAGTAGGTAGTTGATTTATCTTATTTTGTGTTGAGCTTTATTACTAGTGATAGGTTTGATTAGTTTGGTTTTATTTATCTATTTGTGTTGTTTTTATTTGGAGGCGATACTGTGGATCGTTCGTTAGTCGATTGGTTTATCGTTTTCCGTTGTCTGGTGTTTGAAACGTTATTATGACAGACCGCAAACACGATCACAGTCGCAGGAGCTCCGGCAGCCGCGATAATAGCCCGCGTCGCGACCGAAGTTCTCACCGCGACCGTCGCTTTAGTCAGGGGCGCCAAAATAGTCGGTACCGTGAGCGGTCCTCTAATGAAAACGACATGTTAAGGGTCGAGATACAAGCTATGGTTTCTCGCCTTAAAACGCTAGAAGATAAAGTGAGGGATCCACCCTTGCCTGGACGTTCCTGTGATCGTGATAGAACTTTAGTGAATAATAGTGTATGTGGTCGAAGGTCATTGCGGCGTACGCGAACACCGTCGCCGGAACGTAATATGTCACGATCTCCAGGCTGTGTAGGATCGCGTAGTGTGCGTCGTTCGTCACCGCCAGAGCGTCGCCGTCATTTGGTATCACCTTTGCTTAAAGAGGTTGTGTCTCAACGTATGTCACCGACTCGCGGAAATAACTGCCATCTGCATTCGCGTTCTCGCTCTGGAACACCACCATTACATGCGTCGTCGAGACGAGTATCTGAGCGGGCTTCGGTGCGTGTGTCGGATCGTTTGGCTAGGGACGCGAATGAGTCTTCAAATTCAGCACAAGCTACGGTAACTGATCGTATAGTGGAAGCCATTCGGTCAATTAATACTGCGGGTAGATCTCAAAATTTTTATATTTCAAACTTTGATCCTACCCTACATAATATTGACGATTGGTGTGCGGAGGTTGATCGCGCTAAAGTATTAAACGATTGGAGTGATTTCGAATCTTTGTCGCGCATTGGTAATTGTTTGAAAGGTGATGCTCAAACGTGGCTTAGCGAATGGGTAACTAATGACCGTTCGTGGAGCAATTTTAAAAAAGAATTTAAGCCTTTGTGCCCTAGGGTACCGGACGTCGCGAATATTTTATATGACGTAATGACCAAAAATTCTGATAACTATTCTACTTATGCGGATTACGTGCGTCGTTCATTACTTCGTCTACGAATAGTGCGGGGACTTAGTGACGAGCTGATTTCGTCCGTCGCTGATCCTAACATAAGAGCGTCGGCGACTAACGCTAAGCTGTTGCCTAATGATCTAGTTGAATACTTTTCAATTTACGTTAAATCGAGTAGTAGTAATACATCAAAAAGTGCCCCGTTTCGCTCTGTAAGAGAAACAAACTACAGACTTTTCTCGTAAGCGTAATCTCAACGATATTAAATGTTTTTCATGCGGCGAATTAGGACATAGACAGGCCACATGTAATAAGAAACCGAGAATGGAGCAACCGCCAAGCGGTTCGTCAAATAATTCTATGACAAATTCTACATCTGTTTTTGAACCGACTAGGTCTGAACCTTGTACTTTTTGTAAAAAACAGGGTCATAAAGCCGAAAATAGTTTTGCTAAACAAAGGTCGGAAGCTGCAAATAAAAGTAGCGTTAATTTCTGTAATGAGTTTGTAAATACCAAGAACAGCGACGTTATTGTAGCAGTTATACAGGACGTAGCGGTTGATGTTTTGATTGATAGCGGGTCCACTATATCCTTAATTTCGTCTTCGTTGCTTAAGCATTTTAATTGTTCACATAAGCCATCACTTCGTATCTTGAAGGGGTTAGGTACACAAGAAGTAGAGAGTACAAGTTATGTGACGTTACCTATTGAATTTGATGGCTTAACCCTTGAGGTAGATTTGTTCGTAGTATCCGCCGAATATATGAATGCGCCGGTTTTAGTAGGAACAGATGTTCTTAATAGGGACGGTGTTAGGTATGTTCGCACCAAAAATTGTCAGTCTCTTACAAGAAGCGTAAATAATTTACATAGGGTAATGGACATACAGTCTGAGACTTCAATTCCAATCAATACGCCTCTAACTGGCGGTCAGTTGGACAAGTTGTTAGAAATTATTAATAATTTTTCCCAGTATTTTATTTCTGGTACTGCAACATCAACCGTAAATACAGGGTGTATGTCCATTAAACTTAATTCTAACACTCCTGTTCACTATCGGCCGTACCAACTTTCTCACGCTGAGACTCTTCGCGTTCGTGACATAATTAAAGACTTGTTGGACAAAAGAATTATAGAGGAGTCGGAGTCTGATTATGCGAGCCCAATTCTTCTTGTAAAAAAGAAAGATGGTACGGATAGGATGTGCGTGGACTTTCGTAAATTAAACGAGATCACAATTAAGGACCGTTTTCCGTTGCCACGCATAGATGACTATATAGACCGTTTGGGACACAATAAATATTTCAGTTCTCTTGATATGGCAACTGGATTTCACCAGATTCCATTGGACCGAGACTCAGTTCCTCTTACAGGATTCGTCACGCCGGAGGGACATTATCAATATCTGAGGATGCCCTACGGTTTGGCGAATGCTCCAGTTGTTTATCAGCGTATAATCACCAAAACACTTCGCGAACTAGTTGAGTCTGGTGATATCCTCATTTATATCGATGACATTTTAATTATGAGTCAAAGTATCGATCAGGGCCTTATTTTGTTACATAGGGTTCTTGACATACTGACTAAAGCTGGTTTTTCAATTAATATGAAAAAGTGTTCGTTCTTGGCCACCGAGATCGAATACTTAGGTAGAACAATTTGTGCAGGTCAGGTTAGGCCGAGTCATGAGAAAGTAAAAGCATTAATTGACTCGGCTGAACCGCAAAATGTAAAGCAGGTTCGCCAATTTATGGGCTTAGCTAGCTATTTCAGGCGGTATATGGCTGGATTTGCTCAAAAAACTGCGTGTATTGCAGCCCTCACTAAAAAGGGGACACATTTTAATTGGGGAGTTGAGCAACGGGCTGCTCGAAAGTACATTGTGGAATGTTTAACAACCGAACCAGTACTTGCAATTTATGACCCTTTGTTACCCATAGAAGTCCACACAGACGCGAGTTCTATTGGGTATGGAGCAGTCTTAATGCAAGTGCATGAAGGCAACCGTAAACGAGTGGTGTCTTATTTCAGTAGACTTACTCAGGGAGCGGAGAGCCGATACCATTCGTATGAGCTTGAGACTCTTGCGGTGGTAAAAGCTCTTCAGTATTTCAGGCATTATCTTGTGGGGGTACGATTCACCGTTGTCACCGACTGCAACGCATTGAAACTTACACAACGTAAGAAAGATTTGTTGCCAAGGGTGGCTCGGTGGTGGGTATACCTTCAAGACTTTGATTTTAGTCTGGATTATAGGAAAGGTAGCCTTCTGTCCCATGCCGATTATCTTAGTCGGAATCCTGTCAATGTGTGCACAGTTCAGAAACCTTTGAACTGGGCGCAGATTGCTCAGGCTTCTGATGAGGAGACTCGGTCTCTTATTCAAAAATTGGCGGATGGCCAATTGGACTCCAGTCGTTATGTTTTCAAAAACGACATCCTTTATGTAAGATTTGCATCTACGGGTGAAAATCCCAAATTCCTTTGTTATATCCCAAAGGGGCATAGACCTAAGTCATGTTCATCGTGGAAAATTCGTAAGAGGCTAACCTCTTACGAATTTTCCACGATGAACATGACCATCCTGGGGTAGATAAGACCGTTGATCTTGTCACGAAACACTTCTGGTATCCAAGATTGAGGGAATTTGTTCAGAAGTATGTAACACACTGTTTAGTGTGTCTTTCCCATAAAAAAGTCCCCAGAGCTCCTTTACAGCCCATTCACTCTTGGGAAAAACCAGATTCACCTTTCGAAGTCATCCATTTAGATTCCTTAGGTCCACTTCCTGAAACCAATGGCTATCGCCATGTTCTTATAGTTGTAGACGCCTTTTCTAAATTTTGTTTGTTATACCCTATGTACCGACAAGACGCTGACGAACTAAAACGCCATTTCACTAACATGGTCTCTCTCTTTGGAACTCCTAAGCTGATAGTAGCCGACAGAGGTCGCATGTTTCAGAGTACCGATTTTCTAAATTGGGTCAAAGACATGGGTTGTGACATTCACCTTATAACCCCTGAAATGCACCAGTCCAACGGCCAGGTGGAACGATACTGTCGTACCGTGCTCAACATGGTACGTGTTGAGTGCAACCATCGACAGCGAAAGTGGCCCACTGTAATGTGGAAACTGCAGTTGATTCTTAATATCACAAAACACAAAACAACTCAGTATTCAGCTTTGAACCTATTGATAGGTATTGATGCTGCAACGCCACTCATTCGTAGCTTGGTTCGCGATGTGGCCTTTGAAGGTTCGAGCCCCAATCGGGAAGCTCTTCGCGAAATGAGTCGTCAAAGAGCGCTTGAACGTCTCCGGTCAAATCAAGGACAACAGGACGCCTATGTTAATCGAGGGCGAAAGTCACCTCGTGCCTTTGAATTAAATTCTTTTGTGTTTGTGAGAAAACAGGCACAATCAACTGGAAAGCTGGATTCGTGTATGCGAGGGCCGTATCGTGTGACGAAGGTACTACCACACGGTCGCTACGAGTTGCAGCTCTTAGCTGGCTCATACGGGAAGTCGACACAAGCAGCTGCGGAATACATGATCCCGTGGCAAGGGGAATGGACTCCCGACGTGTGTTCTGCTTTCTTTAATGGTGAGTGATCTGTTTTTTTTTGCAAAGGTGTAATGAGGCTTGCTATATTTTATGTAAGCGATACACCTTACTGAAGCCGACTAGTTTGTTAACCGTTGCTTGTACATTTAGAGATTTCTATTAATCTAATGGGTGTTTTTCTGTTACGTTTGAAAATGCTGAATTGTGTTAAGAGAAGTCGACTCTTGCAATTTGAGATGGGCCTCTGTCTTGGAGCGCATCGGACATGCTATCTCAAATTGACGGAGGTACGCTTGGTTTCATGTTATTTGATGGGCTTGTCTTGGAGTGCATCGGACATGCTATTCTAGTATATGAAATCAATATACTATGGGAAGAAGAGCTCGTGAAGGGAAACTGTCTTGGAGTAGCCTGATCGGACGTGTGGTCTTGGAGTGGTGTTCTCAGACATATTATCCTAGAGCTGTGGTATAAGTAGGCATAGGTTGGTCTCTCACGTATCATATTTAGTGGGAAGTTCTGCTTGTTGTTAAGCATCGTATGTAATATATGTCTAGGATTGGTTTGAAACATGCTTTTATGTAAACTGATTCACACACGCAAAGTTGTGCCTCAAGTAGGTCTCTAACGACTCGTGAGGTGGCGCTCTTTCGACAAGTTCTGCCCCGGGTGGTTGGTTTGGGTATTTGTATGTTTCACACCTAGATTATTCTGACTCAAAGTTATTATGTAGCTGAAATGAGTTAATTCTACCAACAACCACTATTTTGTTGTTTTTACAAAATTGATATTGTCCGAGGTATGTTTCTTTTCCAGAATCAGACAATGGAAGCGAGGAGTCTGCCCCTTGTGTTGACCAACCTTTGCAACTCGAACAAGCTACTGATGAAGCTGAGCCACTTGAAGCCGAACCGGAATCCTGCACCTCTGGCACGCAGACACAGACAAAGATGCCCATCAGCACTTCACCTGCAAGCAGTGGAGACTCAGGGTCTTCCATGCCAATGATAGAGACAGATCTTCAAAGCTAGGAGATAAAGGAGTCCGAGGACGGTCTCCTGTCAGGAAAGGCCGTGTAGAAGATATGAAGATGAGGAGGGGGGAAGACTATATAAGGCGGTGCAGTGCTAGTATCGGCCCTTTTTTTGCTTCGAGACATCGTGAGAGTAAGACTGTTAGGCCGTCACTCTGTCGGTTATCTTCTTCTATTTTGTTACACCATTTATTTTGCTATTATTGTCATTCTTTGTATTCGCTATTTTTCTGTGTTATTTAGTTTGTTAATTATTTTTTGTGCTATTTTGTGTCATCACTATTTTTGTTATTAGGTTCTTATTATAAAATTGCTGTCAGTTTGGTTGGTTTCTAAAGTTATTTCCTGTAGGTATTTGTATAAATATTTTTAAAAAAACTCACTTCTGGTTTAATTTCCAAAAATACATTATTTATATTTATCTAAAGTATGTAGGTACCATTTTGTTCGATAACTTTTTGCCATCTTGTAGGGTAGGGACATGATCCCATTGCTATAGAAATTTTGGGACTTCTGATCAAAATACCGCGACAAGTGGTTTTGGCAGTCCTCTCGTGATTTTAACCTGACACTGCCTAAAGAATTCTGAAGAGACCGAAACAGGTGGAAATCTAAAGGTGCAAGGTCAGGACTACACGACGGATGCATTAACACCTCCCAGCCAAACTCTCTTAATTTTTGCTGAGTGGCTAAAGATGTGTGAGGTCTAGCGTTATCAAGATGAAAAACCACACCCCTTCTGTTGATTAATTCCGGCCGCTTTCTCTCAACTTCTTGCTTTAATCTCATCAGTTGTTCGCAGTAGAGTTCAGAATCGATGGTACTGCCTGGTGGTAACAGCTCATAATGAATAATGCCCTTCCAATCCCACCACACACACAGCATCACCTTGTTGCGAGTTAACCCGGGTTTCACCACAGTCTGTGAAGCCTGACCGGCCTTTGAACACGACCTTTTTCGCACGTTTTTGTCGTACGTGATCCACTTTTCATCACCAGTTGTCAGCTTCTTCAAAAATGGTTCGGTTTCATTACGTCGTAATAAAGAATCACAAATGAGTACACGGTTCATTAGGTTTCTTTCAGTGAGCTCGTGAGGTACCCAAATATCGAGCTTTTTTGTGTACCCAGTTTTTTCAAATGCGCCAAAACTGAGTTGTGGTGAATTCCCAGTTCTTCAGCTACGTCGTAACTACTGATATACCGATCTTGCTCCACTTTTTCAAAAATGGCATCCATTTTATCCGTAACAGGGCGACCAGAGCGACGTGCATCTTTGACATCAAAATTTCCGGACTGAAAACGCTTAAACCAAATTTGTGCTACTCTCACAGACACTGTATTGGGTCCATAAACATTGCAAATTTTTTTCGCGGCTTGCGTTGCATTTTTACCTTTTTTGTAGTATAATTTTAAAATGTATAGAATTTCTTCATTAGATTCACTCATCTTGACAGTACGAAAAACAAATGAAAATCACACATTTTCCTAATTTGAATTTGGAATTATGTTCTTTAAAATTTAAACTTTCAATGATAATATATTTTATATTTGCTAAAATAATTTACGGATATAATATACCTATTTCATACATTAAGAAAAAATAAGATAATATTCGTAAATAACTTAGTAATACATGAATGGCTGTTATAGGTAATTTTCGTAAATTACTTATTCATAAATAAAAGGCTGATCATGAATACAATTTAAATAATTTTAAGTTTTTTAATGCTGATCTCATCAAGTAACATAATTTGAATCATGTTAAACGAGTATAATTACATTAAAAGTTGATTAATAATAAAAAATCGTATTGTTTTATTTTATTTCATTTTAATTTCAATTCATACAGCTACAGATTCATCATCGAGCCGTCGATCACTAGGTGTCCGTGACTAGGTTCATGTTTATTACCGAGTGTTCATGACTAGGTCATGACCATCACTGGGTGTCCATAACTAGATTTTTGCTGTCCATGACTGGTGAAAAAAAATAAAATTTTTTAATTGTTAATTAAATTTAAACCAATTGCAGTACCTTATCCAAAACACATCAGAAATATTGAATAAATACAAGACTTTCAATTTAATGTATGTTTAGTGTTCAAACTTTCACACTATTTGTGAAATTTAACAAATACTAAAAATTTCTTCTTAATCTGTCCATAACTGGGGTATTTATAGATAGATATAATTTCTGCCTAATTGTGCCCAAAAAATATAATTTGTGCGTCTTGAGGTTTCGGAGTTATTCAAGATGCCGCTGGGGTAACATTTAGCAAATTGCTGTATCTCTTAATCGGCATGACATACAACTACGATTTTTTTTTCTACGGTGGGTCTTAATTTGTGCAATTTTGTTTTTTCTATAATCGACACCATTGGAAAATTAGATATTTTTTTTCAAAAACCTTAAAATCGATCCTCGCGCTTCAATGAGAAACTCTAGAAACTTACCAATTATGGTGGTTTGTACCTTTTATCAACTCTATGCATCATGTGAAATTAGAGGTTTCTATTCCAATTCCTTAGAGAGATAATCCATTTTAATTCAAATCTGACTACGATATAATGTAACGCTCCAATACATGAGTTATTATTAAGTGACGGTAATTATGATTTTACTAATAATTAGTACTTTTATTAAATTATTTATCCTTAAAGTTTCAGCTGAAAAAACCTTCTAACTACTTAGATATAAGAAAAAAACAAAAGGAAAAGAAATCACACGATTAACCGAACAAAATCGAATGACTACATAAAAGCGGCCGCACAGTACATTGTCCCAACCTTCTTAAATTGGTAGTATCATAATTGAATTTTGATGGGTACAAGTGCGTACAAATGGTTTAAATAAGTAAGTATTTATTTACTTTTATATAAATATGTGACGTAGAGAGTTATCAGAGAGTAGGGAGGAACCTTACGTCACATATATTATTTTATATGAATATGACAGCACTTTTACCACTTAGCGTTGTTTTTAATTGCAACGTAGCCGTAATTTTATACCTCCAAGCTTCGAACATTATTGATCGAAGCCTCCAAGTCATTAGGAACTATTGGAAGATTTGGAAGCAATATTATTAATTGGGACGGCGGCGACGCGGCGGCATCTTTCTCCAGTGTATCAAATTGTGCAGACCCTTATTGTAAGCAGCTTTATTTATGGGGAAATAAAAACAAGAAAGTGCTAAGTAAGTATTTCTCTTTAAAGCTTTTATTTGTAAAACTATTTTTCTATGTTTCAGTGTTATTTTATGATAAAAGTGGGTATCAAAATCACAGATGTGCTGCACAGTGTAATAGTTCTGATTGACAAATTGGCTGAGATAGACAATTATAGACTTACCTCAATTTGATTAATTTGTATATATTTCTATTACCTAAATAATAAAACAAAATTTCTCAGAGGTATCGGGCGAGCACTGCTGTACCCAAGACGTTTGTGACAGGACATTATAAATTATGTCATGTCTTAGATTTTGTCTTTTATTTTTTGTCTTTTTGTTTGTTTTGTTTTTTAAAAGGTAGCACGTGTCAACCATGTGACATAATGTAGAGGCGCGACATGCCTTTCTTGTTGCTAAGTTCATAGTGTGACATAATAAATTGAAAAACTTAAAATGTCTAAGACTATCTGAATATGCGACCAAATAAAATCTTTTTTTTTTCTTTTCTTTTGCTTTTATCTCGAAAACGGTGTGTCTTATCGCAAAAATAATGAAAATTTTGCCCCCTTTATAGAACCCATAAACCCCTTTATAAAACCCTTAAACCCCTAATTCTCAACATGTAGGTACCAAAAAAAATGTATTTAAATTATTTATTTATTTATTATTATTTTTCTTTTGGTTTTGTTGGTTTCCACGCGCATAATATTTATATTTCTAAATATTGTACCTATTTTTATAAAAACATTTACAAATATAAAAATAGTAGGTAATTTATGTGTTTACATAAATTATTTCTTTATTTTTTTTTTTTTTGTTGATTGCCACGCGCATTGTTTCAGTTTTAAATATGTATTTTTAAAATATTAAAAAACCCTTTAAAAATATTAAATATAGTAATTTATTTATTAAATAACTTACTTATTACAATTTTTTTTTTTTTTGTTATCACGCGCAATTCTTCACACATATAAACCACCCCCACATAATGCAAGAATCTAATTTATTGTCATTTGGTGCAGAGTAATGAGCAGGAAAATATTATTTTTTTCAATTTTCAAATATTATCACCACCTCCGAACGAACGTGATAAAATTTTTCTTAGTCACCGTCAAAATGTGACATTTGTGATATAATTGGTGCGCCCATAATATTAGCAAATAAGACATAAAGTCCCTACTAAACGTTAAGAAGTTATGTCACATGTCAAGAAATTATCTCACGCCGCCGCGCCGCCGCCGTGCTAGCATTTAAGACAAAACAGTTTTACTGCCCAAAATGTGATAAAATGTGTGAATCAAGCCATGTCACAGTAGGCCGGGCAGTCATGCTATTTTCTTTCAATATAAAACGAAATCTATAAACGGTATATTTTCTTTTATTTTTTGACAGTAAAAATACACTTTCTCGTCAAATAAACCAAGTGCTCTTTATTAGATTGCTGTACTAACATTTGACTGAGAGTTTAAAGGTTTGCAAATCCTCAATATCATATATGGCTTACACACTGTGTGTACGTACATACCTACGTGTTTTGCAAAGCAATAAATTTTAAGTAACACTTTTGTGCGAGACTGTTTCTAAAAAGGAAATGTTGTACTACAAATTTAAGAAGATTGGCACAATGTACTCACTGTGCGGCCGCTTTTATGTAGTCATTCGAATTTGTTCGGTTAATCGTGTGATTTCTTTTCCTTTTTTTTTTCTTATATCTAAGTAGTTAGAAGGTTTTTTCAGCTGAAACTTTAAGGATAAATAATTTAATAAAAGTACTAATTATTAGTAGTGAGGGGGGAGGGGGGGGGGGGTTCAGAAATTTCTTAAGCCGGGTCCCCCCACATGTTTTTTTTTTCGCCTCAGTCTGCTCATTGACCTCGGCAAAATCTATGAGAGACTTATTTAGCCTCAGAGATTATGCCGAGACAAAGGGCCTAATAATTACTAACGAGCGTTTTGGTTTTCGAACCCAACACTCTTGCGTACAATAGTTCCACCAGATCAACGAACACATAAGCGTTGGTTTCCAACGTGGTTCCATGACCGGCGCTGTTTTCTTCGATATAGCGAAAGCGTTTGACAAAGTCTGGCACTACGGTTTATTATACCTATAAGCTTTACAAACTCGGAGTGCCAGATCGTCTCGTGCTCATCTTACGAGACTGTTTGTCCTACCGCACTTTTCGCTATCGTATCGAAGGAGCGCTATCCTCTCCCCAGCCCATTCGCACAGGTGTCTCTCAGGGTCTGTAATTTCTCCACTCATTTCCACGTTATTTACCAGCGATATCCTGGAAAGTAAAAAGGCACAGTTGGCTCTGTTCGCAGACGATACGGTCATTTACTATTCCGGCCAACGCCAAGACCCGATATCTCGCACTCTCCAAACCACAGTCTATAAACTCGGCGCGTGGTCTTGAAAGTGGAGAATCGAAGTCAATCCCGACAAAAGTCAAGCGGTTCTCTTTTTGAAATCACGTCTCAATCGAGCTCCCCCCACCGACCGATCACCGTGTTTGGCAAGCCGATCCCTTGGGAGAAGCGAGCCAAATATCTAGGTGTGTCCCTCGATGAGTACCTCTGAGCACTTAAAGCAGTCTCGTTCCGAATGCACGTAGCAAATTGTCACTTAAGTGCAAGTTGCGCATTTATACAGCGTGTATTCTCCCAATCATGACCTATGCGGGTTCAGTATTTGCACACGCAAGTCCCTACACATCTATAGGATGCAGACCTTACAAAATCGTTTCCTCTAAACGGCTACGGGATCCCTTTGGTTCATTCGGAATGAAATCCTCCACCTAGACCTTAAAATCCCAATTATCCATCAATTCTTGAAACGTAATTCTATGAGTTTCTTCGATACTCCCGCGAAACATCGTAACCCCTCTGGTTGTCGAATCTACTACTTATATCCCCTCTAAAATCAGAAAAGTCCACCGTCCAAGGCATGTTCTCACCGACCCCGTTGACCCCATAACCCTCCTCCAGGAGAAAAGTAGGGCCACCAGTACAGTTTCCAAACACAAATCTACATTTCGATCTCGCGACCCTTGCGACGACGACCCCCATGTAATTGCCCACGACCCTTGATCGGTGAAGGAGTGTCAGCTGGTGAGCCTGTAGCAGATAATATTAGGTTACCTATGAAATTGCCGTTCTGCAGTACTGGCCATTTCAAATCAAAATAATTTTTGTTTGGCTAAGAATTCTAATTTCAAATTAATTTTATTTTAAAAACATGGATTTTTTTTTTCAAAAGTAGTCATTTGTTTATTGATTAGTGTTACATTTTCATCGCATTTCAATCTTTTTTGTCATCATGGATACGTTAAAAATTCGAGTAATTATGGAATATGAGTACCGTCGTGGCAGCAACGCGGCACAAGCGGCACGCAACATCAACGACGTTTACGGAGCTAACACTACAAACCAACGCACCACTTGTTATTGGTTTGCTCGCTTCCGTTCTGAAAATTTCGACCTGAAAAATGAACCTCGCGGTCGTCCGAAGACTTTGGTCGACAATGACGAATTAAAGGCGATTGTGGAAGCTGATGATACACAATCTACGGCTGAATTAGCAGCAGCTTTCGACGTTAGCGTCAAAACAATATTGGTCCATTTGCGTCAAATTGGCAAGGTAAAAAAGCTTGACAAATGGGTGCCCCACGAACTCAATGATCGCCAGCGCGAAGTACGCGTCGAGACGTGCCTTGCACTGCTCAACAGACACACAAATGAAGGAATTTTGAACCGCATTGTTACCTGCGATGAAAAATGGATTCTGTTTGATAACCGCAAGCGCTCAGCAAGTTGGTTGGATCCTGGTTCAGCACCTAAACAATGCCCTAAACGAAAACTTACCCCTAGAAAAGTGATGGTCACTGTTTGGTGGTCTAGCGCCGGTGTGATTCATCACAGCTTCTTACCAAACGGGGTGAGCATTACTTCAGATGTGTACTGTGAAGAACTGAACACAATGATGGAGAAGCTGGCACATCTCCAACCAGCATTGGTCAATCGCTCGTCTCCGCTGCTCCTGCACGACAACGCGCGACCTCATACTGCACAGCAGACGGTCTCCAAGTTGCAAGAACTGGGGTTGGAAGCTCTCCGTCATCCGCCCTACTCACCAGACCTTGCGCCTACAGACTACTACTTTTTCCAGAATTTGGATAACTTCTTGGCGGGAAAAAAATTCAATACCCGAGAGGCAGTACAAAATGCCTTTGAAGAATTTGTTGCCTCCCGTCCAGCTGATTTCTTTAAGAAGGGCATCAATAAACTGCCACTGCGTTGGCAAAGATGCATTGATTGCATGGGTGATTACTTCGATTAATACAAATAAAAAATGCATGAAAAAAATCGTTTAAATTTTTTCATACAAAACGGCAATTTCATAGGTAAAGACCTATTATTTATCTAGATATGTTCCAGCCTGTCCCTCCTTGCTGTAAGTACTCCCCCCAGCGACGCCCTAAGCCGAGGTTCGTACACCACAGGGGGTGCCCTTAGCATGTAGTCGCTTAATTCATAGACTAATAAAGCCAGGTTTATGGCCGCGCAGCGCGGTTTTTCTGAAATTAATGCATAATATAGTGCACTTAATTGTAAAGTAAGTACACGACGACGATGACGACAACGTGACATGACTATACTTAGGCATACAAAATCCAGGGGGGGGGGGGGGGGGCAGCTGCCCCCCCCCCCCCCGCCGGGTACGCCCATGTCTGGATCTTCTGCAGCAGATGATTTTCGCAAATTTCGTGGGTTATCTCGGCAATAACTTGGCGGATGTTAGTTTTTAGGTGCTTCAACGTTCCAGGTGTGTTGGTATAGAAACGGCGGCTCCACTTTACTTTATAACCCGTTGATTTATTATACTAGTTATTTTTTTTTGGTATAATATATCCTTTTTAGTGTAATTTAGGGATCCCTGAAATACGGAAAAGAAAAAAAAAGAACACCAAAAACCATCGCCTAATCAAGCCTTCGGGACCCGGTGGGATGTGGGAGTAATAGGGTGGGGAACATGGGACACTTCAAGGACATTAACCTTGACCTCAGGGTCAAGGGGAAAGAAAATTCCAAAAGTCAAGATCCGCGATTCTCAGGAGCAGTAACAGATAAGATCCGTGATTCTCCTAAGGTTGGTGAATCATTTGGGTTAGGTTAGGTTAGAACAGTTATCATTAACGCGCGAAGGCGAGCGAGCGTGCCGCGGTAGCGGCCGCCGAGCGCCAGATCCCCTCTATTGTTGGTGAATCATTTGGGTTAGATGAGGCGGTGATGACTCGTATAATATTGGACGATGAAAAATTTAACTTGAGCTCAAAAAAAAAACCGGCCAAGTGCGTGTCGGACCACGCACAATGAAGGGTTCCGTAGTTGGGATGAATTTATCTTAAGAACAAACTTAACATTAGAACTAATTTTTCCATAGACATTTAAACGACACGTAAAAACATGTCGACTAAAAACACGGTGAAGCGCAAGGCGTGAACTAGTTTGACATCTCCAACTTAGTTCATAGCTATAGCCGTCCTTTTCTCGCGCTGCCTGTTAGTAAAAGATAGCGATTCTCTAATTTTAGTTTAGTGCGTTCACAAGAGAATCGGCACCAATGACTCGTATAATATTGGACGATGAAAAATTTAACTTGAGCTCAAAAAAAAACCGGCCAAGTGCGTGTCGGACCACGCACAATGAAGGGTTCCGTAGTTGGGATGAATTTATCTTAAGAACAAACTTAACATTGTAGTTGAAAAACATGTTCTCCCATACATTCCAACTGTAAATGTAAGTTTGTACTCACAATATTGATAGATTTACCATGTTATTTTAAGACCACAGACTTTTTATAGGTTTTCCTGTAATCTACAAGTAAAGATTTATTTTCTTTATTTTTTTCAAAATTTTAGGCTCAGTAGTTTCGGAGATAAGGGGGGGAATGTCAATTTTCGTCTATTTTCTTAAATAACTTTAAAACAATTCATTTTAAAATAATAAAAAAAAATTTTTTGAGACCCTCACATTTGACATGCCACATGGTGTAGTTTCCAAAACTTTTTTTTTTAATTTTCTTATTTGCCCCCAAAAGTGACTTCTATATTCAAAATTCATTTATTTACTTTACCCTTCTGTGTTTGGGTCACAGAAATTCATATGTGTACCAAATTTCAACTTAATCCGTCCATTAGATTCGGAGCAAATTGGCTGTGACAGACGGACAGACATACAGACAGACAGACAGACAGACGGACAGACAGACAGACAGACAGACACACGAGTGATCCTATAAGGGTTCCTTTTTTTCCTTTGAGGTACGGAACCCTACAGACGGACAGACAGACAGAGACACACGAGTGATCCTATAAGGGTTCCGTTTTTTACTTTTGAGGTACGGAACCCTAAAAAGAAGAAAAATATCGCATATTTAACAGTATCAACTTTTTTTAGGGTAGAATAGACGCTTCATACTTCTGAGGTCAAGGACATTTTGAAAGTCAATGACCCTGAGGTCAAGGTCAATGTCCTTGAGGTATCCCATGGTGTTCCCCACCCTATTACTCCCATATCCCACTGGGTCCCGAAGGCTTGATTAGGCGATGGTTTTTGGTGAAAAATTTTTTTTTAATTTTTTTTTGTTTTTTCTCGATTTCCGTATTTCAGGGATACGAAAATTACACTAAAAAGGATATATTATACCAAAAAAAAAAAAAACTACTATAATAAATCGACGGGTTATAAAGTACAGTGCTTCCGAAACGACTTAAAAAAATCCCACAAAAAATATCCAAAGGCGTTGTATCGCACGATCTTGGCGGCCAGTTGACAACACAGTAACGTGAAATAATGCAACCTCTGAAAGTTTCACTCATAATATCTAGCGTTTCATGCGCTGTGTGGCAAGTTTAATGCGTTGAGCAACGGTAAAGCGGTTGATTTTGTAAATCTATTGTTACAAACTAACATTTGACGTTTGAAACACGCGCCATTACTAACAGCTGTCAAAATTACAGTGTTGCCAATATACGAACCTCGAATTGGATCATCATTTATATAATTATCTGTGGGTCCAGGTCCGGCTCTATATAAAAAAGTACTCTGTATTTATACTCTTTGCACTCTGTGGTCCGGCTGCTGTCGTCTTTCAAGCTTTTATTTGCAAAATATTGATTATTACGAATTACGTTAAAAGTCGTAATAATAATTTAAAAGCTACGTCAGTTATTTGTGCGACAGTGTTCATGTTCATCATAAATATACCCGTGCAAAGTTGAATTTAATTTAAGTGATACTATTTGAGCTAAAAGATGGATAAACTGCCGATGTGTAGGATATGTTTAGTGGCGAATATTCGCATTCTAGTGGTCAACAAGAACTTACAAGAAATATATGAAAAACTGACTGATATTCCAGTAAGCTTATACTTTTATAAGAACTAAATCATGTTTTTGGTTATAAATGCGTCTCATACACGAGAATATAAATTCATATGAACTTTCAGTCAGATGGTCGTCTTAGGAGACTTAGGGATAAATGGAAATCACTGACAACAGTGAAATAAAACTATCTGAGGAAACCTGTACTTAAAATAAACATGCTCATAATATTAACAAACCTTATTACATATCAAAGCCATATAAGTTGCCAAACTGCTTTGAAGGGTAATCAATGCTCATGCCTTCTCTGTATGAGGTGTATACAAAGCATTCATCATCATCCACAGCTTGACTTCACCCACTGCTGGGCATAGGCCTCTCTTTTCTTGTGCCAGCCTCATCCAGGTTCAACATGCGATGGCAACAATGTCATAGAAAGCATTACCAACTACCAACTTGGCTACACAATAAGTAAAGTAAAATTGGAAGTACGAGTATTTTCTTCATTTATGAATGTGTAAGACAAGTTTTGTTGCAGTTTGTAACTGAAGACAGAAGACCGATGCTTGCTTGTTTCTTTTGCTGCGCTAAACTAAAGCAATGCTACCGATTAATGAGAAAATGTGTGGAAGCTGAAAAGCTGTTTGCTCAGATGATGAACAAGGATTATGAGGTGAGGTATTCTTCAATACACAATTATTCTTATAACTTTAGCTCTCGCTCACACTGGAACTGTTCAACTTCTGCCCTGCTATAAGAGCTCATTACTTTGACGTAATATTTTTTGCCATAATGTACCACTCACGCGATAAATGCCCGAAAGTGATATGGAATGAAAACCGAGGATTTTCAAAGTGAACCGGAAAGAAAGGTACGGCATGTGCGTTCCGGCTCTTACCTTTTATATTTTTTTTAAATTTTGTGTGTGGACCCACCCATTGCATTCTAGGTTATTTGGAGAGGTGGTTAGGTGTAGTATATTTTTGCCACAAGCCGTGAGGTTGTATCGGCATTACAAACAAAGTTAGTCTGTGGTTGAATAAAAGTATGCGGCGCGAGAGGCGCGCGCGGGGTCGCTTTTTACCGAGATTATTGTTCCTATTTCAAAACTTTGGAAGAACAAAGGTAAATATTATGATGTCATTTGTTTATTTGACACATAGGTAATATTTGAAATAGGGATATCGCTTTAGATTTTGAAATAATTATTTAATTGTTTTATATTGGCAGTAATATTAGGTCTTTACCTATGAAATTGCAGTTCTGCAGTACTGGCCATTTCAAATCAAAATAATTTTTGTTTGGCTAAGAATTCTAATTTCAAATTAATTTTCATTTTAAAAACATGGATTTTTTTTTCCAAAAGTAGTCATTTGTTTATTGATTAGTGTTACATTTTCATCTCATTTCAATCTTTTTCGTCATCATGGATACCATGTTAAAAATTCGAGTAATTATGGAATATGAGTACCGTCGTGGCAGCAACGCGGCACAAGCGGCACGCAACATCAACGACGCTTACGGAGCTAATGCTACAAACCAACGCACCACTTGTTATTGGTTTGC
Source organism: Cosmia pyralina (assembly GCA_946251885.1). Taxonomy (NCBI): domain Eukaryota; kingdom Metazoa; phylum Arthropoda; class Insecta; order Lepidoptera; family Noctuidae; genus Cosmia; species Cosmia pyralina. Next base: position 11,666,281 of record OX276369.1, on the reverse strand, counting down.
TCGCTTCCGTTCTGGAAATTTCGACCTGAAAAATGAACCTCGCGGTCGTCCGAAGACTTTGGTCGACAATGACGAATTAAAGGCGATTGTGGAAGCTGATGATACACAATCTACGGCTGAATTAGCAGCAGCTTTCGACGTTAGCGTCAAAACAATATTGGTCCATTTGCGTCAAATTGGCAAGGTAAAAAAGCTTGACAAATGGGTGCCCCACGAACTCAATGATCGCCAGCGCGAAGTACGCGTCGAGACGTGCCTTGCACTGCTCAACAGACACACAAATGAAGGAATTTTGAACCGCATTGTTACCTGCGATGAAAAATGGATTCTGTTTGATAACCGCAAGCGCTCAGCAAGTTGGTTGGATCCTGGTTCAGCACCTAAATAATGCTCTAAACGAAAACTTACCCCTAGAAAAGTGATGGTCGCTGTTTGGTGGTCTAGCGCCGGTGAACTGTGAAGAACTGAACACAATGATGGAGAAGCTGGCACATCTCCAACCAGCATTGGTCAATCGCTCGTCTCCGCTGCTCTTGCACGACAACGCGCGACCTCATACTGCACAGCAGACGGTCTCCAAGTTGCAAGAACTGGGGTTGGAAGCTCTCCGTCATCCGCCCTACTCACCAGACCTTGCGCCTACAGACTACTACTTTTTCCAGAATTTGGATAACTTCTTGGCCGGAAAAAAATTCAATACCCGAGAGGCAGTACAAAATGCCTTTGAAGAATTTGTTGCCTCCCGTCCAGCTGATTTCTTTAAGAAGGGCATCAATAAACTGCCACTGCGTTGGCAAAGATGTATTGGTTGCATGGTTGATTACTTCGATTAATACAAATAAAAAATGCATGAAAAAAATTCGTTTAAATTTCTTCATACAAAACGGCAATTTCATAGGTAAAGACCTATTATATACAAATAGATTTTTTTTTTGGGTATTGGAAATAAAACTAAGTCATCTATTGTTTTAAAACAAAATTCGTAATCTAGCCTAGTCTATCCACTTTAGTTGACTATAAGTACATAGGAATATTTTGTGTACAGTCAACAAAAGAGATATATCTAGGCAGGGTATACTAACATATTTGTATGTGAATTGCTTCATGATCAACTGTATATACACCGTGTAATTTTAGTCGTCTTACAAAAGGGGTCCACTCGAATGTATCCGACATAAAATACCTCTAGGCACGATTAAAAAATTATTACCATAAGTTAAGATAATAGCTTACAAAGAAAAATAAATAATGGATTAAAATTATGAAACATCCTGTTAATAATGTTTACGTAGTTCATGTGGACTGTCATCCAATGAGCGTATCCGCCCCTTTTACTTAAAAAATAAGTGAAGGTCACTCTCATAGTGTCTCAGTTGCGTCCGAACTCCGGAATAGAAGTGCGTGCTGCGCGTGTGCAAACGTTGTTCGCTAAATCGCTAAAGTAAGTGCAAGGAGTGAATAAGTACCCACCTACTTCACCATGAGTGATAGGAACTCGAATATCGAGTGCAAAACACACACATAAAACATAAATGACAAATGGTGCGCCTTTAAGCAATAAGTGGTGACAATTTACGGGCAGCAAGGAGATTGTACGCTGCGCCTCATAATCTCGAAATGTTACGTAACTGAGGTGTGATCATCCCGGGAGTGCCAGGACTGCAAGTCATTTTAGCAGTAACACGACTGATTGATCACGGCCAGTTTCGCAGCCCACCGCATGTGCAAGCTCGGGGCTACCCACGATATTCACCAGTTCTCCAAGAGAACATATTGGACTATTTTGACGAAGTGACTTTAAATAAAATAAAAGATAATATTCAAAACTTGCCCGTTTGTGTATCGTACAAAGTGGTAAGCAATTTGAACAGTTGTGCTGCAATACGCGTAAAGCTTACCTACTTGCCTATGCAAATAAAAGTGATCATTTGTAAATACGTAACTAGTGTAAATAATTCAGTTGATTCAAATTTTTTAAATACAATTAACAAAGGTACAAACAATTTACTTAGGTAAGTACTGCCAATTTCATTACCTAACTAGTGTTACGAGCTGGGGTTCGGGATAAATAAATTTATGCCAGTTTACATTTAATACACACTATATTTAAATAATCACGAAAATAGTAATCGCAGAATCACTTGTAGCTCACTGTTAGATCACTGTTGTTTCACTGTTTCGCATTCCTAGCTGAACTGCCCTACACCGCTGGCAACCCTCTATTTATATGTCGGGTGTAAGTTCTAGAAAGTTCGAGAACATTCTAGTACTTACGGGAATGATCTAGAATGCTGCAAAACGACACTAAAACATCTAGAAAATTCTAGAAGGGCTTAGAATGTTCTAGAAACATCTGCCACGAATCGACGTATCGTGTAGTTCTGCTACTCGATAACAGGTGGTGTTAGCGTCTACGTAATACGTATCGTGTAGATCCGCTACTCGATAATAGATGGCGTTAGCGTCTACGTAACACTATGTTTTGTTCATTAATTGACAGGTTAAAGATAGAAACTCTGGATTTAATGTAGGTAGGTACTTACCTAAGCATCCTAGGGGCATTGGCCATCCTTGGTTTCAACATCTGGTTTGACAAATTTTCGACAGCTTATGTCTGGTTTATTAGGGTAATTTATTACTTTGTAGAACTATTGTCTCGTACAAACGAATGTGTCCATTTTGTTGGGAAAAAGAGAAAAAAAAGTCGGACCGCACTCGCTCGTACAGGGTGTTTCAAACTACGTCATGCGTCATACATAATGTATAATATTTTTAATTATTAAAATGTTCGCAAATATCTTTTTTTTTATGAATGAGTAGTAGTCATTGGATACATGAAGTGGGTTGGCTTTGTAAGACGATTAAAATGCCATGGTGTATATTAATTTGTTTTTGCAATACTCCTACATTGTAGGTAACACACCGACACAAAATTGTATATTTTCACGAAATTGAACATGAAGCAATTCGCATATAAATATGTTAGTATACCCTGCCTAGATATTTCTTTTGTTGACTTTACAAGCCGTGTTTAAGTGGCTAGGCGCCCCGTCGTCGCGCGCCAACAAAAAGTCTCAAAGACAATCCTAATGACGTCATGCGGGGGAGCTGTCGCGCGAGTGGCTAGTATTGTTTGGCAGTTGTATAGGGGTAAAAGCTGGTAGGGGTTGGGTCCCTGGTTATAACGCTACCATTTTTATTATCGCCCATTTAAATGGGCAATTGACATTGACAACCAAATCTGTAACCCGTTATTGTTTTGTCTGGTGTAAAATAATGGTGCCGATTCTCTTGTGAACGCACTAACTAAACTAAAATTAGAGAATCGCTATCTTTTACTAACAGGCAGCGCGAGAAAAGGACGGCTATAGCTATGAACTAAGTTGGAGATGTCAAACTAGTTCACGCCTTGCGCTTCACTGTGTTTTTTAGTCGACATGTTTTTACGTGTCGCCTAAATGTCTATGGAAAAATTAGTTCTAACTAATTTGATAGCTCTAATTTACTTCCGTCCCTTTCTTGTCATAATAGAGAGAAAAAGTTAGCAATAGCCTAAATTAAGTTTAGTTTGTGCACAACAGAATCTGCACCAGTGTCGTGCAAAATTGATGAAAGGGAACGTAATTGTTTTCATAACAACCTAGAAATCCTGCTCAGAAGGAAGGTGTACCCTCACTTCTTGGTTAAAATGGGTCGCCTACTAGGCGATCAGCTAGCCGAAACTGCGGATGTGAGCATGGGTGCCCATCCGTTTGTTACGTAAGGGCGAAGGGGATGCCGCCGGGGTCGCGGGTAGTTCCACAGAGATACCGTGGCCCTGGCACGGGCAGCTGAAGGAACACGGGTGGGTTTTAGTCAGTAAAAGTCTGACACGCCCTCCCGCTCTGCCCAGAGCGGGAGAAGTCATTTGATGATTTCCCATCCACAAAAAAAAAAAAGGGCGAAGGGGATGCACTTCCCGTAGCGCTGGAGACGTTGCAGAAGCAACTTTGTTTTGAGGTTAGGTTACAGTATAATTTGTTTTTCTCAAGAACTGTGCGTTACATTTTCATGGGACGTAATATTTCAACGTATAGTCTTGTGGAGCACAACTTATCCGGCTTATTTTCAGCATTTTCATTCTTAAAAGAAATAACCAAACAAACGATGAGAGGGCCACTGCGCGCTCGGTTGGCTAAGTAATAACAACCGCACGGGTCGATCCATCAGGTTAAGCTACGCTTGCCGGGGTCGGTCCGTGAATGGGTGACCATCTTTACATACCGAGACTCCTCCGTGCCTCGGAAAGCACGTTAAGCCGTTGGTCCCGGCTGTGATTCGTGGATCTTTGACAGTCGTCACGGGTCGTCAGAAGCCCGAAAGTCTTGACAACCAGCCTTACTAAGGGGTATCGTATTACCCAGTTAATGGGTTGTGGAGGTCAGATAGGCAGTTGCTCCATGTAAATTACTGGTATTCAGCTGCATCCGGTTAGACTGGAAGCCGACCCCAACATAGTTGGGAAAAGGCTAGGCAGATTAATTTTGATTGATTTGAAACTGTGAACAGAGTCCGATGCAAATAGGGAAGTGTTGAACTTACTAAACTAAACTTACTAAGCTAAAAATTGATTTAAGTACCTATAGCATTTTGTCATAAGTCTACATTTAAACGAAGCGCTTTTAGTTCCGGTGCGCTCACTTCCCTTACACACCGAGCTAAATCATGCTTCGATGTATCCTCTTAAATACTCCACTTAATACTGCTACAACTTCTGTATAGTGTGTGGCAGTTTGATAACCATTCTCTCTCATTTCATGTTCGTGAACAGGCACCGTCAGTTGAGACTGGTCATCTCGTTAACTGCCAGGGCTTATTTTTAATCTTATACTTTGAATTGTTTTTTTTTACATTGTTCTCGCATATAGAAGCAACAAGAATAATGTACATACCCAGGATTTTGTAATTACATACTTGATTTAAAAGAGCCCTTGGAGTTTCTTGCCCGATATTCTCCTTAGAGGTCTACGTTTTGGAACGGGCAACTAGCTTCAACTTTCTGACTCACTGACCGACTCTTTGACAATCCAAAAGCGCCTGTAATTGGTCTAATTTAAATAAATGCTTTGAGTTTGAGTGTGTCGCCGCGAGCTATGCAACAAAAGCTTGTGCAGTGGTCAGTGAGGTTGGTAGCATGGCCGACTCTTCAGGGTACATTGGACCTACTTAAGTATCCTCACTTGTGGGGGTGGAACGACTTTAGTGTATAGAACAAAGTTTGTGCTACAGGACTGTGATCACCAGCATATTATACGTAATACTGTAATTGTCTTTTTACAGCCCGATCCTTTAATAAACCAAGACCACTTAGAGTATTACGGTGGGTTTATTAAATCACCAACAGAGACCATAAGTATAGTTGATGTTGGTCAAACAGAAAGCATTGCTATCGATGAAGAATTACCAGCTGTTTGTGAGGGATTAGATGATATTATTGAGCCGAAGGAGGAACATCAAAATGATGGTATGTTATATGATCAATAAATGATTTCTGAAAATTAATTTAGGATGTAATGATCAATTGATCAAAAAATGTTTTGCAACACTAGAAAATTTTGTCAGTGTTTAGTTTAATTCAAGTTAAACCACATTATGTTGTGAATAAAACAAATGTTTATAATAAAAGAGTAATACTTTTGACTGTTTCAGTTAGTAATACTCTTTTCTGTGTTTACTTGCAGAGTTACAACCAGAAAATTTTGAAAATAGTTATCTAGATGTAGCAATACCACCACACAATACTGAATCAGATTTAGAAGATGATGTACCTTTAATGGAGTTTAAGTTTAAAACTGAAGTGGAAGAACATGAAGTATCTAAGGACAAACGAAGAGCCAGGAAGACGACAAGTAAGTATTATAAATAATAATAAATAATAAATATGTTTGGACATATCACACAACGCCATCTAGCCCCAAGCTAAGCAACCTAATGCTTGTGTTATGGTAACGAGATGGCTGATAAACTACTTATATATATATATATATATATTTTTTTTTTTTTTTTGTAAATACATACATATTATAGATAGAAAAACACCCAGACTCGGAACAAATACTTGTAGGTCGTACAAATATTTGTTCCGTGCGGGAATCGAACCCGCGCACAATCGCTCAACCACTGCGCCAACCGTGTCGTCAAAATTATTAGATAGAGTTAATCTATAGGTAAGCAAACAGGCGTATGGTTCACCGGATAGGAAGTGATTAGCGTCACCCAAAGGACGTAGCCGCTTACTTATGCAACGTTGAATTCGATACACAGGACAGTAAGCCGAAGTCACAAATGATAAACTAGGACCATCTTAGTTAAATAAATAAACTATTAATTTCTGATAACGATAACTAAACCATGGCAGCAAGACGACCAGTCATCACAAGCAGCACTCATTCACGAGCATAACGCTAAGATCAGCCATTACCCCCTCGCTGTTTTTGTGCCCCGATGCTACTGCAAGCGGCGACAACTAGGGAGCATGCTCAGACAAAAATAATACAATCACGCATTTGGGGCGCATGCGGGTCTATTCCGCATGCGGGGCGGGAACAAATCCGTTTGGTACTTAAAAACCGGCAAGAGCCCAAGAGCAAGTCGGACTCGTACACGAATGGTTTCCGTATCACCGTACAATATTTATTTAACACTACATATTTTAAAAAATCACGTTTCTTGTATACTGACCTGCTAATTGCAAAAAAAAACCGGTGTTGGACCACGCACAATGAAGGGTTTCGAAGTTCAAAAGAATTTCTCCCTAAAACAAACATAATATTGTATTGTAATCCCAAAAAAAAAAATAATTATTATGTGATAAAATTACTAATTAACAATTTTCGGAGCTTTTTCCTTTCTTTGTTCTGTGAGAGCTTGATTCTTACCAAATTTCATGATTCTAGGACCACGGGAACTACCCTATAGGTTTTCATTTACTTGCGAGTATCAAAAGATTTATTAATTAAAACTTTATGCACAAGTAAAAAAATACTGTACAAAGGCGGCCTTAATGCCTGAGGCATTTTCGCCAAATATGTCGCATAAATGGCCGCATTTTTTTATCACGTAACTTAGAAGCTTGATTTTTTTAGAACTCCAAGGGACCATAAACCTACGTATTTGATATTAATTTCAACTTGATACCTCCATGCGTCTCTGAGAAAAAAGGTTTTGACAGACTGACAGACGGTCAACGGAGTGATCCTATAAGGATTCCGTTTTATCCTTTTGAGGTACGGAACCCCAAAAAAGTACTTCAGTTTAAAAAAAAACACGTTAGGTATTTGTATTTTTTAACACTTTCATTTTTAACCGACTTCAAAAAGGAGGAGGTTCTCAATTCTACACAAATACACAATCTGTGAATACTTCAACTGTCTACCTATTAGGTAGACAATTTAAGTACGTATTTCATATTGCTATTGCCGCTATAACAACAAATAATAAATATAAAATACAGTTTAAAAAAAACTTTTTTACAAAAAATACAACCGACTTCCAAAAACAACACTACAAAGTGAAAAATAACTTTAATTTCGGAAGTCGGTGTCTGGTTAAATGTATTTTCGTTTTTTTTTTGCCACCGACTTCCGAAATTAAAGTTATTTTTCACGTTGTAGTGTTGTTTTTGGAAGTCGGTTGTAGTTTTTGTAAAAAGTTTTTATTTTTCACTTTTTAGTTGTGGTACCTACCCCACACAAATTCTAATACCACTCACTACCTGCAAAACAAACTAGAACATCATCTATACAAAGTGGAACTGGAACTACGACATTAAATTAAAACGAGCACAGTACTAGTCCATCGAAACATTTTAAAACACGAAGATTAGTAGTTAATGGAAAATTCAAAAATTGCAATTTTCAAACAAAATAAATAGCAGAATCAACTGCATAAAAAGTAAACACGCTTTATCTACGAAACGTCACTGACCTGTTGCGCGGCGCGGTGCCGGACGCAGGAGGGGGGGGGGGGGGGGTCTGGGGGGGGCGTAGGTAGGTAGTAAAAGGGTCCCACATGACAGTCCACCGGCAGGCGGTCATTCATAAAAACTGTCAAAAACTGTTTTTATGAGGGACCGCCTGCCGGCGAACTGGAAATGTGTGGGGGCCCTAAAGTCGGAGAACAACAAATCAGCGGCATAAACTCTCTAAATTGCACGTTGTTAGTTAAAAGATCACTGATTGAATAATTAATCACATAATATCACATCACAATCAGAATTTACATCATCAATAGTCAAATTTTCAAAGTGTCCACCGTTGTGCATTATGCACAAGCGATATCGTCTTATTAAATTTTTACGGACTCGTCTTAACAAGTCCCCATCTGCCATTCTTTTAAGTTTGTCGAAGGCATTAATTATTTTATTTTTTAAATCGTCCACAGTATTCACTTCTCGTGCATACACCTCGTTTTTTACGGCCCCCCACAAAATGAAATCTCTCTCTCGATATGTACGCAATGCTAAAGCCGCATTTTGGTTACAATCTCCGTACGTAAGTACCATATCGGTGTACTCGGCAGCTGTGTACCTTATTTGAGGCAAAATTAAACTACAAAACTTATTAAATGCCTAATTAACTAACTAATATTACTCTAACACTTAACAATAATTCACAATAACCTATGCACTAATCCAACTATCATAAATCGTCTTTAGTCACAATAACAACTAGGTAAAACTGTTTCATAAAATCACGACAATGCGCGCGCGGCTCGTCTTGGGATAAAAACAGTAGATTTGTGCTCTCCTCAAAGGGCACCGCTATGCACTGACTGACATAGTTACCGAGTAATACAGAGTTCGGGACTTTTTGCCGAAAAAATTCCGCTCACACACATATTCGAAATTTTCTATGCACCACTAATGCATAATTTGCGTAAGTAAATATTTCTTTTTCTTTCATTGTAGTTTTTTGTGGGAATGGGTGGGACGCGTCAGAACAGAATGGAATCGTATGACACCTTTCTCTGTCTTTCAAGCATATTGAGACGTAGATAATAGAATCGTACGTTTTGCACAGGTTCTTGACCTCACAATGTTTACCTATTATTACGGACTCAGATCTACATCATGTTGAAACATAAGAAAATTAAAAATAATTTCCTGTGGCTAAAGTATTGATTGGATTTGATTGATTCTTTGTATACGGGTAAAGAACATGATACTCTTTACGTGGTTTAAAGAAATGTCAATCGACCTGCTCCACCTTGTATAAAAGTGGGGAAAAAATACGTATTATTGAAGTTAACTCAAAAACTACCAAAGCAAAGTTAATCAAATTTATATGGGACCAACTGTGATGTATACACTCTCGAATAAAACAAAAAAAATCCAAATCGGTTCAGCCATCTTCGAGTAATCGGGGAACATACATAAAAAAAAAAGTTCCGACGAATTGAGAACCTCCTCCTTTTTGAAGTCTGTTAATAAAAAGACCTGCAGGCCTGATAATTTTATTACATTGTTGCATGAACATACTTTTTGCCACATTCTCATTTTGCTGCCCATATAACATGTCGTTTGTACAAATATTTTTCTTGTATAGAATATCCTTTACATGATTGTGACATGGACTGGTAATCCGGCGTTTGAAAACCTGTAAACATAAAAGTCCAGATAAAATAAAATAAATATAAATTATGGGTAATTTTTAAATTCAGCATTGTCTACGTAGGTATTCAACAACTAACCATTCCAAATTGACTAGCAGTCAAGTCAGTACTGGTACTGCCAATTTCAGCATTGGCATTCAGCATCTACGTAGGTATTCAACAACTAACCATTCCAAATTGACTAGCAGTCAAGTCAGTACTGGTACTGCCAATTTCTGCCTGTTTCTATTTACCCGCCACATGAACACGTTGCTGGTAAGAACCCCTATTCCTATAGTATAGTTAAAATCTCGCTGCAGACTGGATCATAAATCATAATCGGAGTAGGGATGTGCGCTAGTTGCGCGCGCTCAAGGCCATTATCGATAACAGAATCATTAAGGTTGTCACGTAAACATACTCCATTCATTAAGTATGCAGGGTAGGTGTTTATATATTTAATATGCTTTGTAGTAAATTTGGTAATAAAATAAAAAAAAATGTGTATTTATTTCTATCACCCATTTATAAATATATAAAACTATCGATATCACTCATCGACTGCAGTAATGCACAGGACTACGTGTGGGCGTGGCCTGCCCATAAGGCCCGTGAGTGGGAAAGAGAGCGAAACACTCGAATGATTTATGACCGAGTCTGCAGCAAGATTTTAACTATACTATAAACTAATTTGTTTTCCACAGTTGAATTTATTTATTACACTCATAAAGTTTTCTGCCACGTTTGTTGTCTCATTTGTCAAACATGCTACTTTCAAAGCAATTTTTTCATTAGCTGCATAAATCAGAGCCCACACCTCTGGAGTAGTATTTTTCAGACTTTCTACGAGATCTTCTTCTGTTTTTTCACTTCCATTTGCAGCTGTTTTGCTGACATTGCAGTAATAATCCTTGCAGTTTTCATGTACTCCGAATACATGAAGCGGACCATTTCTCAAATCTGCTGTTAAAGCAGTAGTCTCACTGCTACACATTATAATTTTCCGTGCCACTAGTGTAAGCTTCATAACCTTTGGCTTCAAAATATTTCGTCCATAAAGTGGGAGCTTAGTGTTGGCCAAGATCTAAAAAAGTACAAATAAAAAACTTTTTTACAAAAAAATACAACCGACTTCCAAAAACAACACTACAAAGTGAAAAATAACTTTAATTTCGGAAGTCGGTGTCTAGTTAAATGTATTTTCGTTTTTTGCCACCGACTTCCGAAATTAAAGTTATTTTTCACTTTGTAGTGTTGTTTTTGGAAGTCGGTTGTATTTTTTTGTAAAAAAGTTTTTATTTTTCACCTTTTAGTTGTGTACCTACCCCACACAAATTCAAATACTACTACTTGCAAAACAAACTAGAACATCATCCATATAAAAGTGGGGAAAAATACGTATTATTGATGCTAACTCAAAAACTACCGAAGCAAAGTTAATCAATTTTATATGGGACCAACTGTGATGTATACACTCTCGAACAGAACAAAAAAATCCAAATCGGCCCAGCCATCTTCGAGTAATCGGGGAACATACATAAAAAAAAAACAAAAAAAAGGTTCCGACGAATTGAGAACCTCCTCCTTTTTGAAGTCGGTTAATGAATACAGAATATGCTTCACCTATCTCGAGATGTCTAAGCAAATTACCTTGTAGAGTGCACTGGTATAGTTTTTGATTACATGATTCTTACATTCAATTTTTTTGATTATGTTCCTATATTATGGGACTTTCTCTTTCAAGTTTGCAAACACAGAGGAGACTCCCCCAATAAAAGTCAAATAGCGAAGTTGATGCATTTCTTCACTCTTTTGAAAGACTTCTACAATAATATGTGATGCCATTGCTGTAGACGGTCCAGTAAAATGTTTGCAGCAATTATGTGCTTTCATATTCATGTTTCTTTTATCATAATATTGACATGTATAACAATATTTACTTCGGAAACCAAGAAAAAGACGACCCACCGACCTATTTCTTAGTTTCTTTACCAATTATGCAGGCCTGGAAATGCAAAGCAACACTTGTAAATTCGTTCATTGTGTGTACAATGAACGAATTTACAAGTGTAATCTATCTGAAATATACAAAAACAAATGAAAAACCAAAGAATATGTTACTTTTACACACTCGGTACTTGAATAAAATTGAATAGTATCGTATTTCACAACCATATTATTATTACATTGATAATGGTGCCGATTCTCTTGTCACAAATGCCTCTAAACTAGACTAAAAATCACCAAAATTTAGTTTATTCCTGTCAAACGATGATTTCCCATTCTGAAATTGACTAAAGTGACACAACTTATATTTTAGTTTGACAGCACTAAGATTGTACGGAGTTATTAGTTTAGTGAAAATGGCAATTTTGCTATTCTGAATTTGACTGGTTTTCGCCTAAAATTTTAATTGTCAAACTAAATCAGACTATGTTTAATCGCGATTAAAAAGGTGTGGAACAAAATTAGTTGACATGACGTTAGAACGTTAGTTTGAAAACAGAAAAAAAGATTGAGTATGATGCTTTAAAGAAAAAAGCCAAGAAAGCTGTAGCCATAGCGAGAGCAAAGGCCCAGGACAAGCTTTATGACACACTGGATAATCCAGCAGGCCAAAAACATCTATACCGGCTTGCTAGAGCTAGAGAGAGGAAGACGAGGGGTGCCTGCCGTTTTGCCAAAAAGATTTTGACAAAATTTCATTACCCAAACAAATTTTAGCAACCTTTTTTTATACCATTGCAATATTTCGAATGATTTTAGTACGAATATTTTCATTTGGTCAAATTTTTACTTGGCAAAATATTACTAAGTATAATGTCATTATGGAATTTGGTCTTTAATCAAATGATTTATTACAGCAAACAATCTTCAGACAATAAACGTTTGGTGAAATGATTTGTTAAGACAAAAAATATTAAGGCAAAAATAAGATTTTTAGACATTTGACTTGCTGGTTAAATTTGATGTCTTTTGCGTACTTCTTTGTAAGTTTTTGTGCTTGAATTTGTCTGAAACAAGTCAAATTTATGGTTACTTGATATTAGTTTATTTATGGAAGTAGTCAGAGTAGGTTAATTATTAAAAAAAAAATGGTTAGGTTAGGTTAGGTTAAAACTGTGACCTCCTACGCACGAGCCGAGCGAGCGAAGCGAGCGGTGCCGCGGCAGCGGCCGGCGAGTGCCAGACACGACTTGCATTAATAGAAAAAAACATATTGGTTTTAGTTGGTTATCCGGAACTCAACAATTTAGATTAGGTTAATTTCTTCTTTAAAAAAATGGGTAGGTTAGGTTAGGTTAAAACTGTGACCTCCTACCTACTGTGCCAGGAACGACTACATTATATAGAAAAAGAAGAGCACACATTGAGCGCCATTTATGATTTACCTCCTACCCACTTAGTAGTTCACATTTTTGTCATTGAAGTTTGACTGAATAGGAAAGGGTGAATTGAAAACTGACGATAAAATAAGTATTTGGCTTATTTGATTTTGCATAAAAACTGTTATTCCAAATGAAATATTTGACTAAATAAAAAATGTTAGAAGTACTAGTTGGTAAACAAGTTATAGTTTAAACGTTCATTTGCCAAACATTAGGTTTGCGTTACAACTTTTTGGGAATAGATTTTTTGCTAAGTAATAATTTGGCAAATGAAATTATGCGAAAAATTTTTTGGGAAGTGAAAATTTGTCAAATTCCTTTTGGTCAAACAAGGGAGACCCGAAGACGAGGGATGTCTGTCAGATAAAGTGTATAAGGGATGAAACTGGAACAGTTCTTTCGGATGATGAGAAAATTAAGGATAGGTGGAAGGGCTATTTTAAAAGACTGATGAATGAGGAGAATGACTGGAGTGGTGTGCTTGAGAATAAACCAATAAATGAGAGGTTAGTGAGAATGATTAGTATGGATGACGTGAGAATAGCAGTTAATGGGATGAAGAATGGTAAATCAATAGGTCCGGATGGAATACCAGTCGAAGTATGGAAGTTATTACGGGTAGATGGATGGACGTGGTTAGCTTTATTCTTCAATAAGTTGTTGCTGGAAGAAGCCATACCTGACGAATGGTGCAACAGTTCGCTGGTGCCCATCTTTAAAAACAAAGGTGATGTGCTGGAGTGCAACAACTATAGAGGAATTAAGCTAATGTCACATAGTATGAAGGCTTGGGAGAAAGTTATTGAAAGGCGACTAAGAGAAGAGAGTGAAATTTCGCAAAACCAATTCGGTTTTATGCCTGGTCGAGGAACAGCAGATGCCATCTTTGCTATCCGCCAGCTGTGCGAGAAATACAGAGGTGCGCATAAAAACTTGCACGTGGTATTTGTTGACCTCGAAAAGGCATACGACCGAGTGCCTCGTGAAGTTTTGTGGTGGGCACTTAAGGAAAAATGTGTACCAGGGAAGTATGTGCAGTTGATTCGCGCAATGTACAGTCGATGCAGTACCCAAGTCCGGTCTACAGTGGGCACTACTGGCAGCTTCGATGTGGCTGTCGGCTTGCACCAGGGGTCTGCACTCAGCCCTTACCTCTTTGTGCTGATAATGGATGCTCTTTCTTGGGATATCCAGAAAGAGGCTCCCTGGTGTATGCTATTCGCCGATGACATTGTGCTGATTGCCGAGAGTGGCTTAGAGGTCCAGAGCAGATTGGAGGTGTGGTGGAAAAGACTGGAGACCGTTGGCCTGAGAGTAAGTCGGACCAAAACAGAGTATTTGTTTTGTGATTTTGGCGGTCTCTCCGGTCCTGTGCCCATATCTCTTGCCGGAACGCCCTTACCGATCTGCTCCGACTTTCGGTACCTCGGGTCACTTGTCCAAGGGGATGGCGAAGTAGACCGAGACATAACGCACCGGATCAACTCAGGATGGATGAAATGGCGACAGGTTACAGGAACAACTTGCGACCCACGGATGCCCCTCAAGTTGAAGGGGAAAATTTACAAGTCCGTGATAAGGCCTGTCGTACTTTATGGATCGGAATGCTGGGCAGTGAAGAAGACGGATGAAAAAAAATTGCATGCAGTGGAGATGAGAATGTTGAGATGGATGTGTGGAGTGACGAGAATGGATAAAGTGAGAAATGAGTATATAAGAGGAAGTTTGAAAGTGGCGCCAGTGACAGAAAAGTTGAAAGGAAATCGTTTGTCTTGGTATGGGCATGTAATGAGGAGAGACGAAACGCATGTGACTAAAAGAGTGATGAATATACATGTTGATGGATGGAGAGGCAGAGGAAGGCCAAAGAAAAGATGGATGGATTGTGTGAGGAATGATATTAGGTCTTTACCTATGAAATTGCCGTTTTGTATGACGAAATTGAAACGAATTTTTTTCATGCATTTTTTATTTGTATTAATCGAAGTAATCACCCATGCAATCAATGCATCTTTGCCAACGCAGTGGCAGTTTATTGATGCCCTTCTTAAAGAAATCAGCTGGACGGGAGGCAACAAATTCTTCAAAGGCATTTTGTACTGCCTCTCGAGTATTGAATTTTTTCCCGCCAAGAAGTTGTCCAAATTCTGGAAAAAGTAGTAGTCTGTAGGCGCAAGGTCTGGTGAGTAGGGCGGATGACGGAGAGCTTCCAACCCCAGTTCTTGCAACTTGGAGACCGTCTGCTGTGCAGTATGAGGTCGCGCGTTGTCGTGCAGGAGCAGCGGAGACGAGCCATTGACCAATGCTGGTTGGAGATGTGCCAGCTTCTCCATCATTGTGTTCAGTTCTTCACAGTACACATCTGAAGTAATGCTCACCCCGTTTGGTAAGAAGCTGTGATGAATCACACCGGCGCTAGACCACCAAACAGTGACCATCACTTTTCTAGGGGTAAGTTTTCGTTTAGGGCATTGTTTAGGTGCTGAACCAGGATCCAACCAACTTGCTGAGCGCTTGCGGTTATCAAACAGAATCCATTTTTCATCGCAGGTAACAATGCGGTTCAAAATTACTTCATTTGTGTGTCTGTTGAGCAGTGCAAGGCAAGTCTCGACGCGTACTTCGCGCTGGCGATCATTGAGTTCGTGGGGCACCCATTTGTCAAGCTTTTTTACCTTGCCAATTTGACGCAAATGGACCAATATTGTTTTGACGCTAACGTCGAAAGCTGCTGCTAATTCAGCCGTAGATTGTGTATCATCAGCTTCCACAATCGCCTTTAATTCGTCATTGTCGACCAAAGTCTTCGGACGACCGCGAGGTTCATTTTTCAGGTCGAAATTTCCAGAACGGAAGCGAGCAAACCAATAACAAGTGGTGCGTTGGTTTGTAGTGTTAGCTCCGTAAACGTCGTTGATGTTGCGTGCCGCTTGTGCCGCGTTGCTGCCACGACGGTACTCATATTCCATAATTACTCGAATTTTTAACGTATCCATGATGACGAAAAAGATTGAAATGCGATGAAAATGTAACACTAATCAATAAAAAAATGACTACTTTTGGAAAAAAAATTCCATGTTTTTAAAATAAAATTAATTTGAAATTAGAATTCTTAGCCAAACAAAAATTATTTTGATTTGAAATGGCCAGTACTGCAGAACGGCAATTTCATAGGTAAAGACCTAATATGAAAGAGAAGGGAGTGAATGATAGCGTGACGGTTGACAGGGGAGAATGGAAGAAGAAAACGTGTTGCGCCGACCCCAAGTAATATGGGATAAGGGCAGGAAGATGATGATGAACTAAAATTCACACCAAGACCTTGACTTCGGGTGCAAAAACAGTAGTGTATTTTTTTCTTTTCTTTTGCATATATCTCGAAAATGGTGAGTCCTATCGCTCCGCAGTAGTAGCAGACGTGTCAAGTAAATTGTTCTGTACTACTCTGCAGAGCGGCTCATCCCACCGTCTCTGGGAAGATGGATTATCGGGTGGATCTGAATTCGGGCAAGCGAGTCTCCAGGCATCCATAGCCTCGGTGAAACAAGGCACATCAAAATTAAGCAGTGTGGAGGCTAGGATTTTCCTGATTAATTTCTTTGTACCGTAGACCGAGGATATGAATGCCGGTAAACTAATACTAGAAATTTTGCGGACGCCGAGGCCTCCCATACGAATGGGAAGAGTAGCTTGTGCCCAAGCGCGATTGTCCATGGCCACATTTAAGATCGAAGATAAAGTATAATTTTGTCCATTTTGTCTAAAAGGTGAGTGTGCTTCCATAAATGGGAAGCGCGAAGGAAATATGTTAATTTAGGACCAAAACAGCAGTAACGGATTAATGTTATGGCCGAATGCATGTTAATTTGGAGGAATCTTTCCGAAACGTCATTGAAATTTTGAATTTTTTCTTCAACGAAAACAGGAAATGAATTTTCTTTTCAATAATTTTGATTTCTGGGGTTATTGCGTTAAATTTGGGAAGTGTTAGATGTCTGTCAGTATCGTCCGCTAAGAATAGTTCACATTTCGAAAGGTTGAGTTCAAGGCCAATGGAATGAAGTTCATTTTTAAGAATTGAAGGTCATTTAAAACAGTTTCTACATCGCCTCCCAAGATACCAAACAATAAATTTGGAATTTAGTTGTCGAATAATTGGGTGAATGGCTAAACTAAAAATCACTGGCCCGAAGGGGTCACCTTGTTGACAGCCAACAGCAGATTCCAGAAGGTTGTCCCAATACAGTAATTTAGAAGGGTGTCTGTAACATTGCCAAAGGAAACTATAAATTTGGGGTATTTCTTTTCTAGTTTCTGCCAGCAAGGTGTCCCTATTAACAGAATTGAAGGCATTCTTTATGTCAACCTTCAAGATGACCTCACCTTTACCAGAATTTAGGTAGGTCGATAATGCGTGTACGGCAGCCTCACAGCCCCCTTTTGAGCCGTAACCTAGCTGCAGGGGCTGCAATTTTTCCGAAACAACCTCACCATAAAATTTACAGCAAATCTTGGCTGCCATACGACTTTAAGTAGTTCCCACGGCAATGGGACGTATGCCGCCATCCCTTTTACGCAGGGCACATAGATTGGCCCCGTATAGAACGTCGATGACGGCCTCGTTCACCTTGCCGGAGAGCATGAGGTTAGTCAGAGCCGTAAGCTCCTTCAAGAGCAACTCACCAGCTGCCCCGGCGGCGCCTGAACAGATGTCCTTAAGGTGCTGAGGACTCAGGCCGTCGAGGCCACCAGCGGAGCCGCTCCGGTAGGAGCAAACGGCTGTGACCAACTCTCGACCTGTAATGGTGAGGGAGTGATTATCCAGATCAGGGTCGGGAAAAGAAAGACCATCCGCTGGGGCAGGGTGTTTGCTCTCTGGAGAGCAAACACCCTGCTGCACCGTGTTCTCCAGAAATACTCGCAGGTCTGGACCTGCGAGTATTTCTGGAGAACACGGTGCCACCACATCACTACTAAAAAGAATCCTGGCTGCTCCGCTAATGTCACCTTCCCCTAACTTGGATTCTACCAGATAATATTAAAAAAACTAATAAATAATAAAAAAAAATATTTCGGAACAATAACAAAAATAAAACAATAATAAAACGATGATAGCTGCAAAAGTATAAACTGTAGCGCAGCTAACAACCTAGATGATATGAGATCTCTGTGTCGATAATTTGGAATCTAAATTATGAGCCGAAACATTACAGTTTTCTTTAATTTGTGCAGTTAGATTCTTTTTGGTTGCCAAATTCTTTTGTACATGTAGAATTCTGTAAGGGAAGGTGAGCAGCTGTTCCCAAGCACTTTGCGAATTCTCCCGGGCGGCAAGACGAACGCAACTTGCTAAGTGTTGTGCCACTAGAGGTCTAGCGCCGCGGGGAACTCGCTTCAAAACAGGAATAGAGCTTTTGAATTTTGAAAGAGTTTTCCAAAACGGGTCAAAAGTGGAAGTACCTGGTGTTGTAGGTGTAGCTGTTGAGACAGGGTCTGATGTGAGCGCATTATGTGGTCTGTGCACCTTTCCAATATGCACATTCAGACCCCGCTTACCTTTAAAAAACCGTGCCTGGGTACATAGCTGACATCTCTCCAGGATGCTCAGTGATGTCGAAGCAGTCTGTAAATATTTAATGTTATATTTTTAAAAGGAGAATGGGCATTTTGGTACTCGCTCCAATAGCAATCATTGTGGTGTCATTGGATAGGTCTTTTAATCAGGAAAAATATTTACTATGGCGACATGTCCCAAATCCTTGTCTGAAAACCACGGCAAGCCCCCAAAAGTTCCAGTTTTAGTTAACATCATAATTGCAAGTACGATAATATTACATACCTATCATGGTTGAAATACGAAAAAAACAATGTAAAACAACATTATTTAAAACGAGAAATGTATTGTGTTACTCATAGACTCATAAAAAAAGGAGGACTCCGCGCCACGCATATCGAAAGTGAAGCACAGTAAGTATGCCAGGACCGTTTGTACAAACACGCCTCGCGCACACATTTACATCATGCCAACCGGACGCCATTACGTGACACAAGCGACGGACGGCGTCTTTGCAGGTACTCATATCACGCACACATAGATCGGTACGGTGCTTCACTTTCGATATGCGTGGCGCGGAGTCCTTCTTTTTTTATACGTCTATTGTGTTACTATTCATGCATTATATCGTGATATGATATGATAATGGTGAAGACTTTTGAAAATATGTTTTTTTACATAAAAAAGTAGTATTATCTTTAACATTTCTGTTTTTTGTTACAACGGTGACTATAGACCTCGGGGATAGGGAACCAGCCGCGGGGTGGGGTAGGTGGTGCGCTGTGCCAGTGGACAGCCTTTTGTGCCGCGACATTCACTAGTCGTTGTATCGTTCTGTGCGTGAAACGACGTTCCGCAGCTGTTTATTCTACCTAGTACTTTGTTATACCGTTTTCATCACTGACCCCGGCGCCCCTTTTGGACATTGTTACCCGCTACAAATGTTTATCTTGGCTAGGGTTGTGGACTATTGTAGTGCTCGGCGAGGCCTACATCATGCTAGATACCAACAGCATGTTTTAACTGATGATCTTCCAAGAATGCACCCCGAGTTTGTGGCTTATATACGAGAACATGCCGTTTTGGAGGTTAGTACATACTTCATTAAACTATTTCGAACTTCACCAGCTTCAGTTTTTCTTTTTAGAAGCGGTTTGTTTATATTATTATTGTCTGTTATATTTTTATACCTGAGCCATTACAAACGTGCGAATTGAGCCCTAAATCATTTTAATCGGACCTCTTGCTCGCACTTACAGGTCTTATTGAACTACTCTAGTGTTGTGTGTAAAAGTGCGTTTCCGAACCGAGCTGCAAACTACCAGCTGCACGTGTTTATTTTCTATGTAGCGCGGCTGTATGGTCCGTAGCTAAGGGTGTTCGCTTCATACAAAAAAAAAAACACGTGCAGTACTAGCTACCTGCTTCCGAGCGGCATCCCTTTATATCAGTAATGACTTGTGCAGCTTTCTCACAATCCTTTAATCCTTTTATGACTCAGTTCGCACGTTTATAGTTCTTCTTATTAAAACACTTCTCTGACCACCTATTGTGTGTTTGCTATTGTTATCTATTCACTAAGCCGTCACATCGGCTATACCCGCTCACACGAACGCGGTGTGAATCGGGTCCGTACCTAATATTGTACGTGGTATGAGTTCTATACCAAGAAAATATTTTTTTATTATTAACGTTGTTCCATCACTATTAAGTACTAATATCGAATTCTATGCATTTAATTTGATGCGTTATCTATTTCCGAACGATTTAAGATACGTCAACACTGACTGAGACTCGTCTATGACATTAAAAAATATTTTTTTCTCTGTCATGTCATTGTTCGGTCGGTCGAGTGTGAAAGTGTTTTACTCAGTTAATAGTTTAATTGTACTGTGGTAAGTTGGTTTATTTATGTTTCATGTTAAGAATTAACACACCATGCATTTTAAACCTTAAAACATATAGGTCATCGCTTGTTTTTTCTTACTAGAGCCATTTCTTTGAAATCTGAAGCTAAATTGTCTTTGTTCGTCTTTTTAACCATTTCTAGAAATGTAAACAATAACAAATTCAAATGAAACATTCAATATAATGGCGCTTTACTCATTGGGTTTCCAAGTAAAGAATTGGAGCTACAGAATTCTTAGAAACTATGCCGCTATCGCATTATGTAAACAAACGCGCGCCGCGGCCCGAATGACGTCAGCGGGTGGTCACTTGACTAGTTTTTTAAGCGGGTGTACCTGCCGTGTGAGCGGATAAATAAGATATATTTTTACTTGCATTACTTAAAATATGAAAACAATACAAGTATGCCATGACTTTAGACCTAAATACCTACATACCGCATTGTTTTAAATGTTTTCATAAAAATACAACATAACATCAGCAAGATCGTATTCTACCATTTTCAGGTAGAGTTCGACAACACACGACGTGTGTGTCACCGATGTTGGCAGAGAATTGACAACGTTGTAGGAAGACCACCTGTCATACCAGAAGTAGAACAGAATGTACGAGAGCTTCAGGTTCCAGACTACACTCGAGCTCCAAACACTCCAGGGCATTGTATCTTTAACACTTGCCAAAACGCAACCCGCCATCGAATACCAGAGACGATCAAGATTCACATTTTCTGTGAATATAAGTTATATATTCCTGACGGTGCTAGAGTATGTGGACAACACCTTGAGAGCAATGCTTGGGAAGAGCTGCCTCAATTCTGCAATGTCACACATAACTTCAATGCGCAACAGTTTAGGGACGTTTGTGACATGTTGAGAATGGCTTTAAATCGTGGACCTAGGCTAGATTTCAACACAAGAGGTGCTTTAAGCAACGAGGATATGTACTTTTGGACAGGACGCAAATGCGAACAGTTTGATTCCATATTAGAACAAACACCCTCACTAAGTGGGAGGTGCAAGGAGCCTCGAACTGCGTTAGGCATATATCTGACGAAACTACGTACCGGAGACTCAGATGAAAGACTAGCGACGTTATTTAATATGTCACGAAGAAAGCTGGAACGTTTACTAACTATTGTGCGCGAATGCCTCATGAATGAATATGTAATATTACACTTGGGAGTGGACCATATGAATAGAAACGACGTTTTAGAAAAGAACCTCACTATACCAAGAGGGTTATTTGGCAATGAAGAAAACAATAAAGCTATCGTTATATGCGATGAGACTTATATATATATATATATATCAATAAAAGATCGAACTTTTTGTTCCAGCGTCTATCTTATAGCCTGCATAAGTTCCAGAACTTGCTGAAGCCGTTTTTAATTGTGTGTTCCAATGGCTATATAATCGATGTTTTGGGACCATACGCTGCCACTAAGACTGATGCGAACATCATGAGTGATATAATGAATGATGGAGAAAACCCATTGCATTGCTTTCTTCAACCGAACGATGTCTTCATATTAGATCGCGGCTTCCGGGACAGTTTAGATGCTATCGAAGCATGGGGATATGAATCCTACGTTCCACCATCTAAAGACAGATGGGAGACACAGCTAACTACTGAGCAAGGTAATGAAGCTCGATCAGTTACACTATGCCGGTGGGTAGTGGAAGTGGTGAACGGGAGGTTCAAACGAGATTTCAGGCTTTTGCGGCAAAAATATTTTAATAAAACACTACCAAAAATGTTCATTGATTTTAAAATCGCCGCAGCTATGTTTAATAACTTCCACATACCCATCGATGACAACATTCACGCAGAGGCCTTCCTAAACATAATCAGGGAGAAAATTGATTCCCCGAATCTACTTTATGATTATGTTGAAAGAAAACATTTGAATCACCGAAGAGCGGATTTTCAAAGAATAGAAAGTCACGAAATACAGAACTTCCCATTACTGACGGAAGAACAGATTATTTTACTTTCATTGGGCACCTATCAACTGAAGCTAGCCCGATCCTACTGCAGCGAGCATTTATCAAATGGACTATACATTCTACAAGTATATAGAGAAAGCGCACTCCAAGATTTAATTGAATATGGTATAAACGAAGATGCTTGGCTTTTACGCGGACGCATACAGTCGCGTCACGTACGGTCAAGAACTTATTATTGTTATGTATTAGTAAAAAACAATGTTAATGAAAACGAAACCAATATCCATAACATTTTATGCAATTATTACTGCACGTGTTTGACCGGACGACGAACAATCGGCACTTGTGCTCATATAGTTTCAATCGTGTGGTATCTAGGATATGCCAGACATGTAGGCTTCACTGCTCCTGCAGCGTTCCTCAACGATGTCATTATTGTTGATAATAATGTTTAAAAAAATAAATAATGTTTCTTACTTTTTCTATTTTTTTTTTATTCCTGAGTGTTTATTCATTTTAGTATCTATTAATCAACAAACACAGGATTCTATAGAAGAAAATTATATAATATCACCATTATCTTAACAAAATGAAACAAAAACAAAAAAAAAAAAATACTTAACACAAAATAACTCAATCCGACAGCAAATGGAGACAAGCGACTCGGTTATCATTAATCCTTGTAAAAAGACCTTTCCAATGATATATATATTATGGCTATTGGACCGAGTACCAGGCTTCATATATTTGTGCCCATGATCCTTTCAAGTTTATCGACCAAATGGTTCAGACTGTGTGATAATAAGTGCAAAATGAACTCGTCCCACCAAAAACATAAATGCAAAATAGGGGCCAAGTTCTACGGAGGTAAACGATAGTTTATTAGGTTCCTTGCTACTGATTATGCAAGTCAATTATTAGTTTACAATTGTTGAGAGTTTTGCTTTAACAACTTCGTAGGTCTAATATTATAGATTTAGGTGGTCGAAAGTAGCTCGAAATGGTTCGTGTAAGTAAGGTGTGCTTCACCCTAATTCATCTCCGAAATTTGCTTGGCATGCAATAAAGCATGAAAAAATATTAGTATAAATAATTAAACTTTATTTCATAAGTCATAATAACATAACATACGTTCGATGTAAAAATAATAAAAAGATATAAGAATATTATTTGTAAAATTTATAAGAGTGGGTGTAAATATGTATACGTAGATAAGTAACTATTATTCTATGATAAAATAAAATCCAACATAAAATTTAAACCTACAAACAAAACATATTATTTTTTGTGAAGTGATGACTCTAAAATCAAAATTATCAGTAAAAATTTTAGAAGTGAAATAACTCCTAGATACCGCGAGATTTGGATGTGTTTTTTATAGTGATTGGTTGGGGTCTAAATATGATTTACAATAATTATTGAATCCAACTAAGCAAAGATACAACCATGAAAAATCAAAATCTAAAAACACAAAAAGCATATTTCTTTCCATTGTACTAGTTAGTACACTTTTGTATTTTTTTTTTTCAATTATTTTTAATATAGTTTTATTACACATACATAATAAAGAAAAGGGTAAAATAATGCGTATTTTTTTTTTGTAATTAATTAATTTTATATACTTGTACATATATTTTTTTTAAGATTGTTAAATTTTAAATTATGTAAATATTCATGGATAATAAATACTTATAAGTAAAAAAAAATATATATTTTGAAAAGTTGGAAAAAAAAAATTAAAATTTTTTATTCGTATTTGGTGTATTGGGTATTTTACAATAAGAAAAATCTAAAAATATATTATTTAGATAGCTTAGGCAAAATGCAGTCGGAAAATGTTAGTTTTAGTTCATAAAATAACAATATAAATTTTAAAATTAAATTCCAAGTTTTTTTAATCTGTTTTCTAACACCATGAAAGTAGCCGCCATGTTATTACGTCATACGGATGTATAAATTAAAAAGTGCAATGTCAACTGTCAACTGATCAGCGTGTAAAAAGTGTTTGTTTGCACAGCCAACTAACGTCATAACCACAGAGCAATATGGCGTCCACTGCGTCCAGCGTTTTTATTTTTAAAATGTAAAATTTAAATGCATTTTTATGGCACTTATCGATTGAATAAAAATTTTGTTTTTTTTAGTGGCTTATTAGCACTATAGTATCTAATTGAGAGACATTTCAAAAATGGGTGTTAAAACGGGTATTATACTCTTACTTTTAAAATAACTTGTTTCATTGGATACGTTAATAAAAAGGGGATGTCCATTTTTCGAGGCAAAAATAATACTGTGCCAAAGGACGTAGTCGCTTACTTATGCAACGTTCAATTCTATACACAGGACAGTAAGTCGAAGTCACAGATGATAAACTAGGACCATCGTAGTTAAATAATTAAACTATTAATTTCTGATAACAATAACTAAACCATGGCAGCAAGACGACCAGTCGCCACAAGCTGCACTCATTCACGAGCATAACGCTAAGATCAGCCATTTTTTGTTTCTCGCTGTTTTTATGCCCCGATGCTACCGCAAGCGGCGACAACTAGGGAGCATTCTCAGACAAGAATAATTAATATAATACAATCACGCACTTGCATGCGCATGCGGGTCTATTCCGTAAGCGGGACCAAACCCGCATAATACTTAAAAACCGGCAAGTGCAAGTCGGACTCGAACACGAAAGGTTCCGTTGATACGGGACCCTTCCTTCCTTCCGTTTTACGGTGTTAAGTATTGTACGGTGATCCGTACAATATTTATTTTATTTTTTATTTATTTATTACTGAAAACAAAGTATTGAAATAGGTACACGTTAAAAATACATTTTTACAAAATAAGCACAATTACATTTCTCAAAACGTGTGGGTGAGCACTGCTCTCCTAGCTAGGTTATGGAAACCTGTGTTAAGGAGATTTAACACTAAATATTTAAAAAAAATCGGCCAAGTGCATGTTGGACCTCGCACAATGAAGGGTTCCGTAGTTCAAAAGAATTTATCCCAAAAACAAACTTAATATTGTATTGTAATCCCAAAAAAAATATAATAATAATAATACATTTATTTCAGACCATAAGTCCATAAACAACACACAATACAATAATAAAATAATATACATAGATAGTGACGCTATCTGGGATCGTGCTATTTAGGATAACAGTACGGTCAGTACGCGTCACTGCCTCCTGCCGTTACTACGCACCTCTCTCTTACTGTTACCATTGATCACGTACTACGATTTAAAGCTTTGTTTATTGGACTCGATTACTCTTTGTGCTCTGGACTTTGAAACGAACTCTTTACGACGACCTTTGCCTGTGTTTGGACAGTTTGTGTTTTGTGTGTGCTACCATGGCGACCTACACTCCGCAAGAATACGCAAATATGCACTACATTTATGGAGAATGTAGAGGTAATGGACGAGCTGCAGCGAGACTTTACAGAGAAAGGTATCCGAGGGCTACGCGATATCCCGACCATCGAGTTTTCATTAATGTGCACAGATCACTATGTGACGGGCGGTTCCCCAATCAAGTAGCTGGTGAAGGACGACCCGTAAATGACTTCATACGCGATGAAGTTTTAGAGGCGGTGTCGGCAAATCCAAGCATCTCTGTGCGAGGAATAGAAGCTGATACGGGGATACCGAAGAGCACAGCACACAGTATTCTCCAAAAAGAAGAATATCATCCGTACCACGTACAGCGAGTGCAAAGTCTTTTACCTCGAGACTATCCGAGCCGAGTCGCGTTTTGTGAAACAATCCTGCAAAAACATCGAGAAGACGAAAACTTTATCGACAAAATTTTGTGGTCAGATGAATCAACATTTAAGAAGGATGGCTACATGAACCTACACAACTTGCACGAGTGGCATGTGGAAAATCCGCACTTGATGCGAGAAGATAGATCCCAGTACCGGTTCAAAGTGAACATGTGGACCGGTATTCTCTGTGGGAATATTATTGGTCCATTTGAGATGCCCGAGAATTTGACTGGCGAATCATATTTAAATTTTCTTCAAAATGATTTGCCAAACTTACTAGAAGAGACCCCACCAGATATGTGGTTCCAACACGACGGCTGTCCAGCACATTTTCGCGTATCCGTTAGAGAGTTTTTGGACGAGCAATACCCGAACAGGTGGATTGGGCGATCAGGAACAATCCCGTGGCCAGCCCGCTCACCTGACTTAAATCCGCTGGATTTTTTTTTCTGGGGAACTATGAAGGAGCTCGTTTATGCGAAGCCCATTAATGACATCGCTGACCTTCGTGAGAAGATAACACAAGCAGTGCAGGTGATACGTCAAAAAAGTTACTCGCGAAACATAAAGCGGTCCTTTTTAAGGAGAGTGAGAGCTTGTATTGCCGCGGGTGGTCAACATTTTGAACATTTATTGTAATAAAATATCTTTAAACTAACATTCTTTGCTTTTATTCTACTGGGAACCCATCTACCTGTGTGTATTTCCTTCTTGCTCACTCTTGGAACCGAAGTAAATAATAGTAGTAACATAACAGTTTCTAAGATAAGAAAGGGTCCGACAGTTACCGTTAGTAGGTAGGCACTTCGTAAAAATTGGGTTGTTGAGTAAAAATATTATCAAATTTTTTTTTTTTCAAATTAATGTGTAAGTATTATACCTTTTTAAAAAGAGGAATAAACGCGTCAAAATTTGACGTCACTTGCCATACTATTTTGGTACATTTTTTTTACACTACAGTCGGTCAAAGTTGCGAAATTCAATAGTTTTCCATATCACCTTTAGTTAAAATAATATTTTATTTTAAAATGGTACAATAAGTACTTTATTTTTACATTCTATTTAGACACAGCAATACCCTAGATTACAAAACCTCCAAGAAATATCGAAATTATCAGCATTAGCAGTCACAGCATTCAAAAGTATGTCACAGGGTGCTCATTTCCCCTTTTTTTTTGAAATCAGTATAATTCTGTAAGTACATGGGGTGGATTTTTTAAAATATTTTTCTGAGTACTGTTAGAACTTGGGGCATCGTGGGAATCCAGTTGGACGCCAGGTTCTTGGACACCCTGTATAATATGATGTGACAAAATTACTAATTAACAATTTTCGGAGCTTTTTCCTTGTGCTTTGAGAGCTTGCTTCTTGCCAAATTTCATGATCCTAGGACAACGGGAGTACCCTATAATTTTTGATTTACTTGCGAGTATCAAAGTATGTCGCATAAATGGCCGTATTTTTTTTATTGCGTTGACTTAGAAGCTTGATTTTTTTAGAACTCCAAGGGACCATAGACCTATGTATTTGATATTAATTTCAACTTGATACCTCCACGCGTATCTGGGAAAAAGGGTCTTGACAGACAGACGGACAACGGAGTGATCCTATAAGGGTTCCGTTTTATCCTTTTGAGGTACGGAACCCTAAAAAATACTTCAGTTTAAAGAAATACACGTTTTTTGTTTTTTTTTAACAGTCATTTTAAACTTTATTTTATATTTATTATTATTATTTGTTGTTATAGCGGCAATAGAAATACGAAATACCTACTTAAATTGTCTACCTTACAGGTAGACAGTTGAAGTATTCACAGATTGTGTATTTCCGAATCCGAGTCCGGCTGTCCGGCGGATTTTTGGAATCTGGCATGTTCGGGAGGCTGGAAGCCGTCAAACCTGCGCGCGAGACGGTTCCTGATGGCTGACTCTTGAAAACAGCTTGTAGACATGGCTTAGAAGTGTGATGGGCCTATAATTCTTAAAAAGAAGAATTAATTAATTCTTTAGAATTGTCGGCCTTCTTAAAGAAAAGTAAGACCACAGCTTTCCCATGCCTGTGGCGCTTTGCCCTTGAGCATGACGGAATCCATCAGTTTCTGGAGGTCCTTAAGAACGGGTTGCGCGCCCGCCGCGGCGTTTAGGAGTTCGGCCGTAATTCCGTCATCACCCAGCGCCTTATTTCGTAAAGCAAATAGAAAACGCACACCCCAAACGTACTAGACTAAACTAAATTATGTTGTGTATAGAAAAAAAAATATATAATAAAAGAGTAATAATCTGACTCTTGACTGTTCTCAGTAGTTTTGATGATAAGGGGGGAATGGTGAATCTTCGTATATTTTCTTAAACAACTTTAAATCAGTTTATTTTAAAATTATAAAAATATATATTTGAGACCCTTATAGTAAGCCCTTTCATTTGATATAGTCACACGGTACAGTTTGCAAAACTTTTTTTTTTATAATTTTCTTGTTTGCCCCCAAAAGTGACCCTCTAATCAAAATTCATTTATTTACTTTACTCGTCCGTGTTTGGGTCACAGAAATTCATATTTGTACCAAATTTCAACTTAATCGGTTCATTAGATTCGGAGCAGACACAGACACACGAGTGATCATATAAGGGTTCCGTTTTTTTCCTTTTGAGGTACGGAACCCTAAAAATGTTGCAAAAGTACAATCAGGGTGCGTCAAAAGCTGTCTTTAATATCTAAACAGGTGATGAATCTTGGATCTAAGCGTATGATCCTGAAACTAAACAACAATCAACGGTTTGGGTGTTCCAACATGAGCCGAACCCAATAAAAGTCATTCGTTCGAAAAGCACATTGAAGCAAATGGTCGCTTGTTTTTTTGGTATAAATGGACATGTGGCTAGAGTACCACTAGAGGATCGTAAAACAGTTAATTTGAATGGTACACGAGCATTTGTTTGCCAAAAGTCTTTAAAGAAATAAGAAAGAACAACCGGCAACGCAGAATCCTTCTTCCTCATGACAATGCTAGCTGCCACACATCGGCCGAAACAACTCGGTATTTGGAAGGTCAAAAGGTCATCCGCCGTACAGCCCCGACTTGGCTCTAGGGCGTGCAATATCGGAAAGTTCTTAATTCTGGAACTGAGTTCCAATACCGGAGACCTGATTCCGGAATTCCGGAACTGGCAACTTTTAATTTTTTTTGTGTTTCTTCCTTCTCTATCTAGGAAAAGTAAAATGTTTGTTTCAAACCAAACGAGATTTATAATTATATCAGCCTTTTAATAATTTTTAGGGTTCCGAAGTCAACAAGGAACCTTATAGTTTCACCATGTCCGTCTATCTGTCCGCGGCTTAGCTTACCTTAGAGACTCTTAATATCTATTAGAAAACTGTCATTTGGCACGGTTATACATATTAATCATGCCGACAAAATAGGAAAATAAAATCTTGAAAAATAAATTTTTAGGGCGAGGTGAGTAGGTGAGGTACCCTTAATTTTTTTTTTTCCAAGATTGTCCTTGCACGTAAAGTGGAGATGATTTTTTTTCTCGTCTATCCCATGGTGTGGGGTATCGTTGGATAGGCCGTTCAAAAATACTGTGAAAATATTTTTTTGATTCAGAGATCCGTTTGCGTAATTTTAGGCTTTACAGTGCTAATTTTTGTTACAATTAAGTGCCCCCTCTTGCTAGCTAAATGGTTATTTTTGGATATGTGAAAAAAAATCACGTCAGTAGTAACGGAACGAGTAATAGTCGACCAACTTACATTTGTAGTTGGAATATATGGGAGAACATGTTTTTCAACTAAAATGTTAAGTTTGTTCTTGGGATAAAATGGAACTGCTCGTTTAGGGTTGGTACAGTCAACAAAAGAGATATCTGGGCAGGGTATTCTAAAATTGCTGCTATTTATCTGGGTAGGGTATGAGAATTGCTTCATGTTCAATTTCGTGTAGATATACAATTTTGTGTAGGTGTGTTACAATGTAGGAGTATTGCAAAAACAAAGTAATATATATAAAATTGAACATGATGCCCTGCCTAGATATCTCTTTTGTTGACTGTACATTATTAGTAAATCATTAACAGAAGAATCTAGTTCGGAGGAACTGGGCAGTTGTAGAGTCGATGGGCTTGGTAGGACTTCTATTTCTTCCCAACCGTGAAGAATAAATTACGTGGTCAACGTTTTTCGAGCCCTGAAGAGGCCGTTGCGTTGATGCGTTCAAAATGTACGTGTGGAAACACCTCAATCCGAATGGAAAATTTGCTACGAAAATTGGTTCCAACGTATGCAAAAGTGCATCGATGATCATGGCGAATATTTTGAAGAGCAATAAAACCATAATAAATGCTATATGTTTGTTTCACTTTGTTATTCCGAATACATAAATAGCAGCACCACGGCTGCTATTTATGTATTCTTTTGGAACAGATCATATACTTTGAATGTTAGTACAATGTTGTATGTCATGTCTCTAGTGTTTAAAGTCCTTTGCTCCATTCCGGTCCTAGTGTTAATCATGCAATCCGCTATTATTTAGGAATCTAAATTAGATTCGTGTGCTTGTCAATCTTCTTCCAACATTGTACTTACCAGATTTATTATCACAGGGGCGACCGTTGCGAAGAAACCAAATCTGGACACACGAAGCATCAAACTAGAAGATACAGTAACAGCCGAGCAAACGGAAAAAGAAAAGTTAGACTCGAAAGTTACCCGGGTAATTCCAATTCACACAGGTGATAAACTATACAAGTGTGATGTTTGTCACCGTAGTTTTAGTCGCAAATTTATTTTAAAAGAACATATTCGTATACACTCTGGCGTAAAACCTTATAAGTGTGATGTATGTCAACGTAGTTTTACGCAAAAAAGTCATTTAACAAATCATATTCGTATACACACAGGTGAAAAACCTCATAAGTGTGATGTATGTCAACGTAGTTTTAGTGCAAAGAGTAATTTAACAAAACATGCTCGTATACACACAGGTGAAAAACTTTATAAATGTGACGTATGTCAACGAAGTTTTTGTGAGAAGAGTGCTTTAATACAACATATCCGTATACACACTGGCGTAAAACCTTATAAGTGTGATATATGTCAGCGTAGTTTTAATCAAAAGAGAATTTTAATAACCCATATTCGTACACACACTGGTGAAAAACCTTATAAGTGTGATGTATGTCAGCGTAGTTTTAATCAAAAGGTTACTTTAACAAATCATGTTCGTCTACACACAGGTGAAAAACCTTACAAGTGTGATGTTTGTCAGCGTAGTTTTAGTCACAGATCTGTTTTAACAGAACATAAGCGTATACACACTGGCGTGAAACCTTATAAGTGTGATGTATGTCAGCGTAGTTTCAGTGCAAAGTGTAATTTAACACAACATACTCTTGTACACACACGTGAAAAACTTTATAAATGTGACGTATGTCAGCGTAGTTTTAGTGCAAAGTGTAATTTAATAAAACATACTCGTATACACACAGGTGAAAAACCGTATAAATGTGACGTATGTCAGCGTAGTTTTTCTGAGAACAGTTCTTTAACCTATCATACGCGTGTACACACAGGTGAAAAACTTTATAAATGTAACGTATGTCAGCGTAGTTTTAGTGTAAAGTGTAATTTAACAACACATGCTCGTATACACACAGGTGAAAAACCGTATAAATGTGACGTATGTCAGCGTAGTTTTTATGGTAAGAGTAATTTAATAATACATAGTTATATACACACTGGTGCAAAACCTTATAAGTGTGATGTATGTCAGCGTAGTTTTAATCAAATGAGTATTTTATCACGACACATTTGTTCAAAATGAAATGCTTTCATTTTAAAGTTAATAACTTTTTATTTTCAATATTTTTAAAAAACACAGTGCCTTGCCCAGACAATTTTTTTTTCTAAGAGAAGGAAGTTCTAAAAAATGTTGCCATTTAATGACACTAGACATATGTTGCCAGTAAATATTGGCTATGGTTACTAAATTGAACTATGTATAAAATTTATTATTTTATTAATTTTAAGAAAACTTACAGCTAATACATTCAAGAAGAAATATGTAGAAGAAGGCCAATTACAAGTTTCCACTTATATAAAGTTATGTATAAAATTTACGAAACGGTACAAACAGTGTGAGAAGTAAACATAGAAACAATAGAAAATAATAAACAAAGATAAAATACATTACTCAACAAAATTACACTTCAAAGAAAAAGTTACTTAAATGTTTTTATTATTTCTGGAGACTATTCGTGAATAAATCAAGCTCAACATCCCGGCACACCATATTGAACATTCGACATGCTCTTAAAATATATGTATTTATATATATGGACTTGAATATAGTTGGGCCAGGCCAAAAAGCAGACGGACATCTCGCTTCCCGGCGTGGTTAACGCCATGCTGGGGGATGAGAGGTCCTGGGCAGCAGTCGCCTCCTTCTGCGAGCACGTCATGTCCCAGAAGGAGGCGGCGGAGCGCGTGCGGGAGGACGATCCTCACGCGGCGCCGCTCCGAAGGCGGAGGAGGACGTCAATTTGATAGTCATCTCGCGACTTCTCCCAGGTGGAGGCCAGCAGGCAACGGGTATGGGGGCACCCTTGCCTGTATTGCACAGGGCTTCACCAGTGTCGGACGGGAATGGCCAGGTATTCCCGGCCATTCCCGTAGCCCCCCAGCCTGGGGGGCATGCGGGGCCAGCCAGGCGGACATACGCCGGGAGGGTTGTGGAAGTAAAGGTTGAGCCGGTTTCCCATGGCCCTCCCATCACGGCGATGTGTGAACACCGCTGAGTTTTAGTGGGTATACTGTCATTCCGACAGGAGCCCCACATACCCCGTCTCGTCCCCCACGAGCAGGGATGCGTAATGCATTTCTCAGCATCAAATAAAAAAAGGCCAAGAAGCAGAACTACAGTATACAAGGTAGTTAGGATTAATCAGATTTACTTAACATCGTGATAGAACATAATTTTTAATCAATAGGTAGCGGCCACAACTTTGACACACTCCTTCCATAAATCTTATTGAAAGTCATCTGCTATAGGTACTCACAATTATATTGAGTAGGTAGTACGTACACACACACACACACACACACACACACAACACAGAAAACAGTCAGAAGGAGAACAGTCACAAATACAATAGGCACACGCGAAACACAAAGATACAGATAGAGATAGGTAGTTAATTTGAATAATTTACACACACGATAGGTAACAAGGTATCACAGAATTGTATGCGCAGCCGAGTGTCGCATTAGCTAGTTCCGACTAAAGGTCGCAGCAAGGTTGTTGCACGCTCGCTGCCTACTCCCGCCTTGCGCCCGCCGGCTACGTCACGATGACGTAGGTCGCCGGTGCGCGAGTCCAGTAGAATACGTTACCGGTGCGGTGGACCGTCATTAACCAAAATGTGATATTAATATAAATAAATGTAAATAAATATTATGCTAGTGTTTGTATGTAAGTGTGTTGTGTAAGTTTACAATATAAATAAATAAACGATATAGTAGGTATGTACCCTACAGCATCATTCAATTTTACATCAACCACTCTTACATATTTATCATTTCCTGGATAATCTTTTGTTATTCTAGCAATAGGCCACACTGATGGTGATGTATTCAATTATTCAAATGCTTTACCAGGACAATATTCACCTTCCAAAATCGCAGACGTATTGTAGGGACTTCTGTTAAATCAACCTCAGGATAGCTGCTCAAAGCCGTGCCAGTCACAGAATGACCAGGAGTGAAATAATAGGTCTTTACCTATGAAATTGCCGTTTAGTATGAAAAAATTTAAACGAATTTTTTTCATGCATATTTTATTTGTATTAATCGAAGTAATCACCCATGCAATCAATGCATCTTTGCCAACGCAGTGGCAGTTTATTGATGCCCTTCTTAAAGAAATCAGCTGGACGGGAGGCAACAAATTTTTCAAAGGCATTTACTGCCTCTCGGGTATTGAATTTTTTTCCCGCCAAGAAGTTATCCAAATTATGGAAAAAGTAGTAGTCTGTAGGCGCAAGGTCTGTTGAGTAGGGCGGATGACGGAGAGCTTCCAACCCCAGTTCTTGCAACTTGGAGACCGTCTGCTGTGCAGTATGAGGTCGCGCGTTGTCGTGCAGGAACAGCGGAGACGAGCGATTGACCAATGCTGGTTGGAGATGTGCCAGCTTCTCCATCATTGTGTTCAGTTCTTCACAGTACACATCTGAAGTAATGCTCACCCCGTTTGGTAAGAAGCTGTGATGAATCACACCGGCGCTAGACCACCAAACAGTGACCATCACTTTTCTAGGGGTAAGTTTTCGTTTAGGGCATTGTTTAGGTGCTGAACCAGGATCCAACCAACTTGCTGAGCGCTTGCGGTTATCAAACAGAATCCATTTTTCATCGCAGGTAACAATGCGGTTCAAAATTCCTTCATTTGTGTGTCTGTTGAGCAGTGCAAGGCACGTCTCGACGCGTACTTCGCGCTGGCGATCATTGAGTTCGTGGGGCACCCATTTGTCAAGCTTTTTTACCTTGCCAATTTGACGCAAATGGACCAATATTGTTTTGACGCTAACGTCGAAAGCTGCTGCTAACTCAGCCGTAGATTGTGTATCATCAGTTTCCACAATCGCCTTTAATTCGTCATTGTCGACCAAAGTCTTCGGACGACCGCGAGGTTCATTTTTCAGGTCGAAATTTCCAGAACGGAAGCGAGCAAACCAATAACAAGTGGTGCGTTGGTTTGTAGTGTTAGCTCCGTAAACGTCGTTGATGTTGCGTGCCGCTTGTGCCGCGTTGCTGCCACGACGGTACTCATATTCCATAATTACTCGAATTTTTAACGTATCCATGATGACGAAAAAGATTGAAATGCGATGAAAATGTAACACTAATCAATAAACAAATGACTACTTTTGGAAAAAAAAAATCCATGTTTTTAAAATAAAATTAATTTGAAATTAGAATTCTTCGCCAAACAAAAAATATTTTGATTTGAAATGGCCAGTACTGCAGAACGGCAATTTCATAGGTAAAGACCTAATACTTGCCTTCATTTGGATTCAGTGAGAGCAGAGGTTGAGGACTTAGAACACCTATTTGCACTGCAACTGTGTTAAATTCTTGATAGGTCAAAGTTAAGTTGCCTACTACTCTTTTAAGGTGGTGTTTTACACTCTTCTCCCCCGCCTCCCACAATCCACCAAACTGCGGTGAACTAGGAATAAATACAAACTTAATAAAATTTATTTTTACAAAAATTATGCACTGAGTCTGCATGAGACTGCTTTGAGTTTTGTAACTCGTATATATCTTTAAGTTGATTTCGTGCACCCTTAAATGTCTTTGCATTGTCACAAAATGCCTTTGTAGGCATGCCTCTTCTGGAGATAAAACAATTGAAACATGCCAATAAATTCTCAGTAGAGAGGTCTGATACGACCTCCACATGGATTGCCTTAGTGGCAAAACAAACAAAGAGAGCAATACACCCCTTCATTACGAGTGGTTTACGGATTCTACCAACCTTTATATTGAAACGGCCACAAAAATCAATACCCACTTGCTGAAAGGATCTAGTAGCGGTGATTCTCGCAGCTGGTAATAATTTAATTTTAATTTCATCCTTTATTTCAGGCAGCTGTGGCGAACATCGGCTTAGGGCATCGCTGGCTGAGTACAGCAAGGAGGGACAGGTCGGATCATATCTGGATAATTATTATCTGCTACAGGCTCAGCTATGCCACCAGCTGGCACTCCTTCACCGATCAAGGGTTGGGGGGAATTACGTGGGGGTCGTCGTCGCAAGCGACCTCGGCGGCGAGGTCGAAATGTAGATTTGTAAACTGTACTGGTGGCCCTACTTTTCTCCTGGAGAAGGGTAATGGCGTCATCGGGGTCGGTGAGAACATGCCTTGGACGGCGGACTTTTCTGATTTTAGAGGGGATGTAACTAGCAGATTCGACAACCAGAGGGGTTGCGATGTTACGCGGGGGTATCGAAGAAACTCTTGGAATGACGTTTCATGAATTGATGGATAGTTGGGATTTTACGGTCTAGGTAGAGGATTTCATTCCAAACGAACCAAGCGGATCCCGTAGCCATTTGGAGGAAACGATTTTGTAAGGTCTGCATCCTATGGACGTGTCGGGACTTGCGTGTGCAAATACTGAACCCGCATAGGTCATGATTGGGAGAATGCACGCTTTATAGATGCGCAACTTGCACTAAAGTGACAATTTGCTACGTGCATTCAGAACGAGACTGCTTTATGTGCTCATAGGTGCTCATCGAGGGTCACATCTAGATATTTGGCTCGCTTCTCCCAAGGGATCGGCTTTCCAAATATGGTGATCGATTGGTGGGGGGAGATCGATTGAGACGCGGTTTCAAAAAGAAACCGCAAAAACCTCCAAACCGCAGTCGATGCCCTCGGCAAGTGGTTTCGAAAGTGGAGAATCGAAGTTAATCCCGACAAAAGCCAAGCCATTCTCTTTACGAGACGGCGTAATCGGCTCACCGCCCCTCCTCGGCCGATCACCATGTTTGGCAAGCAGATCCCTTGGGAAAAGCGAGCCAAATATTTAGGTGTGACGCTCGATAGTCGTTTATCATTTTCAGAGCACATAAAGCAGGTTCGTTCGCGGGCCTACTTTGCTCTTGGCCGTTTACACTCCGTTCTGAATGCACGCAGCAAATTGTCCCTTAAGTGCAAGTTGCGTATTTACACAGCGTGCATTCGACCTATCATGACCTATGCGGGCCCAGTCTTTGCGCATGCAAAGCCCCACCTCATCCATAGGATGCAGACCCTTCAGAACCGTTTCCTCCGAAAGGTAACGGGAGCCCCCTGGTTCGTTCGGAACGCGGACCTCCACCTTGACCTTAAAGTCCCGACCATCCGTCAGTACTTGAAACGCCTTTCCAAGCGTTTCTTTGATTCCGCCGTGAAACATCGCAACCCCTTGGTTGTCGAGTCCGCTAGCTATGTCCCCAGTAGAATCAGTAGTATCCGCCGTCCGCGACATGCCCTCACTGAACCCGATGACCCTATCACCCTCCTCCAGGAAAGTAGTAGGGACACTAGCACCGTCCAACACAAACACAGATCTACATTCCGGCCTCGCCGCCGAGGCCCATCGCGTTTAAGACCATCTAACGTAAATGTAAATTCATGTCCCTTGATCGGTTTAATCGAGCCAGCTGGTGGCGTAGCTGAGCCTGTAGCTTTAAACTCCCCTGATAATAATAATTCCCCTAACTTGATCCAGCCTATTGCTTTGCCTTGTTTATCATTGGTCAATGACAACGACTCCCTAAGCCGAGGTCCGTACCCCACAGGGGGTGCCCTTAGTGCGCAGTCGTTTAGTTTATAATTTAGTTAGTATTTTATGCCCCTGGCTGGAGGCTTTTGAGCTCGCTTAAAGGCACCCACAGGAAAGTCCGGTTAAGTAGTCGAGACCTCTCATGGTCACACTACGAGATGCCATTCCAAAAAATACCCAGCTGCAGATTAAAGTAGCGACTCTCGAGTCAAGTCTCAATGCCGGGTATCGGCACAATTTTTGACACATGATATTATGTTGTAGTTGATTTACACGGCTTCCCATCGTAACAAATCGATGCACACACAAAAAAATCCTAGATATCGGGCAGAATCGTAATCCAGAGTCACAGAAAATATCGTCGTAATCAGAATCCTTAAGCAAGCACTGGTCACACAGGGATCAGTAGGTACAGAAGCCAGCACCTCGAGCTACCCCAATCTGTCAAATTTTTTTGAAGCTTGATGTCGTAGACAGAGAATGCAACTTGATGTGCTGGCCCCTGTACAAGCTTGGCAAAAAAGAGTCTGACGCGGTGACAGTTGGAACTAAAAATCGATGATTGTGGCAACATTGCTTTACTTGTCAACTGCTAGTACATTCTGTGTCAACAGTGCGTATATCCTAGTCGTTTCTTATAGATGTCTAAAAATTATCAACTTTCGTTGCATAATTAACTATTTAAAATGAATAAAACTATTCGTAGTAGTGGCAGAGAAGCGTCTTTTCGCGGTGTTTGGCCGAATCTCAAGCGGGACAAGTTTTGTCCGATATCGAGAATGTTTATCAAAGAACTGCCGACATGACAGGTATTTATGTACCCTAAATAACTCGTTGTACCTTATATAAGTATTTATGAATGTTTTCAATGCGTAGTTTTGTTGGTATCCAGAAATAAGTAACTTTTAGTCTTGTTTACAAAAATTGAAAATTGAGGTTATGTTTTGTAGTTTGACAAGTCTCGTATACCCTAACCTCTACAAATTGATACTTGAAGGTACTGAAAATGGAATTAATAATAAAATACTGTTAATTTTTATTTTGTTTTAGGTAAATCAGTCAACACAGTAAGAAAAATTGTTGAGGAAGGTGAAAAAAATAATGGTATTTTTTCTACACCAGGAAAGCATCGCAAAGGTCGCCCGAAGAAAGATTTAGATGATTTCGATTTATGTGCAATTAGACAAAAGGTTCATTTCTTTTACACTGTGAAAAAGCAGGTACGTTTTATTCTTACACTACTCCCGATTTCATGAATTTAAAAAAGCAGATATAAAAAACATACCATGTTTCAGGTGCCTACACTGAGAAATTTACTGCCGGTAGTTACGTTTATGGGACCAGTAATCTGAAGATTCAATCTGCAACACTAAAGCGTCTAATTTAGGAATGAGAGGATGAGTTGAGAACTGAAGAATCCGGAATAAATATTTGTCTGATAAGAATTGTCTTCTAAGACGTAAAGGAGCTTCCCCACATTCAACTTGGAGAGCATTAATGGGACTAGACTTCATGGCACCCGAAATAATGTGTAATGCTTTAGACTGAATACGATCCAATTTTTTAAAAGCCATGATACTACCAGGTTCTAAAACGAACAATCCATAATCCAAAGTGCTTCTGATAATTGCGTTGTAAATAAGTTTCAACGAAAACGGACGTGCACCCCACCATACACCAGAGAGGCATCTAAGCATGTTTAGGTGATTTTCACATTTGTTGACAGTATAATCACTATGAGGATCACTACTTAATTTACAATCAAGTATTATACCTAGATATCTGAATTTATCTATAACTGGAATAGGTAAGTATATCCTTATAAATGAGGTTTACTAAGGGAATATTTCTCTTCCGGGTGAATAAAACAGCCGCGCTTTTAGACGTGGATAAATCCAAACCGTTTAGATGTAACCATGACTCCAAAGTAGATAAAGCAGAATTGATGGCACAGCGAGCTTGTTCAACAGATTGGCTTGAAGAATATAATAATAAGTCATCGGCATATTGAAAAACTTTAACAATCAATCTGCCTAGCCTTTTCCCAACTATGTTGGGGTCGGCTTCCAGTCTAACTGGATGCAGCTGAATACCATTATTTTACATGGAGCGACTGCCTATCTGACCCTCACAACCTAGTAACTAGGTAATACGATACCCCTTGGTAAGACTGATTGTCAGACTTTCGGGCTTCTGACGACCCGTAACGACTGTCAAAGATCCACGAATGACAGCCGGGACCAACGGCTTAACGTGCTTTCCGAGGCACGGAGGAGTCTCGGTACCTAAAGATGGTCACCCATCCACGGACCAACCCCGGCAAGCGTAGCTTAACCTGATGGATCGACCAACTTTAACATGGTTAGTAATTATAGACGATTACTATTAACAACGAAAAACTTTAACATGGTTAGTAATTATAGACGACTAGATCAAAAGTGTAAATATTGTATAGAAGGGGACTGAGCACAGAACCCTGTGGCAGACCCCTCCATACAATATGAGATACCTCATGATCTCCTTCAGTCATGATATTAATAATAAAATTCGACAAAATCAATGGAACCTGTAAGGCTTTTAAATTATTTAGTAAAACTGATTACAACATTATCATAAGCTTCATTAATATCAAGGAAAACTGCAATGGTGGAATGGTTATTAGAGAAGGATAATCGAATATCCGATGTTAAAATACTTAAACAATCAGTTGTACTTTTACCTTTTCTAAAACCATATTGTGATTCTGCCAAAAGACTGTTACTTTCCACATACCATTCTAGGCGATTTTTAACTAAGTGCTCCGCTAATTTCATCAGAATTGAGGACAAAACTATGGGACGATATGAAGAAACATCAGATGGGGTTTTATTTGCTTTAAGGAATGGCAACACCATTTGACGTTTCCATTCAACAGGGATGTTTCCTGTATTCATGATAGAATTAATAAGGTTTAAATAATAAATGAGGACGTCATCATTTAAATTACCAAAAAAGGAATATGGGATGTGCCATCAATGCCTGGTGCAGAATCCTTAGTTAAATGAATAACACTCTTTAATTCAGTGAGAGTGAATGGAAGGTTTAATGTCGTATGAGTATCTTGAATATTGGATACGACAGGCAGGCTAAGGTTAATAACCTCCTCCGGTACCCAAGGCGGTGCTAATTTATCTAAAAAATCACTGGCTAAAGAATCAGGGATGGGAGAAGGGTTGTTATAAATGGACCTAAATCTACGAATATTGCGCCAGACTGGTAGGGTGAGTATTTGGAGAAATGATGAGCAAAAATTACGCCAAGATTCAATTTTTTTCATCTTAAAAAGTTTACAAGTTTCATTAATTAAGTTAGTGACGATTTCAAAATTAATATCAGAAATATCAAGGTTATAATTGTATTCAGCCTCTACGTTTTTTAACCAATTCAGTGGACTCTGAATCTCACCATGGAGAAGAAGGAATTGTACTAATATTGTTATTTTTTACAGGAAAAACTTCATCTGCCGCTGCAATTAATATAAGTGCTAAAGCTTCAGCACAACTATTTTCATTGCCATCAGAGATAATAGGCAAGGAGCAAAGCTTATTGTCAACAATGTTCCTAAATTTGTCCCAGTCATTATTATTTCTATTAGGTAGTTTATGTTTTAAGTTTGATCTCCTTAATGGTGCGTTTGGTTTTGAAAGAGGATAAGAAATAACTATTGGAAAATGATCACTGCCATAAGTAGAGGTTAAAGTATGCCAAGTTAATGAAGAGGCTAAGTTTGGAGAACAGATAGGAAGGTCGATTGCACTTTGGTTCTGAGTGGGATCTGAGCGACGTGTGGCAGCTCCCGAGTTCAAGATGCATAAGTTATGTAAGTCTATTATATCTAATAGTAATTCATCGCCATAACAATTAGAAGTTGAACAACCCCATGATTGGTGATGGCAATTAAAGGAAGAGAAGAAAAGAGATTATTCATCTCTTGAAGAACAGAAGAGGTAGGGTGAGGAATGTAATAGAAACAAGACAAGTGTGATGTACTTTAATAGCTACAATTGAAATTTCCTCAGTATGAGGAGGTAATGTAATGATAGAAAAAGGTATAGAATTCTTGATAAGTATAGCTACTCCACCATACCCATCAGATCTATCCTCTCTAATGGTAAAATAACCGTTAATTTTAAAAATATGATTAGATTTGAGCCAAGTCTCTGCAAAGGCAAAGCCAAATGGCTCATATTTGTTTAAAAGATATACAGGGTGTTTGGTAGATGGGTGCAAAGCCTGAAGGTGGTGATATCTTAGACCATTTAGAACTTATTAAGCTAAACTTGTCTTAGACGAAGTCTGTTCCTTGTATTTTTTTTTTAAATTCTAAGGTTTTTAACAATAATACCCATTTTTTTTCAATTAATCGTTAATAGTGTCCAGTAAAAGCTGTTATGTTATTATTTTTTATTTATGTAATGTGTGATTACTCAAACAAAATTTTTCCCAAGCATCTGTGTCATCAGAGA
The DNA here is from genome assembly GCA_946251885.1 of Cosmia pyralina. NCBI lineage: Eukaryota > Metazoa > Arthropoda > Insecta > Lepidoptera > Noctuidae > Cosmia > Cosmia pyralina. Next base: position 11,624,251 of record OX276369.1, on the reverse strand, counting down.
AACATTCTACGTAATATTCAAGTTTAAGAAACTTTTAAAAATCAAGAAAATGTTTTGTTTACGGCATAATAAAAAAATTAAAAAAATAGCCTCAGTTGTTCAAACCTTTTTGAAAACATGCTTGGTTAGTGCCCTTTCTTTTGAGGTACTATTTACGCAGATGTCTCATCAACTCTTGGAATTAGGATGTACAAAGCAAATTGAGTATGAAAATTGTTATTTTCGAACAGATCAATAAAACAACATTTTTGTTAAAATAATTTATTGTTCATGTTCAAAATGTTGACCGCGGTTTCTTATACAAGCACGTGCCCGTCTTCTCACTTCTGTAGTCGATATTTTTAATTTCATCTCCTGCTTCATGACTTGAAAAGCCGTTTGGATACTTTCTATTAATTCTTCTATAGTTGAAATTTCAACGTGCGTGTAGACGAGCTCCTTGGCCCGTCCCCAAACGAAAAAATCCACAGGAGTTAAATCGGGTGATCGAGGTGGCTAAGGGATGGGCCCGTCTCTGCTAATCCAGCTCTCTGGAAAACAATTATTTAAATGTTCTCTCACGTTTAGGGTCCAATGTGCTGGACAACCATCTTGTTGAAAAATCAGTGGTCTTCTCATTGCCAATATTGGTATTTCGGACTCGTCCAGAAGCTCTGGGAGGTAGTTTTGGAGGAATTCCAGGTAATTTTCTCCATTTAAATTATCTGGTAGGAAGTGGGGACCAATCAACGTTCGGCCGATTACTCCTGCCCACACGTTAACTGAAAATTTCCTTTGGAACGACACTTGCTTCTTCCAGTGTCGATTGCTCTCCTTGTCGGTCCATCGATGAAGATTATGAAAATTGGTATTTCCTTCTTTCGAAAATTTTGACTCATCGGTCCACAATATGGATTTTAAAAACCATGCATCTTCAATGTCACTATTTAACAAAAAGCGACAGAACTGAATCCTTCGTGGGGGATCTGAATCTGATCTGATATTATTTAGAACCACAGCCCGTAATAATGACAATTTAGATGTTGTTTTAAATAATGACAAAATTGATCTTGTGAAGGAAGTAAAATTTTTAGGAATCCATATAGATGAACTACTAAATTGGAAACCTGAATTAAATGCGATAAGCGCATCAATTTGCTCCGCATGTTACGCGTTAAGAGCTCTGAGAACAGAAATTGATATTGAACAATTAAAAATGGTATATTTTGCGTTGGTAGAATCTAAAATTAGATATAGCATAATGTTTTGGGGAAATAGTTATGCTTATAACATCAAAAGAGCTTTTGTATTACAAAAACGAGCAATTCGCACTATAGTTCGTATTCCGCAAAGAGAGAGTTGCCGTGAACACTTCACTAATCTAGATATACTTACAGTACCGAGCATTTATGTACTCGTGCTTTTAAGTAACATGGCCAAATATATACACGAATATGAGACTGCAGAAGAACGAGAGATTAGAGAAGGCACGCGTAGGCAAGATATGAAATTTTACAAGATACAGCCTAATTTAAATATTGTGAAGCACTGTCCTAGATACCAATCGGTTATTTTATTTAATAAGCTGCCTTTAGATTTAAAGAGTGCTATATACTCTAGCTCTTTTAAAATAAAACTCAAAAGATTCTTATTGAACAAGTGTCTATATACTATTGATGATCTTTAATGTAAATACAATGTTATATTAATTTGTGTGTTGTTGTAATGTTTAACTTGTTTGTAATTTCAGATACAATTTATTGTTAATGAATAAATGACTATGACTATGATCTTCATTTTCCAAACCTTGTACACCCGTGCCGTGGAAAGGATATTTGTTTTCTCGATGCATCGTATTCCACACCTTCCATACCGAAATGTTGAGGTTTCGAGCTACTACTCTGACGCTCGTAGTAGGATCTGCATCAAAAGCTGCAATAATGCCGATACTCGCGTGATGTCTTCCCGGGTTGAGTCCAGATTCCGTGTGATGGATTCCAACATCAGAAAGCCGACGAAATGTGTTGTAAAACACTCTGACATTAGGTAATCTGCGATTCGGATATCTCTCTTGGTACATCCGTCGCGCCAAAGATCCATTACCGTCAGCTCTGCCATACATGAAGACGATATCCGCATATTCTTCATTCGAAAAAGTAGCCATAGTCGATTGATCACACAAATAAAAGTCCATAATCAGTGAAGGAGCTCACAGCTAGGGCTAGGCTCAATACCTTAAACACCTCCAAAATCAACACGTGAAGGAGCGCACAACTTCATGCGGTGAATTGTGTAAACACGAATTTGCAATTAAAATGTCTAGTCACAAGGGCAGTCGTTACTTGACTAACTGATGGTCCGAAGATGTGACGAGTCCACCCGACTATTCGGGTACTAGTATTAGTGTAAATAAATAACGACTTTACATCCTCAGCAACTAAGCTGATTTTTCTATTGAATAATAGCAGTTCAGTAGACGCTAACCGAGAGTCGAAAGAAGGGCATGTTTGCTATCGTCGCGCGGCGGCTTTTGTTATGCGAGTTCTATCAGTTCTAACAAAAAACAATAGTGCATTAGCAAAAATGTTGCATTATTTTGGTCTGTTTAAAAATTAAATATTCGACTTCAATTTGCTTTGTACATCCTAATTCCAAGAGTTGATGAGACATCTGCGTAAATAGTACCTCAAAAGAAAGGGCAATAACCAAGCATGTTTTTAAAAAGATTTGAACAACTCAGGATATTTTTTTTATTTTTTTATTATGCCGTAAACAAAACATTTTCTTGATTTTTAAAAGTTTCTTAAACTTGAATATTACGTAGAATGTTTCTCTGATGACACAGATGCTTGGGAATAATTTTGTTTGAGTAATCACACATTACATAAATAAAAAATAATAACATAACAGCTTTAACTGGACACTATTAACCATTTATTGAAAAAAAATGGGTATTATTGTTAAAAACCTTAGAGTTTCAAAAAAAAATACAAGGAACAGACTTCGTCTAAGACAAGTTTAGCTTAATAAGTTCTAAATGGTCTAAGATATCACCCCCTTCAGGCTTTGCACCCATCTACCAAACACCCTGTATAACATCACTCTTTTAGTTGACTAGACTGCGGCAGTTCCACTGGATTATTTTGGATTTGTTGTCCATTATGAATGGATTGAGATACATTGAAAGACGGAGCAACGTTGGACGGTGAAATGTTGAACTGAGAAAGAAGATTGTGTAATGCAGAAAGAAAATCATTTATGGAAAAATTTGTGTCGTTTTTTTCATTATTATTAGAAAGAGCACAACCATTTGATGGTTGGGGAATGTCATAATCTTTAATAATGGCATTGTGAGCCTCTTTATTATATCCTTGTACAGATTTGGGAGGGGAGCGTGGTTTGAGGAAGACAGTCTTTTTATAGCTACTTGAAGCAGGCATTATATTAGGTGAAGAGATTGATGGGGTGTGTGCAAAGTTTTTGGAAGGAGAAGATAAAAGTGTATCAGCATATGATTTAATTACTGGTGGATAAAGTTTTTCCGCTTCAGCATAAGATACTGAACTTTGTACCATGTATGTTTTAATTAATTTTTGCCTAGAAAATTCTGGGCAAGACTTATTCGTAGCATAGTGAAAACCAGAGCAAAGGCAACAAGATGCACTTTCTTGTTCTCTTTCACAACTGTGACCAAAACGACAGCAATTAAAACACTGTACAGTAGGGAAAATATATAAATCTACAGGTAATGCATTATAGGACATAAAAATTCTCTTTGGTAGAACCTGTCCATCAAATGTAACAACTATGGATTGGGATGGTTTCCAAATTGTTGTACCATCAACAGTGGCTTTAAAATTGAGGTATCTGACTTGTTAAGATTGGCCCGCAACCTATAGGTACTGTTATGTTATCAATAACCTCCTCCGGAGACCATTCCGCAGGAACACCACGCACTAAACCCATTCTAGCAACATAAAAATTAGCTATAAAAGCTTTGTAATTATGTGTTTCAAGACTATTATGAGTAATAAAGGAATTTGCATCCAGAATATTCGAAAAAGATAGAGAAATCTTATTGCGTCCGATTTTTTTGACGCTACCGTTTATAATAATAGGTCTTTACCTATGAAATTGCCGTTTTGTATGAAAAAATTTAAACTAATTTTTTTCATGCATTTTTTATTTGTATTAATCGAAGTAATCACCCATGCAATTAATGCATCTTTGCCAACGCAGTGGCAGATAATTGATGCCCTTCTTAAAGAAATCAGCTGGACGGGAGGCAACAAATTCTTCAAAGGCATTTTGTACTGCCTCTCGGGATTTGAATTTTCTTCCCGCCAAGAAGTTATCCAAATTCTGGAAAAAGTAGTAGTATGTAGGCGCAAGGTCTGGTGAGTAGGGCGGATGACGGAGAGCTTCCAACCCCAGTTCTTGCAACTTGGAGATCGTCTGCTGTGCAGTATGAGGTCGCGCGTTGTCGTGCAGGAGCAGCGGAGACGAGCGATTGACCAATGCTGGTTGGAGATGTGCCAGCTTCTCCATCATTGTGTTCAGTTCTTCACAGTACACATCTGAAGTAATGTACACCCCGTTTGGTAAGAAGCTGTGGTGAATCACACCGGCGCTAGACCACCAAACAGTGACCATCACTTTTCTAGGGGTAAGTTTTCGTTTAGGGCATTGTTTAGGTGCTGAACCAGGATCCAACCAACTTGCTGAGCGCTTGCGGTTATCAAACAGAATCCATTTTTCATTGCAGGTAACAATGCGGTTCAAAATTCCTTCATTTGTGTGTCTGTTGAGCAGTGCAAGGCACGTCTCGACGCGTACTTCGCGCTGGCGATCATTGAGTTCGTGGGGCACCCATTTGTCAAGCTTTTTTACCTTGCCAATTTGACGCAAATGGACCAATATTGTTTTGACGCTAACGTCGAAAGCTGCTGCTAATTCAGCCGTAGATTGTGTATCATCAGCTTCCACAATCGCCTTTAATTCGTCATTGTCGACCAAAGTCGTCAGACGACCGCGAGGTTCATTTTTCAGGTCGAAATTTCCAGAACGGAAGCGAGCAAACCAATAACAAGTGGTGCGTTGGTTTGTAGTGTTAGCTCCGTAAACGTCGTTGATGTTGCGTGCCGCTTGTGCCGCGTTGCTGCCACGACGGTACTCATATTCCATAATTACTCGAATTTTTAACGTATCCATGATGACGAAAAAGATTGAAATGCGATGAAAATGTAACACTAATCAATAAACAAATGACTACTTTTGGAAAAACAAATCCATGTTTTTAAAATAAAATTAATTTGAAATTAGAATTCTTAGCCAAACAAAAATTATTTTGATTTGAAATGGCCAGTACTGCAGAACGGCAATTTCATAGGTAAAGACCTAATATTTTGGAAGGCGTTGTGCTTTAAGAACTTGCCAAATGTGATTGGGTGCAGTGTCGTTCCATCATCCGGTGAAACGATTATTTTTTGAACATGAATGACAAAAGGCGCACTGTCGTTTTACCGTATGTTTTACGACCTATCTGAGATTGAACAACTGAGGGCAGAGTAGAGAAATCGGGCATTTTGTTAGAAATATTAGTTGTTTCGTTAGGGACGATTATTTCAGAGCAGCTAGGCTCTGATGCAGTACGTTCTAGAGTAGAGACCATGCAACCACAACCCGAAGACGTGGAACCGTGGTTTTTTCGGGTACGGCGACGCTTATTGCAGTGCTTGCTTGCACATATGCACACGACTCCTTTTTAAATGAGCCGATGACGACCCATCGGTATCCATGCCCGATTCATTTGAGATGATGGTAACAAAATTGCCTGCCGAGGGGAACCAAATCCCCCGCATCAGGCGGGTCTTTCATACTTCGTTTAAATAACTAAAAAAAAACTTACCACTACCGATGAAAATATTCTACACACTAAAATTAAACTACAAGTAAAAGAAAATAGAACACTAAAACTACGACTACTGATCTTATAATTAGGGTTTTTTAAATTTATAAATTATCTCAAAAAAGACGCGTCCGCCAAGTTCGAAGTTTCCCGCGCTTCCCCAGAGTACATTTTCTTAAATAGAATTGAATAGAACATTTTGTGTTTTCCAAATGTTGTCAGTACTTGTCACTTTGTCAGTAGGCCGGTTGACAGATGAAATGTCGTTTTTTTTTGTTGGCGATGCTACCATACTCGAATTGTACATTGTACTGCGATGTCATTTATGTATTTTTTTTAGCCGACTGCCCCTGAAAAATGTGATGGTGTGACCACCTTTTCTTGTCACATTTTTAAAAATTACTCAATGAAACCTACGGAAAGATATTCCACAACCTGGATAATATTCCCGCTTACAACACAAATGTTCAACATCTTGTCACGAAATTATGAAGAAACAGTTAAGTAAGAAAATGTTTAATCCACACTTCTAATGTTGTAAAACGTAAACAAACCGCCATTTTGTTCATCGTAGTAATTTAGTATTCCGCACGCAAAATTCGATAATTATTGCTGTAAGTTTTAGAATGAATTCTTTATCTTTGATTTTTACTTCAAAGCCCAGTAGCCAGGACATTACATTTAAAAAAAAAAGTGTCAAACTGTCAAGTGTCAGGTGCTGCTGGCAGTCAATGTCAAATTGACAATTATTGTCGGTGTTTTAGTTAAGTTTAACTATTCTATTGGTTTGGACTAGATCATGAATGTAGACTTTGTAAATTAAAAATCTAGTGAATTGAGTAGTGCATCTCCCTATTATAATACTCTTTAGTATCTCCACTCCAAAAGCAGAAGCCGGGCATAACCTGGTCGATAATGATTCCCTTTTGGTAGAAAGTAGTTTCTATGTTTATTCTCCCTTATTTTTATTAATAATACTGATTAATTTCTTGAGTATATTTTTTGCTTATGTTCCATCGGTCTTATTATTGTCTTTTGTTCTAAGCTACAGCACCGTACACCAGGCAGACCTCCAAAGTATGAAACATAGACTTTTTGTTTTTCTTTACGTAAATATTTGAGAAACTTATTAAAAGTCAACACAGTGTACACATCAATAATATTAAAAGAAGTACCAACCAGAAACTGCTCACGGTATTCAAAGTTTAGAAGATTTGGTTGTGGGTCGTCTTAAAGGCAAGTTGTATTAATATTTTTGCCAGTAATTTACACTCGGTAGTGTTTTAATTATGACAATGGAAAAACTGAAAAGGTGTAGGATATGTTTAGTGGAGAATGTTCAGATGTATGTGGTTGCAAACAAGAACCTGCAGGAAATATATGAGAAGCTGACTGATGTTCCAGTAAGTACATTACCTATGTAAAAATTGAAGACCTAGGTCTTGTGATTCTTGCATCCAGCAAAGTCATTACAACAATATATTTATTGGAAGTATTCAAAATAAACAAATAGTCTAAGAGTAGTTTTGTTGCAGTTTGTAACTGAAGACAGCAGACCGATGCTTGCTTGTTTCTTCTGCTGCTCTAAACTGAAGCAATGCTACCAATTGCAGAGAAAATGTTTGGAAGCCGAGGAGCTGCTCACTCAGATGTTGAATGATGACTATGAGGTGAGGTTCAATATTGACGGACTTATAATTATAATTTTAGTATAACGTGGCCATGATCCTCCTGTCAAAATAATATTCTCTGAAAATTTCAGGTTCTTAATTTTGATATAAAATATACAGGGTGGAAACTTTCAGCGGGGCAGTAAGGGGAAGTACCTTAGCCGTTGCAGCTACGCAAAAATGGTCTTAGGAGACTATCCAAAGTTTTTTATGGAATTTTGATCCCCATTCACAGATATTCAAAAATAATTACAGTTAGCAAAAAAATAGCCATTTTACACAAAAACATTTTTTGATGCCAATCAATCCTGTTTCTAATACTGATCAAAATCTTTTATGAGACCAACCATCGTTGGAGTACTCAAAAAGTCACAAATTGCAAAAAACTTTTCCCGTACCGTACATTTTGTAAAGAATTTGTGTAGGTAACTGAAATACAAAAAATAAAATAAAAGACAAATGATCACGTAGAATTTTACACATATCAAAAATAAGGCATATTAATTTTCTTTTTTTTTTATTAACTAACATAACTTGATGATGTTATTCTTATTTAAATAATATGAAATTCAGAAAATGGTAATTTCTGCTTATTTTTCCTCTTAACCACCTGCAAAAAGTAAGTCTTCGAGCGGCATCCCCTGAATGTAAGGCTTGAACTAGTCGCCCCTGTCGGTAACATTTATAACCATACTTCTTCCATATCTTTAGTACGAAACGATGTGAGACACCTATTCTACAGCGACTGCTCTTGATGATATTTCGGGATAAGCTTCGACAAGTGTAAGAACAGAAATGATCAAATTTTCATCTAGTATAAATGGGTGGCATACAGAATTTTTCTTGAAAGAGCCACCTTGTGCAAGATTTCTTAAAAGATTTGTAATAACATGGTAATAACCTTTCTGGTTGGTATATGACGGTTTGGATATTTGATCCTATACCATTCTAACGCAGCCGATGTATTTTTATTATTTACGTAATATGCTTCTAGCAAGTCTAAATTGGAGGTCATTTTTCTCTTATCAATAGCTTTCCAATTATGCACTTAATGTAAAATTCACAACACACTCCGAGCTTTTCTGACGCAACAAACTGTCAAGATTGATTTAAATTTAATAATAACGAGTTCGTAATTTGAATTGTTTTTAAACTTATCTTTTTATTCAGTCAACAAAAAGATCTCAACCATAACTAAAAAAGATTTTGCGTAAAATTTTCATTCAAAATGTACCTACGGGAAAAGTTTTTTGCAATTTGTGACTTTTTGAGTACCTACTCCAACCATGGTTGGTGCCATAGAAGTTTTTGATCCATAGAAATATAAAAAACAGGAGAAGTGGCATGCGGGCGTGCCTGTGTCCACGCGTTATGCGCACGCTGTGCCTTTACTCGCCAAATGGCCGTCTCCGCGAACTAGTACGCTTTCGACCATGGTCACGATAAATTATAAAAATGCCGTGTTGTTCAGTGGTTTCCTGCAAAAACCGAAGTGATATTAAAAACTTCGTATCTCACGGGATCACTTACCATATGTAAGTAAAAGTATTTTACTGTATTTATCTTTAAAATCATAAAAAACAACAAATCGTAAAATATTTCTTGCTTTTACTACGTTATTTTTGTTTTCAAATATCGCAGCGGCTGTACTATTTTTGCAGCAAATACATTGCTCCTTAACCACTACCTTAAGTATGTCGCTAAGCGACTGGACAAGCAATGTAAAAATAACAAAACGATACTTTATTTACGCGGAGCGTCGCATAGTACAGCCGCTGTGTCTTGCGGCGAGATAGTGATGAGGTTAAGATCCACTAAAGTAGGCTATCGATAATAATGTCGATTGCCCAACGAATATTATATTGCTATTATAGTTTATTTTTCAATTTGTCAACCGTTTTAGCCCGGTTGGAACACTTGAAAAGATGACGTTTAAGTACGGTTGGGAAACCTTTGAGAATGTAAAATAATCTTTTTTACTGTTTTTGATTATTTTACAGCGTACCTAGTAGAGAAATGCATAACCAACGGTCGTAAAGTAAGTTTATTAATGTTTAGGTGGAGTGTTCTTGGGTTTAAATTATCGCATCTTCGTGCTATTTCCTTACTTTTTTTTGGTTTTGGTATTTTACTTCCGCTAAAGTCTTTAACTATGCACCACAAGATTCAAATGCGTTGTAGTAATCGGTATGGTTCAGATAAAATATTAGTGATTTTAGCTTAAAATAAGTCAACATATTCATGCTATTTATTTGTTATGCATGAGTATGGTATGTGTTTGTTTTCATATATTTAACTATTTCTTAACTAAGGGTTTTTTTTTAACAACAAAAGCCTATTCGCCTGTTGCCTGCTACCTGCTTACTCATCGTGAGGTTAAGAAGTATAGACCACGCCTTAGGTATGTGAGCGGTGGGATGGAGGAGCAAGGGCGCATTACTCAGTACGTGCGTTGCGAACCGCCGCCTCACCCCTGTCTCAGCGGCCAACTAGTTCCTAGACTATAGACTATAGCTTAAGATACTTATTATGTAAATGATAAATAAGTTCTTATAGTACCTTTTTAGCTTCCCAAAAGATACAAATACAAAATAAGAATGGATTGATGCCACAGTAAGGCCACCTAACTGGTTCCCAACAAAATATAGCACCATATGCTCAATTCACTTTAAGGCAGAAATGTTCCAGCCTCTAAAGAAAACTCGCAGGCTTTTTGAATGGGCAATCCCAAAATTAAGAGTACGTCAAGTACTGAACAAATACCTCCACTTTACAGGTCAGTGAGTAAACACATCATAACAGGGTTCAACAATTCCTATGGTTTCACAGCCTAAACCAACTTAACCGGATTGTTTTAATTTATTGATTCGTGTTTTTTTTTTAATATACTTTTTTTTTTATTTAAAATGTATAATACTTTCTGGACATATCATTTTTTATTTTATTTTCAGGACCCCAAATTTTTCTTGTACTAATAAATGGAAGTATCGATAACTTTCCGATTTAGTCAATCACTAGCGTATATGTAAAATAAATTGCTTTTTGCACAACACAATAATAGCGCCAGATGTTTTTGTGTGAGTAAGTTGTACGGTGCATGGTAAATGCACGCTGTGTGTGACGAGTTAAGGTTTATAATTGATTGTGTAGTATGTTCTGATTTATGAATTGCAAGTGTGTGCGCGACTTTGTATCTATTGCTTTTATTGAACTACATGTGTAGTAGTGGCGCGGTGGTGGGGCCAACCTAGCGACATCGGGTTCTGATACATTTTCAACTACCGGGCATATCTCCTTCTTTCATATATCTATGTTTTGATCAGTATTAGAAACAGGATCGATTGGCATCAAAAAATGTTTTTGTGTAAAATGGCTATTTTCTTGCTAACTGTAATTTTTTTTTTAAATCTGTGAATGGGGATCAAAATGCCATAAAAAATTATGGATAGTCTCCTAAGACCATTTTCGCGTAGCTGCAACGGATAAGGTACTTCCCCTTACTGCCCCGCTGAAAGTTTCCACCCTGTATATATTTATATATATTTTGATATTTTATTTATTTATTTTATTTTATTACTTTTAGGAAAGCTTACAGCTAATACATTTCCATATTAAGTACAATGTGTAAAAGATGGCCAATTACAAGCTTCCACCAACGATTAAAGTGAGCAACATTAACAAATACGCGAAAACAGCGACGTAAGAAATAACTAAAATTTCACGCTCAAAAAATACAATAAAAAAGTTAAAAAGAAAAAATGGTTATACATCGAAAAAACAATTATTGAAAGTTTTCTTTAATTCCTTAATGCTACTAGTAAATAAATCTAACTCAACATCCTGACACACCATATTATTATTATATTGGTTAAATAAATAAATAAATATAACTGCTTTTGACAATTGTTGTATGCAATGTTACAGTTTAAATACTCCACATAATACTGCTACTTCTGTACGAAACTTGTAAAGGATAACGGTCCTGTCTCATGTTGATACTGAGCTATGCAAACAGCTCACTCAGTGAGGTTGATAGCGCCACCAACTGTCCAAGGTGCGCTGGACCTACCTTAGATTTGTCACTTGTGAAGGCTCTTCTGGTTGACTATATTAATGATAAACGTTTGTGCTCATAGTGACTGTGATCAGAAGCATAAATTGACCTAACACTATAAACAACTTTTTACAGACAAAACCTCTAATAAACCAAGGTCTGCTAGAGTTTTGCAGTGGGCTTACTGTAACTCCAATAATGCACATAAGTATAGTTGATGAATGTCAAACAGAAAGCATTGCTATCAAAGAAGAATTACCAGCTGTTTGTGATCCCCTAGGCCTAGATGATATTATTGAGCCAAAGGAGGAACATCATAATGACGGTATGTTATAAAGAACCTATCTAGCCATCTATCTTCAGTAGGTATAATGTGTCAAAAATAAAATAATAATTAAATATTTATTCTAGATTTATATTCATCAAAAATGTTTTAAACTAATTCAATGTTTTGGTAGTTTTTGGTTTCATTCAACTTAACGGTAACCACATTATATTGTGAAATAAAACAAATGTTAATATTATTGTCAGTCGTTGTTCAAGTGCGATAGAGTGCGGTCGCGTGCAGTTCAAAATATATATTAATTAAAAACAAGTAAATACTCTTGACTGTTTTTGTTTACTTACAGAGCTTGAACCGGAAAATTTAGACATTAGCTGTATAGATGTAGCTCCACTCCAGTCTGAATCAGATTCAGAAGATGACCTGCCTTTAATGGAGTTTAAAACTGAAGTGGAAGAAGAACAAAAAGTATTTACGAAGAAAAGAAGAGCCAGGGAGACGAAAAGTAAGTATCAGTTAGTTAATCTATAGTCAAGCAAACAGGCCGATGGTTCACCTGAATGGAAGTGGTTAGCGTTACCTAAAGAACTCTATCTGTAGGACTGTAACTCGAAGTCACAAATGACAAACTAGGACCACCGTAGTTAAAACAATTCTCTTAAAATGTCGATTGCACACCATGTGTGCAGATAACAATAAAATTTCTATTGTGTCTGCTAATTAGCGCGCGACGAGTTAACTGTTAATTTCTAATAACAATAACAAAACCATGTCCAGCAAAAGGACCAGTTACCACAAGCAACACTAATTCACGAACATAACGCTAAGATCAGCCCGCCCACTGATGTTGTACCCCGACGCTACCGCAACCGGTGACAACTAGGTAGCATGACGAGCTTGCAGCCAGTTGCTCAATCACGCTCGCGGGACGCATGCGGGAACAAATCCGCATGACACTTAAGTACATAACACTAAGTACTAGCGACCTTGAGTGAGTATCTATAAGACGAAAACGCGGAACCGTATACGCGTGTTGAATTAATGTCGCCTTTGTAGCGGCACGTAGTATAAACACAAACGGAAACAAACGGAAAATATGTATCATACGAACACAGGTTTTTTGTCGGATTCATATAGGGGAATACCAACAATCGCTCTTATACATTTTTTGTTTTACATTTGAACTCTTTATTTATATCAGTAGGATCACCCCATAGCAGTAGACCATAACGTAACACGAAGGCCACATAGTCGTACAGTAGGTATTTTAATCACAAGAAGCGACGCGCGCTTTACTTCGTGTACAAACACGCTGTGATGAATGTGTGTTTAAGCGCAAGAGCTCTTGGTACCGTCCAAGACAATGAAGAAGTCGAAAGAGTGTGTTTATAAACGCTTGAAGTGATCCTAATCACTTCAAGCGTTTAGGATTAAATTATTAAGGAGGGCAAGTGATTAGTATCACTTCAAGTGTTTTTTTCTTGCGAAGTTGCCCTAGCAACTTCGCAAGTTGGAAATTAGAACATGATTGGTGACAAGTAAATGTATATCTAATTTAATATTTTGATTGTAGCATAATTTAAAGGTATGTGAGAGTCAAATTATCAAGAACATTTTTGATAAACCTACACGTTAGCTTAGCATGGGCGTACCCAGGGGGGGGGGGGGGTCCGCCCCCCCTGGATTTTGTGTGCCTAAGTAATGTTGTCGAAAAAAGTTATGTTAGAGTCACGTCACGTTGTCGTCGTCGTCGTGTACTTACTTTACAATTAAGTTCAATATAGTATGCATTAATTTTAGAAAAAACCGCGTTGCGTAGCCATAAACTTGACTTTATTAGTCTATGAATTAAGCGACTGCATGCTAAGGGCCAGACCTCTTCGACCTACGCAGCTCCAGGCCGCTCTAGGATCTGAAAAGTTCCAATTGGAACTACAAAATCGATTCGCCCTACTGGAAACCACAGGCACTGTTGACGAGAAAGCCGACAAGGTGGTCAAAGCACTACGCGACATAGCCCGCAGACTTCCCGTCGCAGCGAAAAAGTAAGGTGTCCAAACTTTCCTCGGAGACTCTCGGACTTATGAGGGAAAGACGAGAGTTGCCATCCACGCAGCTGTCTTCGTCAGATAAGAGGGCCTTAAACCTAAAAATTAGAAAGTTGATGCGACTCGACCTTCGGTGCTCCAGCACCCGCGACATTAAGGTCGCGATTGAGCAGAATCGAGGGTCGAAAGTGTTCGCTCAACAATTAGGGAGGTCCCATCTGACGAAACTAAGAACTGTGGATGGCAGAATCGTGACTTCAAAGTCCGAGATACTCGAGGAAGTCGTGGATTTCTAAGGACACTTATACCCAACGCGGACGGTGAAACCAGTGGAACATAGTACAGATGACCACCGAGCCGAATTAACGCGCCACTTCACGGAGGATATCCCGGATGTTGACTTGTGCGAGATTAGGACGGCTCTCGAGCAGCTAAAGAACAACAAGGCACCTGGTGATGACAGAATAACGACAGAGCTCCTTAAAGCAGGCGGGGCTCCAGTCCTGAGAGAGCTAGCCAGTCTCTTCAACTCCGTCATCCAAGAGGGTGCAACGCCCGAGGCGTGGAGCAGAGGTGCGGTGGTTTTGTTCTTCAAAAAAGGTGACAAAACCTTGCTGCAAAACTATAGGCCCATCTCACTTCTGAGCCACGTCTACAAGCTGTTCTTGAGGGTCATCACGAACCGTCTCACCAGAAGACTTGACGAGTTCCAGCCACCAGAACAAGCCGGTTTTCGAAAAGGCTTCAGTACCGTAGACCACATCCATACTATTCGGCAAATTGTACAGAAGACCGAGGAGTACAACCAGCCGCTGTTTATGTCATTTGTGGACTACGAGAAAGCCTTTGACTCCTTCGAAATATGGACAGTTCTGGCCTCTCTACAACGATGTCGAATTGACTGGCGCTACATCGAAGTGTTGAGGTGTCTGTATGACGCTGCCACGATGACTTTTCAGATCCAAATCAGAAAACCAGCCCCATCCGACTGCTCATAGGGGTGAGACAGGAGGATGTGATATCCCCGAAACTGTTCACCAATGCGTTGGAGGACGTCTTCAAGACGCTGGACTGGACTGGACAGGGTATCAACGTGAACGGCGAGTACATCTCACACCTTCGCTTTGCCGATGACATCGTCATAATGGCAGAGACGCTGGAACAGATAGGCCAGATGCTGCCTGCCTAAATAGAGCCTCTCGGCGGGTTGGCCTCGGCATAAATTAAGACAAGACGAAAGTCGTGTACAATTCACATGTCTTGCCGAGTCCGATCCACATCGAAGGGTCGCTTCTTGAAGTTATGAAGGACTATGTCAAGGCAAGTCATCCAGCTCGGTAGACACAACTTTGAGAAAGTAGCCGACAGAAGGATCCAGTTGGGTTGGGCAGCGTTTGGAAAACTTCGTCAAGTCTTTTCGTCATCTATCCCGCAATGTTTGAAGACTAAGGTTTTCAACCAGTGCGTCCTGCCCGTGCTGCGTCCCGAAACGTTTTCACTGACGGTCGGGCTGGTCCACAAATTCAAGGTCGCTCAGCGCGCTATGGAGCGGGTTTTGCTCGGAGTTTCTTTGAAGGATAAAATCAGGAATGAATTTATCCGGAAAAGAACCGGAGTAACCGACATAGCCTTCAAAGTAAGCAAACTGAAGTGGTAGTGGGCTGGCCATGTTTGTTGAAGGACCGATGACCGGTGGAGCAGACGGTTTCTGGAGTGGAGACCGCGTATCGGTAAGCGTAGTGTGGGGCGACTCCCAGCTAGATGGTCCGACGACCTGAAGAAAGTGACTGGGACAGACTGGATGCGCAAGGCGGAGGACAGGGTGTTGTGGTGCAACCTTGGAGAGGCCCATGTCCAGCAGTGGACTGCGATTGGCTGAATTGATATGTTAAGGGCATCCCCTGTGGTGTACGAATCATACGTACGGCTCAGGACTCGCTGGGGGGAGTACAGCAAGGAGGGACAGGCTGGATCATATCTGGATAATTATTATCTGCTGCAGGCTCAGCTACGCCACCAGCTGGCACTCCTTTGCCGATCAAGGGTCGGGGGGAATTATGTGGGGGTCGTCGTGGCAAGGGACCTCGGCGGCGAGGTCGAAATGTAGATTTGTGTTTGTAAACTGTACTGGTGGCCCTACTTTTCTCCTGGAGGAGGGTTACGGTCGTATGGGGTCATCGGGGTTGGTGAGAACATGCCTTGAAATAAATAGCAGCACCACGGCTGCTATTTATGTATACTTTTGGAACAGATAATATACTTTGATGTTAGTACAATGTTGTATGTCATGTCTCTGGTGTTTAAAGTCCTTTGTTCAATGTCACCAGGCATTGCTCCTTTCCGGTCCCAGTGTGAATCATGCAATCCGCTATTATTTAGGAATCTAAATTAGATTTGTGTGCTTGTCAATCTTGTTCCAACATTGTACTTACCAGATTTATTATCACAGGGGCGACCGTTGCGAAGAAACCAAATCTGGATACACGAAGCATCAAACTAGAAGACACAATAACAGCCGAGCAAACGGAAAAAGAAAAGTCAGACTCGAAAGTTACCCGGATAATTCCAATTCACACAGGTGATAAACCATACGAGTGTGATGTTTGTCACCGTAGTTTTAGTCACAAATTTATTTTAAAAGAACATATTCGTATACACACTGGCGTAAAACCTTATAAGTGTGATGTATGTCAACGTAGTTTTAGGCAAAAAAGTCATTTAACAAATCATATTAGTATACACACAGGTAAAAAACCTCATAAGTGTGATGTATGTCAACGTAGTTTTAGGCAAAAAAGTCATTTAACAAATCATATTCGTATACACACAGGTGAAAAACCTCATAAGTGTGATGTATGTCAGCGTAGTTTCAATCAAAAGGTTACTTTAACAAATCATGTTCGTCTACACACAGGTGAAAAACCTTACAAGTGTGATGTTTGTCACCGAAGTTTTAGTCACAGATCTGTTTTAACAGAACATATTAAGCGTATACACACTGGCGTAAAACCTTATAAGTGTGATGTATGTCAGCGTAGTTTCAGTGCAAAGTGTAATTTAATAATACATAGTTATATACACACTGGTGAAAAACCTTATAAGTGTGATGTATGTCAGCGTAGTTTTAATCAAATGAGTATTTTATCACGACACATTTGTCCAAAATGAAATGCTTTCAATTTAAAGTTAATAACTTTTTATTTTCAATATTTTTAAAAAACACAGGGCCTTGCCCAGACAATTGTTTTTTTCTAAGAGAAGGAAGTTCTAAAATATGTTGCCATTTTATGACACTAGACATATGTTGCCAGTAAATATTGGCTATGGTTACTAAATTGAACTATGTATAAAATTTATTATTTTATTAATTTTAAGAAAACTTACAGCTAATACATTCAAGAAGAAATATGTAGAAGAAGGCCAATGGGGATTGTTTAAAATTTTTAACCATTAGATTTTATTTAATTTTTTGAAAAATTTAGAGCATTTTGAGAAACTAATTTGAATATTTTGATGATTGGCTCAATAGTTATTTTTTTATTGAATTTTAAAATATTTTGAATTTTCAAGGTAGGTGACGTCATCAGTGGCACAAAAGATTGTGCCGTTGCCCCACTAGTACATAATTAAAAATTTAAATCTGTCTACACAACGTCATCCATCTCAAATCTGTCAGTGCCAATAGATGTCATACGTAATCGAATCCTATTCTAACCTATTTACAACTTATTTTTCGAAATTTTGACCGAAACGGTAGCTTTTAAACGCAAAGTGGTTTTTAAGGTGCAAGACTACGTTAATAATCGAGGCGACGACATTATTGTTCATTACCCTGAACCACAATGAGTGATACTTTTGTTAAAGCCGACTCGCGCAAGTTTCTGAAATACTTACATCAAAGTGATCTTCGCAACAATACATTGTATAAACCTTGCAATATTCCACGCCTACATCATGACACCACTTTTCTCGCAAATCTTCTCTAACACGAACAAAAATTTTGTTTGGATTATTATTACTATTATTGCTGCAAGTTGGAATAAAGCGCTTCCTGTATTCCATAACTCTTCCAATATAGTAAATGTTGTCGAGTGTTGACATAATGTAATGAGATTTACGAGTATATGAGATTATGAGGCAAGTCGCAGGAATAATAATTGTAAAAACTTTATACTTATGAGGTTATGTTTAATTTATATAATATTATAATTTGACACTTGACAGACTGTAGACAATACTTGCCATTTACTTTTTATTTTTTGAGGCAACGATACAAAACTGTACGGCCAAAGCTGACGTAATTTGAAGGGCAAACAAGGTCAATCGTATTTTATCAAAAAAAAAAACAATAAAATATAAATATTTTTCAAGATTTATTAGTCCGTAATGATCAGTAACGCCTATTATATATTCCTCGAAATGGTTTTTCAATTACAACATATTAAAAAATATGAACAATGCCCATTACAAGTTTCCACTTATATAAAGTTATGTATAAAATTTACGAAACGGTACAAACAGTGTGAGAATTAAACATAGAAACAACAGAAAATAATAAACAAAAATAAAATACATTACACAACAAAATTACACTTCAAAGAAAAAGTTACTTAAATGTTTTTATTATTTCTGGAGACTATTCGTGAATAAATCAAGCTCAACATCCCGGCACACCATATTGAACATTCGACATGCTCTTAAAATATATGTATTTATATATACAGGGTGTAAGGGACAGCCCTCCACAAATTAACAGGGTGCATTCAGCTCCTTATTGTGAATCATATTCCACCGGAAATTTTCTCAGGATTTTTTTTTTTAACGTTTTTTCGGCTAATATTCCTTTATTTCAATGTAAAATTACATTCTCTGTTTGCAGCACTCCATTTATGTAAATAAAACAACTAAAATACAAAAAAAACAGCAATGGATGTCGAAATACTCTAACGAACTACGCGCGAAATCAGCTGTTCACTTTCTGCCTAGCTTCAGAGTTCATCAAACTCACCGCATACTACTTGCATACAATACAACACAGACACGCGAGACGCCGCTCCGATTTACCGAGTCGCAACAGTATTGCCAAGTTGTGAGACCTCAATTTGTGAACGAAAAACGCACTTAATGTGCCCTTGAGTATTCGTGGTAGGTACATACCTAATTACTTAATTAATTCTACTTTTCAAGCGATCACTGGATCCAGTTTCCAAGCCACCCAAGGGGCTTTTCATGGCTTCTACCGACTGGTAGTCGAGTCGGCAATCGAACGTAAGCCCTCTGCAATGGAAGCCCAGTCTTCTATTACACTGGGCTATCACTACTATTAATTTCCTTAACATAAACTTTGAATTAAATTGACAAATTAATCGTTTCATTTCTCCAAAAAAAATAACAGCTAACATTTAGTCAAGCTTTAAATAGTGGTATTTTTGTACAACATTTTTGCAAGTTTCATGCAAAATTTTTCGAGTAGTTGACAACACTGTTTTTGTTTGATTTTTCGTGTAGTCATTAGTGCAGTTTAGTTGTCCTGCGACTGTGTCGCACGCGCGTAGTGTTGCAGTATCGCTCGCTGTTGTCCGCGCAGTACCCATTTGAGTTAATTTATTTTTTGTTGTGTTGTTGTCTGTGAGAAATGGCTACATTTAGTGCTCGTGAGTATGGCGAAATGATAATGTGCTACGGGGAAGCTCGGGGTAATGGTGGGGAAGCGCTCAGAAATTACATTGATAGGTATCCTGACCGTCGGCATCCATCAGACTCCCGGATAATTACCAATGCCTATCAACGAGTGCTAGATAACCAGCCCATAGTTCCCAATCAAGAAGTCGCCGTTAGACCACTTCGCGGTGCAACTGAAGAAAGAGTTCTGGTCCGTCAAAATCCACGCCTAGGCATACGCACTGCAGCTCGACTATTGCGCCGGAATCATGGAGCCCACGTCTCACACTGGTCCGTGCACAGAACGCTGCGAAGGGATCGGCAACGACCTTATGTGATACATAAGGTCCAAGCCCTATTGCCTCGTGATCGTGGTCATCAAGTAGCGTACTGCCGGTGGTTGCGGGCTGAACAAGATCGAAATCCTAATTTATCTCCCGTGTGATATGGACCGACGAGTCGACTTTTACGCGAAATAGTATGGAATCGTCGAAATGCTCATTACTGGTCGCGGATGAACCCCTTCGAGATCCAAGAGTCCGGACATCAAACGCGTTGGTCGGTAAACGTCTGGGCAGGAATTTGTGGTAATAAAATCCTGGGGCCTGTGTTTCTTCCCGCGCGCATGAATGGATCGCACTATCTCGATTTCCTTCGTATTGACCTGGAAAGAGAGCTAGAGACCATCCGTGACGAGCTGGACGTGGAATGGGAAGCCCTGGATGATCCACCGCTTGCGCACTTTCCGATGCTCTGGTTTCAGCACGACGGCGCTCCTCCGCACATAACGCTCCCAGTACGTTCCCATTTAAACGCCACCTTTCCGCAGCGCTGGCTTGGCAGATTTGGACCGCAACCGTGGCCAGCACGATCGCCAGACCTAACGCCTTTAGACTTCTTTTTGTGGGGCCACGTAAAGGAAAAAGTGTTCGTTAGTGCATGTGCGAGTGAGGAGGAGTTGCGAGATCGCATCACAGACACATTCCAGCAGCTACGCTACAGCTGCAACGAAGATCCCAACTTGCTGATCCGCTTACACGCGGAGACCCTGCGCCGTGCCAATGTGTGTGAAAGTCTCGGTGGAGGTCATTTCGAGCCGAATCTCATACGACCGGAGCGATTCTAAGGTAGGATTAATTTTTGTGCACGACGCACTATCAATTACAGCCTGATTGATACCTATTGAAATAAGACTGATTGATTTCTATTAATTTTCTATGTAATAATAATTGTACTTATGGTAAAAACACATAACGCTCCTTTTTTAACTTGCCGCAGTCGGGTAAAAAGGGAAATCCACTTCGACGTTAGTTGCAGCTATTGTATTTACTCTATTGCTTATTATTTTGTTATCTTTACTCGTTTTACCAAAGCGGAATTCCCGCTGTGTGAAAGGGCGGCTAATGAGAAGCCTGAATGCATGTTTGCAAGTAGTATTTTTTTATTTTTTTTTATTGACTGTTTGTTTCATCTGCTTGTTATTTACGTTAAGTTTTAGACTGTTGTTGGTTGAGCGGAAAATACTTTTGTATTAATTTGTTTAAAAATGCCTTGCGGACGATACAACGTTTTACGTAGGCAAACCAGAAAAATGGTTTATAACCTCATGCAATCTATGAAAAAAGGAGAATGAAAATGGCGCTCAAATTCCTTTGGAGCTAGTGCAGATAAAGGTTTTTGAGGAAATACAGTCATTATCGTAAATACAAAATAAAAACATTATTTCTTATTTCATAAAACCTATTTTATTTTTCATTGAACCCTACCCGTACTTGACAAACTGACCAATAAGTAGGTACGAGCATACACTACTTAAAACATTCAAACAACTTTCAGTTATAAAAATAAAATGAAGCCTAAATTATTGTCGCCTTTACTGTACCTGCGCGTAAGTACCTACCTACTCAACTAACTTGCGATCCGCCACTCACTACGCTCTCGCTAGTTTAAACCACGTGGCGGGAGAATTGACTCCGTGGCGGGTGGGGCAGCCGAAGACTGCGCTACCGTTCTCTACGTGCGTTTTGCCACGGAAGCAATACATTGCGTACGAGGTAATAAAACAAATCAGGTTTATTGGATTCCCATAACGTTCCTGAAATAATTTCATGTACCAGTCATCTTAGTATGATGTACTGAATGCACCCTATCAGTCTGCGGAGGGCTGTCCTTTACACCCTGTATGAACTTGAACATAGTTTGGCCAGGCCAAGAAGCAGAACTACAGTATACAAAATAGTTAGTGGCGATGCGGATGAGATATAAAAGTAAATTAATTCTGTGGGTTGGATTAGCTGATGAACAACAACAATTTATATTGGAAAGGGGGCGATGTCCCTACCAAATTCTCTCAGTAGACGCAATATAAAGAAAGCCTACCTTCCGACGAGCAGACTCCCTTCTTCCTTCTTGATTTGGTCTCGAGTTTTCTTAATTCTTCTATAATTTATAATTTTAATGTGTGCGTTACGCCAGCGTAATGTTGTCGCTTTTCAGGATTTCGGCTTGACAGAAATTAGTGCTTCATCTCGTGTAATTGTGCCCGAAATTTATAATTTGTGCGTCCAGCCGATCCAAAGATATTCACGAAAAACAGATTCCGCTGTAGTAACGTTACTG
Organism: Cosmia pyralina; assembly: GCA_946251885.1. Taxonomy (NCBI): domain Eukaryota; kingdom Metazoa; phylum Arthropoda; class Insecta; order Lepidoptera; family Noctuidae; genus Cosmia; species Cosmia pyralina. The sequence continues at coordinate 11,602,029 of OX276369.1, read as the reverse complement.
CAGCGGCATGTTTTTTTACCAGTGGTCGTAGCTGAATACCGATTAATTATTATAGAGAGAAGATGGCGCCACTGACATAGTAAACAACTAGCTCCGTATTAAAAAACCGGCCAAGTGCGTGTCGGACCACACACAATGAAGGGTTCCGTAGTTGGGATGAATTTATCTTAAGAACAAACTTAACATTGTCGTTGAAAAACATGTTCTCCCATACATTCCAACTGTAAATGTAAGTTTGTACTCACAATATTGATAGATTTACCATGTTATTTTAAGACCACAGACTTCTTATAGGTTTTCCTGTAATCTACAGGTAAAGGTCTATTTTCTGTATTTTTTTAAAAATTTTAGGCTCAGTAGTTTCGGAGATAAGGGGGGGGAATGGTAAATTTTCGTCTATTTTCTTAAATAACTTTAAAACTATTTATTTTAAAATTATAAAAAATATATATTTGAGACCCTCATAGTAAGCCATGACATGCCACATGGTGTAGTTTCCAAAACTTTTTTTTTTAATTTTCTAATTTGCTCCCCAAAAGTGACCTCTATATTCAAAATTAATTTATTTACATTACTCGTCCGTGTTTGGGTTACAGAAATTCATATGTGTACCAAATTTCAACTTAATCGGTCCATTAGATTCGGAGCAAATTGGCTGTAACAGACGGACAGACACAGACAGACACACGAGTGATCCTATAAGGGTTCTGTTTTTTCCTTTTCAGGTACGGAACCCTAAAAAACATTAAAAATAGTAATTATGTGTAAAAGTGCTCAAAATTATGTGTAACTTGTGCATAAACGAACAATAGTCACTATAAAACGTTAGCGACAACTTGTGAAAAGAACTGTGAAAAATAACATTAATTAACAAATTATTTACAAAAGGATTTTGTAAACAAACAAGTGTAAAGCGTTTAGTGAATAAAAACATTGCTCGAAGCTCGAACTAAGCCTAAAAACATAAAACGTATACTACACTTAGCCTATTTCACGATGTCCGAATAGCCACTACTCACCGAATAAATTCAAAAATGGAACAAATTTGTATGAAATTATCTGCCAAGTAAGTTAATAGGGACTTAATCGTAGGCGGTGAAACAGGCCCTTATACATTTATAAACTCAGGTAAACTTTATGTGATTTTTAAATGACAAACTAAGTGTTATCAATAGTGCAAACAAATTAAAAAAAAAAACGGCGTGCTTTGCGACGCTTCTCATAACGACCGTATTCCCTAGTACCAATACAGCTATTTCAGCAAGTTTCCCAAAGTACGAATAGCAAGTACGGTAGAGAAGCTATTTAATTGGATGATATTACGATCGATACCAAGTTTGATCCCCAGTGAATCCAATTCTCTTTTTGTGTTTTTATTTATTCTGCTTCACTTGTTTAATGCATAAAATAAAAAAAATGGATTACGAAAATGTAACCATACGCAAAAACAAATCAGTGTTAAATGATTCGCTAAATGATACGTTCCAGTCAACACTGTCAGCTGACGACTATTTAGCAAAGAGTCTACCAGATCTGTCAACTAGAAATGAGCCAACTGAAACAATACAGGATGAAATACGAGACCTTAAACGACAATTACAAGAAGCCCAAAACAAAATAGATAATTTATTACTTGAAAACAGTGCATTAAAAACACAAACAATAGAACAGCAAAATACTATCTCACAACTACAAATAATCTACGCAACATCTACACCTAAAAAAGCCAGGCAATCTACACCAAAGCGAACGTCAGCGTCAACAAAAGGAAAAGATAAAAGATAAAACCATCCGAAGCGTAAATCAGGATAAATTGAATGTTAATGCAGATAAGCTGGATTTGACGCACGATGAAATCCAGCTCCTAGATGGCGCTAGTGTGAGGTGTAATCAAAAATCAATTGGTCAATTATTTCAGACCGAAAACCAAAAATTCAAATATTAGGTGGAAAACAATGCACCAACATCGCTTCAGCACTCATAAATTCAAGAAACAAGACGAAGTATCAAAAATACACAATTACCTCGACGATAAAGTCTTACGCGACCACGGAGGAAATATTGTCAACTAACTATGAACTAAGTGATTGTAAAAACAACTTTTTAATTTTAAGTGTTGGTGAAAATGATACCAACCCAAACAAAATAGTATTAATAGTAATATCAAATATGCAAAAGGTGAAGTTCACTCATTATTCCTATCAGATCACAACACCGGTCAAACCCTATCTTTTCCGTCAAACCAAGAACAAAGATTACCCTTCCGGTATGAAATGAAAAGGGACTTCAGCATAGAAAACACGTTAAAGTTTAAAGAGGTCTTATCTAAATTAACCGGATAATAATAGGTCTTTACCTATGAAATTGCCGTTTTGTATGAAAAAATTGAAACGAATTTTTTTCATGCATTTTTTATTTGTATTAATCGAAGTAATCACCCATGCAATCAATGCATCTTTGCCAACGCAGTGGCAGTTTATTGATGCCCTTCTTAAAGAAATCAGCTGGACGGGAGGCAACAAATTCTTCAAAGGCATTTTGTACTGCCTCTCGGGTATTGAATTTTTTTCCCGCCAAGAAGTTATCCAAATTCTGGAAAAAGTAGTAGTCTGTAGGCGCAAGGTCTGGTGAGTAGGGCGGATGACGGAGAGCTTCCAACCCCAGTTCTTGCAACTTGGAGACCGTCTGCTGTGCAGTATGAGGTCGCGCGTTGTCGTGCAGGAGCAGCGGAGACGAGCGATTGACCAATGCTGGTTGGAGATGTGCCAGCTTCTCCATCATTGTGTTCAGTTCTTCACAGTACACATCTGAAGTAATGCTCACCCCGTTTGGTAAGAAGCTGTGATGAATCACACCGGCGCTAGACCACCAAACAGTGACCATCACTTTTCTAGGGGTAAGTTTTCGTTTAGGTGCTGAACCAGGATCCAACCAACTTGCTGAGCGCTTGCGGTTATCAAACAGAATCCATTTTTCATCGCAGGTAACAATGCGGTTCAAAATTCCTTCATTTGTGTGTCTGTTGAGCAGTGCAAGGCACGTCTCGACGCGTACTTCGCGCTGGCGATCATTGAGTTCGTGGGGCACCCATTTGTCAAGCTTTTTTACCTTGCCAATTTGACGCAAATGGACCAATATTGTTTTGACGCTAACGTCGAAAGCTGCTGCTAATTCAGCCGTAGATTGTGTATCATCAGCTTCCACAATCGCCTTTAATTCGTCATTGTCGACCAAAGTCTTCGTACGACCGCGAGGTTCATTTTTCAGGTCGAAATTTCCAGAACGGAAGCGAGCAAACCAATAACAAGTGGTGCGTTGGTTTGTAGTGTTAGCTCCGTAAACGTCGTTGATGTTGCGTGCCGCTTGTGCCGCGTTGCTGCCACGACGGTACTCATATTCCATAATTACTCGAATTTTTAACGTATCCATGATGACGAAAAACATTGAAATGCGATGAAAATGTAACACTAATCAATAAACAAATGACTACTTTTGGAAAAAAAAAATCCACGTTTTTAAAATAAAATTAATTTGAAATTAGAATTCTTAGCCAATCAAAAATTATTTTGATTTGAAATGGCCAGTACTGCAGAACGGCAATTTCATAGGTAAAGACCTAATATTCCCGCTTACAACACTCACCACCTTGTCACAAAATTATGAAGAAACAGTTAAGTAAGAAAATGTTTAATTCACACTTCTAATGTTGTCAAACGTAAACAAACCGCCATTTTGTTCATCGTAGTAATTTAGTGTTCCGCACGCAAAATTCAATAATTACTGCTGTATGTTTTAGAATGAATTCTTTATCTTTGATTTTGATTTAAAGGCCCAAAAGCCAGGACATTAAATTTAAAAAAAGTAGTGTCAAGTGTCAGGTGCTACTGACAGTCAATGTCAAGTACAATAATGCTGGCAGTCAGTGTCAAATTGACAATTATTGTCAGTGTCATTAGTTAGCTTCATTAGCTATTGGCTTGGACTAGGTAGTTCATGAATGTTGATATTGTAAATTAAAAATCTAGTGAATTGAGTAGTGTGTCTCCCTATTTATTATTATACTGATTAATTTCTTGAGTATATTTTTTGCTTATGTTCCATCGATCTTATAAATTGATCTTTTGTTCTAAGCTACAGCACCGTACACCAGGCAGACCTGCAAAGGGTCAGTGGGTCGTCTTAGGGGAAGTATAAAACATAATGTTTTTCTTTACGTAAATATTTGAGAAAGTTATTAAAAGTCAACACAGTGCAAACATCAATAATATTAAAAGAAGTACCAACCAAAACTCGTCAGTGTTTTAATTATGACAATGGAAAAACTGAAAAGGTGTAGGATATGTTTAGTGGAGAATGTTCAGATGTATGTGGTTGCCAACAAGAACCTGCAGGAGACGTATGAGAAACTGACTGATGTCCCAGTAAGTACATTACCTATGTAAAAATTGAAGACCTAGGTCTTGTGATTCTTGCAACAATATATTTATTGGAAGTATTCAAAATAAGCAAATAGTCTAAGAGTAGTTTTGTTTGCAGTTTGTAACTGAAGATAGTAGACCAATGCTCACTTGTTTCTTCTGCTGCTCTAAACTGAAGCAATGCTACCAATTGCAGAGAAAATGTTTGGAAGCCGAGGAGATGCTCACTCAGATGTTGAATGATGACTATGAGGTGAGGTTCGATATTGACGGACTTATAATTATAATTTTAGTATAATGTGACCGTGATCCTCCTGTCAAAATAATATACTGTGAGAATTTCAGGTTCTTAATTTACATTTATTTTTGTTCTGTTTAAATAACAAATGTATGGTAAAATTAACCAACAAAACTAAAACTAAACCTTAAAAATCTAACAAAAGTGGGTGTCCATGAGGCATGGTGTCAAGAACACTGGCTGCATTTCCACGTTGAATAGCAATAGCTATTCTCTGTGCGAGAAATGAGCTAGTACTCCTGTCACCAGCGGCGTCGACTAATCGAGGAAACAATTGCTTGAAAAATTTTTTTGTACTGAGACCCTATGAACCAAAAGTTTCGAAGCCAAGCAGTACAAATATGTAGTCGCTAGAAAGCGTCACATATTTGCGTCGCTTGGCCTCTTCTGCGGCTTCCGCCGTGGCTCCTGCCCTTAAAACTGAACCACTGAGATGGGAAGGGGCTAACGTGTCGATACATGTAGCGTCCCAAACAAGAGCCCTTCCCCGCTCCCAGGGGATCAACGTTAGGCCGTCCGGACGCCTGCCATCATCACGAACCATCTCTAAAGGTTCTAAAAGAGAAGGAACATTGATGGTGGCAAGCGTCTGTTTGATGATGTCTTTAATGGAGCCGTGGCGGGAAAATCTGCCAGCACTGCGTTGGCAATATAGTCCATGGTGTCCGTTCCTGTCGACGTCGCTGCCACATGAACACCGATGACGCTCGACGATGACAGCACTCAGTCGGAGACCGACGGCGATGCGGAAGCTGCCATTGTCGAACAGCGTTCCGAGGTTGGCAGACGGTAGGGCGTGTAGCCATTGTCCTCATTCAAATGCAAAGACAACTAGAAGTCTTGCGCGGTGTTGGTCACTGGAAGAATTTTGAACCAAATTTTTGTAGACTCTGCACCAATAGAACATCCCAATGTTTTTGACTCGTTGGTTCCTTCGGGAAGTTTTCATTGGGGCAGAGAGTTTTCCACGCCTCTATTGCGTCAGATGCACAGTGTAATTCAGGTGTTGGCGTATTCAGGATTTGAGAACACAGGTTTGTTATACTGTGCACCAACGAAAGGAAAGCCGGAAGAGCTACACTAGAAATTTTTCTTATTCCGATGCCACCAGATCTAATAGGTAAAGTAGCTTGAGTCAAGGAATTGTCCTCGAGGTTTAAATTTAGAATTTTTGCTAAAGCATTTTTGAGGGTGGCATCCAAGTTTTCTAAAATGTCCGTATGTTTCTAGATTGGGCATGTTCTGAGAATATATGTAAATTTTGGTACAAAAAGGCAATATTTTAAAATTGTGTATGCAATATGAGAATTTAAGCCCAATCTATTGACGTGTTCCGAAAGTATTCTTGATTTTATTCCAAAAGTGGTCTAACACTCTCCTCGAGTAACGGAGCCCCTGGAAGATAAAGTGAATCCATTTGAAGAATTTTTATTTCCGGTGAAATTTAAATTTAATTAATTTATTATAACTGCTTTTGACAAATGTTGTATGCAATGTTACATTTTTAACCGACTTCAAAAAGGAGGAGGTTCTCAATTCGTCGGAACCTTTTTTTTTTTTTTATTTTTTTTTTTATGCATGTTCCCCGATTACTCGAAGATGGCTGGACCGATTTGGATTCTTTTTGTTTTATTCGAGAGGGTATACATCACAGTTGGTCCCATATAAAATTGATGAACTTTGCTTCAGTAGTTTTTGAGTTAGCTTCAATAATACGTATTTTTTCCCCACTTTTATATGGATGATGTTCTAGTTTGTTTTGCAGATAGTGGTAATAGAATTTGTGTGGGGTAGGTACACAACTAAAAAGTGAAAAATAAAAACTTTTTTTACAAAAAAATACAACCGACTTCCAAAAACAACACTACAAAGTGAAAAATAACTTTAATTTCGGAAGTTGGTGGCAAAAAACGAAAATACATTTAACACCGAAGTTATTTTTCACTTTGTAGTGTTGTTTTTGGAAGTCGGTTGTATTTTTTTGTAAAAAAGTTTTTAAATACTCCACATAATACTGCTATTTCTGTATGAAACTTGTAAAGTAAGTGGCAGTGTGATAACAGTCCTGTCTCATATTGATACTGAGCTATACATACAGCTCACGCAGTGGTCCGTGATGTTGGTAGCGCCACCAACTGTCCAGGGTGCGTTGGACCTACCTTAGTTTTGTCACTTGTGAAGGCTCTTCTGTCCGAGTCTATTAATAATAAAAATTTTTACTCATAGTGACTGTGATCATAAGCATAAATTGACCTAACACTATAAACAACTTGTTACAGACTAAACCTCTAATAAACCAAGGCCTGCTAGAGTTTTGCAGTGGGCTTACTGTAACTCCAATAATGCACACAAGTATAGTTGATGAATGTCAAACAGAAAGCATTGCTATCAAAGAAGAATTACCAGCTGTTGGTGATCCCCTGGGCCTTTATGATATTATTGAGCCAAAGGAGGAACATCATTATGACGGTATGTTATAAAGAACCTATCTAGCCATCTAAATTCAGTAGGTATAATGTGTCAAAAATAAAATAGTAATTAAAGATTTATTCTACATTTATTAATCTGCCTAGCCTTTTTCCAACTATGTTGGGGTCGGCTTCCAGTCTAACCGGATGCAGCTGAATACCATTATTTTACATGGAGCGACTGCCTATCTGACCTCCACAACCCATTAACTGGGTGTAATACGATACCCCTTGGTAAGACTGGTTGTCAGACTTTCGGGCTTCTGACGACCCGTAACTACTGTCAAAGATCCACGAATGACAGCCGGGACCAACGGCTTAGAGTCTCGGTATGTAAAGATGGTCACCCATACACGGACCAACCCCGGCAAGCTTAGCTTAACCTGATGGATCGACCCGTGCGGCTGTTATTCTAGATTTATATTCATCAAAAATGTTTTAAACTAATTCAATGTTTTGGTAGTGTTTGGTTTCATTCAACTTAACGGTAACCACATTATATTGTGAAATAAAACTAATATTAATATTAAACAAGTAAATACTGTTTTGTGTTAATGACTGTTTTTGTTTATTTACAGAGCTTGAACCGGAAAATTTAGACATTTGCTGCATAGATGTAGCCCCACTCCAGTCTGAATCAGATTCAGAAGATGACCTGCCTTTAATGGAGTTTAAAACTGAAGTGGAAGAAGAACAAGAAGTATTTACGAAGAAAAGAAGAGCCAGGGAGACGAAAAGTAAGTATAAGTTAGTTAATCTATAGGCAAGCAAACAGGCCGATGGTTGACCTGATTGGAAGTGGTTAGCGTTACCTAAAGAATTCTATCCGTAGGACTGTACAAATGTACCTGGGACTCGTCCTCGACAGCCGGTGGAACTTCGTGGAGCACTTCCGACGTTTGGCTCCCAGACTGGAGCGGGCCGGGGCTGCCTTGAAGCGGCTCCTGCCCAATCTGGGGGGTCCAAACGCCTCCTGCCGGAGGCTTACGCGGGGGTCGTGCGGTCCATGGCCCTTTACGGGGCACCGGTGTGGGCGCGTTCCCTGAGGTTGCGACCAGCCCGCCGGTTGAACGCGTCCCAGAGGGTCATGGCCATCCGGCTAGTCCGGGAATACCGCACGGTCTCCTGTGAGGCGGCGTGCCTCCTTGCCGGATTACCGCCATGGGATCTGGAGGCAAAAGTCCTCGCGCACGTGTGGGAGTGGCGCGAGGAGGTGAAACGCCGGGGCGTAACTCCGCTGCCGCGAGAAATCACGGTACAGCGGACAGAGCTCCGGCGGGATCTCATGGCGACATGGAGAGTGCGATTGTCGCAACCCAGCGCTGGGCACGCCACAATTGCGGCGATAAGTCCCCTCTTTGAGGAGTGGTTGGAGAGGCGCCACGGCGTCCTCACCTTCCGCCTGACGCAGGTCCTCACCGGACCGTTTCGGGAGGTTCCTGTTTCGGATAAGGCGGGAGGAAACGCCCGGGTGTCACCATTGTGTGGATCGCCCGGAGGACACGGTGGAGCATACAGTGGAGGTCTGCCCGGCTTGGGCGGAGCACTGCCGTGTTCTCACGGAGGCGATCGGCGGCGGCGATCTCTCGCGTTCAAACCTGGTCCAGGCCATGGTGCGGAGCGACAGTGCATGGAAGGCCGTCACCTTCTTCTGCGAAGCAGTAATGCTCGCGAAGGAGGAAGCGGAACGCGTGAGGGAGAGGCAACAGCCACGCCCTCGCGCCCCTAGCCGCCGTAGGAGACGCCTAGGGCGGCAGGAATCGATCGCCGATTCCCGGCCACCGTAGGCGCGGGCTTGCGGACGACGAGTAATGGGCAGCTCGCCGTCCGGTAAGGACCAGGCCCGGGTCGACGGCGCGTTGTGTTCCACGCGCGCCTCAAAGAGATGTCAGCAGTGACGGGGTCAATTGGGCCGATGCCGCCGGGGTCGCGGGTAGTTCGAAAGAGATACCGTGGCCCTGGCACGGGCAACTGAAGGAATATGGGTGGGTTTTAGTCAGTAAAAGTCTGACACGCCCTCCCGCTCTGCCCAGAGCGGGAGAAGTCATTTGATGATTTCCCATCCACAAAAAAAAAAAAAAAAAAGGACTGTACAAATGACAAACTAAGACCACCGTAGTTAAATCAATTAAACTGTTAATTTCTGATAACAATTACAAAACCATGTCCAGCAACACTAGTTACCACAAGCAACACTCATTCACGAAGCGGTGACAATTAGGGAGCTTGACGAGCTTGCTGCCAGTTGCTCAGACAAGAATAATTGATACAATCACGCTCGCGGGACGCATGTGGGTTTATTACGACTGCGGGAACAAATCCGCATGACACTTAAGGCGACGCTAAATACTAGCGACCTTGAGTAAGTATCTATATGAAACGAAAACGTGGAACCGTATACGCGTGTTGAATTAATGTCGCCATTGCAGCGGCACGTTGTGTAGCAAAGTAACTTTGCTATACAAGCAAAGTAACCCATCAAACGGAAAATATATATCATACGAACACAGGTTTTTTATCCGATTCATAAGGAGGAATACCAACAATCGCTCTTATACATTTTTTGTTTTACATATGAACTCTTTATTTATATCAGAAGAAATACCCCACAGCAGTAGACCATAACGTAACACGAAGGCCACATAGTCGTACAGTATTTTAATCACACGAAGCGACGCGCGCTTTACTTCGTGTACAAACACGCTGTGATGAATGTATGTGTAAGCGCAGGAGCTCTTGGTACCGTCCGAGACTAAGGAGAAGTCGAAAGAGTGAGTGTATAAACGCTTGAAGTGCTTAGGGCAACTTCGCATGTTGAAAATGAGAACATGATTTGTGACAAGTAAATGTATATCTAATTTAATATTTTGATTTTAGCATAATTTAAAGGTATGTGAGAGTCCCTTTATTCCCGTTGTCCCCGTACGCAGTGTCCCCGTCCTACGGGGACAGCGGTAGTTCAATAATACCTTTCTGGAAAGCTTGCAGAATAGGCAAGTTGTTTTAGTTATTTGTACGATTAATGTCATAGTAATTTTTGTGACGAGACAACATTTTTGAAGCGTAAAATGAAAATATTGGTAAGATATTATTCTTATATCGCTCATTATTTTAATTATTTTGTTAAATTAAGTAGTTTTAATTATGTCAATAATTAAAGTGCCAGCTACAACATCATTTTTAATGGTACCCATTCAAATATGTATTTTTTTTTGGAATTAAATGTCAAATTTTAGGTAAATATCGAAAAACTCTTAAAATTCAAATATCTCGAAAACTATTGAATTTCGGCCATACATATGGGGGGTTCAATTTGTTGCATTTTGGCCCCCTTATCAGCCCCTGACGGATATACGTCGAATTACCAGTAACCCTGTTTACACTATACCTATCATCAAATAACTCAGAATTAAATATGCTTGGCAAAAGCCAGGTCTCAGTAAGACATATTATGTCATATGAGCAGAGCAACAAATTATTAAAAAATAAATTAGTTTTGGTGCGCAGTCCACGAACATTTTGATAATATATATTAGGTCTTTACCTATGAAATTGCCGTTCTGCAGTACTGGCCATTTCAAATCAAAATAATTTTTGTTTGGCTAAGAATTCTAATTTCAAATTAATTTTATTTTAAAAACATGGATTTTTTTTCCAAAAGTAGTCATTTGTTTATTGATTAGTATTACATTTTCATCGCATTTCAATCTTTTTCGTCATCATGGATACGTTAAAAATTCGAGTAATTATGGAATATGAGTACCGTCGTGGCAGCAACGCGGCACAAGCGGCACGCAACATCAACGACGTTTACGGAGCTAACACTACAAACCAACGCACCACTTGTTATTGGTTTGCTTGCTTCCGTTCTGGAAATTTCGACCTGAAAAATGAACCTCGCGGTCGTCCGAAGACTTTGGTCGACAATGACGAATTAAAGGCGATTGTGGAAGCTGATGATACACAATCTACGGCTGAATTAGCAGCAGCTTTCGACGTTAGCGTCAAAACAATATTGGTCCATTTGCGTCAAATTGGCAAGGTAAAAAAGCTTGACAAATGGGTGCCCCACGAACTCAATGATCGCCAGCGCGAAGTACGCGTCGAGACGTGCCTTGCACTGCTCAACAGACACACAAATGAAGGAATTTTGAACCGCATTGTTACCTGCGATGAAAAATGGATTCTATTTGATAACCGCAAGCGCTCAGCAAGTTGGTCGGATCCTGGTTCAGCACCTAAACAATGCCCTAAACGAAAACTTACCCCTAGAAAAGTGATGGTCACTGTTTGGTGGTCTAGCGCCGGTGTGATTCATCTCAGCTTCTAACCAAACGGCGTGAGCATTACTTCAGATGTGTACTGTGAAGAACTGAACACAATGATGGAGAAGCTAGCACATCTCCAACCAGCATTGGTCAATCGCTCGTCTCCGCTGCTCCTGCACGACAACGCGCGACCTCATACTGCACAGCAGACGGTCTCCAAGTTGCAAGAACTAGGGTTGGAAGCTCTCCGTCATCCGCCCTACTCACCAGACCTTGCGCCTACAGACTACTACTTTTTCCAGAATTTGGATATCTTCTTGGCGGGAAAAAAATTCAATACCCGAGAGGCAGTACAAAATGCCTTTGAAGAATTTGTTGCCTCCCGTCCAGCTGATTTCTTTAAGAAGGGCATCAATAAACTGCCACTGCGTTGGCAAAGATGCATTGATTGCATGGGTGATTACTTCGATTAATACAAATAAAAAATACATGAAAAAAATTCGTTTAATTTTTTCATACAAAACGGCAATTTCATAGGTAAAGACCTATTATTTAAGTTAATACCGAACGCAAGAAAATTACAATATAACATAATAACATTAAAACTAAGGAGTTAACCACAGTATTATCTATATTGACAATATTGAAACAAACTGAATTAACAACCCGACGAGTTAGTGCGCGAAAATGTATTTATCTCTAACTGTGAAAGAAACCTCTCAACCACAAACAACAAAAAACATAGTATATTCTCAATACTTTAAAAATACAAAATAAAAGTTAGCTGATATAAAAAACGAATACATCACACAGATATTCTTTATTAAACAAGTTTTTTTAAATCATCTTCAGAAGAAATATTAATCGCTGCACTGGGGTCGCTTTTACGTGCCAATATTGTATAATTTTTTACCCATACATATTTGTAGTGCCTTTCCTCAGCAACTTTTTTTACTTTATTCAGCAACGACTTTTTATAACTTGTCAGATGTTCATTACAATAAATTCGAGAAGTGTTATCATGGTAGCCAATGTCACACGCTTTCAAGTCTTTAATTTCCCTCAAACGAGCCAAAAAGTTGTCCTTTTTATATCGAGCAAAGAAACGCACAATAACCGGCTTGGGTTTCTTGACATCTTTATTCATGTGAGATACGCGAGTGACGAAGTCAATGTCAGTTTGAGGATCTAGGGGGCACTTGGCATGTGATGCTAATTTCGACACGATCTGAATCAGGTTTTCACCATTTTTCTCGGGTAACCCTATGATCTCGATATTTGACCGTCGACCCCACTGTTCTTGCTTATCCATATTAATATTAAAAACTTTTAATTTATTTTTTAAATTATCGGTAACTGTAATGGGCATTGTTCATATTTTTTTATATGTTGTAATTGAAAAACCATTTCGAGGAATAGCGTTACTGATCATTACGGACTAATTAATCTTGAAAAATATTTATATTTTATTGTTTTTTTTTGATAAAATACGATTGACCTTGTTTGCCCTTCAAATTACTTCTGCTTTGGCCGTACAGTTTTGTATCGTTGCCTCAAAAAATAAAAAGTAAATGGCAAGTATTGTCAAGTGTTGTCAATCAGTCAAGTGTCAAATTATAATATAAACATAACCTCATAAGTATAAAGTTTTTACAATTATTATTCCTGCGACTTGCCTCATAATCTCATATAAATCTCATTACATTATGTCAACACTCGACAACATTTACTATAAGTATTGGAAGAGTTATGGAATACAGGAAGCGCTTTGTTCCAACTTGCAGTAATAATAGTCCAAACAAAATTTTTGTTCGTATTAGAGAAGATTTGCGAGAAAAGTGGTGTCGTGATGTAGGCGTGGAATATTGCAAGGTTTATACAATGTATTGTTGCGAAGATCACTTTGATGTAAGTATTTCTGAAACTTTAGGCAGGTTTCGCGAGTCGGCTTTAACAAAAGTATCGCTCATTGTGGTTCAGGAAAATGAACAATAATGTCGTCGCCTCGATTATTAACGTAGTCTTGCACCTTAAAAACCACTTTGCGTTTAAAAGCTACCGTTTCGGTCAAAATTTCGAAAAATAAGTTGTAAATAGGTTAAGATAGGATTCGATTACGTATGACATCTACTGGCCCTATGACAGATTTGAGATGGATGACGTTATGTTGACAGATTTAAATTTTTAATTTTGTACTAGTGGGGCAACGGCACAATCTTTTGTGCCACTGATGCCGTCACCTACCTTGAAAATTTAAAATATTTTAAAATTCAATAAAAAAATAACTATTGAGCCAATCATCAAACTATTCAAATTAGTCTCTCAAAATGCTCTAAATTTTCAAAAAATTAAATAAAATCTAATGGTTAAAAATTTTAGACAATCCCCATTGTGATGTATCTAGATCTGCATTTCCATTGGTGCATGAAGACCCACATCACCCGGCTTTATCTCGATTTCTAATTTAAGTTTGCATATATTACGATCGCCACCTAGAATATTGCATCTGTTCGGAAGTGCTGATTATGATTCCATTTATGACGTGCTCTCGCGGGTTGATTGGGATGCCCTCTTCGGGGACCATCATATTGACCAATGCCTTAATACATTTTATAGTGTCTTGCAGGAAATAATAAGTGTCTACGTACCAGTAAAAGCTGTTTATAACGATAGTAAATATGCAATATGGTATTCTTCAGCGTTAATAAAAATTTATAAAGAAAAGTTAAAGTACCATAGAAAATGGAAACGCTACGGTCGATATGGAGATTATTCCAGTTTTGTTTTACTGTGGGAGAGACAAAAAAGAGTGGCAAAGGACTGTTATGTTTTTTATTTAGAAAAAACCGAAGGTAATAATAGGTCTTTACCTATGAAATTGCCGTTTTGTATGAAAAAATTTAAACGAATTTTTTTCATGCATTTTTTATTTGTATTAATCGAAGTAATCACCCATGCAATCAATGCATCTGTGCCAACGCAGTGGCAGTTTATTGATGCCCTTCTTAAAGAAATCAGCTGGAAGGGAGGCAACAAATTCTTCAAAGGCATTTTGTACTGCCTCTCGGGTATTGAATTTTTTCTCGCCAAGAAGTTATCCAAATTCTGGAAAAAGTAGTAGTCTGTAGGCGCAAGGTCTGGTGAGTAGGGCGGATGACGGAGAGCTTCCAACCCCAGTTCTTGCAACTTGGAGACCGTCTGCTGTGCAGTATGAGGTCGCGCGTTGTCGTGCAGGAGCAGCGGAGACGAGCGATTGACCAATGCTGGTTGGAGATGTGCCAGCTTCTCCATCATTGTGTCCAGTTCTTCACAGTACACATCTGAAGTAATGCTCACCCCGTTTGGTAAGAAGCTGTGATGAATCACACCGGCGCTAGACCACCAAACAGTGACCATCACTTTTCTAGGGGTAAGTTTTCGTTTAGGGCATTGTTTAGGTGCTGAACCAGGATCCAACCAACTTGCTGAGCGCTTGCGGTTATCAAACAGAATCCATTTTTCATCGCAGGTAACAATGCGGTTCAAAATTCCTTCATTTGTGTGTCTGTTGAGCAGTGCAAGGCACGTCTCGACGCGTACTTCGCGCTGGCGATCATTGAGTTCGTGGGGCACCCATTTGTCAAGCTTTTTTACCTTGCCAATTTGACGCAAATGGACCAATATTGTTTTGACGCTAACGTCGAAAGCTGCTGCTAATTCAGCCGTAGATTGTGTATCATCAGCTTCCACAATCGCCTTTAATTCGTCATTGTCGACCAAAGTCTTCGGACGACCGCGAGGTTCATTTTTCAGGTCGAAATTTCCAGAACGGAAGCGAGCAAACCAATAACAAGTGGTGCGTTGGTTTGTAGTGTTAGCTCCGTAAACGTCGTTGATGTTGCGTGCCGCTTGTGCCGCGTTGCTGCCACGACGGTACTCATATTCCATAATTACTCGAATTTTTAACGTATCCATGATGACGAAAAAGATTGAAATGCGATGAAAATGTAACACTAATCAATAAACAAATGACTACTTTTGGAAAAAAATACCATGTTTTTAAAATAAAATTAATTTGAAATTAGAATTCTTAGCCAAACAAAAATTATTTTGATTTGAAATGGCCAGTACTGCAGAACGGCAATTTCATAGTTTCATTTCATTTCAATTTCATAGTAAAGACCTAATATTTAAAAAAATAGTAAATGTTTTTGGACCTACATTAAATCTAGGAAGGCATCCAAAACCCTGCCTGATAGTCTTTATTTGGGGGATAGTATAGTTAAAATCTCGCTGCAGACTCGGTCATAGATTATTCGAGTGTTTCGCTCTCTTTCCCACTCACGGGCCTTATGGGCAGGCCACGCCCACGCGTAGTCCTGTGCATTACTGCAGTCGATGAGTGAAATCGATAGTTTTATATATTTATAAATGGCTGATAGAAATAAATACACATTTTTTTTTATTTTATTACCAAATATACTACAAAGCATATTAAATATATAAACAAAAGAACGTAAATATAAAACTAAAAATAGAAAATTAAAATTCTTCGTCTGAGTCATCGTATATGATTCTGTTATCGATAATGGCCTTGAGCGCGCGCAACTAGCGCACATCCCTACTCCGATTATGATTTATGACCAAGTTTGCAGCGAGATTTTAACTATACTATACCAACTCTGATTTGAGTAGCAGCACGTCAATCTTGGCAATATAGATATCCCGTATGCTAGGTATTGCTAAAATTTTCGAGCTGGCTACGCTCGCTCTTGCATCCTGCATTCTCCTAATTCTCGAACTTTTCTGTATAACTAAATAAAATATCTCCTATTTGTGTAACAATGTTGAAAATACAACTAATTTTAACCATCCGAGGCGCCGTGATAAAATTTTCAAGCTCGCTTCGCTCGCTCTTGCATAGTACTATACGAACTTTTCTGCATTAGAAATAGCGACTGGTGTTGGATAAGACATAATATTGCAAACATTCTGTGCGGCTAGAAGCCGAAAAGTTCGTCTATTTTAATTTATGTTTGTTTATGTAATTTTTGTCATCATTTGATTAGCAGTAAAACTAATATATCTACATACATTTGTGTATAATTCAGCTCATTCAAATTAACGTTTTTCTTTCGACTGGGAAATTAAAGAGTCTAGTCTATCTAGTGCCGGCATTGAATGAATGATAAGTACCTACATCTAATAAAGCTAGCTATCCACTCACTCGCACACAAGGCTGCGCACCGCGACCGTCCCCCGCTCGCCTTCTTTTGTCAAACAGAGCGATATTCAACGAATTTGGCACTCGTTTGAATTGTGAGTTGCGATCGATCTTCGTGGGGTTAAGTGTCATGCTGATTTGTTCCCGCATGCGTCCCGCGTGCGTGACTGTATCTATTATTCTTGTCTGAGCAACTGGCAGCAAGCTCGTCATGCTCCCTAGTTGTCACTGCTTGAAGTAGCGTCGGGGCACAAAAACAGCGAGGGGGCTGATCTTAGCGTTATGCTCGTACACGAGTGCTGCTTGTGGTGACTGGTCGTCTTGCTGGCCTCGCGCCACAGAACGCCCGGGACGCTCGATGATTTCCAAGAACGCTAGTGAGGTGATCGTGCGATTTCAGTCTATTCCAAAAGATTAATTGATTGATTGATTGTTTTTTTTTTGTTTTTTTTTTTATTTGATTTGATTTTTTTTGTTTTTTTATTTGATGATAATGTAAACAAATGGGTGAGAAAACGCAGCTGTGGAAGCCAATTTGTAGTGCCACTTAAAAATTAAGTGCCTTGGTTTGATTATTTGAATACTTAAACCCAAAATTCAACATCCAGCCTGAAAGATGTTTTTCCATTTGATAATTGAGGTTAATCTTATACCTTCAGTTATCGTCAATGACTTTTCAATTACAATTTAATTACAGTAGAATCCGCTTATAATGACATCGAAGGGAAATGACAAATACATCATACTAGGCGGACGTCGTTCAAAGTATAGTCTTAGAAAATAAATAAGTTCCTAATTTTGTTAGGTATTTAGTTTTTAATAGAGAGAAAAAAGAAAAAAAAAAGTAGCTCAATCATTAGATCATAATTGAAATCATCTTTTCAATACACTTCCTCGAAAATTGGTTCATATCGCACTACGATTAGGTTCACAATGCAATGTATTTCACACACGGCGATTTTTTATTTTCCAACACGTGTGCGAGAATAAAAATTGCCACAGATACCTTATACCTATACTTAGTCCAAATTGGTTCAATGCCTCTATTCTATTCACACCGGTCCTCTCTATTCGGAGGTGAATGTTTTTTTTTTAAATTTCGGCAAAGAGATATGCGTCTTTACGGCGTTAATATTTTTTGAATATTTAAATAATGTTTATAAATAGAATATCATCAAAAACCATGTTTATTACAATAAAAAAACTTTTAGGAACAAATTAACATTTATAAGTGTTCTAAACTCAAAATTATTTGAATTTTCTATTTTTCATATTAGGCTGTTTATCGGCTTTATACCTTTGCTTCTCCTTCAACCTGGCGAAAGCAAAACGCGGAAAAAAAAGAAAATTTTAATCATAGTTTCCTAATAATTCATGACAAAAATATTTTTCGTTATTTTATTTTATTTCTTCAAAAGTGTATTGAAAAACGTCGTTTGATGATACTCGTGGACATTTTTTATTGTAGTTCTCGGCTCAAAAACAACCTCGCTTATAGCTCGGATGTTAATTCCGCCTCGAATGCAATAACAAAAATTCTCCACTTGTATCAAAATGTTCATCTTGTGCACTAAAACTTATAGAAATACAGTATTTTAACTGTAAAATCTTATATATAAAATTCTCGTGTCACAATGTTCGTTCCCGTACTCCTCCGAAACGGCTTGACCGATTCTCATGAATTTTTTTGAGCATATTGAGTAGGTCTAAGAATCGGCTAACATCTATTTTTCATACCGCTACTTTTTATCCCGGTCTACGCGGGTGAAACCGCGGGGCGCAGCTAGTTACGTCTATAAAATCACGTAAATCAGCGAAATCGGCAAAATTTCGCATGCCTCTTAACATTGTAATCCCAAAAAAAAGTTTTTTATGTGATAAAATTACAAATTAACAATTTTCGGACTTAATCCTCTATTTGTGCTTTCCGACCTTGCCTCTTGCCAAATTTCATTATTCCAGGTTAACGTAACCCCATAGTGTTTGATTTACTTGCGAGTATCGCATAAATGGCTGTATTGTTTTAGAACTCTAAAGGACTATAGACCTACGTATTTGATATTAATTTCAACTTGATACCTCCACGTTTTTGACAGACTGACAACCTTGAAAATATTTTTTATGTGATGGAATAACAAATTAACAGTTTTCGGACTTTTTCCTTTATTTACGTTGTGAGAGCTTGCTTCTTGCCAAATTTCATGATTCTAGGACAACGGGAAGTACCCTATCGGTTTTGATTTACTTGCGAGTATCAAAATATGTCGCATAAATAACCGTATTTTTTTATTGCGTTGATTTAAAAGAACTCTGTGGTCCGACTTTTCTTTGTGAGCCAACTTCAAGTTGGTTGACAACAAATACTAATGAACGTGAGTTTAATATGAGTGAGTTACCGGAATTAAAATGTTCTAAAACCATAAATTCGTTAAATGTAGAAACTGATAATATAATTGACTTCGAAAGGTTTTCTTGTTTTAATCGTTTGCAAAGAACATTCGCGTATGTGTTGCGGTACATTTTTAACTTACGTTCATCGCGTGTCGGTCAAGGTCGCAATACCGGTTCATTGACCGTGAGCGAGATTAATAGTTCGTTAGTTGTGTTGACACGTTTAGTTCAATCACAATCATTCAGTAAGGAATTTCATAACCTTAAAGAAAAGGTGCATTTAAACAATAAATCTAGTAATAAAACATTAGGTTTAAGTATATTTTTAGATAAAGACAATATAATTCGTGTTGGTGGCAGACTTAGTAATTCAAAATTTGATTACGATAAGAAACATCCAGTGTTGTTGTGTCGTAAACATCGGTTTACTTGGTTATTGTGTTCATACGAACATAAACGCTTACTTCATGCTGGACCTCAGCTGCTGGTGGCTGCCATGCGTGATAGATGGTGGGTGCTGGGAGCACGTAATTTAGCAAGGCTAGTGGTTCATAAATGTGTGACCTGCATTCGCATGAAAGGAAATACGTTAACTCCACACATGGGTGATCTCCCTTACGAACGTTTAGAAGCTGGATTTCCATTCATGCGATGTGGTGTTGATTATGCCGGCCCAATATCTATATTGAATCGCAAAGGCAGAGGTTCACAACTAATTAAAGGATATATTTGTTTATACGTTTGTTTTGCTACCAGAGCAGTGCATTTAGAGTTAGTTAGTTCGTTGTCCACTCAGGATTATACAGGGTGTTTGGTGCATCGTTTGCCAAATTGAATTGGCCGAAAGAAGAGGTCATTTGCTATCGCTTCAGGCTCAAGTACTCATTTTTGGCCACACCGGTTTTTTTATTACAACTTTCTAATTTTTATTTTGAAAAAATCCAAAACTCAGCATTAAAGCTTAAATTAAAAAAAAGTTTTAAGTGTAGTCGTCAAATTTCATTTTTATTTACATATATACTGTTGTATGGCTCTATCAAATTTAAAATTACTTGCCAGTTACATCTAGTTTTTTTTTAATAAATCACAAAGTTTTTGGAAAAATAAAAAATGAACTTAAAACTCAACTTTAAATAGCTATAAAAAAAAAACTAAAAGCGATCGGGATCTTCGAATTATTTTAAAAAGTTCTCTAGTCTATCCCCTTTCCAACGGTATGCAATGTGTTAAAAAACTCTTTTAATATCTTTAATAATTAGCTAAATGTGTAGTCGAGACACATCAGGCTGATATTGGATATTACGTTTAAAACACTAGTTTTCGCATAAATTACATGCTATTAGTAGATAGATACTGTTATCTCACGTCTTACGTAGTCTCTTATCTCGTTCTTACATAGGGAACTTTCCTCGAAATTGAAAAAAAAATACATTATTACAAAAATAATCATTTATTAATAAGTAATTTAATTACATACTAATCTTACAAGAATTAGAATTTCTGCAAACAGAGTTGCCCTTATTATTAGCTGATTTGCCAATTTTCAGTGAAGACAGGTCTTTTGTTTTCCAACATGACGGTTGTCCCGCTCATTGGAGAATAACCGTCAGGGAGTACTTGAATGATGCATTCCCGGACTCATGGATTGGGAGGGATGGCCCTATTCCTTGGCCTCCACGTTCTCCAGACTTAACTCCGTTGGATTTTTACGTCTGGGGACGGGCCAAAGAACTCGTCTACGCCACGGAAGTTGAGACAAGAGATGATTTAGTCCAACGCATTGAGGCGGCTTTCATGACGATCAAAGCAGAAATGCGTTTACGCACCACTACAGTTGAGATAAGACGAAGATGTCGCGCGTGCATACGCAATAGTGGTAGACAGTTTGAACAAGACTTGTAAGATTAGTATGTAATTAAATTACTTATTAATAAATGATTATTTTTGTAATAATGTATTTTTTTTTCAATTTCGAGGAAAGTTCCCTATGTAAGAACGAGATAAGAGACTACGTAAGACGTGAGATAACAGTATCTATCTACTAATAGCATGTAATTTATGCGAAAACTAGTGTTTTAAACGTAATATCCAATATCAGCCTGATGTGTCTCGACTACACATTTAGCTAATTATTAAAGATATTAAAAGAGTTTTTTAACACATTGCATACCGTTGGAAAGGGGATAGACTAGAGAACTTTTTAAAATAATTCGAAGATCCCGATCGCTTTTAGTTTTTTTTTTATAGCTATTTAAAGTTGAGTTTTAAGTTCATTTTTTATTTTTCCAAAAACTTTGTGATTTATTAAAAAAAAACTAGATGTAACTGGCAAGTAATTTTAAATTTGATAGAGCCATACAACAGTACATATGTAAATAAAAATGAAATTTGACGACAACACTTAAAACTTTTTTTTAATTTAAGCTTTAATGCTGAGTTTTGGATTTTTTCAAAATAAAAATTAGAAAGTTGTAATAAAAAAACCGGTGTGGCCAAAAATGAGTACTTGAGCCTGAAGCGATAGCAAATGACCTCTTCTTTCGGCCAATTCAATTTGGCAAACGATGCACCAAACACCCTGTATATTGGCATTCAAACGATTTATATCACGACGCGGTAAGCCGTGTCAAGTTTTTTCCGATAATGGTAGGAATTTCGTTGGAGCTGAAAGAGAGCTTTCAGCTCTATTTGAAAAATCAAACGAAATAGTTGATTTTGCTAGTAGTAATAATATAAAATTTAGTTTCATTCCGCCTTATGCGCCTCACTTTGGTGGTTTATGGGAGGCAGGTGTCAAGTCGTGTAAGTATCACTTGAGACGCGTCGTAGGTAATGCTAAGCTAACTTACGAGGAGTTTAGTACGGTATTGACACAGGTTGAGGCCGTCCTGAACTCCCGTCCTATGTCAGCTATGTCCGCAGTTCCAAATGATTACCTTCCACTCACACCTGCTCATTTCCTAATCGGCCGGCCGTTGACTGCGCCTGCCAGTGAGGACTTGACGACCACATCTACACCTACATGTCGTTACCAACGGCTGGAACAGCTGCGACAACATTTTTGGGAGCGATGGTCAAAAGAATATGTGTCTGAGCTGCAACGCAGAACGAAGTGGGCACACCATAAAGACGACATTGCTAAAGACAGTCTTGTTGTCATCAAAGAAGATAACCTGCCACCATTCAAGTGGAGAATGGGTAGGATTATTCATCTGTTTCCAGGGAAAGATGGCGTCTCGAGAGTTGCAGAAATCCGAACATCAACCGGCACAATCAAGCGTGCTTCCTCGAAAATCTGCCCGCTGCCTGTTTCTACAAACGCAGCCGGCGTTACTCCTGTTTAGTTGGAAGACGGATCTTCCAAGGCGGCCGGCATGTTGCGTCAAGCAGCGCCATCTAGCGGCTTGACTTGCGAGTTACTCGCTCGGGTTGTTTCGAGAAAGATCGGGACGCCCGGCGCGCGCGCGCGCCACCTCGACTCGCCAGTGTTCAATACAGCAGCATCGTGCATACGTAAAATCTCTTCAAAATTACTATTGTAAAGGGAAAAATAAACTTCGTTGTTAAAATATTTCAAGAGCCTTATTGAAGAAGCCCCTGCCAGCCCCCCCCATTGCCAAAACAACTCCAAGGGACTATAGACTTACGTTTTTGATATTAGGTCTTTACCTATGAAATTGCCGTTCTGCAGTACTGGCCATTTCAAATCAAAATAATTTTTATTTGGCTAAGAATTCTAATTTCCAATCAATTTTATTTTAAAAACATGGATTTCTTTTTCCAAAAGTAGTCATTTGTTTATTGATTAGTGTTACATTTTCATCGCATTTCAATCTTTTTCGTCATCATGGATACGTTAAAAATTCGAGTAATTATGGAATATGAGTACCGTCGTGGCAGCAACGCGGCACAAGCGGCACGCAACATCAACGACGTTTACGGAGCGAACACTACAAACCAACGCACCACTTGTTATTGGTTTGCTCGCTTCCGTTCTGGAAATTTCGACCTGAAAAATGAACCTCGCGGTCGTTCGAAGACTTTGGTCGACAATGACGAATTAAAGGCGATTGTGGAAGCTGATGATACACAATCTATGGCTGAATTAGCAGCAGCTTTCGACGTTAGCGTCAAAACAATATTGGTCCATTTGCGTCAAATTGGCAAGGTAAAAAAGCTTGACAAATGGGTGCCCCACAAACTCAATGATCGCCAGCGCGAAGTACGCGTCGAGACGTGCCTTGCACTGCTCAACAGACACACAAATGAAGGAATTTTGAACCGCATTGTTACCTGCGATGAAAAATGGATTCTGTTTGATAACCGCAAGCGCTCAGCAAGTTGGTTGGATCCTGGTTCAGCACCTAAACAATGCCCTAAACGAAAACTTACCCCTAGAAATGTGATGGTCACTGTTTGGTGGTCTAGCGCCGGTGTGATTCATCACAGCTTCTTACCAAACGGGGTGAGCATTACTTCAGATGTGTACTGTGAAGAACTGAACACAATGATGGAGAAGCTGGCACATCTCCAACCAGCATTGGTCAATCGCTCGTCTCCGCTGCTCCTGCACGACAACGCGCGACCTCATACTGCACAGCAGACGGTCTCCAAGTTGCAAGAACTGGGGTCGGAAGCTCTCCGTCATCCGCCCTACTCACCAGACCTTGCACCTACAGACTACTACTTTTTCCAGAATTTGGATAACTTCTTAGCGGGAAAAAAATTCAATACCCGAGAGGCAGTACAAAATGCCTTTGAAGAATTTGTTGCCTCCCGTCCAGCTGATTTCTTTAAGAAGGGCATCAATAAACTGCCACTGCGTTGGCAAAGATGCATTGATTGCATGGGTGATTACTTCGATTAATACAAATAAAAAATGCATGAAAAAAATTCGTTTAAATTTTTTCATACAAAACGGCAATTTCATAGGTAAAGACCTATTATTAATTTCAACTTGACACCTTCACGTGTTCCTGAGAAAAAGGGTCTTGACAGACTGATAGACAGACAGACGGACGAACAAGTGATCCTATAAAGTTTCCGTTTTTTCCTTTTGAGGTACGGAACCCAAAAAAGAAAAAAAAAAATACAAAAAAAAAATACTAACTAAAAAAAAAGAAAAAAAAAAAAAAATACAAAAAAAAGAAAAAGATAAATACTAGCTGACACAAAACAAATATAATATTAAAAATATAGAATATCAATTGTAATACATACATGACAATTTTTTTCATTTTTAGGGTTCCGTACCTCAAAAGGAAAAAACGGGACCCTTATAGGGTCACTTTGTTGTCCGTCTGTCTGTCAGTCTGTCAAGACACTTTTTCTCAGGAGCGCGTGGAGGTATCAAGTTGAAATTTATATGAAATACGTAGGTTTATGGTCCCTTAGAGCTCTACAAAAATCAAGCTTCTAAGTCAACCCAGTTAAAAACTGCGGCCATTTTGTGACAAATTTTGGTAGTCGCAAGTAAATCAAAACCTTTATGGTACTTCCCGTTGACCGTTTAATGAAATTTGGCAAGAAGCAAGGTCTTACAGCACAAGTAAAGGAAAAAGTCCGAAAATTGTTAATTTGTTATTTCATCATGCAAAAAATATTTTCAAGGTTGTCAGTCCGTCGAGACCCTTTTTCTCAGGAACGCGTGGAGATATCCACTTGAAATTAATATCAAATACGCAGGTCTATGATCCCTAGGGAGTTCTAAAAAAATCAATGTCACCAGATTGATTTTTTTAGAACTCCTTACGGATCATAGACCTGCGTATTTGATATTAATTTCAAGTGGATATCTCCACGCGTTCCTGAGAAAAAGGGTCTCTCTCTTTTCGGTTCTAGTGTGAATCATGCAATCCGCTATTATTTTGATTCGTGTACAGTGGACTGCACCAATTGGGTACCCCAGTTCTATTAAAATGTTAATACAACTGGGGTACCCAATTGATGCAGCCCACTGTGCATGTCAATTTGCTTCCAACATTGTACTTACCAGATTTATAATCACAGGGGCGACCGTTACGAAGAAACCAAAACTAGACACACGAAGAACAACACTAGAAGATGCAATAACAGCCAAAGAAACGAAAATAGAAAAATCAGACTCGAAAGTTATCAGGGTAACTCAAAAACTTACGTCCAAACCTGGCACGTATTTCAAAGAGCCTTACAAATGTAATCAGCGTAGTTTTAATCCAGTAAAAAAGATACAAATTGGTCAAAAATCTTACAAGTGTTTTGAATGTCAGCGTAGTTTTAGTCGATTCTCTCATTTAAAAAGACATAATCTAATTCACACTGGTGAAAAACCCTTTAAATGTGACGTATGTCAGCGTAGTTTTAGTCAAATGAGTGCTTTAAGAACACATATTCCTATGCACACTGGTAATAAACCATATAAGTGTGATGTATGTCAGCGTAGTTTTAGTCGATCCTCTCATTTAAAAAGACATAATTTAACTCACACTGGTGAAAAACCTTATAAGTGTGATGTATGTCAGCTTAGTTTGAGTGATAAGCGTAATTTATCACAACATATTCTAATACACACTGGTGAAAAACCCTTCAAATGTGACGTATGCGAGCGTAGTTTTAGTCAAAAGAGTGTTTTAAGAAGCCATATTCGTATACACACTGGTGAAAAACCTTATAAGTGTGATGTATGCCAGCGTAGTTTTAAACAAAAGGGCGCTTTAACATATCATATTCGTAACCATACTGGTGAAAAACCCTATAAGTGTGACATATGTCAGCGTAGTTTTAGTCAAAGTAATGTTTTAACAAATCATATGCTCATTCATACTGGTGAAAAACCTTACAAGTGTGATATATGTCAGCGTTGTTTTAATCAAAAAGGTGCTTTAACAAGCCATATTCGTATACACACTGGTGAAAAACCTTATAAGTGTGATGTGTGTCAGCGTAGCTTTAGTCAAAAGTGCGATTTAACTAAACATAATCGAATACACACTGGTGAAAAACTCTATAAGTGTGACATATGTCAGCGTGCTTTTGGTGTTAAAGATACTTTAACAAAACATTTTCGTATACATACTGGTGAAAAACCTTACAAATGTGACGTATGTGAGCGTAGTTTTAGACTAAAGAATGTTTTAACAAATCATATTCGTATACACACTGGTGAAAAACCTTATAAGTGTGACATATGTCAGTGTAGCTATAGTCAAAAGAGTATTTTAACAAAACATGTTCAGATACATACTGGTGAAAAACCTTACAAGTGTGACGTATGCCAGCATAATTTTAGCCAGAAGAGTGATTTAACAAAACATAGTCGAATACACACTGGTGAAAAACCTTACGAGTGTGACGTATGTCAGCATAGTTTTAGTCAAAAGAGTGATTTAACAAGACATAATCGAATACACACTCGTGAAAAACCTTTTAAACGTATGTGAGCGTAATTTTAGCCACTTCTGTACTTAATTTAAAAAGTCCTTATTATTCTTATGCACACTGGTTTAAAGCCTTATCAGTGTGATGTATGTCAGCGTAGTTTTAGTGATTATAAGGTTATGGTCCAAATCGGATGTATGAGAGCTGTATAAGATTATTTATCAAACCATTTTCGTATACATATGCAAAAAAAACCCTACCAGTGTGACATAGTCAGCGTAATATTTATCAAAACGATAGTTTATTGGGACATCTTCGTCGTGTACACACTGGAAAAATACCTTACAAGTGTGATGTAAGTATGTCGGCATTATTTGGTCTAAAGATTCAGTTAAAAAGGCATATTCCGATACATACAGGTGAAAAACCGTACAAGGCCCACTTGCACGTTCATGGGTTATCTTGACAACTCGGATACCTCTAATTCAGGGTTAATCAGATAATTAATTTTGCTCCACAAGAGATACGAGGTAAACCTAAAGTTAACTTCTAAATATTTAACCAACCGATGTTGGAGCGCTATGTCGCTAACCTCTGAGTTAGTGTAAGTAATGTCAAAATAAAAATTGACGTTATGTGGTACCTGATAACTTATTTTATATTGTTTGACGCAAGTGAAAATTCGGTAATCAGCAGGTAATAATATATTTATGAAGTCATTTAGAAATAAATACGAATTATAAAAAAAACAAACATTTTTTTCCACCTGAGGTTTTCGTCAATCATTAAAACGAGGTCTCCATGGAAAACACATGTGCTGTATGTGGTTTCCATGGAGATTTAGTACACTACGATTAAAATGAAATGTCATGTTATAAAATTCAATGACAAGAAAGTATTACGTATCGTAATGTAGAGTTAAAGAGATGGGTACGAGTATACAATTTCCGTTTATTCATTTTTGATTGGTTTACATATCTGGGCAAAGACATTGCAATTCTCTTTTATGTTTCGTCTATTAAAAAATACTAACGGTGTTACTTTTTATATATGACTATTTTGTATATAGATTACAATAGTGAAGAAATTACGTACCTCGTAATAGTTAATTTAATTTGAGAAAATGAATTAATTCAATAAACATTTACTTTATTCTGCATAACGTGGTTCACAAACAACGCGCGATGTGTCGCTTCGTCAATGAAAACAATTGTTATCTCTTTCTAACTGTTCTGTGCATTAACACTAATTACTACGGAATGGTTTCATACAAATAAATCAAATACGCACATTTTTTGTATGAAAAAATTTATGACATAAGATCAATAATTTATCTTCACTAATGTAATCTTTAGCCACAATACTGTCCCCCATTGCAGCCGTGGCAGATATTTTTACAGCACCTTATTTACAGTATGGAACTGAAACCATGTGAAAGAAATTAATCTACTAGCAATACTGGTCCACAGAAGTATAGCAAAATTAAATGTTAAATTAAAAACCGTAAATTAAAAAAGTTATTTTTTCAAACAAAATAAATAACAAAATAAATTCAGTAAAAATAATCACTCTGTTTAGACAACCGAGCTGGCCACCTGCGGTGCACCACAGTGCCTAATCCATTGTTCGCCAAACAGGTTTTTTTTTGTTTGCACACATGTTCAAGGATTCAAGTTCTCATTCACCTAGTCCAAACCAAATCCAATCCTACAGATCCAATCCAATCCAAATCCAATCCAACCAACGTCCAACGTGATCCAATTCTACAGTGTTCAAATTTACTCAAAATTAAAACTACTTTTTGACCTAATTACTGGACCGATTTCGTTAATTTTTTGTATATCGTCAGCAAAGGCGATATCAAGTATGTGGTTGGATTTATTGCATATATGTGAGCTCCATACTGTATGCGAAATATGTCCGCATAGTTACGATCCCGTCATGACGTCACTTTAGGTCACGTGGCACTGCTTGGTTGGTAATGGACAAGAGCAAGCCGCTGAACAACGGGTTACGATAGAGACAGATATAGAAAAAATGCGTCAGCGAGAACGAGTTGGAGAAATGTTGCACATTTTATTTAGTTTTGACCTGTTCACCTGTATTGTATTCGATTATTGTGTATTCCTATAATAATTTTATGATATGAATGATTGTACACACGGCTACACATCAAGCTATACAATTTCCAGTTCACACTGACTTCATTGTGAGGAAATCCTATACAATGCGAGATCAGTGTATACTGGAAATGTATAGCGTGATAACCGCGCGTGTATGGAACCGACACCATGTGAAAGAAATTAAATACTAGCAATACTAGTTCACAGAAGTATAGCAAAATTAAATGTTAAAAAAAGCGGCCAAGTGCGAGTCGGACTCGCCCATGAAGGGTTCCGTAGCAGCAAGTAACATATTATAAAAGTTTTTGTAGTTCGTTGTAACTTTGATCGATGTTTTAATAATTGAGTTGATTGAATGAAAGGTAATTTGCTGTTTACGATTTATGACGTATTAAAAAAAAACTACTTACTAGATCTCGTTCAAACCAATTTTCGGTGGAAGTTTACATGGTAATGTATATCATATATTTTTTGTAGTTTTATCTTTCTCTTATTTTAGAAGTTACAGTTTAGACACATTTTACCACTTTGGAAGTGTCTCTCGCTCAAACTATGCAGTTTAGAAAAAAATTATATTAGAAACCTCAATATCATTTTTGAAGACCTATCCATAGATACCCCACACGTATGGGTTTAATGAAAAAAAAATCGAGTTTCAGTTCTAAGTATGGGGAACCCCCAAATTTTTTTTTTCTATTTTTGTCTGAAAATCTTAACGCGGTTCACATAATACATCTACTTACCAAGTTTCAACAGTATAGTTCTTATAGTTTCGGAAAAAAGTGGCTGTGACATACGGACGGACAGACAGACAGACATGACGAATCCATATGGGTTCCGTTTTTTACCATTTGGCTACGGAACCCTAATTAAAAACCGTAAATTAAAAAAGTAATTTTTTCAAACAAAATATATATCAAAATAAATTCAGTTAAAGTAATAACTCTGTTTAGACAACCGAGCTGGCCACCTGCGGTGCACCACAGTACCCAATTCATTGTTCGCCAAACAGGGTTTTTTTTGTTTGCACACATGTTCAAGGATTCAAGTTCATTGACTCATTGACCTAGTGATCCAATTCTACAGTTTTCAAATTAGCTCAAAAGTAAAACACTACTTTTTGACCTAATTACTGGACCGATTTCGTTATTTTTTTTGTATATCGTCAGCAAAGGCGATATCAAGTATGTGGTTGGATTTATTGCATAGATGTGATTTCCATGCTGTATAGCCATGCGTACCTAATGTAGTTGAGTTTAATTCTGTAAAAAAATAAAAGTTTAGTTTGTGTAGTGATAACGTCTTTTTGGTTCTGTACTATTTGACAATAGATAATGTTAAATTCAGTAAAGAAAAGACTTATTAAATATAAAAATTAATATAATATAAAAATTATTTAATATAAAAATTAATTTATTAACTTAGAGTTAATAAATTAATTTTTACTTAATTGATAAGAACCTCAATCAATCTGCCTAGCCTTTTCCTAACTATGTTGGGGTCGGCTTCCAGTCTAACCGGATGCAACTGAATACCAGTATTTTACATGGACCGACTGCCTATCTGACGTCCACAACCCAGTAACTGGTAATACGATACCCCTTGGTAAGACTGGTTGTCAGACTTTCGGGCTTCTGACGACCCGTAACGCTGTCAAAGATCCACGAATGACAGCCGGGGACCAACGGCTTAACGTGCTTTCCAAGGCACGGAGGAGTCTCGGTATGTAAAGATGGATAAGATATCCCTTGATTGATAAGTAGGTAAAGTTAAAATCGGCTTCGCTTCGTCTTCTCTCTTATAAATTTCACACTTCGCCGCTGTATGTTATTGTTTAGTTATAATTAATTGATAGTCAATAAAACCAATCTCATGCTAATTAAGGACGTGTTTTATTACTTTTATACAACATCAGTTTTAGTATATTATTATGCGAAACCCGAAACACGTGTCTAGTATTTTTATGTAAAGAATTTAGGTACAAAATTTCAAAACTGTATCATGAAAAATCACCAAGTTATTTAATAAGCTTGTTATGTTACCTAGTTTTCCGTACAAAAACATGATCACCACGCGGCGCCCGCTGTGCGCCCGTGCCTAAGTGCCGCTATGACCTACAGTGACTTGTCTTCGTCGCTCGGTGTCCATAATTATAAGATTTTTGGGGCAAAATATAACACGGTATAAAAATTATTGGAATCGATTCAGTTAATTATCTGAAGAAACTATATTCAGGTTTCGCATATACTAAAAATAATGTTGTTTATGTCGAAAAAAAATAACGAATATGCTAAAGTCGACTGCCTCGTTGGTCTAGTGGTTGCAAGCGCTACTGCTGAGCATGAGGTCCTGGGTTCGATTCCCGGGTCGGACAACGTGTTATTAGGTTTTTTCATCTGGAAATTCTCTCAGTAGCAGCCCGGAGTCAGGATTTATGCCCGGTTGATGGCAATAGGCTCGCCCCCTATTACATCATGGGACTTCTGTACGGCCCTGCATAACCCTTGGAGGAAACGGCGTGATTATACACGGTTCATTTTACATCGTTTTGGAACCGAAACACCGTAACTCCAGACGAGTAATAATTACTATTGTTATTGTTTTTTTAAGACGTCTAATAAAGTTGTAAGAATTTTATCACTTTTTTTCTGTCATTCGAGTTAAATTTTAGTAGCGCTTCCACTATTTCATTCATAAACGCAAGATTAGAACGGAACAAGGAAGGGCGGGCGGTCGGCTAGACTAAGCGTGGTGTGGGGGGTAAGAGGTCGGGGGCGTGGCTTACGGATCATGCTGTCTGATCAATGAATGCATTTTTCAATGGGTACCGTTCGCATGTGTTGCCGTTTGTCGATACGTTTTACACACACATGCATTGATCGCAAGGAAGCGTTACTTGGAGTTCTCATTATTTCATAAAAAAAAAACACTAAATTTAATTTTTCGTGATTTATATAATTGTTATTTTTTGAAAATAATAGTCCCAATCGATTCGGTTTCGATGATCGAGTTCATGCCTTTCGGTTACAGAACGACCTAAAATTAACCGTTTATATGTTGCGTGGTATTCTAAAGTCTGTTCTGTTCTCAACAGTCGGGAGAACTCGTACTTGTAGGGAGCTGGTTCAGGTGTAACACGAGAAGTTAGCGGGTAGGTGGGGATTCGAGATTATTTTTCGAGTTTTGTTTTTTCGAATACGTTTCAATACGGCTTATATTCTTCACACACAAAATATGACAATCACATTCAAATTAGGTGTAAGTACAAGAGTTGGAACATAACTTCCAGAATATACAAAGATTTTTAGAATACACCGCAGTTTTTTTTTTTTTTTTTTTTGGAGGACATCGTATTTGACCGAGACTACTTAACCAGACAATCTTGTGGGTGCCTTAAGCGAACTCAAAGCCTCCAGCCAGGGCATAAAACTAACTTTTAAACTAAGCGACTGCACGCTAAGGATTAGGGAACTCCTGTTGGATACGAACCTCGGCTTAGGACGTCGCTGGGGGGAGGACAGCAAAGAGGGACAGGCTGGATCATATCAGGGTAATTATTATTATTTGGGAAATTTAAAGCTACAGGCTCAGCTATGCCACCTGCTGGGTCAGAACAATAGACAAACGATGAACAAAAGAAAGGGGTCTAAGTCAAAGACCTTACCAGCTGACATAGAACAATAGCTTCATGAATGAGCCCTTGGCATAGAGTGATCCTGATTTTGGTTATTATTGAATTTGTTTGAAAAAATTTTTTTTTTCAATTTATTAATTATTTTTTCTTATGTTTACTGCCCACTAGCACTACCTGTGTCTTAAATTAATGTCGCTATAGCAGCGGCACATTGTTATTGTGAAGCAAGTTAATAGTACCTATCGTAAAAATTGACAGCTTCTTCTTCGAGAGTCCTACAGTTTAGCTCCAATGACGAGTCTCAAGCAACCATTAGCAGGAGCATACAAGAACTTGACTATTGGCCGAGAATGCAGCTGATGCAGTTGAACGAAGTCAGCAGTGATACAGAGTGCTTTATGGTGTAGGTAAGTCCTCCTGCACTAAAGGATCCGGGCTACAAGTGACAGTAACTTCATTATTCGATAATACGAAGTCAAGAATCCTATCACTAACATTACGAAGAGAATTGTACCTACTGTAAGCAGACGTTCGCACGGAAAAAAAAATATCGCGGCGATTTTTTTTCGCGCACTGGATTTTCAACGCTCTGCTTTGCGCTGAGAGTTGAAAATACAACAGTGTGTTTTTTCGACTCGCTGGGATTCACTCTGTTATTGTTAGGTTGGATTCTCGAAGCTCGGCTCAACACTGAGAGTTGAAAATCCAGTGCGCGATAAAATCCCGCCGCGATATTTTTACGTCCGTGCGTACCTACGTCGGCTAACAAATTGCAAGCGGTAAGAGTAGGTATCACAAAAGGAGAGTTGCCAGACTGCTGTTTATATAAACCACAAAAACATGCATTTTAATAGGTTACTCTAGGTTCCGATTGGTGTAAAGATAAGGTGACCCACAGATCCTCTGCGGACGAGCACCTATCGTTGCGGACGTCGGCAACAAGTTCCCGACGATACCCTCTTCCCATAGTTTGGTTATTGAGAGAGTAATTTCGATCACGTCTCCATACAAAATATCATCTGCCATTAAACAATTCATTATCAGATATACCATCTTTATAACCATGTCTCTGTAATTCAAACGTCATCGAATGAATTAATTATACAAACATTCCTATAGAAAACAGATGTTTTTGTACGTAACCCGCGAACGTTTTGGTAGAACAAACCAAGGTGCCACCGTGCCATAATAAGTCAAATGTATATATAATCGTAATAAAAAGTAAGTTCAAAAACTAAAACCCGACTGCTGAAAAATCACGCTCGCCGCGGTCTTTCTGTAACCAATTAAATTAATATTATTTACCTCCACTTTTACTTATTTTTAACAATTAAAACAAACATATTTGTTTACTTAAACAATATGACATAATATACATATTTGTAATGTGCTCGTCAAGACCTTTCTTTTGACACCAAACATGTCATTATTATCTCAATTTAATGTTTTTTGTGGACAGAAATTTACGTGTAAAGTCCACCATATTAAATTTAGGGAGAATTTATATAGACTATGTCACCCGGACCGTTATTACGAATCTATTGATACCTCATTCATTAAAATCGGTTCAGTAATTTAGGTGCCTAAATATATTATAGGTCATACATACTTACATACATACATAGACTGCTAAAATCATAACCCTTCCTTTTGGCTTAGCCGTAGTTGGGTAAAAATGATCATAACTAGTGACCGTCAGGTTGACTGGACCAAACGAGATATTAGGTATGTACATGAGACCATGATTTGCTACTATTTACTACCTCTATTGAAATATTTGCTACCTTTGCGTTAATAAATATATCAAAGAAATAAAGTGGTCAGCCATTCTGACGTCAGGTTATCTGACCACTTCCAAGTTCTCATAGTTAGCGTTGTATTAACCGCGTTGTTAATGTAAATATTTACTACCTTAACATATATTTTTTACACAACTTCAAAGAGCTCTTTTAGAAAGTTATTAATAAAAGCCATTAAAACGCCTGTACATTAATTATTTGCCCCAAATAAAAACTATAGTAAAAGTAAAAAAAAAAAAGTAAAAAGTTTATTTGTCACATATGAGAGCATTCACAAGAATTTGGTACATACATACATTATAGTAAGTCGACGTTTGCACGGACGTAAAAATATCGTGGCGATTTTTTTTTGCGCACTGGATTTTCAACGCTCTGCTTAGCGCCGAGAGTTCAAAATTCAACAGTGTGTTTTTTCAACGCGCTGGGATGCACTCTGTTGTTGTTAGGTTGAATTCTCGAAGCTCGGCTCAACACCGAGAGTTGAAAAGTGCAGTCAGTGCGCGATAAAATCCCGCCGCGATATTTTTACGTCCGTGCGAACGTCGGCTAAGCAAAATAAGGTGGTTACAAACTAAAACAGATTTGTCAAAACATTTATTTATTTATTTAAACATAAACACACTATCATTATAGGGTAACCCCAATACAGTAGTGGTTTCTCATTCTATAATCTAAGCACACACACAAATAAATTGAAGAATCAACTTACGGCTAATATCTGACTACAGAGCTATATATGTAGGTCCTAACTTATTTTATCACAATTATATGAATTACCTATCAAATTAACTTTTTTTTTATTGCTATATAATATTAACCTAAAATAAAAATTAAGACTTAACACAGAATATTAATATTTAAATATAACTAACAAAATTCAACAAAACTCTTGCGAATTCATTCAGATTGCACGAAAATATATCAACTCTCTCATGCATTTCGTTTAGTACCCGTATTGTGTGGGTGAGCGGTGTTTTTGACAGCAGGTTGGTTTTGGCAGCAGGCACGGCCAGCAGTGGCGGCCGCCGCCGCCTCCACTCCTACCGGTCTGGCACGCAAAGCTTCAGGTGACGCAACACACCTGGGTTATGAACTACTCCCCGCAGGAGCTTTAGCGCATACGCCGCAAGTGTAAAGTCTCGGCGCACTCTGAGTTCGTTGTACCCCACCATCCCCAGTACAAACAGTGTAGGATACATCAGCGGGTGAAATAGGTAAACCCCATAAAGTTTAAAATACAAGTGTCTTGTAAATTTATTCTGAACTCGCTCCAGCCTGAGGAGCCCAAATCATCGCACTGTGTTCCAAATGACTCCTTACCAAAGCGTCATACAGCACCCTGAGCGTGGTAACGTTTGTGAATCCCTGCGACTGTCTCAGCACGAAACCCAGGTTTCTGTACGCCTTCTTGCAAATCTTAATTATATGATCCCGGAAAGTTAAATCCGGGGTTAGCAGTACTCTCAGATCTCGTACCTGAGATACTCGCTGCATCGGCTCTTCCTCTACTTTGTATTCGTAGGCTAAGGCAGTCGTCGCGCGCGTAGAGTTCATCACTGAGCATTTAGCTGTGTTGAAATAGAGTTTATTTTTATGGCTCCACTCTACAAGTCTTTCTATGTCTTCCTGCAATCTCTCACAGTCCGACTCACCCTTGACCTCGAGCAGCAATTTGAGGTCATCGGCAAACAATAAACATAAAATATGTTTGACTACGTCTGGCAAGTCATTTATCATCAAAATAAATTCGAGAGGACTCAAATTGCTGCCCTGGCTCACGCCCGACCTGGTGTAGTATGGCTCTGATTCGAACCCGTTGTAGTCAACGTACTGCTGTCGGTCTTTCAAGTAGCTGGCGAAGAACTGTAGTACGTGTGGAGTGCAGCCAATTTTTGCCAGCTTCATTAGCAGTACGTCATTATCGACGGTATCAAATGCCTTTTTAAAATCAAAATATGCCGCGTCTACCTGCACACCAGCATCGACGGCCGGCACAGCCCTCGCCATGAAGTTAAGCAGAAGAACTCGTGCTGCGCGTCTGATAGCTGTGCGCTCACTTGTGCCTGCACGCAGCGTTGGATGGCAGACTCAAACACTTTTGCCGGTGTCGACAACACTGCCACCGGTCTGTAGCCACTGACTTCCGGACCTGACTTACCCTTGAGAACCGGAATCACTCGCGTGATTTTCCACCTAGGCGGAAACGTTTCTTGTTTTAAACAAGTATTAAAGATGATGCAGGGGCTCAGCCACAGTCTCGGAATAGGAAACATGCGTAGCCTTGGTCAAGAAATAGTTAGCTTTGTAGGGGCTGTGTTCACCAATATCCAAACCGCCGCCCGCGACCGCGCGCCGGTTATATGTTTAAACAGTTGGTTTATGTGTAACTTCCTTATGTCCACATATATACACGTATAACCACATTAACGGGATATGCTGCTGATTATCGCAATGAAGGACGTAGGCCGTAGGTGTAGCCACCACTTACCGCGATAATTTGACCGAATTTAACTACCGCGATGTTTATGGCAATGATGGGCATTGATGGTTACGTAAGTGTGGCCCGGGCGTTAGGAAAGCGCTGATTATAATCGTGATCTAAACAGCCGTTTTAAAAGTTGGTGAACACAATGTAGTAAACATTAAAAAAATGTTTCAAGTGTAAGCAGATCCCGCTCTTATTAGCACAGACGTAAAGTTTAAAATAGCAAAAACCAAGGCCATATATGAATAAGTTACACCGAGCGATAAGAGAACAAAAGGCAGGCGAGAATGGAATGCGCGCAAAAAACTATTGTTAGCGTTTCAATTTTATACATATCGACTCGTTGATCAACAATAGTGTGTCAGCAAATCAGCCAGCGATGATGTAGTCTAAAAAAACTTTTTCAAGTCTTGCTCTGTCCGGATGTGAGCTCGTGGCTAAGTAATAACAGCCGCACGGGTCGATCCATCAGGTTAAGCTACGTTTGCCGCGGTTGGTCCATGGATGGTTGACCATCTTTACATACCGAGACTACTCCGTGACTCGGAAAGCACGTTAAGCCGTTGGTTCCGGCTGTCATTCGTGGATCTTTGACAGTCGTTACGGGTCGTCAGAAGCCCGAAAGTCTGACAACCAGTCTTACCAAGGGGTATCGTAGTATTACCCAGTAATTGGCTTGTAGAGGTCAGATAGGCAGTCGCTCCATGTAAAATACTGGTATTCAGCTGCATCTGGTTGACTGGAAGCCGACCCCAACATAGTTGGGAAAAGGTTAGACAAATTGATTGCTCTGTCCGGATGTGGTACTTCGCTGACGGATGATTTATACGAATAAAGATTTTAGAATAGAATAGAATAGAATAATTTTATTTCGGACACACAATATCCATATAGTGTTAGTAACATACAAAAATAACTTATTGCCTAGTGTTAGTAAAAATCAGCCTCCTCACAAACTGCTGCACAATCGGAGAGCCGATGCTCTCGGCTACAGTTTTCAGGATGCTGTTCCGACTGCCCCTCACTGTCCTCAGTAGCGACGCTGTTTTCTTGCGTATAAGTGCATGGAAGCCGTCGGTGCGGGCTTGCGCAAACATGGCCGACGCACTACAGTAACGAGGCAGCCTCAACAACATCCTGAAAGCATTATTATATTGGACGCGCAGGACATCCAACGATCTCTTAGTGCAATTGACCCATAGACTGCCCGTGTACAGACTTTGGCAATAAGCCTTAAAAAGCGTTACTTTAACTTGTTCTGTACACCGCGCAAATCTACGGGCCAACAAATTGCTCCGGACCGCTAGAGCCCTGCGCTCCCTCTCAATGTCCACATCGTCCTTGAGGTCAGCGGCAAGACAGTGACCAAGGTATTTAAAAGTTGACACCCTATTAATTGGTGAGCCGTTCATAACCAGCTCGGGTCCTTCTCCACGGCATTTGCCGCTGACCTCAAAGACCATGTATTCACATTTCTTCACATTATACTTTAAACCATGTGCGGCAGCGTAGGTCTCACACGTTTCAAGCATCTCTCTAATTGCTCCCGCCGACGGACCCAGCAGCACCATATCATCTGCATAGCTGATGTTGTTAATTCTAACCCCATCAACACTGCATCCGACACGCATGCTGCTGAGTGCAACTATCAGGTCATCCACGTACAGGTTGAAGAGCCTGGGAGAGGTCAGACCACCCTGTCTCACCCCGCACTCCAACCTATACGGTTCAGACACTGTATCATCCCATTTCACCTGATTGACTTGGTTACCATACCAGTACTGGAAGAGCCCGCATATTTCCGCCGGTATACCCCTGTCTCCCATCTTCCTCCAGAGCACATCATATGAAACATGATCGAACGCCTTGGAGAGATCAAGGAAACAGGCGTACACCGGCGTACCGCGATCTTTATAATATTGAACGGTATGCTTGAGACTTAAAATAGCACTTTCAGTTGATAGTCCGGGGCGAAACCCGAACTGTGCATCATGAAGATTAATGTAACTTCCCAAGCAAGAATCAAGCATACCGTCCAAGACTTTGGCTATTATAGTCGCAAGAGAAATGGGACGATAGTTAGCCCTGTCCGAGATGTCACCTGTCCTGTTCTTCACAATGGGAACCACGATAGTCTTCATTAGATTAGCAGGAAGGTACGCGTGACTAATACACATACACATTACAGCTTGCACCCTAATTGCGTAACACATTATCGATCGGAGTCGGTTTCATTTTGAAACAAATTGCTAATCCATTGCTTCGTATGTCCGAAAAATGTGTCTGCTCGACAAAGTAAATAACGCAATGAATGTTGTTGAACTGTCAAAATGAAACCAACTCCGATTGATAATGTGTTACGCAATTAGGGTTCTGTTTTACCCAAACATACTCATAGCGTTTTTCCTTTTTTGAATTTTTTGAAAAAAATCCTTTTGTGAAGGCTTTGTGATCCAACGTCAGGTCATCAGGTGGTCGTTGACGATTGACAAAATTTGATGGTCACCATGGTGTCCCCAATTGACTGCGCTCAAGACCTTTGTTTTCTAGCATATACAAAAAGGCGGACAGATTCTCGCTAACAAAAAACTGTGTCTATCGGAGTCAGCCAGCTCGCTGTACCTACAGGCCGGCACGCACACATTCACACATCAGTCAACTATTCGTAATATGGTAACGTATTCGTAATATGGTAAGGTATATAATTATATAAGGTAAAAATACAGCATGTCTTGTGAAATGTGTGTACAACTGTAGGTACAGCGAGCTGGCTGACTCAGATAGACACAGTTTTTTGCTAGCGAGAATCTGTCCGCCTTTTTTTATACGTCTGTTTTCTAGCTGCAGCAACAAAATAATTTTTTAGATATTTATCAATAATTGTGTACCGAGCAAATTATTGTTTTGTTATTGGTTGTCATTTCGCATGGGAATCTTTGTTTATATGTAACTTTAAATCCGTTCCTTAGGGATAGTAGGACAATTGATTATATCCCTTATTTTAGTCACACAAGTCAAACAATTTCTCAGAGTTCGATTCAAGTAAACCCTTGATCTCAGTGTTATTGATCCTATCCTACTGATAATGATGTGGAATGAGGTAAACACCGCGTATTCAGCAAAAGGATTTATATTTGTAAATGTAGGGTTGGAGCACAATTTGAAAGTAAGGAAGCGCGCACTGTCCGTAGCGTTAGAAATGGCACTGCGTCATCGCAATTTAAAATGGTGGTTCGGGCCTCGCCCTTGCACCCGCTCTGACCCCGCGCACTCCCTTTTACAATTTTTATTATAATATATGCGTAGGTATTTTGATTTATTACGCCGCTAACATGCCCCACCCCAGTGCTGCCTCAGCAGCACTCATCATCAACTGGTATTCGTGCGACACGCGTGGCCGACCTTGTTAACATTCCTGACTTGGTCTTTATTCGAATCATTCTGACTCGACCGTCTTTTCCAGGGATCACTTCCTGAATTATTCCCTTGGGCCAGCAGTTGCGGGGACTGTCAGGATCCACTATAAGCACGAAGTCACCCACTTGTAAATTTCTCTGTTCCTCTTGCCATTTCTTGCGGGGTAGCAAGTCTGGCAGTACTTCCTTGACCCATCTGCGCCAGTACATGTCAGCTAATCTTTGTGATATTCGCCATTGCTTTCGCAGATAGACGTCTGAATCATCAAATTTTCCGATGTGAGGTAGGCCAGACGACGAACCCAGCAAGAAATGATTAGGAGTTAACGCTTCAGAATCATTTGGGTTCACAGATACGTGAGTCAACGGCCGGCTGTTCACCATGTTCTCTACTTCTGCCAACAGAGTATTTAGAGTTTCATCTCTGGGAGCGCGTTCCTTCAAAATTACTTTCAGGCTGGTCTTCACGCTTCTGATGAGCCTTTCCCACGCCCCACCCCAGTGGGGACTCGCGGGCGGTATGAAAGTCCATTTGATTCCGCGATTTAAGGCCTCATCTTTCAGCACTTCTTCGTCCAGTTCTTTTATAGCCTTTTTCAGCTCTGTATCCGCCCCTCGCAGGTTTGTTCCGTTGTCGGAGTACAAATATTGTGGCCATCCCCGTCTCGCAGCCATTCTTCGCAATGCCATAATATAGGAGTCCGTTGTAAGGTTAGTGACTACTTCCAGATGGATTGCTCGTACCGTCAAGCACGTGAATAAAACACCGTATCTCTTCTCGCGACGCCTTCCCACCGTGACTTCTATAGGACCAAATAAATCCACACCGCAGTAAGTGAAAGGCCGTTCATGATGGGCCACTCGAGCACCGGGTAAATCTCCCATTCTTGGTACTTCTGGCTTAGATTTTCCTATTCTGCAGGTTGAGCATTTAGATGTTACATGTTTCACGGTAGGTCTAAGTCTGGTGATCCAGTATCTTTGTTTAACTTCATTTACTACTGTTTCTTGATTTCCGTGTGCGTAGTAGTAATGATAATACTTAACGATCAATCTCGCAATGTAACTTCTTCCATCTAATATTACAGGGTTTTTAGTTTCAGGTAGAATGCCAGCAGCAGCACCGATGCGGCCACCGACGCGCATGACTCCGTGTTCGTCCAGGTAAGGGGACAAGGTAAGTATGTTACTTGTTTTTGGTACACATCTGTTGTTTTTCATTTCAATTAATTCCTTGCTAAACGATTCAGCTTGTGATTTTTTCAGTAATAATATTTCAGCCTTATTCATAGTGTCGTCGAACTCACAAGTAAGCTTCTTGCATTTATTTATAAACTTGAGTACCAAAGAAGCAGATCGACGTAAGCGAAGCCAGGAACTAAATCGAGTAGCATCAGGTACGGGTAAGTTAATTTCTTGTACATCTATTCTTATTAGATTAATACACTCCAATAATGTTTCTTTTCTTTCAACAGATATGACGTCATGCGGCCATTCGTCTACATTGAAGCGTAAGAACTTAGGTCCATACATCCACTCATCTTGCAGGACGGGGCAGATGTAGTTTTCTCTCGTAGCAATGTCAGCTACGTTTAATTTTGTAGGCACGTATCGCCATTCATTCTTCTGCGTTAATTCATCGATTTCGCCTAAACGGTTTGCTACATATACTTTATAGTCGCGAGCATCATTTCTTATCCAGTGTAGCACTGTTGTCGAGTCGCTCCAGAATATTCGTTGCTCAGACTTTATAGTATGTTCTCTAGCCACTGAGTCTGCTAGTCTCGCTGCTAGGACAGCAGCTTGAAGTTCCAAGCGTGGAATAGTTATCGGTTTGTTTCCGACAACCCGACATTTACTCGCGATGAATGCTACGCGTGTATTATCCTTGTCGTCATTCCATCTCCAGTACGCGACGGCGCAATATGCCTTACTAGACGCATCACAAAATACATGCATCTGTAGGTTTCTATAACTGTTTTGTGTGATAATATTTCGATCATTGACATTGCAACAGCTGTGCGTCGTAGCACTGGTAGCCGTTGTCGCGTCTGCTACAATCGTAGCAATATTCGTAGCACTCGTAGTCGTGGCGCTTGAGTTGGATGGCGGGGGAATTTTATTTTCCTTCTCGCTCACTCCTATGGTAGCAGCCGGATAGTGCCTTGGCAAGCTAACATCTTGTAATGATTTCAATAAACCAATCCATTTTGACCATTTCTCGAACACCGTATCAGATATATAATCATCCCAACTGATCTTTAATTTCCAAGTCTCTTGTAAGATAATTTTTCCATTTATGGTGTACGGTGCTAGAATGCCATATACGTCAAAAATGGACATTATTACTCGTAACATTTCTCTCTTGGTAGGTTTTTGTGTCCCATTTATAATATTTTCGGGTATCCGCTTGAAAGATACGTCGAATCTCAAAGTGTCATCACTTGGATGCCAAATCAATCCAAGCGTGCGTTCGCCTTCATAATGTTGGCCTATTTTGAATTTGACGGCTGCATCGCCTAGTAAATCTTTAGGTAGGCTCGCAAGTACTTGTTTACTATTACTCGTCCAATTCCGCATCTCGAACCCGCCTTTCTGGTGAATGGACATGACGTCATGAATCAGCTGTATCGCGGTCTCTTCGTTAGGTAGGCTGTCTATATAATCATCCATATAGTGACTTTTATATATAGCAGACGCCGCAGCGGGCATTGATGACTCATACTGCTTTGCGTTTTTGTTTTTTACAAATTGGGCTATGAAGGGCGAGCAATTAGCACCAAATATTAGAGACGTCATAACGTAGGTGTTTATAGGTTCTTCTGGTTCTTCTCTATACAGAAATCGGAAGGCGTCCTGGTCTTCTGGTCGAATCTTTACTCTGAGGAACATATCTTTAATATCTCCAGACACGGCTACTCGATTTTCTCTAAATCGCAACATAATGCCGAATAACGACATAAGTAGGTCAGGACCTTTTAATAAGTAATCGTTAAGTGATAACCCATTTGTTTTAGCTGCCGCGTCAAACACTAAACGCAGTTTCTTCTTGTTAGGGTTATCGACCCCAAAATGAGGTAAGTACCAAGTTCTCGGCGGAGTAACATTTAAGTTGGTACGTCTTTTTGCGTAGTCGTTATCAAATAGATGTCGTATGCGTTCTTCGTATCTTTTCGCATATTCTATGCTACTTTTTAATTTTAGTTCTACTCCTTTCAGTCTACACATAGCCGTCGGGTACGAGTCCGGCATCACACATCTCTCGTCTCGCCAAGGTAAGCCA
Organism: Cosmia pyralina; assembly: GCA_946251885.1. Classification (NCBI taxonomy): domain Eukaryota; kingdom Metazoa; phylum Arthropoda; class Insecta; order Lepidoptera; family Noctuidae; genus Cosmia; species Cosmia pyralina. Next base: position 11,558,887 of record OX276369.1, on the reverse strand, counting down.
ACATGCCATTGACCATTGATCAGTACAGAAGTTCGTTCTAAACATTCTACAGCGCGTAAGTCTTCTGAGTTTTGTCTTGGCCTGCCAGACACGCCCATGGATTCGACTGAGAATGACCGTCGTACCTCCTCCTGGATCTCTCGCAGTGTACATTCGGTTTCTATGACGTCACTAGTGACAAACAATGAGGAGTGACGTACAGTAGAATCAGGTAAGTCAACATTAGGCACCCTTCCATGCAGGCACCAACCCAGCGGAGTCCGGGTGGCACAGGGTTCATCGGGTCTACCCACCCTCATTTCCAAAGGTAAGAGAAGGTGACAATTATCTTGTCCGATTAAGACTTGTAGTTGTAGTTGTGTTTCTGTGCATAACTTATGGCTGACGTCACATAGGTGCGTGTAGTTTTTGCTATTTACTGTAGACAAACTTTGTGGTAGGTTTAATTCTTCAACAATTCGCGCGTCGATTGTAAACATCTTATCGTCGACACCACACAAAGTCACCTTTGCGCGCTGTGCATTGCACACTAGTTCGGTGTCGTTCCATGCGCCACACACACGAAGACATTCCCGGCGGCCGCGCAGCCCCACTTTCTCTGCCAGCGAAGCGCTAACCAAGGACACAGTCGAGCCGTCGTCCAGCAGCGCGGTCGTGCTCACTCTTCCGTTCGGTCCGTGAATGCTTATAGGTACAATTTTCAACATTACGGAACAGCTGACATTAATATTTGTTATTGTTTCCGATGGAACTTCAGTATCGGGTGTAACTTCGGGTTGTACCGCTGGCACGGATTCACTATTGTCTTGACGCGGCACATAATGTAACAGTCGATGATGAGATTGTCCACAATTGTTTATGTCACAGCTAGGAGCAGTGCATGTGTCCCTACGATGATGCGCTAGTAAACACTTGTAGCAAATACCGTTACGCTTTACGTGCAGCCATCTGTCCTTTCGTAGCGATTTTTTAAACTTTTTACACTCAGTTAATTTGTGATTAGTAGTACTACAATAACGACACTTTTCTCCACTTTGTTCGTCTTGCAATAGAACAGTTTGTATATTGTTCACTTTATCACTTTGTTTACGTTTGAAATTGTCCTTTCTAGGTTGTAATAAAGTAGCAGTACAGGTTGATATTTTCACAGCTTCTTCGGTGAGGAAATCTGACAGCACATCTAGTCTAGGTTTTGGTGATTCGGCAGTGATGAACGGGTAACTATAGTCTGTCCACTTCGCGAGCAGAGTAGTAGGTAGCTTGAATAAAATAATGTTAGCTACTTCCATGCCTTGTAAATATTCATGGCGACCAAGGGCTCGTACAGCTGCGACGTAGTTCTTTATTTTGACAGAAAAGGGCACTATTTCTCGATGGTAATCTGTAGACAGGTTGCTCATCTTTTTTATATCTGACACGATGTGAGAAAGGATGACGTCAACGTTTCCGAATTGCAGTTTCAAAGTGGAAATTACGTCTGCCGATGGAGCACCACTGATAAGCAGGCCGGCGACAGCTTCTTGAGCGGCGCCGCGTAGACACTTACGTAACCGCCACAGGTTTTCTTTATCGGTGAAATGACAGATTTCTGTGGATTCCATATACGCTTGCTCGAAATGGAGCCACTCTTTTGGGTCGCCGCTGAAACTAGGAAGTTCTTTCGGTGTGCTGAGACGACTTATCAGTTTAGTATTTTGCTGGATGGCGGAGGACGTGACGAGTTCTTTGACTGCGCTCGCAAGCTGTTGAACTGCTCCTTCTGAGTCGACCGGGTTCGTGTGCGACTTGTATTTATCACTGTCAAGCTGTTGTAGTTCTTGTTGACTACGCTCCATCCACTTTTCAATATCACGCGCGCCGTTATTTTGTTCCGATGTTTCTGATGGTGGACTGTATTCTTCTTCGAGTTCAGCTAGGTCCGCCGCTAATTTTCTATCGATGAGTTCCATTTCAATACGCGCCTTTGCCTGGGCTGCTTCTAGTTCCAGTCTCTTTTTCTGTGCTTGTATCGATTGTGATGATGACGGTTTCTTGGACTTGACTGACTGACGTGATGTATGTGAAGGCGGATTTTGTCTTCCGGTTCGTTCCGATTTCATTACACTCGCGGCACAAGAACTTTGTACTTTAAGTTCATCATCTTTATTTTGTACTGGTGTAGGCGGTGGCGGTGGCATTTCCTGTGTTCCAGTTGCCGATTGTAGCTTTGCCTCCAACTCCTCCTTTTCTCTCAGCTTGCTAGTGGTACTGCGGGTGTTTACCATGTTTCTCTTTGGCGGCGGAGTAGTAAACATTCACGATTTGGCTCGAAGACCACTGATAATGATGTGGAATGAGGTAAACACCGCGTATTCAGCAAAAGGATTTATATTTGTAAATGTAGGGTTGGAGCACAATTTTTGAAAGTAAGGAAGCGCGCACCGTCCGTAGCGTTAGAAATGGCACTGCGTCATCGCAATTTAAAATGGTGGTTCGGGCCTCGCCCTTGCACCCGCTCTGACCCCGCGCACTCCCTTTTACAATTTTTATTATAATATATGCGTAGGTATTTTGATTTATTACGCCGCTAACACCTACCTCTGCTCATTTGTCACGAGACTGAAGTTCTAGACTCCTACAGCGCTCTTGCAAGGTGGTACTGTCGTCTTTGGTCTTCTAATATACTATCTATTTCCTGTGCCAATCCTGAAACTTCACTTGCCAGATCTTTTACTGAGCTGTAAACAATACAACGTGCTGCCGCAATCGCGACATTCCTTCAAAACACTGGTAGGGCTATTGGCCAGTAATCGTAAAAATTATACTAAGATAAAATAATTCGTAAATTGAAAAAAAAAGTCAAACAAACTAAATAATAACCATAATTAGGATCACTCTATGCAAAAGACTCATTCAGGAAGCTATTGTTCTATGCCATCTGGTAAAAGGTCGTTGACCCAACACCATTTTTTTTTCATCGTTTGTCTATTGTTCCGACCCAGCTGATAAGTAGCTTCACGAAAAAAAAAAACGCGAGGTGCGTGGCCTTTTTTTTCTCTCGTTTGTTTCAATTTCATCTCTAGGCTACAGGTTGCTCAAAGATGCTATTTTAAAATATTGTAAATTAATAATAACGTTTAATGAAATCAAAATATCGTTTACGTGTGTTGAATTAATGTCGCAATTGCAGCTGCACGTTGTATATTCAAGAGAATCCTTCATTCCAGCAATGGAGATAGATCAGAGAATTCCCCCTCTCATGGATTTCAGTTCCGCCAACTCCTTGTTGATAAGCTTTCAAGTCCTCCATCCAATCAACGCCGGTAGTGACTCCGTCTACACCGTCAGTCTCTTCAACTCCAATAGCACATTCTCCATATCTGTCGCCATCATTGCTGCGTATCCGACCCGGGAACTCGATGTCAGAGCTTTGCAGGAATTGCACCTCCATGTTAATTTCCGATCACCGAGCATTCTCCATCCAGTTTCAGTGATACCAGTGCACGGAAAATCAAACTGATTGACAAGCATTTGACCCCGTTATTGACTTGACTGTCGCACCTCTTGCACTTGAACATTGTCTTATAATATTATTATAAAGTAATTCCGAGATTAGCTTATAAAAAAAACTTTGAGAAGCTTTGTCGGTACGACGGAGCGTCGCGCATGCGCCGCGAAAAACTGTAGTAAGAAGGTACCTAAGTTTGCGTTTGAGCTTCTTATTGGCCAACGCTTGCGACTGGCCCAGACCTTTTTCACGGCGGGCGGTATTTTCGATACGCAATACCTACAATGGTAACATCTTAATATATATTATAAAAAAAAGCAGCCAATTGCGTGTCGGGCCACGCGCAGTAATAGGATTCCGTGGTTGCACAATAATGCGGACTAAGAAGAGGGTTTTTTGTTGTTTCATGAATATTTGACTATTACTCGTAAACTTGGAAAGACTACTTAGTTGTGATAGTTTTCCTTTTAACTTCGTTATACACACATCAACACGGTCTAGGGATATTTTTAAAAAAGTGAATTACTATCAATGTGTTAATTATTTATATGACATGTATATATTTAAAAGATACGTTATTTAATATTCTACCATTTTTTAATAATGGTTAAGGTACTTAGATTAAAATTTCAGGATTTTATGGAAAAAAAATGAAGCATAGACGGAAACCGTATATGAATTAACTTTTAATTTGTGAGTAAAAACTGAAAAAAATAGAAAAATCATTTAATTTGTGTATAAAAACTTGAAGTTAGTAGTCTGAGAAAGCGCCCATGATGTTCATAACACATCGGCAATGATTCGGCATGCTCAGAACAAGGTTGTCAATGTCTTGCTGCGGAAAATTGACCCATGTCCTTCTGAGGTGCGCAAAAAGTTGATCTTCTGTAGCCAGATTTTCAGGAACTTCCTTCAGAGCTCTTCTTTGCAGCATATCCCACGCATGCTCAATGGGATTTAGATCTGGCGATTGAGCAGGCCAGTCTAAGGCCCTAACATTGTGTGTATGTAACCAAGCTGCTACCGTTCTCGCCGTGTGTGCCCGGGCATTGTCGTGCATTAGCACGAAATCTTGCCCCATTTGTGTTCTGTGGGGCAAGATTACGGGTCCCAGCACCTGTTGGACGTATCGTTCTGCCGTCATATTGCCCCGCACCCAAACGAGATCCGTCCGTCTTCCAAGACAAATTCCTGCCCAAACCATAATTGTTCCTCCTTGGTATGGGTGAACTTCCTGAGGGTTCTGGAGACGGCTCCATCGTCCAGAAACTCGCCAAACACGCGTCCTTCGTGAATCTGGATGGAAGCCGAACCTGGATTCATCCGTGAACAGCACATTGGACCATTGCTCACGGCCCCAGTCCACGTGGTTCCGAACCCATTCTAATCGTCGTCCACGATTGCCTCTCCGTAAAGGTGGGACCCGGAGTGGTCTACGAGAGCGTAGATTGCTTTCATGCAGTCGCCTTTTTACAGTTTGGTCACTCACAAGCACTTGGTGTTCCACTCGCAGCCTTTGGACCAATTGAGTCGCCGTTGCATTTGGTTGAGCTCGCGCAGTAATTTGCAAAAATCGGTCTTGTCTGGGGGTAGTGATGCGACTTGGCCCCCGGTACCTCTTCGCTACTTCACCTGTGGCACGATAGCGTGTCCACAATCTTGAAATTACATTTTGGTGGGTCCCTATGGCCTCAGCAACATTACGCTGTACAGACCCAGCTTCCAGCATTCCCACAGCTCGTAACATCTCCGCCCTCATCAAATGTCGGCGTTGCATGGCTACAATACCTCAATTTTAACTTTATCTTTCGTTTAAAAATGAAAAAAAACTGTAACTAAACGTAATTCGTATTGTTTTCTAAATTTCGCACAAATGAAAATTCCCTCTCCTACACATCAAGACATTTTTATGCCATCGAAACAAAAGAATTTTCAAAAATTTGAATTTGGAATTAGTCTGAGATAAATTACAAACAAATCGGTGTATAAAAGATTCCAATGCGGCCAGTACTTTTCGAGTTATTTAATTGAGTATGAAATATCCCTAGACCGTGTTGATGTGTGTATATACGTATACTACTACCGTGAATTTTTTCACCCATCCAATACTATCCGTTTAGCTGGCGGGGGGACACACTTGACTCTAACAAAAATTAGCACTTTAAAGCTTAATGTTTCGGAAACGGATCCCTAAATCGAAAAATTTCACAAACCCGCAATATTTTTGAAAGACCCGTCCAACAGAACACCCCACACCATGGGGTAGACGAGAAAAAAAAAACATCCCCACTAAACGTAAAGACGTTTAAAAAAGTTTTACCACTGTTTCACTTTGTGAGTACCACTTTGTCGGCGTGATGAATACGTATATCCATGCCAAATTATAGCTTTCTAGTGCTAAGAGTCTCTGAGCTAAGGTGCGGACGGACAGACGGACGGACATAGCGAAACTATAAGGGTTCCTTGTTGACTACGGAACCCTAACAAAGTCGGGTTTGTTCGAACACTACAGAAATCAATTGCGACATTCATACTCAAAACAATATTTTTTGTTTTCAAATTAATTGGCTCCAATTAATCTTTTTCATATTTTTAACTTTTTTACTTTATATTTATTTCTGGTTTTTTTACTTTTGAGCAAAACATCCTAGCTCAATTCTTAAAATATAAATTAAGTTTCCCTACATAATAAAAAGTTCTCAGCTTACGCCTTCGGGAACTTTGCGCGTTTACATTAGAATATTCATAGCTTCGACGGGACAACGTCTGTCGGGTCAGCTTTTAATACAATAGTTGACTATTATAATAAACTATTGTCTTGCCCCGGCTTCGCTTTGTCTTGACAAAACAGCGATATTTCTTTATTATATGTAGGTAAGGTAAGCCTAATAATAATGTTTTATACACATAAACCTTCCTGAATAAATTCTCTGAATGATGATGAAACCGCATCAAAATCCGTTGCGTAGTTTGGAAGTACAACGCGGCCACACAGACAGATAGGAAAGCACTAAGCACTTTAATTTATAATAGGTAGTACTAGCGATAGCGACTCGACCCTGCTTCGCACGGTTTTTACGACTTGACAAAACATGAATGTTTCTATATTATAGGTATATGTTTTTTTTTTGAGTTTAGAACACAAACATCCATTTTTAGGGTTCCGTACCTCAAAAGGAAAAAACGGAACCCTTATAGGATCACTCGTGTGTCTGTCTGTCTGTCTGTCTGTCTGTCCGTCCGTCTGTCACAGCCAATTTGCTCCGAATCTAATGGACCGATTAAGTTGAAATTTGGTGCACATATGAATTTCTGTGACCCAAACACGGACGGGTAAAGTAAATAAATGAATTTTGAAGATAGAGGTCACTTTTGGGGGGCAAATAAGAAAATTAAAAAAAAAAGGTTTGCATACTACACCATGTGGCATGTCAAATGAAAGGGCTTACTATGAGGGTCTCAAATATATTTTTTTTATAATTTTAAAATAAATAGTTTTAAAGTTGTTAAGAAGATAGACGAAAATTGACCATCCCCCCCCCCCCCTTATCTCCGAAACTACTGAGCCTAAAATTTGGAAAAAAAATACAGAAAATAGATGTTTACCTGTAGATTATAAGAAAACCTATAAGAAGTCTGTGGTCTTAAAATAACATGGTAAATCTATCAATATTGTAAGTACAAACCTACATTTACAGTTGGAATGTATGGGAGAACATGTTTTTCAACTACAATGTTAAGTTTGTTCTTAAGATAAATTCATTCCAACTACGGAACCCTTCATTGTGCGTGGTCCGACACGCACTTGGCCGGTTTTTTTATTTATCTTTTACAAATAATATACAAGTTAACACTATTTACACTAGGTACTAAATTAAATGACTAACTAACTAACTATACAAATAAATACAAAAACAAAAGGACACTTAGGCGTCGAAGTACCTACTCGTCCGCATCGATGTCATCCGGAAACGTGCCCAGAAGACTGGCAGCATTGCCACGTTGAATGGCAATGCTGATTCTTTGGCCAAAGAACGAGCCAGCCCTCTGGTCACGTGAAGTCTCGACCAGTCGGCGAGAAATTTCCTTGAAAAGTAGACGCGCACTCGGGCCCCATGATCCCAGCGTTTCGACCCCAATCGGAATCGGAATCGAATAATTTCGGAATTCGGTGGCAAAAACGAAAATACATTTAATCAGACACCGACTTCCGAAATTAAAGTTATTTTTCACTTTGTAGTTTTTGGAAGTTGGTTGTATTTTTTTGTAAAAAAGTTTTATAATTACCTAGTATAGATGGATACAAACAATACAATTTACAACAATAGCGGCACCGGCACTGGCAAACTCGCGTCTAGGCTGATATTGTTCAGGGGAATTTCCATTTTTGACAATACTTAGCTGTTTTTTTTTAAAACTAACAATATAATTTTCATTGAAAACAATGGGCAACAAATTGCGCAAAGAAATTAGTTTTGACAATAGCTGCTTAACTTGCAAATAACAAAAAGTTATACAATTATTAGATTAAATTTACATTCAAACAATAGACAACAATTAGACTTATTACCCCTCCCCACTTCGAGAAACCTTGACCCCTGTCATACAGGCTGTCCTAGTTCAGGGGTCGAGAGTCGAGACGAGATCTCATTGATGTGTGGTATACTGAAATTTGGAAAATAAATTACTATTTCTATTCACTAGGTATGTATAGATTAAAGTAGGTACTTACAAATAAAAATCAAGCTGTGTCGTGCACACTTAAGGGGAACAAGGTGTGATTTTATGTTTACGTGTTATTGTGTTTTTTTTTTTTTATAATAAAAAATAATAAGTTTACAAAAAAGTCTAAATATGTAGTGCAGTAGTAAATATTAATCTAGGCCTATAATAATAATAATAAAATAATCGGGCTAAAAATTAAGGTATGACAAATATAAAATTACAGTTGCAAAAAAATATAATTCTGAAGGTAATGTAGTGCATCGCCCGATCTAGGTTTATTTTAAACCTGTGTTTCAGGCCATATCTCTACGGCAATACTTATCAAATAGGACGGTCAATTAATTAAAATTAACATAATATTTTCTATGTCTAAGCAGGATAATATTTTCTATGTTTATGATGAAACATGCATGGTCCGTGCGCTAAGGTAGCCCGCGAAATTCAAATTCTCTGTTTTTTGCAATTTGCAGGTCAGTGTCAGGTTGTATGTTGATTAAAATATGATTCGCGACTATAATAAATTTATGTATTTACATAATTTTAATCGTTAGAATCACCAATATAACTCCATAAGTTAGAATCTCAACTCTCATGATTTCTTGAAATTTTATCTATGAAAATCATCAATACATCTCTAAGCGATTTCGTGCAGATTCGTCGAACGAAATCTAACGACTCTGCACGAAATCTAACTTAGAGAGATGTATTGATGATTTATATGATTAAAATTATGTAAATACATATGTTTTATTGCCGCGTATCATAATTTGATCAAGATACAACCTGACACGGACCTGCAAATTGCATAAAACGCAAGAAATTTTGCATTTCGCGGGCTATCACAGCGCATCCTCTTTAAGGAGGATGATTTGACCTCATGATTTCATGAAATCGCTAGATTTGAGGTCAATTCTAACTTATGGAGTTGTATTGCTGATTCTAATGATTATAATTCTGTAAAGCCATATAGTTACAGCCGCGTATCATATTCTAACCAACATACAACCTGACACTGACCTGCAATTTGCAGGTCAGGTTGTATCTTGATCAAAATATGATACGCGGCAATAAAACATATGTGTTTATATAATTTTAATCATTAAAATCATCAACATATCTCTCTAAGTTAGATTTCGTGCAGATTCGTCGAATGAACGAAATCTAACGACTCTGTCAATTTCTTTTTTTTTTTTTTTTTTTTGTAACTGTTCTATTATGCACAAATAAGATACACACACACATACCCTCACACATAATACAGACACATAAAATACTATCACACAATATGTACCGCGCGGAAAATGGAAATCACTGACATTGGTGCCAATCTGCCTTGAGCAAGGCTGGTGATCAATGCTGATGCCTTCTCTGTAAGATGCGCACAGAAAGCATTAAGGACCACTAACAACTGCTTGCTTGCACCGCATTACTATACATACACACATCAAAAGTGTCTAGGGATCAACATATATTTTTGCAATAACTTTTCTCCTGATTGATATTAATTAAAATTTTCTTTAAGGATTCATCAAATAAAGTGTTTTCGTTTGTCACAGTAACGATAAACCAAGTCACCTTTGCATTAATAAAGAAATTTGCCATTTTCCTAATAAAGGGATTTTTGACATTTGAACCACTAACATTAAAGTTCGAAAAAAAGACTGAAATAACAGTTTTCTTTAAAATTTTATTGGGTAACTTAAACAATTAATAATCCGTGTTTCTACCGCGAACACTAACAACACAAGAACATCGGTTTGGCATACTCAAAATGAGTTCATCCAAATCACGCTGTGGAATGGCCGCCCATGTTCGTTGCAACAACAAAAAAAGGTCTTCTTGCGACTGGATACCCTCCATATTCGGCAGAGCTCTTCTCTGTAGCATATCCCATGCATGCTCAATCGGGTTCAAGTCTGGCGACTGAGCAGGCCAGGGCAGGACATTGATGTTAGCTGCGGCGAGAGTCTGTCTTACAACTCTTGCGGTGTGCGGTCGTGCATTATCATGCATTAACTGAAATAAGGGACCGATTTGCACTTGTAGAGGAACGATGACGTCTGATACAATCGTCTCAGCATAAATTTGAGCGTTGAGGTTGCCTCTGATCCAAATCAACTCAGTTCTTCCGCCGATCCAAATACCCGCCCATACCATGATGGTTCCACCACTATAAGGATGGACTTCCTGGCAGGATTTTAATCGCTGTTGGCGTCCAGGGGTTCTCCAGTGTCGTATACGTCTTGTATCCGGTCTCATACCAAAACGAGACTCATCAGAAAAGCACACGAAACGCCATTGTTCTTCTGCCCAATTTCTGTGTTCAAGAGCCCATTGAAATCGAATCCTACGATTGTGCATTGCTATAGGTGGTACCCGTAGCGGTCTTCGGGAATGAAGGTTCACTTCATGCAAGCGGTTTCTGACTGTTTGGTCGCTAATTAAGTTCCCTGAAGAGTGATGAAGCCTCACGGCTAACATCATGGCGGTTATAGTTGGAGCTCTTCGAGTTAAGATTTGAATGTATCGGTCTTGTCTCCGTGTGGTGCAGCGATACCGTCCTCCATGGCGCTCAGCCACGGTACCAGTGCTTCGGTAACGTGTCCAAAGTCGACTGATAACACTCTGACTTGTATTCAGAGCTAAAGCCACAGTACGTTGCCGGGAACCAGCTTCTATCATTCCCACGGCTCTGAGCATTTCTTCCCTGCTTAAATGACGTCGCCGCTCCATAATAACGTTGGTTTTAATCAGTAGTAGGGAAACAGTAGCACTAATAATGTCTTCAATGCGTTGTATGTTTTTATAGGGAAAATATTGACAGCTGATTTTCATCTTTTACTCTAATTTGATTCACAGTTCCTGATTCAAATTATGAAATGCACCAAAAAGGATCCATATAAATTTATAAAATCATAAATTTATTACAAAGCCACATCTCAATCTCAAGAAATCCGCATAAAAATGCTTGATCCCTAGACACTTTTGATGTGTGTATATTAGTAAGGTTAGAAGTGAATCCGCCTAGCCTTTTCCCAACTATGTTGGGGTCGGATTCCAGTCTAACCGGACGCAGCTGAATACCAGTATTTTACATAGAACGACTGCCTATCTGACCTCCATAACCCAGTAACTGGGTAATAATATACCCCTTGGTAAGACTGGTTGTCAGACTTTCGGGCTTCTGATGACCCATAACAACTGTCAAAGATCCACGAATGACAGCCGGGACCAACGGCTTAACGTGCTTTCCGAGGCACGGAGGATTCTTGGCATGTAAAGATGGTCACCCATCCACGGACAACCCCGGCAAGCGTAGCTTAACCTGATAGATCGACCCGTGCGGCTGTTATTACTTAGCCACAAGCTCCTCCGTGGTTAGACAAGGTTAGAAGTATTTTCACCAAATAGTGTAAGATAAATTTTGTTGCAGTTTGTAACTGAAGACAATAGACCGATTAATGCTTGTTTCTTCTGCTACGCTAAACTAAAGCAATGCTACAGATTACTGAGACAATGTCTGGAAGCTGAAGAGCTCTTTGCTCAGATGATGAATGAGGATTATGAGGTGAGCTATTCTTCAACAGACATTTATTATCATAATTTCAGTATAATAGTATGGATGTGATTCCTCTCAAGCTCATAGCTATTGTGTTGGGATTTCATGCCAACCATACCATCAAGTGTTGAATGTTGATTTGTACGCTATTGTCAAATATAGGTGTTTACTTGTTAAATACTCCACATAATACTGTTGCCACTTCTATAATGAGACTTGTTTGTGGAAGTTCGGTCCTCTCTCATGTCAGCGCGAGCTATACGATAATAGCTTGTGCAGTGGTCAGTGAGGTTACAGCCGAGTCTGCGGGGTGTATTGGACCTACCTAAGTATCCTCACTTGTGGAGGCTGTTTTGAATGACTTTAGTGTAATGCAAAAAAGTCTGACTGATCACCAGCATATTTTCCTAATACTATAATCAACTTTTTGCAGCCCAATCCTATAATAACCCAAGACCACTTTGAGTTTTGCAGTGGCTTTATTAAATCTCCTACAGAAAACAGAAGTATAGTTGAAGAATGTCAAAGAGAAAGCATTGCTATCCAAGAAGAATTACCAGCTGTTTGTGCGGGACTCGATGATGTTATTGAGCCAATGGAGGAACATCAAAGTGATGGTATGTTTTTAACAGCAAAAATAATATTCTCAAAACTATTTTGAACTATGTACTATGGGCCAAAGTTCCGCATGATCACCTCAAAGGCGATAATAGCATAGCATGGCTCACGACTCTATCGCACAATGTTCGTTTGTCACTAGCTGCACTCTCGTAGGAATATTTTCTTAAGTGAGCATGCTTAAGTTTGGTCCATAGAACTTCAAAGTTGTGGCAGTGTTTAATTAAACTTAACAGTAACCACCTAATGTTGCTAATAAAACAAATATCAATAATAAACAAGTAATACTTTTGACTGTTTTTGTTTACTTACAGAGCTAGGACCGGAAAATTTAGACAATAACTGTATAGATGTATTAGATATACCACCACCCCAGTCTGAATCAGATTTAGAAGATGATGTGCCTTTAGTGGAGTTAAAAACGGAAGTGCGAGAAGAAGTATCTATGAAGAAACGAAGAGCCAGGGAGATGAAAAGTAAGTACATACACATAAAAAACTCACGCCTCCTTCCCATAGGGGTTAACACATTTACTGCCACTCCGGTAACAGCACCCTAATTGCGTAACATAGAGTTGGTTTCATTTTGAAACAAATTGCTAATCCATTGCTTCATATGTTCGAAAAATTTGTCTGCTCGATAGCGTAAATAACGCAATGAATGATGTTGAACTGTCAAAATGAAATCAACTCCGATTGATAATGTGTTATGCAATTAGGGTGCTGGTGGCCGGAGAACAATAAATTTTCTTTTGTGTCTACTGATGACTTTCATGTCATTATAAGGAAGAAGACCGCATCCTTAATAAGCAGAATGGAGGCTAGCAGCAACATCATTTTGAAAACCCTAGCTGAACAGCACAATGCGCCAATACTCAGACACTCTGTCCGATTGCTTGTGTGGCAGTGATGGACAATAGTTATGTGTACTTGAATAAATCTATGCATTTTCAGTTTACACTGACCTCTCATTGTAAGGAAATCCAATACAATTCGAGATCAGCTTATACTGGAAATGTATAGCTTGATCTGTAGCCGTGCGTACGTAGCTACTTTGTGCTTTACGTGATGAAAGTACCTACTCATCAATACAAACAACTTTTACTATGAGGCCAACCCTGAAAACGTGAAAAAAAAATCTACTGATCCTTAGTAAACTGCATCAAAATACGTGGGATCAGCTGACTTTATTTATCATATCAACATTTTTTTTAATCAGATGTACCTATTTCTATAGCTCTTAGCGTTTTCAAGTTACGATGAAATTAAAAAAAAAATTTTTTTGGGGCTCCATTGTTTTTTTATATAAAAATTGCCCCCCCCCCCCCTCGATATTATTTAGGAACAGCCTAAATAATTGTTCTCAACAAACAGCCAATCTTTATCATGCCTTGCCTACTCACACTGAAGCATTCCGACGTACTAGTACCATATTCACGTCCACCAAACCACGACACTCACCACACCACCCATCAAGACGAATCAAACTCGACGCGGTTGTGTCGCTTAATTACCGAGTTCCTATGGCCATCTTCCAGCTCCATCATCAGACCCTGGTTACCATCTAGCACCAAAGTACTCGTCAAGACGAATCATAAGAGCCCAAACTCGATGGGGTTGTGTCGTTTAATTACCGAGTTCCTATGGCCATCTTCCAGCTACATTATCAGACCCTGGTTACCATCTAGCACCAAAATAGTCGTCAAGACGAATCATACGAGCCCAAACTCGATGGGGTTGTGTCGTTTAATTACCGAGTTCCTATGGCCATCTTCCAGCTCCATCATCAGACCCTGGTTACCATCTAGCACCAAAGTACTCCTCAAGACGAATCACACGAGCCCAAACTCGATGGGGTTGTGTCGTTTAATTACAGTTCCTATGGCCATCTTCCAGCTCCATCATCAGACCCTGATTACCATCTAGCACCAAAGTACTCGTCAAGACGAATCATAAGAGCCCAAACTCGATGGGGTTGTGTCGTTTAATTACCGAGTTCCTATGGCCATCTTCCAGCTCCATCATCAGACCCTGGTTACCATCTAGCACCAAAGTACTCGTCAAGACGAATCATACGAGCCCAAACTCGATGGGGTTATGTCGTTTAATTACCGAGTTCCTATGGCCATCTTCCAGCTCCATCATCAGACCTTGGTTACCATCTAGCACCAAAGTACTCGTCAAGACGAATTATACGAGCCCAAACTCGATGGGGTTGTGTCGTTTAATTACTGAGTTCCTATAGCCATCTTCCAGCTCCATCATCAGACCCTGGTTACCATCTAGCACCAAAGTACTCGTCAAGACGAATCATTGGTGGTGGTCAACGTTTCAGCTCACCCGAAGAAGCTGTTGACGCATACAAATCGGCCATTTTGACTACCGGCGGCGGCGGCGGCGCGGCGCCCTGTTTACTTGAATTAAACTCGGTTCAGTTGTAATAGATTTGTATTTGTATCAGCACAGCATCCAGGCGATAGCGGAAGAATATCGTTAAAACAAACATTATATGAATCTTGGTGGTTATTCACACTGAGTACTTACAATAAAACTAATGTTTTACCGAGTTTAATTCAAGTAAACAGGGCGCCGCGCCACCGCCGCCGCCGCACCGTATCGCGCCTAAAACCTTATAACGTTATCGTGGACGGTAAGCGTCTTCATATATTTCCATACATTTTTCTTCCCTGTGTTATCGTGATACCGTGGTTACGATAAAAATAAAAAAAGTGCACATTGCTTGTCAGCCTAGCGTTATGGCGTAGCGTAACATCAAGATGTTTTTAAAAATAAGTTTTAGAATAAATTCTTTATCTTTGATTTTGACTTAAAAGCCTCAGTAGCCAGTTCATTAAATTCCAAAAAAAAACTAGTGTCAGTTGTCAGGTGCTGCTGGCTGGCACTGTCAATGTCAAGTAGCGACGCTCTAGGACGCTACCTTGTAGCGTACGTAATGTTAGCAATTTAGAATTCTAACATTAGCATGGACTAGACTTCATGAATGTTGGTTTTATTAATCTATTGAATTGAGTAGTGCAACTCCCTATTTATTTTTATACTCTTTGGTATCTCCACTTCAAAAGCAGAAGCCTGGCATAACCTGTTCGGTAATAATTCCCTTTTGGTAGAGTAGTTTATTCTCCCTTATTTTTATTATTATACTGACTGATACTCTTTGAGTGTATTCTTTGCTTTTGTTCCATCGATCTTATATATCGATGTTTTGTTCTAAGCTATAGCACCGTGCACCAGGCAGACCTCCAAAAAATAAAACAAAAAGTATTTTTTTTATTTACTTACGTAAATATTGGAGAAATGTATTAAGTCCACACAGATAACGCACACGACATCAATAATAATAAAAGAACTAAAAATTGCTCACGTTATTTAAAGTTTAGAAGAATTAAAGAAGAAGTTGTATTCATATTTTTTGCCAGTAATTTACACTCAGTACTATTTAAATATGGCAATGGAAAAACTGAAAAAGTGTAGGATATGTTTAGTGGAGAATGTTCAGATGTATGTGGTTGTCAACAAGAACCTGCAAGAGATATATGAGAAGCTGACTGATGTCCCAGTAAGTATATACTTTGTAAAAATTGAAGACCTAATAGATGACAGTATTCATTCATCTAAGTCAGCAGACGTCCACTGCTGGATAGGCCTCAAGACCAAGAGTCACCGCATCAACCGGTCCTGTGATTCTCGCATCCAGCAAGCTCCTACCAGGTCACCTGTCCACCTTGTGACAGACCTACATACTCTGTCTTCGCTGCTCCAGAATCTTTTGCCCCAACTCTTTGGACTGTATAACAATATATTATGAGAGTATTCAAAATAAACAAATAGTCTGAGGGTAGTTTTGTTGCAGTTTGTAACTGAAGACAGCAGACCGATGCTTGCTTGTTTCTTCTGCTGCTCTAAACTGAAGCAATGCTACGAATTGCAGAGAAAATGTTTGGAAGCCGAGGAGCTGCACGCTCAGATGTTGAATGATGACTATGAGGTGAGGTTTGACTTTGACAGACTTTTAATTATAATTTTAATATAATTGGGACGTGACCCTCCTGTCAAGATAATATTCTGATAGAATTTCAGGTTCTTTAATTGGATATAACTGCTTTTGACAAATGTTGTTTGCGATGTTACATTTTAAATACTCCACGTAACACTGCTACTTCTGTACGAAACTTGTAAAGTAAATGCAAGTAATAACGGTCCTGTCTCATGTTGATACTGAGCTATCAAATTCAAATTCAAAAATTTCATTTTGAGCAAAGACTCATATAGGGTTAGTTGTTCCTTAAAACGAAGTGTTAGTAAACAACACGAAACGATGGCACATGTAACTGACAGCAGTGGATTATATACGGACAGTCCACTCTGTCAGCTATACATACAGCTCACGCAGTGGTCCGTGATGTTGGTAGCGCCACCAACTGTCCAGGGTGCGCTGAACCTACTTCTTCTTCTTCTGGCTGAGCATATTAATGACTAGCACTTTGCATTCGGCTTCGCTCTGGTGGGTTTCGGGAAATATGAAATGGGAACAAAAATCATTCCTTATTCCTTGTCTACATTATAAAGGGAACCTCTGTGCAAAATTTCAGCTTTCTGGGTCCATTGGTATGGGCTGGGCGTTGATGAGTCAGTCAGGACTTCTCTTTTTATTTATATAGATAAACATTTGTGCTCATAGTGACTGTGATCATAAGCATAAATTGACCTAACACTTTAAACAACTTGTTACAGACAAAACCTCTAATAAACCAAGATCTGCTAGAGTTTTGCAGTGGGCTTACTGTAACTCCAATAATGCACACAAGTATAGTTGATGAATTTCAAACGGAAAGCATTGCTATCAAAGAAGAATTACCAGCTGTTTGTGATCCCCTAGGCCTATATGATATTATTGAGCCAAATGAGGAGGAACAAAGTGATGGTATGTGTTAAAAATTAAAAATAAAATAATAAATAAAGATGTATGTTATATTGATCAAAAATGTTTTAAACTAATTCAAAGTTTTGATTGTGTTTGGTTTCATTCAATTTAATGGTAACCACATTATATTGTGAAATAAAACAAATGTTAATATGAAACAAGTGAATATTCTTGACTGTTAATTTGTATAATTATACTTTATTGTACACCATAAAAATACATAACAAAAAAACATATCAACACTACAAAATATATAATGGGCCAGCCTTATCATTTTCTTTTTTTGTTAACTTACAGAGCTAGAACCGGAAAATTTTGATATAAGCTGTATAGATGTATCAGATATACCACCACTCCAGCCTGAATCAGATTCAGAAGACGACGTGCCTTTGATGGAGTTTAAAACTAAAATAGAAGAAGAACAAGAAGTATCTAAGAATAAGCGAAGAGCCAGGGAGATGACAAGTAAGTATTAGTTAGTTAATCTACAGGTAAGCAAACAGGCCGATGGTTCACGTGATACGAAGTGGTTAGCCGCTTACATGTGTTGAATTCTATCCATAGGACTGTAACTCGGAAATCACAATTGATAAACTAGGACCAACATGGTTAAATTAATAAACTGTTATTTTCTGATAACAATAACAAAACCATGGCCAGCAAGACAACCAGTCACCACAAATAGTAGGGTCACACGTCCAACAGTTAACCACTCGTACACAGTTAGCCATGCCCATAATTGATAAATGCGACGTTGCTAATTCGTACTGCCAAGCGACATAGACTGCAAAGCGGATACCCGCCCCGCTCCCCAGTTGGTAGCGAGCTCGCGCTCACGACCGTCGAGTGACAGGCGATAGTGTGAAAACACGTGGCAAAACATAAAAAAAAAAATAAGTACTTTTTCGTTGTACATCTTTTTGTTAAATATTACAAGAATCGTAATATGTTGACTCTTTATGTATACAAAATGGGCTTCTTTCGACATAATGTATTGCGTGTGTAGTGTTCGTAAATTGAAAAGTTATATTAACCGAAAACTTGCGGGAGATGGGTGGTCTACAGTTAACCAAATCACGTTGTCCAACAGTTAACCATGACCAACCACGGCACGGCTACCTGTACTGTATTGTTATGTTTGTGAAGTAGGTACATGTTACGTTCCTACCAATTACTTTAATGTTTTATAATTATTTTGTGTTTTAGTTATTATTTTAAATGCTATCTTATTTTCATAAGAAATATAAATACAAATTAAAGGTTTTGATTCGTTATGCTCTGCTTTTGTTGATTTATCTGTAAGAACCATAAGGAAAAAAAATATTTTGTTGTATTTGATATAAGTTTACTTTATTATTAACTAGAAGACTGATTTCTAGCAATTGAAAAATATAAAGTTTTTATACTCAATGGTTAAATGTGTACACTATGGTTAATTGTAGCACCACTCCCTGGTTAATAGTGTACCATGGGGTGGACACAGTTAACCAAATCCAATTTTTTTAATAAAGTTCGTTTCTTGAAAATATATTAGTAAATCAAATGTTAATTTAATACAAATATGTAGCCAAATAACCTACCTCTTCATAATTGCCGACAAAAGTAAATTATGAACGAAAAATTACGCGCTATGGTGGTTAGAAATTTAGATGGTTAACTGTTGAACAGGTCGCCCTACTCATTCGCGAGCATAACGCTAAGATCAGCCCACTAGCATTTTGGGCCCTGATGCAATCACAAGCAGTGACATCTAGGGAGCATACAAAAAAATGTATCCAATCACGCAAGTGGTGGTCACGTAACCTGTTTCTAGCCTGCCACTAGCCAAGAGGGACCAAATAACCTCTGAAAGTGTGGTCATGATACCTTGGGAAAGCATCATGTTTATACTCCAACCCCCCTTTTTATATGAAAATGTCTGATAACGAGAATGTGATGTCATGCGATCCGGCTAACGCCCGGCTCTCGCAGGTACCGGGGCCTGCGAGTGTGAAATATGTTACCGAAGACCGCACAGGGGTAGGCAACCAGGCCGCTGTGTTGGTAAATGTGCCTGGAAGCAGTAGCAGCAGCAGCAGCAAAAAGCTTGTCCAGCAAGCCTTACATCCAGGCTTGTTTATGAGACAAAAATCCTCTTCCCTGGGGAGTAATCAACAAATAGGAGCTCGTTCAACCTCCGATAAGCAACTTCTGACTCCCGATACAGAGATGGAGACTACACCAATTTGTCCTCCAACATTGCAAAGAGTTCCTGTCAGCAGAAATCCAAAGCGGCAAAAATTCTCAAACAGTCCCTCTCCCGAAACAGTAAAAACCTCAAATAGATTCACAGGTCTAACAATCGATCTCACTGAAAGCATTGCGTTACCCAAAGATAAACGACCCACTAAACCGCCACCAATAGTCTTATATGGCATAGAAGACGTCAATAAGCTCACCGAACTACTTGCAGCTGTTGTTGACAAGAACCAATTTACATTCAAAATCGTCAACCGAAGCCAATTGAGAATAAGTAGCTTAGACATCGAAAGCTATAAACAAATTATATAAGTAGTACGAGAAAACGGGCTGATCGGTCACACCTTTAATCGAAAAGACCAGAGGTGCTTCAGAGTTGTAATTAGAAACCTGCATCCAACAACTCCAATGTCCGCTATCAAAGAAGACATTGAAGCTACAGGGAACATAATCACTGGAGAAATCATCAATGCAAAGTTTGGGCCTGACAAAAAACCAACCACGCGTATTGAAAGTGTAGCACCGTACCGATCTGTGTGTGATTTGACAACTACGATTTGTGTGATCGTCGTGACACGTAATGGCGACCGGTCGGCATACAATGTGCATATAATGTGTGGGTGAGGCGTGCTTGTACAAACGGTCCCGTTATACTTACTGTGCTTCAGTTTCGATATGCGTGGCGCGGAGTCCTTTTTTTTTCTAGTCCGTGTGACAACCAAACTTCCCACTGCAATTACTTCATTCTAAGCCGTTGGTCAATATACGCGGAGTAAATAATAAACGGATTCAACTGTATGTTAGACATAAAATAAAAAAATAAAATAAGCCTTTATTGCTGGTTCTACAATGTTTACAAAATTATTTCTATATTATATCTACCAATTTTTCTTAAATATCGACGTTCAGTGCACTTTTACTTTAAACTGCTTGTCCTTCGACAAAGGCCTCCTCTAAAGATTTCCACCTTTTTCTATCTCTCGCCTTTTGAATCCAGTCTGGACCAGCTACTCTTTTGACGTCGTCTTCCCAACGTTTCACTTGTCGTCCTTTGCTCCTTTTTCCCTCCCTTACCATTCTGTTATTATCTTTGTCCATTTCTCTTTTTCCTCTCTTAACATATGTCGTGTCCACCGCCATTTTTGTGTTTTACATAAATTTTCCGCATCTTTAAACTTAGTTATACTTTTTATTTCTTTTAATCTTACTTTATCTCTTCTCTTGACTCCAATTACACTTCTTTCTATACTATTTTGACATACGTTTATTTTATGGATTAGTTGTTCTGTTAATGCCCATATTTGGCAACCATAAGTCAAGCACGGCAGAATACATATGTTGTAAATTTTCCTTTTGTCTTTGATTGGCATGTCTGTTCTTCATCACTTCGCTAAGGGACCAAAATCTCTTCCAAGTGTTAGCTATCCTTCTATCAATTTCTTTATGCATAGTATCAGTTGTAGAAATTAACTGTTCTAGGTAAATATAGTCTTCTACGTAGTCTATTGGTTCCCGATTTACTGTGATACTGGTCTGTGAGGAATTGGTCATAATTTTGGTCTTTGTCGTGTTCATTGACTGCCCTGCTTTCGCACTTTGATCTGATAATTGCTGTAGCATTTGCTCTAGCTTTTTTGGGCACTCAGAAAACAGAATCAGATCGTCTGCAAAGCGTAGATGGTTTAAGTTTTCACCATTTATGTTGAGTCCATTTTCGTGTTCTAAGGAATCAAAGGCTTTATTAAATCAACGAATCCCAAATAATACGTTTTGTTGTATGCTTTATATTTTTGTAAAACTTGTCTATGAACATGTATGTGATCTATGGTTGAAAATTTACTACGGAAACCAGCTTGCTCCAACCCAAACACGGACGGGTAAATAAATGAATTTTGAATATAGAGGCCACTTTAGGGGGGCAAATAAGAAAATAAAAAAAAAGATAATGGAAACTACACCATGTGGCATGTCAAATGAAAGGCCATACCATGAGGGTCTCAAATATATTTATTTTATAATTTTAAAATAAATTGTTTTAAATTTATTTAAGAAAATAGACGAAAATTTACTATTCCCCCCTTATCTCCGAAACTACGGAGCCTAAAATTTTGAAAAAAAAATACAGAAAATAGATCATTACCTATAGATTACAGCAAAACCTATTAGAAGTCTGTGGTCCTAAAATACTTTCGTTTATTTTTTTACTAATTTCTGACGCATTTAATAAAGTTGAAACCTTCTAAATACAGATGAATAAGTTAGTAATTCCGCTGAACAGTGTTTGTGTGTTGACTCTGATCAAAGTGTAACTTTGATCAGTCTTCTGGAACAGACCATATTACGTTGATGTTAGTACAGTTTTGCATGTCATGTCTCTGGTGATAAAGTGCATTGTTCAAAGTCACCAGACATTCCTCCTTATCGGTCCTGGTATGAATCATGCAATCCGCTATTATTTTGATTCGTGTACATGTCAATCCGCTTCCAACATTGTACTGACCAGATTTATAATTACAGGGGCGACCGTTGCGAAGAAACTAAAACTAGAAACACGAAGAACAACATTAGAGGATGCAATAACAGCCGAGCAAGCAAAAAAAGAAAAATTACACTCGAAAGTTATCAGGGTAACTCAAAAACTGACGTCCAAACCTGGCACTTATTTCAAAGAGCCTTACAAATATGATCGGCGTAGTTTTATAAATCCAGTAAAAAAAATACAAATTGGTGAAAAATCTTACAAGTGTATTGAATGTCAGCGTAGTTTTAGTCGATTATTTCATTTACAAAGACATAATCTAATTCACACTGGTGAAAAACCCTTTAAATGTGACGTATGTAAGCGTAGTTTTAGTCGAAAGGATGATTTAATAAAACATAATCTAATACACACTGATGAAAAACGTTACAAGTGTGACGTATGTCAGCGTAGTTTTAGTCAACATAGTACTTTAAGAAGGCATATTCGTATACACACTGGTGAAAAACCTTACAAGTGTGACGTCTGTCAGCGTAGTTTTAGTCTACATACTAGTTTAAGAAGGCATATTCGTATACACACAACAAAACATATGCAGAAACATACTGGTGAAAAACTATACAAATGTGACGTATGTCAGCATAGTTTTGTTCGAAAGGATGATTTAACAAAACATAATCGAATACACACTGGTGAAAAACCTTACAAGTGTGACGTATGTCAGCGTAGTTTTGTTCAAAAGGGTGGTTTAACAAAACATAATCGAATACACACTGGTGAAAAACCTTACAAGTGTGACGTATGTCAGCGTAGTTTTAATCAACATAGTACTTTAAAAAGCCATATTCGTATACACACAACCAAAAAACAAGTGTGACGTATGTCACCATACTTTTGTTCAAAAGGGTGATTTAACAAAACATAATCGAATACACACTGGTGAAAAACCTTACAAGTGTGACGTATGTCAGCGTAGTTTTAATCAACATAGTACTTTAAAAAGCCATATTCGTATACACACAACCAAAAAACAAGTGTGACGTATGTCACCATACTTTTGTTCAAAAGGGTGATTTAACAAAACATAATCGAATACACACTGGTGAAAAACCTTACAAGTGAGACGTATGTCAGCGTAGTTTTACTCGAAAGTGTGATTTAACAAGACCCGACCAAGACCAAGACCAAGACCTGTAATTTAAATGGTGTGCATAATAAAGAGTATTCTATTCTATTCTATTCCATAATCGAATACACACTGGTGAAAAACCTTTTAAACGTATGTGAGCGTAGTTTTAGCCAATTCTGTACAAAGTCATATTCTTATGCACACTGGTTTAAAGCCTTATCAGTGTGATGTATGTCAGCGTAGTTTTAGTGATTATAAGGTTAAGGCCAAATCGAATGTATAGAATAGAATAGAATATTTATTTAGTCATAAGTTCACATTAAATAAATACTCGTAATAATAAAGTATGACAGCTGTATAAGATTATACAGTATGGGGACCGCTTATATGCAATAATTTCTAGGACACACTTGGTATCGCCTTTTCTGACGATATACAAAAAATGAACGAAATCGGTCCAGTAATTACGTCAAAAAGTAGAGTTTTCATTTTGATCAAATTTAAACACTCTGTAGAATTGGATCACTAGGTCAATGATTCTATGAACCCTTTAAAATGCGACGTTGCCACTCAGTGCAAACTATCACGACGCTGTTACGTACCTATTCTACTTATTTGCCGAAATGTAAAATCGGTACACCTGCACGACAGGCTGGAATTTAATGTAAAAAAAAAAATAATTCAACGTTTGAGTGCGTGCGCAAAACTAAGCGTGTACGGGAGACGCAGCCGCGGACCGCGCCGCCCGACGACACCCACATTCGATTAATACTGTAACGGTACGGCCCACTACCTCTCACAGACACAAGACCAGTACAGACTGACTATGAAAGTTAATGTTAATGTGGTTTTTTTTTCGGTATACTAGTACTTGGAATTTCCTATTGAACAACTTCCTTGGCCTGCCATGGTCGAACCTTTGTTTTGTTTACGCAAACATAATCCATCACTGGGACGCGCCAACATTTCCTGCGGGTGTACATCGGCAGCGGTGTCTTTTGGCGGCTTCTTTACACAGAGCGGCACGAGCCACGCGGCTTTCTTGAAAGGCGATTCAGCGAAATAATATTGCGGGGGGCGCGCGGGTGCGGGGTGCGCTCGCGCCACGTAGGGAAGCACACTTGTTATCGACTATTAGCTTTTGTTAAAAGGAATAAAGATAGATAATCAAAAAAGCTGTTTAGCTTTAAATACTTAGGTGGTGCTATGGTGTTTTAAGAATTATTGTCATAATTCTAAAAACCACTATGCCCTGAGTAGGTATTTAAAGCTAAACAGCTTTTTTGTTTATGTGTGTTCTTATTAAATATTATTAAGTAGATTTAGAGATAAAATGCAAAAAGTAAACAACAACAATTTATGAATTGTTTTCGCATGTTACATAGTTAGTTACCGACCGGCTTCCGGTTGATCGACAGACCCGATTGATACTCAGGATTACTCAGGAAGTCACTAACTTAACGGTAGTTTCGTAAACTGTTCAATCGTATTTTTAATGTCCAATTAATATTTTTAATTGTTAAAAATAAATATTCAAATTACACAAAGATAATTGTATTCTAATGCCTTGTTTCGGTAGAAAAATTACGTGTAAAAAGTTATCGATAAGCGTTAATTACGATAATTGCACCACTTGCCCTACATTATAATATTTTTTCGCCTAAATATTTCGTTCGTAGTGTTTTTGCGCGAACGATACTTCGCAGTCAGTGATACCGTCGGCACCGCGCGGAGTTCGCGCCGAAATTTTTTCGTTGCGTAAACAAATAGTTTTTATGGTTTAATTATTGTTTATAAGTGGATTGTTGTTAATGTGTGGTGTTTTATCGTTTCTACAGATATTGTGTTATCGTAATAAAGTGTTTTTTTGGTGAATGTTTGTGTAGATTAGATGTGATGTGAGAAAGTTTGAAGGTTATGTGAGTGAAAATTATCAAAACTAAAACTTAACGCATCGTTGCTAGATAAGGTCAGTTGTATTTGCATAATGAATGGTATAAGTAGTTAGGTAATCTAATAACGAAGCCAGGAAGGTATAACATGTAACGTTTAACTGGCTATGTATTAGCGAAATCTGCGTTTTTTCGAAGGCTTGCCCAAAAATCAACAAGTACTTCCAAATGTACTGACGTTTGTGGCACTTGCGCATACAGGAGGCCCGACGCACCAGAGGTTAATGTGTGGGCAGGTTTTCACGGAGACCAAATAATCGGCCCCGTTTTTATCAACGGAAACCTCAATGCACAGAAGTTTCTGGATCTTCTTAACGGCCCAATAACCGATTATCTAGAGGAATTGTCTGTGGTAGCTTACAAGCGGGTTTGGTTCCAGTTAGACGGAGCTCCTCCACATTCCGTACTCCTCGCGAGAGAGCGGCGTAACACCATGTTCGGAGAGCAATGGATTGGTCGCTATGACCCCCCAGGTGGCCAGCTCGGTCACCCGACCTTACGCCTCTCGACTTCTTTTTATGGGGCTTTATAAAAAATTAAGTTTATTCGCGTGTCTCCGAAACCGAAGATGAACTGCGCAATCGTATTGTCGCCGCCTTTGACAAATTAAAAACCATGGCTCTGGATCGTGAACGAAATTTGCTGAGCAGGCTTCGGGATAACATTGTGCGGCGATGTCACCCATCCACTGACCAACCCCGGCAAGCGTAGCTTAACCTGATGGATCGACCCGTGCGGCTGTTATTACTTAGCCACGAGCTCTCCTCACCCATGAATATGAACAACATTTACGGAGGAGTTTCGGTATGTAAAGATGGTCACCCATCCACTGATGCGACTTGTGCATTCAAAAACGTGGTGGACACTTTGAAAATGAGGAAATTTAAGTTTATTCTTTTTGGAACCAATGTGTAATATTGAAGTACGAGTATTTAGTTCAGTTCAGTTATCGCGAAATAAACACGTGGCGGTACAAATGAACTTAGTGGATTTTATTTTCGTCGCACATTGTCAAACGAATCAAAGTGCCGGCGCCGACAAAAAAGCCGCCATGCCGCCCGCGTGCACCGTTGCCACTCTTCGCTCCTGGGGTCAAGGTACGTTGTCTAAACAGAGTGTTTACTTTAAGTGAATTTATTTTGATATTTATTTTGTTTGAAAATTTAACTTTTTTAATTTTCGGTTTTTTATTTATTATTTAATTTTTCTATACTTCTATGGAGTAATATTCCTTGAGCTTTCAATTATTGCCAAGATGTCAATTCCATACTGTATATGAGGCTTATTACAAAATTGCTTTCTGACAGATTAGGTATTTTGAAGCACGGTGACAACTCGTTCGGCTTCACGAGTTCACGACAACAACGAAACGAGTTTAATACCTTTCCCATTATTAAGTTACACTCCTACCAACTTATCTGTGAAATGGCGAAAATTGGAACTACAGCCGTCATGTTGAAATGTCATTCGATTGTGTCGACCACAGAACTATAACTACAGATATTCTATTTCACGAAGTCCGTTCGGCTTTGATTGTAGTAGTGACGTATCCCGACAAGCGCGCTTGTGTGTGTAAAAGTGGGTAACGTTAGCAAAGAAATCTGATATACACACATCAACACGGTCTAGGGATATTTCATACTCAATTAAATAACTCGAAAAGTACTGGCCGCATTGGAATCTTTTATACACCGATTTGTTTGTAATTTATCTCAGACTAATTCCAAATTCAAATTTTTGAAAAATTTGAAAATTGATTGTGGACACGCTATCGTGCCACAGGTGAAGTAGGAGAGGCACCGGGGGCCAAGTCGCATCACTACCCCCAGACAAGACCGATTTTTGCAAATTACTGCGCGAGCTCAACCAAATGCAACAACGACTCAATTGGTCCAAAGGCTGCGAGTGGAACACCAAGTGCTTGTGAGTGACCAAACTGTAAGAAGGCGACTGCATGAAAGCAATCTACGCTCTCGTAGACCACTCCGGGTCCCACCTTTACGGAGAGGCAATCGTGGACGACGATTAGAATAGGTTCGGAACCACGTGGACTGGGGCCGTGAGCAATGGTCCAATGTGCTGTTCACGGATAAATCCAGGTTCGGCTTCCATCCAGATTCACGAAGGACGCGTGTTTGGCGAGTTCCTGGACGATGGAGCCGTCTCCAGAACCCTCAGGAAGTTCAGGAAGCTCAGGAATAATTATGGTTTGGGCAGGAATTCGTCTTGGAGGACGGATGGATCTCGTTTGGGTGCGGGGCAATATAACGGCAGAACGATACGTCCAACAGGTGCTGGGGCCCGTAATCTTGCCCCACAGAACACATATGGGGCAAGATTTCGTGCTCATGCACGACAATGCCCGGGCACACACGGCGAGAACGATAGCAGCTTGGTTACATACACACAATGTTAGGGCCTTAGACTGGCCTGCTCAATCGCCAGATCTAAATCCCATTGAGCATGCGTGGGATATGCTGCAAAGAAGAGCTCTGAAGGAAGTTTCTGAAAATCTGGCTACAGAAGATCAACTTTTTGCGCACCTCAGAAGGACATGGGACAATATTCTGCAGCAAGGCATTGACAACCTTGTTTTGAGCATGCCGAATCGTTGCTGATGTGTTATGAACATCATGGGCGCTTTCTCAGACTACTAACTTCAAGTTTATAAACACAAATTAAATGATTTTTCTATTTTTTTCAGTTTTTACTCACAAATTAAAAGTTAATTCATATACGGTTTCCGTATTATGCTTCATTTTTTTTCCATAAAATCCTGAAATTTTAATCTAAGTACCTTAACCATTATTAAAAAATGGTAGAATATTAAATAACGTATCTTTTATATTTATACATATCATATAAATAATTAACACATTGATAGATAGATAATTCGCTTTTTTAAAAATATCCCTAGACCGTGTTGATGTGTGTATATTCGAGATTTAATAATCGAAATAAAATTTTGGTTTTAAAAGTATACAGTATGGGGACCGCTTATATGCAATAATTTCTAGGACACACTTGGTATCGCCTTTTCTGACGATATACAAAAAATGAACGAAATCGGTCCAGTAATTACGTCAAAAAGTAGAGTTTTCATTTTGATCAAATTTAAACACTGTAGAATTGGATCACTAGGTCAATGATTCAATGAACCCTTTAAAATGTGACGTTGCCACTCAGTGCAAACTATCACGACGCTGTTACGTACCTATTCTACTTATTTGCCGAAATGTAAAATCAGTATACCTGCACGACAGGCTGGAATTTAATGTAAAAAAAAAATAATTCAACGTTTGAGTGCGTGCGCAAAACTAAGCGTGTACGGGAGACGCAGCCGCGGACCGCGCCGCCCGACGACACCCACATTCGATTAATACTGTAACGGTACGGCCTACTACCTCTCACAGACACAAGACCAGTACAGACTGACTATGAAATTTAATGTTAATGTGGTTTTTTTTTCGGTATACTAGTACTTGGAATTTCCTATTGAACAACTTCCTTGGCCTGCCATGGTCGAAACTTTGTTTTGTTTACACAAACATAATCCATCACTGGGACGCACCAACATTTCCTGCGGGTGTACATCGGCAGCGGTGTCTTTTGGCGGCTTCTTTACACAGAGCAGCACGAGCCACGCGGCTTTCTTCAAAGGCGATTCAGCGAAATAATATTGCGGGGGGCGCGCGGGTGCGGGGTGCGCTCGCGCCACGTAGGGAAGCACACCTGTTATCGACTATTAGCATCTGTTAAAAGGAATAAAGATAGATAAACAAAAAAACTGTTTAGCTTTAAATACTTAGGTGGTGCTATGGTGTTTTAAGAATTATTGTCATAATTCTAAAAACCACTATGCCCTTAGTAAAGCTAAACAGCTTTTTTGTTTATGTGTGTTCTTATTAAATATTATTAAGTAGATTTAGAGATAAAATGCATAAAGTAAACAACAACAATTTATGAATTGTTTTCGCATGTTACATAGTTAGTTACCGACCGGCTTCCGGTTGATCGACAGACCCGATTGATACTCAGGATTACTCAGGAAGTCACTAACTTAACGGTAGTTTCGTAAACTGTTCAATCGTATTTTTAATGTCCAATTAATATTTTTAATTGTTAAAAATAAATATTCAAATTACACAAAGATACTTGTATTCTAATGCCTTGTTTCGGTAGAAAGTAATTATGTGTAAAAAGTTATCGATAAGCGTTAATTACGATAATTGCACCATGTGCCCTACATTATAATATTTTTTCGCCATCTTGGAAGTTGCGTTCCGCTTTATCAGTTCACCGCTAGTCTTACGGGATAGTGTGTGTGCATTTCGTCTACTTGCGCGCATTGCTTCAAAACGCGAATAGCAAATACCAGTAAATTTAGTGCTTAGTTAGTTTAATTTTTTATCAGTGGAATGGACACTTATTAGTTATTTGACTTTGTGTGTGTGTAAATTGTGTTTTAAAGTTTTTTGTATACATTTTTTAAGGTGAAATTGACACTTGACTTTTGTGTTCGTGTGTGTCTTTTTAACAAAATGCCAAGACAACAGCATTTTTACAGTGCTGCAGAGTATACAGACATGGTGTTATTGTATGGCGAATGCGGCCAAAATTCAGCCTTAACTCTACGTACTTATCGTGATAGGTACGGCGCAACTCGCTCATCAATACCGCTTTTCCATTAATGTGTGGGCAGGTATTCACGGAGACCAAATAATCGGCCCCGTTTTTATCAACGGAAACCTCAATGCACAGAAGTTTCTGGATCTTCTTAACGGCCCAATAACCGATTATCTAGAGGAATTGTATGTGGTAGCTTACAAGCGGGTTTGGTTCCAGTTAGACGGAGCTCCTCCACATTCCGTACTCCTCGCGAGAGAGCGGCTTAACACCATGTTCGGCGAGCAATGGATTGGTCGCTATGGCCCCCGCAGGTGGCCAGCTCGGTCACCCGACCTTACGCCTCTCGACTTCTTTTTATGGGGCTTTATTAAAAATGAAGTTTATTCGCGTGTCTCCGAAACCGAAGATGAACTGCGCAATCGTATTGTCGCCGCCTTTGACAAATTAAAAACCATGGCTCTGGATCCTGAACGAAATTTGCTGAGCAGGATTCGGGATAACATTGTGCGGCGATGTAACTTGTGCATTCAAAAACGTGGTGGACACTTTGAAAATGAGAAAATTTAAGTTTATTCTTTTTGGAACTAATGTGTAATATTGAAGTATTTAGTTCAGTTCAGTTATCGCGAAATAAACACGTGGCGGTACAAATGAACTTAGTGGATTTTATTGTCGTCGCACATTGTCAAACGAATCAAAGTGCCGGCGCCGACAAAAAAGCCGCCATGCTCCCGCGTGCACCGTTGCCACTCTTCGCTCCTGGGGTCAAGGTACGTTGTCTAAACAGAGTGTTTACTTTAAGTGAATTTATTTTGATATTTATTTTGTTTGAAAATTTAACTTTTTTAATTTTCGGTTTTTTATTTATTATTTAATTTTTCTATACTTCTATGGAGTAATATTCCTTGAGCTTTCAATTATTGCCAAGATGCCAATTCCATACTGTATACTTTTTGTAAATAAATTAGTTTAGGTTGGCATAAATACAAACATATTAAGAAGATGCATGCATTAATGCATGATGCATTTAATTAAGCATTGGTATTACAGAATGGAAACGAAACAAGTAGGACTATTCAGTATTTTCAATCACTATCAGATAAATTTTCGATTTCCGATTCCGTTTTGCTGTCGTAAGAATCATCTTGTACATTGATTATCAATTCAAAATCGAGATCAAAATATTTCAAGTAGTCTTTTTCAATTTTTTCAACATGATCACAAGTTTTCTGCCACGTTTCACTGCTAACTTCGCCCAAACTTTCATTGATCAGTCTTTTTTTTTTCATTCAATGCTGTTCTTAACTTAGCTAATGTTGGTATTTCTTTATGGACAATATGGAAATCTTGTACAGTACTACGAACCACATCGGCTGTAAAATTATCTATATCCACTTTATTATCTCGCTTTCTCCTTTTCTTCATAGGTGAAGTGAATTTTGATGAAGTGGATGGCAATTCCTTCTCTTCTTTTAATATTCTTTGAACTGTTTTTTGCCTAACACCCGTAGCTTCAGCTGTACGCCGTGTAATGTCTCGTAAATGAGACAAATCACAGTTGGGTTCCATGAATGATTTTGTAAATTCATATTCTTCTCGCAGAAAATGATAAACACTAGCTATCATGTTTCGATTCTAAAACAAAATGTATTCAAAATAATTAAAAAATATAAACATTTTATAACACAGTAAAAAACATTCATTTTATAAATACTTCTAAGTATTGCTATATTAAGTATCTTTGTATAAAATTTTAATTGAAAACGTATAAATAAATATTACCTCACTATGGACAACTCTTCTTCGTTTTGTTGCCATGCTGACCTTACTCCGTGAAACAATTTGGCGCGAACTAAAAACACTACTGATCCGTTACGCACACAAAAACAATGTGCATGTGCACGCTTGACAACATTCATAGCTAAACGGACTTCGTGACATAGAACATCTGTAAAGCATAGGAGTGCTAAAATAGCAACTGAACTCAATATATTTGTTTCATTTTGACTTATGGAGCCGCTATGATGTTAGAGAAGGACACGTATACAGAAGACGTTTCGAAATTTTGTAGGTGGTCATTCATTTTATTCTGACTAGTGATGTAACCCACTAAATTTCAACGTCGATAGAATTTGAAACAACATTCATTCATAAACTGCCAAAAATAATAACCGGAGGTACCTACATGTTTAAATAATTCTTATGATCTATACTTAATATCTACATAATTTTTTTCGAAGTTCGTTCAAAATTTAACGATACTTTATGTACATACGGCTACACATCAAGCTATACGTTTCCAGTTTACACTGACTTCTCATTGTAATGAAATCCTATACAATACGAGATCAGCTTATACTGGAAATGTGTAGCTTGATGTGTAGCCGTGCCGTATTAAATAGTTCGTCATCATCATCATTACCACCAGTCTTCCTTGGTTCCCGACAGCTCTTCATGTATTAAACCTGCACCCTAATTGCGTAACACACTATCGATCGGAATTTGTATAATTTTGAGACAAATTGCTAATCCATTCCTTCATATGTTCGAAAAATTTGTCTGTTCGACAACGTAAAAAAAGCAATGAATGTTGTTGAACTGTCAAAATGAAACAAACTCCGATTGATAATGTGTTACGCAATTAGGGTGCTGACCCGGCTAAATTAGAATGCATTTAATTGCCATAATAACTGATGAGTTTACTGAAAACAAAGTGGCAGACATTCGGTTTTGCAAATGGTTTATAACAACTTGCGTCAAATTACTTTCTCATATTTGTTTGAATTTTATATAGACTACTCAACAAAGTCTAGGGAACAAGGGTATTCATAGTATTTATTTTAATTTTAATACTTTTTATGTAACATATTATTTTATATCAATAGAAGCGTAATTTAATAAATATTTTAAAACTTTGATTAAATAAAAGGGTTGTTAGTGAAAAAAAAAAATTATAAAAATTCAAAATGGTATCAAAGCGACAAAAACTTTTTGTAGATAAAAATATAAATAACGACCAGATAAAATTAAATTAAAAAATAAAATGCCTAGCAACTTCATAACTGTTAGACCTCCCAAGGCATTAGCGACGGCTCTACATCGGCGTGGCGTGCTGAGTCAGCTTGCCTATTGTCAGCTGTGGAATTTCGCTCCATACTCTGTAAAGATGTGCAAAAAGCTCTTTTTCCGTGTTCAAATTTTGGGGAAGGTCACTGAACGCTCTTCTCCCGAGCAAATCCCACGCATGTTCTGTAGGATTGAAATCAGCGGACTGAGCAGGCGACTAATATACTGTATTGTTCTGATATAGCACGTTCTTCACCAGCCTGGCTGTGTGCACGCGCATTCCGCCCTGGTACGGATGAACTTTCTGAGGATTCTGGAGTCGACTGGCGACCAGGAACTCGCCAAATACGCAATCTTCTTGAATCGGGATGAAATTCAATAATTTTTTGAATTTGTTCTTGTCATCTGTGTCAAGGATTCCTAGAACAAATGGTTCTCAATTTATGTAAGATTTTTTAATCAACATTTTATTTCGGTAAATACTTAGTTATTTTTATTTGTATGTCTTACCTGACTGATGTGAGATGATTTCACGAGATGTCAAGATTAGTGGCGATTCATTAATCTGGACCGATGTACTAGGTCCTGTTTAAACTTCACTGCTACGGGATCCTAAAAGAAGGTAGGTACGTATTTTGTGTTAAAAATAAATAAATAAATTTGCACACGATTATATTTCTGACTGGGATAGGAATTACATGCAATATCAAGTGAACCTATTTAACCTCCCCCTCCCCATTCCCCATTCCCTCTTACTCTCCTCACCACATCCCCTTCCCGCTAACCTCCCCTTTCACCGGTTTCCCCTCTCCCTCTACCCTCAACAACTCCTCTTCTCCCCCTCTTCCCCCTCCTCCTCCATTGATCATCCTCACCTTCTCCCTTCTCACCACACCCTCCCCTTCCTCCTTGCCCTCCTCAGTACCCCCTCCCCTTCTCCCCTCACCCTCTACCCTTCCCTCGGGAGGAAAAACTGAATGACAAATTTTATTACTTGCTTAGGCAAGTATTTGTTCCAAGTTTCATGTTAATTAACTAAATTAATAAGATATTTCATATAAACCATATTCCCTGTTTTCACCCGCACAAGGGTGGAATTTAAAAAAACCGCTTGGGATATTTCCGTAACTTGACTGAAAGATTATTACCACCAATTTTCGAGTTAATCAAGCCCCACAGTAAAACTTGCCCTGAAAAATGTACTACCCCTCTTCACCCCCTTAGGGGTAGATTTTCGAAAAACCCTGATACACGTTATTCTTCATTTTTGATCTCGAGTATAAATACTGAATTTCGGACTGCACGTTAAAATTACTCCATACAAACTTTACCACCCCCTATATCCCTTTTTTTCCCCCTATATCCTTTTTTTTTTGTATTGGTATGACACTGGATCCCGCACTAGGATACCCTGTGTCGCAGGATCCAGTCTCATTCGACGATAATATGAATTTCAGAAGATATGTTATCAAATGCAACGGTTTCAGTATAATTACTTAATTAAACTTAGGACCAAAAGGTAACCAAATGTATGTGTGTAAGTAAGAATGTGATGAGTGTTACTGTGTATGTGATGATGAATACTTTAATAAATTTTAATTTTTCACTTCCCCCCCCCCCCCCCAATACCGCCCCAGGACTCGACGGCTTGCCAGGAAGAGCTTGGGTTCTGGCCTTTGGGGCTCTCGGGCCTCGACTAGGGGGGCTCCTAAGCGCATGCTTGGAGAGGGGCCAGTTCCCACTTCGTTGGAAGACAGGGAAACTGGTCCTCATTAAGAAGCCGGGGCGCCCTGCGGACTCTCCGTCCGCTTACCGGCCCATCGTGCTGCTCGACGAGGTGGGCAAGCTCTTTGAAAGAGTCATTGCAGACCGCCTCGTCGGGTGGCTGGTGCAGGAGGGGCCGGATTTGGCGGAGAGCCAGTTTGGTTTCCGCAGGGGGCGCTCTACGGTGGACGCCATCATGCGCGTGCGAGCCCTCACGACGGGGGATGCTGTGGCCCGGGGTGGGGTCGTCTTGGCGGTGTCTCTAGACATCGCCAACGCCTTCAATACCCTGCCCTGGAGTTGCATCAGGGAGGCACTCCGGTATCACCGGGTGCCAACCCACCTCCGTCAAGTGGTCGAGGCCTATTTGACGGACAGGGCCGTCATCTACCCCGGTCATCAGGGAGAGTGGAACCGGCGAGAGATGTCGTGCGGTGTCCCACAGGGATCGGTCCTGGGGCCACATCTGTGGGACATCGGGTACGACTGGGTGCTGCGCGCCGACCTCCCTAGCGGCGTCAGCGTTGTATGTTACGCTGACGACACGCTGGTCCTGGCGCAGGGGAGGTCGCACCAGGCGGCGGCTGAACTAGCGACACGCGGGGTTGCGACAATCGTAGAGAGGATCCGGCAGTTGGGACTCGAGGTGGCCCTGCACAAGTCCGAGGTCATGTGTTTTCATGGTCCTCGGAACGCGCCACCGTCGGGTTCCCAAACAACGGTAGGAGGGGTTCACATCGGGGTTGAGTCGACGATGAAGTACCTGGGACTCGTCCTCGACAGCCGGTGGAACTTCATGGAGCACTTCCGACGTTTGGCTCCCAGACTGGAGCGGGCCGGGGCTGCCTTGAAGCGGCTCCTGCCCAATCTGGGGGGTCCAAACGCCTCCTGCCGGAGGCTTTACGCGGGGGTCGTGCGGTCCATGGCCCTTTACGGGGCACCGGTGTGGGCGCGTTCCCTGAGGCTGCGACCAGCCCGCCGGTTGAACGCGTCCCAGAGGGTCATGGCCATCCGGCTAGTCCGGGGATACCGCACGGTCTCCTGTGAGGCGGCGTGCCTCCTTGCCGGATTACCGCCATGGGATCTGGAGGCAAAAGTCCTCGCGCACGTGTGGGAGTGGCGCGAGGAGGTGAAACGCCGGGGCGTAGCTCCGCTGCCGCGAGAAATCACGGTACAGCGGACAGAGCTCCGGCGGGATCTCATGGCGACATGGAGAGTGCGATTGTCGCAACCCAGCGCTGGGCACGCCACAATTGCGGCGATAAGTCCCCTCTTTGAGGAGTGGTTGGAGAGGCGCCACGGCGTCCTCACCTTCCGCCTGACGCAGGTCCTCACCGGACACGGTTGTTTCGGGAGGTTCCTGTTTCGGATAAGGCGGGAGGAAACGCCCGGGTGTCACCATTGTGTGGATCGCCCGGAGGACACGGTGGAGCATACAGTGGAGGTCTGCCCGGCTTGGGCGGAGCACCGCCGTGTTCTCACGGAGGCGATAGGCGGCGGCGATCTCTCGCGTCCAAACCTGGTCCAGGCCATGGTGCGGAGCGAGAGTGCATGGGAAGCCGTCACCTCCTTCTGCGAAGCAGTAATGCTCGCGAAGGAGGAAGCGGAACGCGTGAGGGAGAGGCAACAGCCGCGCCCTCGCGCTCCTAGCCGCCGTAGGAGACGCCCTGGGCGGCGGGAATCCATTGCCGATTCCCGGCCACCGTAGGCGCGGGCTTGCGGACGACGAGTAATGGGCAGCTCGCCGTCCGGTAAGGACCAGGCCCGGGTCGACGGCGCGTTGTGTTCCACTCGCGCCTCAAAGAGATGTCAGCAGTGACGGGGTCAATTGGGCCGATGCCGCCGGGGTCGCGGGTAGTTCGAAAGAGATACCGTGGCCCTGGCACGGGCAGCTGAAGGAACATGGGTGGGTTTTAGTCAGTAAAAGTCTGACACGCCCTCCCGCCTCTGCCCAGAGCGGGAGAAGTCATTTGATGATTTCCCATCCACAAAAAAAAAAAAAAAAAAAAAAAAAGGGGTAGATTTTCGAAAAACCCTGATACACGTTATTCTTCATTTTTGATCTCAAGTATAAATACTGAATTTCGGACCGCGCGTTAAAATTACTCCATACAAACTTTAACACCTCCTGTATCCCTTTTTTGGGGGTATAAGTATAGGGAAACTAAAAATGACAAACTTTATAATTTACTTAGATAAATATTCCTGCCAAGCTTCAAGTCTATTAACCCAAGGAATAAGATTTTTCGTACAAACTGGACCCCCATTTCACCCCCTTAGGGGTGAATTTTGAAAAATCCTTTCTTAGTGCACCCTTAGACCTTTTAAGGAACCTACATGCCAAATTTGGAATCTCTAGACCCAGCGGTTTGGGCTGTGCGTTGATATGTCAGTCAATCAGTCAGTCAATCGGTCAGTCAGTCAGTCGGTTTCTTCTTTTATATATTTAGATAAATATTATTTAAGTACTAAAAGAATTACAGATCTCATGCATCACATGACCTTCAAATAGCATTGGAAATGTACTACGGTAATAAAAAAAAACATCATCACATTCTGTGTTGAGGTCAGCTTCCAGTCTAACCGGATGCAGATGAATACCAGTATTTTACATGGAGCGACTGCCTACCAGACCTCCACAACGCAGTTACAGGAAAATACGATACCCCTTGGTAACAGTGGTTGTAAGACTCGGGCTTCTGACGACCCGTAATGACTGTCAAAGATCCAAGAATAACGAAATGATGAAAGCGGACCAATGGCTGTGCTTTCCGAGTCACGGGGGGGGGGGGGGTCTCGGTAGGTATGTAAAGATGGTCACCCATCCACGGACCGACCGTGGTAAGCGTAACTTAACCTGATCAATCGACTCGAGCGCCTGGTATTACTTAGCTAATGCAGATCAGTATCAAGTTCAAGGAGCTGTCTTACTGCCGACGAGGAAGTGACTAGTTATTGTTCTATGTAAAATACTGGTATTCAGCTGCATCCGGTTAGACTGGAAGCCGACCTGGATCACAACGTCGTAGTTGGAAAAAGGCTAGGCAGATTGGTTGAGTCCCATCAGACTAAAACAGTTGGGGAAGAAGGAGTGTACTTGTGTTTACGCATCCACTTGTGCATTGTGATAGCTCCCATATACATGGCTAGTGTCCGTAGAGACTGGCCGCTGCGCCGCGCCGTGACTAAATTTCGGTCAGGAGCATATACGACAGCCACAAAACAAAGAAAAATGTTAAATTGTTAATGCATGAAAAAGCTAACACTTCACGGAGCCGGAGCGGAGAATTTGGTCAGTGGGTCGTCTTAGGGGCGGAGTTCTTCTCCACTCAACATTATTCTTGGATCGTAGTTTACGTCACTTTAAAGCTAAAAACTGTGTGCAATATTATATTTTCCTTGTTTAAGATATGCCTACAATTTTAGCACTATGTTATAGTACTTTTCGGCAAATTGCACAATTGAGGTTATTATTTAAAATTGGCAACACCTTTGTTTACATTGTTGATTTCGAATTCGATTTCTGAGATTTGGTATGACACTGGATCCCGCACTAGGATACCCTGTGTTGCAGGATCCAGTCTCATTCGACGATAATATGAATTTCAGAAGATACCTATGTTAACAAATACAACGGTTTCAGTATAATTACTTAAACTTAGAACCAAAAGGTAACCAAATGTATGTGTGTAAGTGATGAGTGTATGTCTTTGATGAGTGCGTAACTGTGTATGTGATGAGTGTTACTGTGTATGTGATGATGAATACTTTAATAAATTTTAATTTTTCACTTCGCCTCTAATGAATGGAAATACGTTCACGTTCTGGCGAACCAAACTATTTATCTATGGTTCCCACGGTTAGACTAACACTCTAGTTGGTCTAGAGATGTCTATGGTTCACTAGTGATAAACACAAGGACTTATGATTTTTGATAAAACTTGTTACTATTATAAACCACTTTAACTTATTATTTTTCTTGTAAGTATTCAGTGTGATCAACAAGATTCATAATATCATGTTTGTGTAAATGATATTCTTCCACTATCGCCTGGATAATATGCTGTGATACAATACAAATACAAATCTATTACAACTGGACCGAGTTTCATTCAAGTGAACAGAGCGCCGCCGCCGCCGCTCCGTATCGCGCCTAAAACATTATAACGTTATCGTGGATGGAAAGCGTCTTCATATATTTCCATACATTTTACTTGCCTGTGTTATCGTGATACCGTGGTCGTCCACGATAAAAATAATAAAAGTGCACATTGCTTGTCAGCCTAGCGTTATGGCGTAGCGTAAAATCAAGATGGTTTTAAAAATAAGTTGTAGAATTAATTATCTTTGATTTTGACTTAAAAGCCTCAGTAGCCAGGTCATTAAATTCCAAAAAAAAAAACTAGTGTCAAGTGTCAGGTACTGCTGGCACTGTCAATGACAAGTAGCAACGCTAGGATGCTAGCTTGTAGTGTATGTAATGCTAGCAATTTAGTTATTTGGAATTCTAGCATTAGCATGGACTAGACTTCATGAATGTTGGTTTTATAAATTAAAAGTCTATTGAATTGAGTAGGTAGTGCATCTCCCTATTTATTATTATACTCTTAGGTATCTCCACTCCAAAAGCAGACGCCTGGCATAACCTGTTCGGTAATGATTCCCTTTTGGTAGAGAGTAGTTTATTCTCCCTTGTTTTTATTATTATACTGATTGATACTCTTTAAGTATATTCTATGCTTTTGTTCTATCGATCTTATATATCGATGTTTTGTTCTAAGCTATAGCACCGTGCATCGGCAGACCTCCAAAAAATAAAACAAAAAGTTTTTATTTATTTACTTACGTAAATATTGGAGAACGATATTAAGTCCACACAGATAACGCACACGACATCAATAATAATAAAAGAACTAAAAACTGCTCACGGTATTTAAAGTTTAGAAGATTTAAAGAAGAAGTTGTATTCATATTTTTTGCCAGTAATTTACACTCAGTACTGTTTTAAATATGGCAATGGAAAAACTGAAAAAGTGTAGGATATGTTTAGTGGAGAATGTTCAGATGTATGTGGTTGTCAACAAGAACCTGCAAGAGATATATGAGAAGCTGACTGATGTCCCAGTAAGTATATTACTTTGTAAAATAATAGATGACAGTATTCATCTAAGTCAGCAGATGTCTACTGCTGGATAGGCCTTAAGACCATGAGTCAGCGCATCAACCGGTCCTGTGATTCTCGCATCCAGCAAGTTCCTACCAGATCACCTGTCCACCTTGTGACAGACCTACGTACTCTGTGTCTTCGCCGCTCCAGAACCTTTTGCCCCAACCCTTTGGAGTCTATAACATTATATTATGGGAGTATTCAAAATAAACAAATATTCTAAGGGTAGTTTTGTTGCAGTTTGTAACTGAAGACAGCAGACCGATGCTCACTTGTTTCTTCTGCTGCTCTAAACTAAAGCAATGCTACGAATTGCAGAGAAAATGTTTGGAAGCCGAGGAGCTGCTCGCTCAGATGTTGAATGACAACTATGAGGTGAGGTTTGAGTTTGACTGGCTTTCAATTATAATTTTAGTATAGTTGGGACGTGACCCTCCTGTCAATATAATATTCTGTTAGAATTTCAGGTTCTTTAATTGGATATAACTTCTTTTGACAAATGTTGTTTGCGATGTTACATTTTAAATACTCCATGTAACACTGCTACTTCTGTACGAAACTTGTAAAGTAAATGCAAGTAATAACGGTCCTGTCTCATGTTGATACTGAGCTATACAAACAGCTCACGCAGTGGTCCGTGATGTTGGTAGCGCCACCAACTGTCCAGGGTGCGCTGAACCTACCTAACTCTTGTCACTTGTGAAGGCTCTTCTGGCTGACTATATTAATGACTAGCACTTCCCATGCGGCTTCGCTCTGGTGGATTTCGGAAAATATCAAATGGGAACAAAAATCATTCCTTATTCCTTGTCTGCATTATAAAGGGAACCTCTGTGCAAAATTTCAGCTTTCTGGGTCCATTGGTTTGGGCTGGGCGTTGATGAGCCAGTCAGTCAGAACCTCTTTTTTTATTTATATAGATAAACGTTTGTGCTCATAGTGACTGTGATCAGAAGCATAAATTGACCTGACACTATAAACAACTTGTTACAGACAAAACCTCTAATAAACCAAGGTCTGTTAGAGTTTTGCAGTGGGCTTTCTGTAACTCCAATAATACAC
Organism: Cosmia pyralina; assembly: GCA_946251885.1. Classification (NCBI taxonomy): domain Eukaryota; kingdom Metazoa; phylum Arthropoda; class Insecta; order Lepidoptera; family Noctuidae; genus Cosmia; species Cosmia pyralina. Next base: position 11,518,071 of record OX276369.1, on the reverse strand, counting down.
ATAAGCATAGTTGATGACTGTCAAACAGAAAGCATTGCTATCAAAGAAGAATTACCAGCTGTTGGTGATCCCCTAGGCCTATATGATATTATTGAGCCAAAGGAGGAGGAACAAAGTGATGGTATGTTTTAAAAATCAAAAATAAAATAATAAATAAAGATGTATTTTATATTGATCAAAAATGTTTTAAACTAATTCAATGTTTTGGTAGTGTTTAGTTTCAATCAACTTAACGGTAACCACATTATATTGTGAAATAAAACAAATGTTAATATTAAACAAGTAAATATTTATTTATTTGTATAATTATACTTTATTGTACACTATAAAAATACACATCAAACACTACAAAATATACAATGGGCTGGCCTTATCATTTTCTTTTTTTTCTGTTTTTGTTTATTTACAGAGTTAGAACCGGAAAATTTTGATATAAGCTGTATAGATGTATCAGATGTACCACCACTCCAGCCTGAATCAGATTCAGAAGACGACGTGCCTTTGATGGAGTTTAAAACTGAAATAGAAGAAGAACAAGAAGTATCTAAGGATAAGCGAAGAGCCAGGGAGACGGCAAGTAAGTATTAGTTAGTAGTAGTAGTAGTGGTAGTTACTGCTCACTCTAAGCACGGAGATTATAGAACACGAAAGCACAGAATAGCTATACAGGGTGTCCCGTAAATAATGGATCAAACGTAACGGGTAGGTAGCTTACCTAATTTCCAACAACTAATTTGAATATTAAAAAAAAAACCGTTACAGTAACCAGGATATTAATTTTTTTTCGAATTTTACGATTTTGTCTTCCAGAATTAAGCTTTTTTAATGCTGTCGCTGCAAATGATGACATTTTTAGGTATGATTTTTATTTAACATTTCTGAATAGCTTACTAATGTTATAAGATACCATTTTTTTGAATACCGTTTTATTTGCCTTAGAAAAAAAATCTTGAGTTGAAAAGTTTTTTCTTTACGATGTTAGGACCAAAATTAAAAAATTCTCCTGTAAAAAAAATGTATGACACCGAAGACCACCATTATTTTAAAAACTTGTACATTTAATAAGGTTTGCAAATTGGTATAAAACTTACGTCTAGTCCTTATCGTTACAAAGATATTGCTATGAATGTGATGAAGAAGACAGAAAATAAATTAAATTGGTACTATTCCATTTTTTCCTTTTCGTAATGGCTTATGCTTGAATGCTTGTAATCGAAGCAGGTAGTTAAGCGGATAGCATAATTCCGACCCGATGACGTCATCTGTCCGGAATTTGGGACCGCTACCTGTGGCGGAGTTGCACCTCAGTCAGTGTGAAAGGGATAGATAGCGCCGCTTTTTGGTAAATCGGTTAAATCGGTATGAAGTTGCGCAGGTTCTTTTGTTCTTTCCTGCGCCCTTCACTCGTACAGGCTTCATTGTTGCTTGATTTTATTAGTTTAGTTGTAACTAGTCTCTCTTCGAGTTGCTACGTCAGACAACTTTCGCTCCCGGTCAGTGGCTCGGTGTTTTCTTCTGTAAAATTTGACTTGTGCTGTGTTTTTGGACTTTGCTTTGCCTATCGATTTGGAACTCTTTGCGTATTGGACAAACGACTTGGCGATCCTATGGACTCCGAAAACATTCGTTTGTGTGTGCTTGTACGTGTGTGCAGTAGCGCTGAAACCTTATTCAGCCCAATGCCTCGTTATGAGTACACGCCACGGCAGTACGCCGAAATGCATTTTATCTACGGAGAAGCAAGAGGTAATGCCAGGGCGGCTGCAAGATTGTACCGTGAAAGATACCCGAACCTGGTTCGTTATCCCGATTATCGCGTCTTTATTAGAGTGCATAACGCGCTTCTTGAGGGAAGATTTGATGCGAGAGGACAGGAGCCAACATCAATTTAAAATAAATTTATGGGTGGGAATAATCAATGGGCAAATAATAGGGCCCTTTGAACTACCAGCTACTCTAAACGCCGAATATTATCTCCATTTTTTAAGGAATGAGTTGCCAAGGTTATTAGAAAACGTTCCAGAAGACGTACGGCAAGCAATGTGGTTGCAAAATGATGGGTGCCCCGCTCACTATGCGACGGCAGTAAGGGCGCACCTTGATGAAAGTTATCCGGACAGATGGATCGGCCGATTAGGACCAATTTTGTGGCCTCCGCGATCTCCGGATTTAAATCCCCTAGATTTTTTTTACTGGGGATGTTTAAAAGACAGGGTCTACAAGAATCCAATAACGTCGGAAGAAGAATTACGACAGCGCATCCAATCTGCTGCATCAGAAATAAACCAAAGCCGTTTTGTCCGTCGGATAAGAGCTTCCATTATTAGGAGATGCAGACTTTGCATTCTTGTAGAGGGAAGGCAATTCGAACATTTATTGTAAAAACCAAATAAAACGATTTATTTGAACTAACTGTTTTTTTTAGTACGGCCTCCTAATTCTTTTCATACGCCTCAATAATTCAATGAACATTGCCTCTGAAATACTACAGTTACACATTTTAAAGAAAAAGTTTAAATGTACACACTTTTTTATTTTTTTTATTAACGTTGATTTGGAGCACCTCTCAGATTCATAGCAATTATCTTTGTAACGACAAGGACTAGAATGTACAACTTCATACCAATTTACCAAAAATACAAAAGCGGCGCTATCTATCCCCTTCACGCTGACTGAGGTGCAACTCCGCCACAGGTAGCGGTCCCAAATTCCGGACAGATGACGTCATCGGGTCGGAATATGCTAGCCGCTTAACTACCTGCTTCGATTACAAGCATTCAAGCATAAGCCATTACGAAAATGAAAAAATGGAATAGTACCAATTTAATTTATTTTCTGTCTTCATCACATTCATAGCAATATCTTTGTAACGATAAAGACTAGACGTAAGTTTTACACCAATTTGCAAACCTTATTAAATGTACAAGTTTTTAAAATAATGGTGGTTTTCGGTGTCATACATTTTTTTTACAGGAGAATTTTTTCAATTTTGGTCCTAACATCGTAAAGAAAAAACTTTTCAACTCAAGATTTTTTTTCTAAGGCAAATAAAACGGTATTCAAAAAAATGGTATCTTATAACATTAGTAAGCTATTCAGAAATGTTAAATAAAAATCATACCTAAAAATGTCATCATTTGCAGCGACAGCATTAAAAAAGCTTAATTCTGGAAGACAAAATCGTAAAATTCGAAAAAAAATTAATATCCTGGTTACTGTAACGGTTTTTTTTTTAATATTCAAATTAGTTGTTGGAAATTAGGTAAGCTACCTACCCGTTACGTTTGATCCATTATTTACGGGACACCCTGTATAACAAGAAAACAGACTGGAACTCATTCAAAGAATACATTGACGAGAACATCAAGCTGAAAGTTGCCCTTAAGACGCCTGATGACATTGAAAACGCAACGAAATTCTTTACAAACCTCATTCAGGAGGATTGCTGGAGGAGCACACCTCTATTAAACCCTAAAAAGCGGATAAATAACTACCCTCTTGATGTAAAAAACGAGGTATTGGAAAGACGGAGACTGCGCCGAGTCTGGCAACTAAGCAGACTTGCATCTGATAAAACTAATTTTAACAGGCAAGCGTCTCGTCTCAAGCAAATTCTACAGACTTGGCACAATAAGACTCTTGAGACAACTGGAATCGCTTACACCCTCTGCAGCCACTGGTTACTCACTGTGGAAATTTACAAAGTCGTATGATAGACCACAGCTGACAAAACCTCCGCTGAAAAACAACAATGGCTGGGCACGCACGTCGCAAGAAAAGGCAAACTTATTCGCAGAACATTTATCGAATGTGTTCAGCCCGAATCAGGCCAGTGACACAGATTCTGAGATAGAGGTCGAATCTATACTAACCCAGCCTATACAAATGTCGCTACCACCTAATCCGGTCACAGTTAGAGAAGTTTGGCGGACTATTGATGGCCTCAAAGACAGAAAGGCGCCAGCATATGACCTCATTACAAAGGAAATTTTGAGAAAACTTCCAAGAAAGGCGGTAGTTTTCCTTACCATGCTGTATGATGGAATACTAAGGGTCCAATACTTTCCGGACCTGTGGAAGGTGTCACAAATTCTTATGATACACAAGGCAGGGAAACCAGCAAATCAAATCACCTCGTATAGGCCTATCAGCCTCTTACCTATCCTGTCAAAAGTCTGTGAAAAATTGATCCTTCATCGAATTCTGCCTCTATTAGAAAACAATGACACCATCCCAAACCATCAATTTGGCTTTAGGCAACAACATTCCACTATTGAACAAGTACGTATAGTAGTTGAGAAAATAAGAAAATCCCTAGAGGAAAATGAGTACTGTTCATCTGCATTCTTGGACATCCAACAGGCATTTGATAGGGTCTGGCACGAGGGTCTTCTCTGTAAATTAAGAACAAGTCTTCCGCATAGCTACTACATTCTTCTGAAATCTTATCTCACAGGGGGAATCTTTCAAGTAAAAGAATCTGAATCGACCTCCGGATTCTACAACATCAGAGTGGGCGTGCCTCAGCGCTCGCTGTTGGGACCGATTTTGTATACCTTATACACTTCGGACTTATCACAGGTGGACGGAGTCATGACTGCTACTTATGCCGACGACCCCGCTATAAGGGCAAGTAATAAGCAACCTGAGCTGGCCACAGAGCAACTACAACAAGGCCTAGACGCTATTACAAAATGGCTCCAAAAATGGAGGATCAAAGCTAGAACACGTAAGTCAGTGCAGGTCACTTTCACGCTTCGGAAAGAAAACTGCCCACCTGTATACCTTGAAAACTCTACTTTACCACACAAAGACAGTGTAAGGTGGACAGTGGAAGGCATACACCTAGATCGCCGTCTGACTTGGAACCAGCATATCAAAAGCAAGAGAGATGAACTCAAAATACGGCACAGATACCTCTATTGGATGCTGGGTCGAAATAGCAAGTTATCGATAGATATAACAAACTCCTAATATACAAGTCCATATTGAAACCGGCTTGGACATACGGCATCCAGCTTTGGGGCAGTGCAAGTAATTCAAACATCGCAATATTGCAAAGAATGCAGAACGCAATATAAAGAACAAGAGCGCATATTCCATGGTTTATTACTAACTCCGAAATCCACGAACACCTAAATATGACCACTATAGAAAACGAAATTCAGGCCTCGTCACAAAAATATCAGAAGCGGCTGGAAAAGCATCCGAACGTACTTGCGGCGAGTCTAACCACGTGCAGCTATCCAAAACGACTCAAGAGAAAAGACATACTCTAGCGAAAAATTACTGATTGGCATAGAGTAAATACATACCTACAAAGAGTAGCTGTCCTCGCTGGAGGATGCACTAAACCTTACAAAATATCTGCTTATAGTAGGTAACTGATTGCAGATTAGCTCAAAAAAAAAAAACACGCAAGCGGTTTTATTATCTGTCTGTCAGTCTGTCAAGAGCCTTTTTCTCAGGAACGTGTGGAGGTATCAAGTTGAAATTAATATCAAAGACGTAGGTCTGTGGTCCCTTGGAGTTCTATAAAGTCAAGGTTCTAAGTCAACGCAATAAAAAAACGGCCATTTATGTCACATATTTTGCAAGTTTTCGCTAAGTCACAGATTTAGTCGGCTCTTAGTTTAGAAGATATAATGAGTTCAATTTTTAAGTATAGTCCAAGAGCTAGATCAAAGATTTTATCGTAAACTCATCGATCTAGTCAGGTCTTAACCTGACTAAATCTGTGACTTGAAGTCACTGATATTAGCGCCATCTAGCGGGTAAAAGTAAGCAGTAACTTCTGTCGGTGCACGGGGGTGCTCGCTTGTATGCGCCTTCAGCTGCTGCAGTGGCTAATAAGGTTAAGAATGATGGAAGACTCGTGGTTCACCAACGCGGAACATTATGTAATTTGCAATAGTAATTGCGTCGCCATCTAGCGGTTAATAGTCAAACTCTTATGGTGAGTAAATGAGATAGGTACTGTTGCGGCGGCCTAAAGCCTTGGGGTGAAAATCGAAATTTTCTTAGTGGACTGTATGAGGGGCGGTTCGGTGACACAAGTAGGTGTTTTGGTGGTGTGGGAAAATGATGATGGTACCTGCCTGGTGAGCTATGGCGACACGACGAGAAGGGTTTCCTTAGCCACGTGGCTGGCGCGTCCAGGATATCACGTACGGACGAGAATCTGCACTTTCCACAACACACATACACGCACTTGCACTGTTCAATAGCAATCTTCGTTCTTCGCGGTGAAAATATGAGTCCTTTTTCGACTTGGGATTAATTTAACCCACAGGCGTCGATGTTGGTTGAGAACTGGCGGATCTTCTTGGCGGCAGCGAATGCGCGCCATTGCGGATCTTCCTTCTCGCTCTCACTTAGGCATTATAAGGGTTGTGGAAGGGAGAAGGAAAGCGGAAGGAACTTTATGTTACACAGATACTAATTAATTAGAGTTGCCAGTAATTAGGCATGAAATATAAAATAAAGAAAGTAATGGCGTTAACAGGTACCTACTCTATGCGTGACCGAACATGTACTTAGCTCGGCGAATAATTGCGAACACCTACTACTCAAAACTTCCGAATGCTTCGCGATTTCGCGAATACGGGAATACTTCGGAACATTACTCGGCAACGCTAGTCTCACAGCACAAAGCAAAAAAAAAAAGCAGCAAGGGAAAAAGTTCGAAAATTGTTACTTAATTTGTAATTTTATCCATCGATTTTATCACATAAATATTTTTTTTCTTGGGATAATGTTAAGTTTATTTTTTGGATAAATTCTTTTCTACTACGGAACCCTTCACTGTGCTTGGTCCGACACGAACTTGACCGGTTTAATTTTGCATAAGAAATCAATAACTTTTGTCTGCTTATGTTAACTTTGTCACTACTCATATAACCGACATAAATTCTTAAAAATAGGTCATAATAAGCGACATACCACTATAAGCGAAGTCATTATATCCGCACTTGGTTATAAAGAATGAATTATATGAAACACCACGGACTAGAAAAAAGGACTGCGCCACGCGTATTGAAAGTGAAGCAACGTACCGATTTGTGTGCGTGATTTGACAATGACGTTGTCGTGTCTCGTAATGGCGGCCGGTCGGCATACTATGATGTTAATGGGTGCGTGAGGCGTGCTTGTACAAACGGTCCCGGTATACTTACTGTGCTTCACTTTCGATATGCGTGGCGCGGAGTCCTTTTTTTTTTCTAGTCCGTGTGACAACCAAACTTCCCACTGCAATTACTTCATTCTAAGCCGTTGGTCAATATAGGCGGAGTAAAGAATAAACACATTCAACTGTATGTTAGACATAAAATAAAAAAATAAAATAAGCCTTTATTGCTGGTTCTACAATGTTTACAAAATTATTTCTATATTATATCTACCAATTTTTCTTAAATATCGACGTTCAGTGCACTTTTACTTTTAACTGCTTGTCCTTCGACAAAGGCCTCCTCTAAAGATTTCCACCTTTTTCTATCTCTCGCCTTTTGAATCCAGTCTGGACCAGCTACTCTTTTGACGTCGTCTTCCCAACGTTTCACTTGTCGTCCTTTGCTCCTTTTTCCCTCCCTTACCACTCTGTTATTATCTTTGTCCATTTCTCTTTTTCCTCTCTTAACATATGTCGTGTCCACCGCCATTTTTGTGTTTTACATAAATTTTCCGCATCTTTAAACTTAGTTATACTTTTTATTTCTTTTAATCTTACTTTATCTCTTCTCTTGACTCCAATTACACTTCTTTCTATACTATTTTGACATACGTTTATTTTATGGATTAGTTGTTCTGTTAATGCCCATATTTGGCAACCATAGGTCAAGCACGGCAGAATACATATGTTGTAAATTTTCCTTTTGTCTTTGATTGGCATGTCTGTTCTTCATCACTTCGCTAAGGGACCAAAATCTCTTCCAAGTGTTAGCTATCCTTCTATCAATTTCTTTATGCATAGTATCAGTTGTAGAAATTAACTGTTCTAGGTAAATATAGTCTTCTACGTAGTCTATTGGTTCCCGATTTACTGTGATACTGGTCTGTGAGGAATTGGTCATAATTTTGGACTTTGTCGTGTTCATTGACAGCCCTGCTTTCGCACTTTGATCTGATAATTGCTGTAGCATTTGCTCTAGCTTTTTTGGGCACTCAGAAAACAGAATCAGATCGTCTGCAAAGCGTAGATGGTTTAAGTTTTCACCATTTATGTTGAGTCCATTTTCATTCCATTCTAAATTCCTGGAAATTATCTCGAGAACTGCTGACAACAACTTGGGTGAGATATTGTCTCCTTGCCGGACGCCTCTCTCTATAGGGAACTCTTCACCCGTTGTTTCCAGCCTGACTTGTGCAGTACTCTTCGAGTATATGTTCTTTAGTAATAGTATGTACTTTCCTTGTATTCCTTGACTATGCAGTGCCTTCCAAATATATTCGTGTTCTAAGGAATCAAAGGCTTTATTAAATCAACGAATCCCAAATAATACGTTTTGTTGTATTCTTTATATTTTTGTAAAACTTGTCTATGAACATGTATGTGATCTATGGTTGTCTGTCTGTCTGTCTGTCTGTCTGTCTGTCTGTCAGTCCGTCCGTCCGTCCGTCCGTCCGTCTGTCACAGCCAATTTGCTCCGAACCTAATGGACCGATTAAGTTGAAATTTGGTACACATATGAATTTCTGTGACCCAAACACGGACGGGTAAAGTAAATAAATGAATTTTGAATATAGAGGTCACTTTTGGGGGGCAAATAAGAAAATTAAAAAACAAAAGTTTTGGAAACTACACCATGTGGCATGTCAAATGAAAGGGCTTACTATGAGGGTCTCAAATATATTTTTTTTTATCATTTTAAAATAAATAATTAATTAAAACCATTTTATTGTGAAATTATTAATTTCATGTCAAATACATGAAGCCAGTTTACAAAGAAAAACTTTACGTCATCAGAAGTCCACAGTCCCTAGAGGTTTCCGGCGCAAAGGAGCCCATGACACTTGCAGCGTTTCCGCGCTGAATTGCCAGGGCTAGTCTCTGCACCAGGAAAGAACCAGAGCGTGGGTCACCGCCCCTCTCTCTGAGTCGACGGCCGATCTCCGCCACAAAATTGATTGCGTCGGAGCCCCAGCAACCAGTGGTTTCCACTGCCAGTGGGACAAAATAGTACTTTGGCTCTAAGGCCGCATATTTGGCTCGCTTTTTGAGAGCGGCTGATTCAGCCGCGGCACCGGGTGACCCGACAGTGCGAGGGAGATGGCTGGCGGCGAACGTGCTAACACACGTTGCGTCCCAAAGTAGGCACTTACCCTTTTGCCAGGGTACTAACGTCAGGCCATCCGGTCTTTTGCCATCCAAGCGACAGAGACCCGGCGGCTCCAGGACACAAGGGATATTGGCGCCAACCAGCGCCCTCCGGACAATGTCGTTGAGAGCATGGTGCCACGGAAACCTCCCTGAGCAACGACAGCAACTTAACGCGTGGTGGCCGTTGGCCTCCACTCTGGACCCGCAGATGCATATATGTGGTTCACAGACATCGCAGCCCAGGCGGAGAGAAGAGTCGCCGTCAAGTAAAGTGCCCAGATGAGGAGAAGGAAGCGCTTGCAACCACGCTCCTGATTCTGACCGTGACACTGCCTTTAAGCGCGCCAATTCAACCCCCTCCGCCCGATCTATAAGGCCGGCCAGAACTGCCTTCGCTCCTACATCATCCCAAGAGCGCTGCACTTGAGGTTCTTTCGGGGTGATATTGCCAGGGCCTGACCAGGCCGCCAGAGCGTCCGCTGCGAAGGGATACCGACTTGTTCGCCATCAAGAGAAAGAATGCGAGCGACCAAATCGGTAACCCCACGCGCAGACGCTAAGAAGGCCGGCAAGCCGATATCCTGTGTGCGACGAACCCCCAGACCTCCATGCCGGATCGGCAAAGCCGCTTGTGCCCATTGAGCATCGTTCAGCGAAACGTTCAAAATACTCTCTATCGTCTCCTTAAGAGCTTCGTCGAAAGATGAGAGAGACTGTGGGAACCACCACGTCGGGGCAGTCCGCAAAAAGTATGTCAATTTCGGCACCGCGAAACACATGCGCAAAAGTATCAAAGCGACGTGGGCAGAAAGATTCTTGAGCCTTTTGTGGGCGTCGAGAAGGTTATGCTTGCGATCCTCTAGAGCCTCAGGGACCGCAACAGGGAAGATCGGGGCACCCAAGAGACCGAAAGAAATAGGTGAAAGCATAGTGAGAACCGGGAGAAAGGAAGAAAAGTGCGAGAACCCTGGCTCAGCCTCAGGGCCACAGGGGAAAAACTCACATTTAGATGAGTTTACCTCGAGGCCCAGCTCCCTGAGACGAGGAATTAATGTGCGGATATCTTGTTCCACATCCTCAGGTTCGCCACCCAAGATACCGTCATCCAAGTACCACACGTTCAAGGGTGATTTTAAATCGTGGATTGACGCCTGGATGGCCAGGCTAAACGCGAGCGGCCCAAGTGGGTCTCCCTGCTGAGCTCCAACCTGAGACTTGATCAAGGAATCACCATAGTAAAGATTGGAAGGTGCCTCGTACACTTGATGGAGAAACGGGTATAAGGATGGGGTCTTCCCCCTCACCTCTGTCAAGAGAACATCCCTTTCCAGGGTATTAAACGCATTCTTGAGATCAAGCTTCACAATGATGCAGTTTGCGTTTTCGGTCCCCGTCGCAAAAGCACGAGTGGCATGTATGGCAGCCTCGCACCCGAGGCGCGTACCGAAGCCTAGTTGATGAGGCTGTAAATATGCTGCCATCTCCTCCTTAACAGTTCGACATGCCAGCTTAGCTGTGAGGCGCCGAAAGGTGCTACCAATGGCAATTGGCCTCAAACCCCCATCTTTCTTTGTGATAGCGCAAAGAGAAGCCCCGTACAAGTATGGGCATACCTCTCGATTTAATTGACCACTAAGCAAGAAATTGCACAACCTGCACAATGACACCAGAAGGCGTTGGCCATTGTCGCCCGCCCGCGCCGAACTGGACGTCAGTTCTTTTAGGTGCCCCGGTCTGATTCCATCTAGCCCTGCAGCCGAACCACTGTAGAAGGAGTCAAGAGCCAAGGACACCTCCTCGACGGTGACGGTCAGCGGTAAACATGACTGATCTGGGGGTTCTGGAAACAAGAGGACGAGACGGCGAGGGGTGCTTCGATTTTAAAGCATCAAGTGTCTCAGGAGCAGATTGAGCTATGGTATCGTCAGACATTAACAGACGAACCGCTCCTCTTAGGTCCCCCTCATGCATCTTGGTTTCAATTGCGCTCGAAATAGAGTGGGATCCAAAAGACTTCCCTCCATCAATTTCCGGCGAGTCCAAGCAGCAATGGCCCAAGGAACCGATATTATTTTTAACTTTCTGCACCATGTTGCCCTTGTCCGATCTGCTTGGAGTCTTTAATGCTTTAAAAGAGAAGGTAAGGAGAGAGTACCAATCCTGAACGCCATTGTTAACCACACAGCTGTTTATAATTTGGGAAAGTTTTTCCGCCGCCAAACTACGCGCGCCCCGAGGGATGTGTCGCTAAACGGGCGTATCTCTTTTGAGTTTAGCCAGATTTTGAAATGACACCCCCTGCTGCAACGAACCCCGAGACGACAGCGATGACCTCGCTGCAAAAGCCACCTGGCTACCTGATTGCATAGCCGACGCCTCATCTTTATGCATGCGCCCTATGTGTATTTTGAGGCCCCGAGAACTAAAAAGACGCGATGAATCGGGACAGTGAGGGCACGGCGACAGAGTAGGAACTCATTCTATCACAATCTGTATAAATCCTAAAAATAATTGATACAAAAACAAAACAACCAACTGTTAAAATTATAAATAAAAAACAAAACCATTAACTAGACTAGAAACTATAAATGGAACCTAAAAAAAATATATCACCATAAAATTAATCTATTTACTTTTATGAATAAATAAAAAATGAAAAAAAAAAATTACAACATTAATTAAATAAATACTTTGTAGCAAAATCTCAGAAACAAATAGTTATTTCATATATCAATTAAATTCAAAATTAAGTTAATAAATAATTAGTTCCGACAGACAAAATGAATAAGTAAACAGGTATATTAATAAATACCAAAAAGTCGAAATTCTAAAAATGCAATAATATAAAAATTTAACTATGTCATGTATACTAAGAAATAAATAATGTCAAAAATATTAAAAGTCAACCCCTAAAACTAAGTTTTTACACTTTTCGAAACGTACCCGACGACAGCAGGCTCGACTGGAACGTCGAGTGGATGACAGGTGATGTTCAAATCCAAACAAACAACGAAGTGACAGACCGTTCGTTCGGCGCCGGCGCAGTAGTGTGATTTTTTCGAAAAATGTTGGTGGAATAAAATTGTTCAGCTCCAAATAAGTGCCCAATGTGCGTGTGTGCGTGGTTTTTGAAAAATTCAACCACCAATTATGTTGATAATAGCCTGTGGCTACGTTAAGTATTTCAGGTCTTTTGATGGTGTAGTTTCCATGTTCAGTTTTCACACTAGACATCCAGTCTTTTTTACTGTTTAGTTCTTTTATAGCTTTCTTTATTCCACCAGTTTTTTCAATATGCTTTTTCAATGTATTTTGTCTATTATTTTTTTAATTTTTCTAATACTTTCGTTTATTTTTTTACTAATTTATGACAAAGTTGAGACCTTCTAAATACAGATGAATAAGTTAGTAATTCCGCTGAACAGTGTTTGTGTGTTGACTCTGATCAAAGTGTAACTTTGATCAGTCTTCTGGAACATACCATATTACGTTGATGTTAGTACAGTTTTGCATGTCATGTCTCTGGTGATAAAGTGCATTGTTCAATGTCACCAGACATTCCTCCTTATCGGTCCTAGTATGAATCGTGCGATCCGCTATTATTTTGATTCGTGTACATGTCAATCCGCTTCCAACATTGTACTGACCAGATTTATAATCACAGGGGCGACCGATGCGAAGAAACCAAAACTAGAAACACGAAGAACAACATTAGAGGATGCAATAACAGCCGAGCAAGCAAAAAAAGAAAAATTACACTCGAAAGTTCTCAGGGTAACTCAAAAACTTACGTCCAAACCTGGCACTTATTTCAAAGAGCCTTACAAATATGATCGGCGTAGTTTTAATCCAGTAAAAAAAATACAAATTGGTGAAAAATCTTACAAGTGTATTGAATGTCAGCGTAGTTTTAGTCGATTATTTCATTTACAAAGACATAATCTAATTCACACTGGTGAAAAACCCTTTAAATGTGACGTATGTCAGCATAGTTTTAGTCGAAAGGATGATTTAATAATCCATATTTCTACGCACACTGCTCAAAAACCCTTTAAATGTGACGTATGTGAGCATAGTTTTAGTCAACATAGTATTTTAAGAAGGCATATTCGTATACACACTGGTGAAAAACTTTATAAGTGTGACGTATGTGAGCGTAGTTTTAGTCAACATATTATTTTAAGAAGGCATATTCGTATACACACTGGTGAAAAACCTTACAAGTGTGACGTATGTCAGCGTAGTTTTAGTCAACATAGTACTTTAAGAAGGCATATTCGTATACACACTGGTGAAAAACCTTACAAGTGTGACGTATGTCAGCGTAGTTTTAGTCAACATAGTACTTTAAGAAGCCATATTCGTATACACACAACAAAACATATACAGAAACATACTGGTGAAAAACTATACAAGTGTGACGTATGTCAGCATAGTTTTGTTCGAAAGGATGATTTAACAAAACATAATCTAATACACACTGGTGAAAAACCTTACAAGTGTGACGTATGTCAGCGTAGTTTTAGTCAACATAGTACTTTAAGAAGGCATATTCGTATACACACAACAAAACATATTCAGAAACATGCTGGTGAAAAACTATACAAGTGTGACGTATGTCAGCATAGTTTTGTTCGAAAGGATGATTTAACAAAACATAATCTAATACACACTGGTGAAAAACCTTACAAGTGTGACGTATGTCAGCGTAGTTTTAGTCAACATAGTACTTTAAGAAGGCATATTCGTATACACACAACAAAACATATTCAGAAACATGCTGGTGAAAAACTATACAAGTGTGACGTATGTCAGCATAGTTTTGGTCAAAAGGATGATTTAACAAAACATAATCGAATACACACTGGTGAAAAACCTTACCAGTGTGACGTATGTCAGCGTAGTTTTAGTCAACATAGTACTTTAAGAAGGCATATTCGTATACACACTGGTGAAAAACCTTACAAGTGTGACGTATGTCAGCGTAGTTTTAATCAACATAGTACTTTAAAAAGCCATATTCGTATACACACAACAAAACATATGCAGAAACATACTGGTGAAAAACTATACAAGTGTGACGTATGTCAGCATAGTTTTGTTCAAAAGGGTGGTTTAACAAGACATAATCGAATACACACTGTTGAAAAACCTTACAACTGTGACGTATGTCAGCGTAGTTTTACTCGAAAGTGTGATTTAACAAGACATAATCGAATACACACTGGTGAAAAACCTTTTAAACGTATGTGAGCGTAGTTTTAGCCAATTCTGTACAAAGTCATATTCTTATGCACACTGGTTTAAAACTGTGATGTATGTCAGCGTAGTTTTAGTGATTATAAGGTTAAGGCCCAAATCGAATGTATAGAATAGAATAGAATATTTATTTAGTCTATAAGTTGACATTAAATAAATACCCGTAATAATAAAGTATGAGAGCTGTATAAGATTATATATGAGGCTTATTACAAAATTGCTTTCTGACAGATTAGGTATTTTGAAGCACGGTGACAACTCGTTCGGCTTCACGAGTTCACGACAACAACGAAACGAGTTTAATACCTTTCCCATTATTAAGTTACACTCCTACCAACTTATCTGTGAAATGGCGAAAATTGGAACTACGGCCATCATGTTGAAATGTCATTCGATTGTGTCGACCACAGAACTATAACTACAGATATTCTATTTCACGAAGTCCGTTCGGCTTTGATTGTAGTAGTGACGTATCCCGACAAGCGCGTTTGTGTGTGTAAAAGTGGGTAACGTTAGCAAAGAAATCCGATATATATTTAAGTCGAGATTTAATAATCGAAATAAAATTTTGGCTTTAAAAGTATATTCTTTTTGTAAATAAATTAGTTTAGGTTGGCATAAATACAAAAATATTAAGAAGATGTAGGCATTTAATTAAGCATTGGTATTACAGAATGGAAACGAAACAAGTAGGACTATTCAGTATTTTCAATCACTATCAGATAAATTTTCGATTTTTGCTGTCGTCAGAATCATCTTGTACATTGATTATCAATTCAAAATCGAGATCAAAATATTTCAAGTAGTCTTTTTCAACATGATCACAAGTTTTCTGCCACGTTTCACTGCTAACTTCGCCCAAACTTTCATTAATCAGTCTTTTTTTTTCATTCAATGCTGTTCTTAACTTAGCTAATGTTGGTATTTCTTTATGGACAATATGGAAATCTTGTACAGTACCTACTGCGAACCACATCGGCTGTAAAATTATCTATATCCATTTTATTATCTCGGTTTCTCCTTTTCTTCATAGGTGAAGTGAATTTTGATGAAGTGGATGGCAATTCCTTCTCTTCTTTTAATATTCTTTGAACTGTTTTTTGGCTAACACCCGTAGCTTCAGCTGTACGCCGTGTAATGTCTCGTAAATGAGACAAATCACAGTTGGGTTCCATGAATGATTTTGTAAATTCATATTCTTCTCGCAGAAAATGATAAACACTAGCTATCATGTTTCGATTCTAAAACAAAATGTAATCAAAATAATTAAGAAATATAAACATTTTATAACACAAAAAAAAAACATTCATTTTATAAATACTTCTAAGTATTGCTATATTAAGTATAATAATAATAATAATAACCCCACCGCCGTATCTCTACGTTGACGTCGTGGTGGGGCTTGCGCGCTCCGAACTCTTGGTCTGTGCCGGTGGAGTTTACTTTGCCGAAACAGGTCTAGGGTGAGGAGCCAGACCAAGAGAGATACGTGAACCCGCAGGGCAGCATGTGGCGAGCTGTTGGGCAGTAGCGACCCCACGGACCCTATTTCCCGGGAGAAGTCTTGTTCTTCACCTCTGGCTTGCCTTTATTGGCCGGCTGGAGTGAACACTGACGGGAACAGAGCTCCCACCTCATTCTTGCCTTTATTGGCCGGCTTGAGTGGAGATTCGCAAGAGCAAACGTGCTCGGAGGAAGGAAGTATTCCAGTAAGTGCTTGTAGGGATCTTGACCATCTTCCGGGCTCTGGGATTGTTCTGAGAGCCGTGGAATACCTCTCCGCTCCTCAAGCACCTCAGGACATGTTGCCCCTTGTCGCTACGTCACTATGTGCTAGCGACCGTTTCCGGGGGCCCATTATTGAGTGTGCAAGTCACCCCCCTGCCAATTTATCTGTGTATATTATATAACATTGGTCAGGCAGGGGACATAGTTCTTCCATAGTTCAAGGTACCCAATCCATGTAGCCACCCAAACCCATAGGCCCAATGTGTTTTGTTTCCATGTTCTGCAATAGTCCTGCACCAACCGGGGTTTGTCCTTGGGTGCACTTGCATAGTGCATACAAGGATAATCGTCGGCTGGGGCCTCCTCGTCATTTGAAATTGTCTAAGGGGCCTCTGCGAGTTGGCTTCGGCCCCTCGTACGCCTTCCAAAGGTCCGGGACCCCAGGGTCCCGAGATAAGCCAAAGACAAAAAAGAATAATAATAATAATAACGTTTATTGTGTCTAAAAGTTATACACAAAAAATTTTGGGTTTGGAGTCCTCATTTAAGCAAATAATGCCTGTATTAGAGGACTCCAAAATCAGTAGTCAGTATCTATGTATAAAATTTTAATTGAAAACGTATACACCGCAGCACCGCGGAACCCAAAAATTATAGACCGATCACGTGTTTACCGATGGTCTATAAAGTTCTTACATCCATTTTGAGAGCTAAAATTAACGAACATATAGACACCAACTTCATCATGTCTGCCTCTCAAAATGGATGTAGGAATGGGTCCCGTGGTACTAAGGAGCTACTCCTCATTGATATGGCTATTAGCCAACAGGTTCGTCGTTCCCGAAAGGATCTGTCGACATTTTGGATAGACTACAAAAAGCCTATGACTCGGTGCCACATACAGGGCTCATGAGGGTGTTGAGTTGTATAAAGTAGATGCAACTCTGCGCACCTTCCTGATGTCATGTATGGGGCAATGGAGGACGGTCCTTCGCTATCCAGGATGTCGAAATATCCAGAGGAACAGCGAACCGATAAGGATCGAGCGACGCATATTTCAGGGCGATAGTTTGAGTCCGCTTTGGTTCTGCTTAGCCTTGAATCCTCTAAGCACACTGCTGGAGGATTCAGGTCTAGGCTATCGGCTGCGGAGAGGTGGTCAGGTTATATCCCACCTCCTCTACATGGATGACCTAAAACTCTTTGCCCCCAACAATTTGCAACTGATGGAGCTACTGAAAGTAACTGAAACTTTCAGTAGCGCATCAGGATGGAATTTGGTGTCGACAAATGTGCGGTAATGCATGTAAAGCGAGGGGAGATTGTGCAATCCTTGGGAACCCAACTCGGATTCCATAAACTTTAGAACCCTTCCCGCATTCGAAACCTATAAGTATTTGGGTATGTCGGAAGCGTTGGGCATCAACGTTGCTGACATGAAGCAATCGTTGAAGGAGCGCTTCTTTGGCCGCCTGAAGAAAATGTTTAATAGTCTTCTATCAGGCGGAAACAAGGTGCGCGCCTTCAACGGTTGGGTCATGCCGGTTTTGATGTACTCTTTCGGCGTACTCAAATGGACTCAGACGGAACTCGACGCCCTGGATCGGAGGGTCCGTACGCTGTTGACTGCATATCGAATGCATCACCCACGGTCATCGGTAATGAGACTGTATATCCCGCGCAAGTGTGGAGGCCGAGGCTTTTTAAACGCTAAGACTCTCCACAACCGCGAGATATGCAGTTTCAGGGAATATTTCCTAGAAGCCGACGTGGGGATGCATCGAGATGTGGTCGCGGTGGACAAGGGCCTCACTCCGCTCTCCTTGGCTAAAGAGAACTGGCGCAAACCTGTAGTGCTTGACACTAACGATCGCAGGGAGGTATGGCAGAGTAAAGAGCTTCACGGACGCTTTTTCCGGGCCCTATATGAACCCGATGTAGATTTGTTAGCGTCCGTAGCCTGGCTGCGTTCCGGTGACCTCTTTGGGGAAACCGAAGGTTTTGTCTGTGCAATTATGGACGAAGTTATAATGACGAACAATTACCGGAAATATATTGTGAAAGACGGCACGGTTGACATCTGTCGGGCATGCCACCCTCCGGGAGAATCAATCCGACACATTATCTCCGGGTGTTCTCGTCTTGCTAACGAAGAGTACTTGCATAGACACAACCTTGTAGCCAGGATTATCCATCAGCAACTTGCACTGAAATACACCCTTTCGGAATCGGAAGTGCCGTACTATAAGTATGTGCCCGACCCAGTTCTCGAAAATGGAAATATCACATTGTACTGGGATCGATCCATCATCACTGACAGGACTATTGTTGCCCATAAGCCTGATATAGTGGTGGTGGATCGAATAGAGCGGCGCACAATGATTATTGACATAACAGTCCCACATGACGGGAACCTCGTGAAAGCCGAGAAAGATAAACAAATCAAGTATCTTGACTTGGCTCGCGAGGTTGTCGACATGTGGGATGTGGACTCAGCAATCAGTGCCGATAGTCGTATCAGCCAATGGCTTAATTGCCAAGAGCCTCGATCAA
Source organism: Cosmia pyralina (assembly GCA_946251885.1). Taxonomy (NCBI): domain Eukaryota; kingdom Metazoa; phylum Arthropoda; class Insecta; order Lepidoptera; family Noctuidae; genus Cosmia; species Cosmia pyralina. The sequence goes on along the minus strand of OX276369.1, from coordinate 11,499,215 downwards.
CATCTAAGGAGGCTCTCGTTGGGCAGCTGAATTAAGGGCCTGATTCAAAGAGCGGTACTTCTGGACACGGCGCGCATTGTTAGGAGGTTCCTCTCTCTGGAGCCCTGACCGCCGGTAGCTTGGACCCTGTTCCCGATACCGGTGGGCTACTATGTTTTATATTTTTTAATGTTTTTTTTTATTATTATTTTATGTTTTTATAAAAAATATTTAAAAATGTGAAATATATGTACATAAATGAAATAAAGGAGATAATAATAATTTATTTGCATCAAGTTTAACATTTAACATTAGATACATGTTAATACATACAATATAAGGAAAATTAAACAATATTGTGGCGACACCAACACCCTTGCTAAGTTGTCAAGACAACTTGTGTTAAAGATGCTGGGCCCGACCCTTTAGTGGATGTTTCTTAATTGTAATTAGATACATACATGCCATTTACAAAATATATGACTAGTCCATTATGCAGCATAAGTAAACGGGCAAATAAACTATTTAGAAAAGAAATAGAACGAAAACAAAAGTAATATATGAGGAGTCTCTGGACACTGGGAACCCCGGGAAATCGGCTGCAGTAAAACCACGTCAATCGCGTAACAGATTTATTGAGAGACTGGCTCACACATGCAATGTTGTACATACCCACTTATTGCATAGAATATATAATATAGAAATACCTACATCACACCTCCACACTTAAACTTCTAGTATATAACTAATACAGGAAGAATATAAAACTAAACGTTACATTAACTAACACACTAACTTAACCTAATTATAACAAAGCTTTTACCTTATGTACTATAATAATAATAACAATATATTCTTACATCTAATCGAACTCAAATCCATATCTAACCGGTTTCTTGCGAGTACGGATGGGACGGTTCATGGGATCCGGGACGGTCGCGGTCGTCGGCGATAATTTACTGCCGACTGGTGGTGACGATGGTGCCCTACGGGTTGGTGAGGTCTTAGTGACTGCTGTATCCACCGCGTCACTCACTACTGGGCCGTCGCCCCCGACTTCGCCCCTACTCGTCCCCTCCCGAACCCTTGGCTCCGATATACTTGGAGACAGCTGTTGCTGTTGCGGTTCAACGACATCCCCACTGACCTGTCCCTCAGACATTACGTCTGGGTACATCATACTTGAACGTCGAGTTCTATGCCTAATTTGATCGCTATGCCGTGTGAGGAGTCGACCATCATCGCTGTTTACTACATACCTACGTGAACCTTGTTGGTTTACTACTGTTCCTTTTAACCACTTGTCTTTGCTACCGTAGTTCCTGGCCCATATCGTATCACCAACGGTGTGTTGCAATGGTTCAGTGCCCGAACTCGTCGACTGCTGACACTGCACCCCTTCCACCCGGTCCTGACGCGAGCGGTCTGCGCGCAAAAGATCTAACCGAGCACGCAACGGCCTACGTTGCAACAGCATGGCGGGGCTTTCCCCTGTAGTGCTTTGAATACTATTTCTATACGCTAGTAGGTATGTCTGTAAGGCTGTGTCGATGTCTACTGCCTCTCGGACTGCCTTTTTTATTGTTCGCTTACATAATTTGACGGCATTTTCTGCTGCCCCGTTTGAAGCTGGATGATATACTGGGGAATACGACTGCTTTATACCGTTAAATTTTAAGAATTCTCCTAACTCCGTACTAGTAAATGGTGGGCCCTGGTCGGATACAACTTCCAAAGGCAAACCGAATCGCGCAAATAATGACCTCATAACCTTAATGACAGCCGAAGCATTTGTTTTATTCATTTCAAAAATTTCAATCCACTTTGTACTGGAATCTATAATTACGAAAAACGTTTTTCCCTGGTATGGGCCTAAAAAGTCTACATGTAATCTACTCCACGGTTGGGCTAAATACGGCCAACTACGTGGTGCAGCCTGCGGCGGCGCAGCTGCTTCCATCGCACATGTTTCGCAAGAGAGGCATGTCGATTCGATGTCTGCGTCTATATTAGGCCACCACACAAAACTTCGAGCCATCGACTTGGTCTTAACTATGCCCATGTGGCTAACATGGAGCTCTTTTAGTATTGCGTTCCGAAGAGTTGGTGGTACAACAATTCTATAGCCCCACATAATACAACCCCGTTCCACATATAATTCGTGTCGCCTATTAAAGTACGGTTTCATCAATTCGTCTGTGCAATGCGATGGCCACCCTGACTGTACGCTCACCATCACTCTACTAAGCACCTGATCCCGCGCTGTTGCTAGACGTACATCATCATTCGTCACCGGCAAAAAACTTTCTGCAAAATTTAAATAGGTATATTCACGCCCGATTTTATCCTTAACTGTTGGTTGAGGCAGTCGCGACAATGCGTCGGCACAGTTTTTAGCAGACGCAACATATTCTATATCATACGAATAGCCTGTTAATATTATTGCCCACCTTTGCAACCTGGATGCTGCCATAACCGGAATTCCTACTTTATTTCCAAAAATGTATGTTAGGGGTTTGTGGTCTGTTCTTAAAGTAAACTTCCTACCATACAAGTACTGATGGAATTTTTTAACACCGTATATAATCGCTAATGCCTCCCTGTCTATTTGAGCATACGATCTCTCCGCGGAGTTAAGTGTGCGTGACGCGTATGCAATTGGGCGTTCGCCTTCCGGCGTGATGTGCGAGATGACGGCGCCTATTCCCGTGGCGCTGGCGTCTGTCGTCAGCACAAGCGGTAGCTCCTGGCTGTAATGCACCAGCACTTCACTCGTGCTCAGTGCCCGCTTAACCCGAGCAAAGGCTACCTCACAAGCATCGCTCCATACGTACTTCACCCCGGCACGCAACAAATTATACAATGGTGTAAGGATCGAACTTACATTTTTTATAAATTTACCATAATACATGACCATACCAATGAATGCTTTCAACTCCGTTACGTTCCTCGGTATCGGAGTTTTAACAATTGCTTCCACTTTATCTTTGCACGTGTGAACACCTTCCCTACTGATTACATACCCTAAATATTCGAGCGATTCCACAAAGAATGAACGAATGAATGAATGAGTGCGGTGTGAAGTGGAATAACGGACTTAAAATGGCGGTTGGAAAGATCGGTGCGTTTGACCTAACGAAAGACAATTGGGACACGTATGTGGATCGATTAGATCAATACTTTATTGCCAACAGTGTAAAAAGTGAATTGAAAGTCGCAACTTTAATTACTGTCATTGGTAATAGTGCATATGAGTTAATGGTTAATTTATGCACACCTGTTAAACCATCCACAAAGACTTATACGGAGTTAATAGCGGTAATGAAAGGACACTTAAACCCCAAACCATGTATGCTCGCTGAGAGGTTCAAATTTCGGCAACGGATTCAAAAACCTGGTGAAAATATTGCGACGTACTTCTCGGAGCTCAAAAGACTGAGTAAAGATTGTTGTTTAACGGCGGACAGTTTAAAAGAAAATATGAGAGATCAATTTGTGTGCGGCTTAGTAAACGATGACATTCGGCAGAAGTTGTTTATTGAAGACGACAGCATCAGTATCGACCGGGCGTATAAGTTGGCCTTATCGATGGAGACGGCTGAGACTAACGCGGCAATAGTGGAAGACGGTACGAGAAGAAAAACCGGCGGCAGTGCAGCGGATGCGGAGCCCATACCCGTTCATAAGATCGGGCATGAGGGCGGCGGAGGACGGCGCGGGGCGTTGGGAGGCGGCGGCGGCTATCGGCCGGGCGCGAGGCGAAACACTCGCTCGACGCGTGACTCACGACAATCCGGCGGCGGCGGTCCAAGTACCACAAGCGGAGCGGGTTACAACTTACTTCGAGCGGGCACTAAAAATGAGGAATGCAAAGTCTGTGGAGGCAAACACAATTCGAATACGTGTAAATTCAAACTGTATGTGTGTAGAATTTGTACCCAGGAGGGACATTTGAAGAGGATGTGTCCGAGGTTGACCAAGAATAATTCCTTAAATAACATAAAAGAAGACGGGCATGGCAGCGGCGACAGGTGTGGCGCTAACTCAACGGAGAGCGACAGTGACGAGGTAATAGTACCTATTAATCGCTTATCACTTGGAAAGTGTGCACCTATTATGATTTATGTAAATGTGCACGGTTGTGACTTAAGAATGGAATGTGACACGGGGAGTGCAATCTCGTGCATTAATTACCAATTATATCAGGAAAAGTTTTCCAGTTTAAGTATTAAACCCACTAAGTTGGTTTTAAGATATTACACGGGTGAACTAGTTAGGCCTGTAGGTGTTATTAAACCCGTTGTTAAATATAATGATGCTGAAAAGATATTGGATTTATATGTTATTGACAATGGAAATACCGTTTTAATAGGTAGACAATGGTTAGCGGAGCTAAATATATCGGTGTCGACTATGCATTATAATAAAGTCAATAATAATCGGAATTTGGATTTTAATTTCTCGGAATTCAGTTCCAGATACTGTGAGGTGTTTGCGGATGGCCTGGGGCGGTTCACGGGAGGACAAGTGAGCATCCGCGTGCGCGAGGGCGCGCGGCCGATTTTCCTGCGCGCGCGCCCGTTGGCGTACGCGTTGCGGGAGCCGGTTGAGCGCGCACTGGAACAGCTGGTGAGCGACGACATCCTCACTCCCGTCCACCACTCAGACTGGGCAACACCAATCGTGCCGGTCGTCAAGAAAGATGGTACCATTAGAGTCTGCGCCGATTTTAAACTAACCTTGAATAAAGTGTTAGAAGTCGACCGTTATCCATTACCTAAGGTAGAAGATCTTTTGTCTCGGTTGCACGGGGGCGAAAGATTTAGTAAAATCGATTTGTCACAGGCGTACGCACAGTTTGAACTGGATGATACTAGGAGATACGCGGTAATAAACACACATAAAGGGCTTTTCATGTATAAACGATTAGTGTATGGGCTGTCGTCGAGCCCAGGAATATTTCAACGATGTTTAGAACAATTGTTTGCAGATATACCTCACGTAGGAGTTTTTTTAGATGATATTATTATAACGGGAAAGGACACAGCCCAACACTTAAGTAGCCTACATAAAGTTTTTGAACGTCTGAAGTCGAGTGGCTTAAAAGTAAAAAAAGAAAAATATTTCCGCAGCACCTTTAGAGTTTTCTGGTCGCAACATGCAATTTACACGCGTGAAATCACTTAATCGTCGCCACTGAGGAGTCTCTGGACACTGGGAACCCCGGGAAATCGGCTGCAGTAAAACCACGTCAATCGCGTAACAGATTTATTGAGAGACTGGCTCACACATGCAATGTTGTACATACCCACTTATTGCATAGAATATATAATATAGAAATACCTACATCACAATATATGGTATGAGCAGAGTAGTGTAGCGTGTGTGTGTATGTACGTGTGTGTGTTTCTTTTTGAGTGACATTTTAGGTAGTGAGTAGAAGTCTAGTACTTTGTTAAGGCTATTATACAGATGAGGACCTTGGAAACAAGGAAATCTTCTTGTAAAAGAGAATTTACAGGGGAAGGGTTGACATACCTTGTCTTTGCGTCTTGTGGTGATTACTTCATAGGAGGTTCTTTGGTGCTGATATAGTACCATGTGTGAGACAAATAATTGCCTCACTGTAAGGACTTTACAGAATTCCTCAGTTGCAAAAAGGATGGACCTAAAGGTGCTAGTTTTTAGCACGGCTCTCTGAGCTCGTTCTAGTTTCAAAAGAGTAGTTTTTGGTCCACCTCCCCAAGCGATTATACAGTACGTTAAGAGAGACTGACAAAGAGCAAAATATGTACACTTAATAATTTGGGGTCCTGCTATGTGGCGAAGAGTACTAAAGACAAAGCTAGCTTTAGCTTTAGCTTTCTAATTCTTTTCGTCAGTAACTCTATATGTGGTGCAAAGCTCAGGCTGTCGTCGAGAGTCACACCGAGATATTTAATGGTTCTACAGCGTTCCAGTTCGGGAAATGTACATGTCGCAGTGCCAGGCAGTACGCAAGAGTGCGCTGCCAAAGCGTACGAATTTGGTGGTTGACTCGAATTTCTTAAACTGTATGTAAGAATTTTAGTTTTATCGGTGTTGATTGTGAGAATGTGTCTTTTGAGCCATTGTAGAACATTATTTAGTCCTTTTTGTGCGGAATCGAAGGTGTCATCCCACGTATCACCAGAGAAGGTAAGGACAGTGTCATCAGCGAATGCCACGATTTTTCCATTTCCCAAACTCAGATTACATAGTTGGTTAACGTATATTAGAAATAAGGTTGGACCAATCACACTGCCTTGGGGAACGCCGAATGTCACTGGAAGCTCTCCACTGAGGTAATTTTGTATTTTTACACATTGTGTTCGATTTTGAAGGTAGTCGTTAAAGATGTTAAGTGATTGGTCACGTATCCCCAGTTCTTCAAGCTTTATTATTAAATCAGAAATCGAAACAGTATCGAATGCCATTTTTAGGTCCAAAAAAATTGACAATACCTTCTTTTTCCTGTCAATATTTTTGGTAACATAGTCAATTAGGTCAATTACAGCGCTACTAGTAGATTTATTGCGTCTAAAGCCGAATTGGTTGGGAGAAAAAAAACTTTTTATCTTCCATGTAAGTCACGAGTCTTTTATTAATTAATCGTTCTAGTATTTTGGAAATGGAAGGTAACACTGCAATAGAACGATAATTATTTACCAATTTTTTGCTTCCAGCTTTATGAATTGGGTGTATGATGGCCTTCTTGAAGTACAAGGGGAAAGTGCCAGTATGGAAACAGAGATTAAAAATATGAGTATGGGGACTAGTATCAATGAGTAGCGTTTTAAAAACTATGTAGGTTTATTGTCCCAGCCTACAGCAGAATCTGTTTTAAGTGACATTAGCAATTCTCCAACCTCCACTTCATCGGTGTCTAACATGACGGATGATTGTAAAGGTGGAGATGTAGGGGTAGTGTCTGATGGGACTTTATGACTACCAAGTGGACGTGAAAAGTTATTAGCAAGTTTATTACCACCAATTTTCGAGTTAATCAAGCCCCACAGTAAAACTTGCCCTGAAAAATGTACTACCCCTCTTTACCCCCTTAGGGGTAGATTTTCGAAAAACCCTGATACACGTTATTCTTCATTTTTGATCTCGAGTATAAATACTGAATTTCGGACTGCACGTTAAAATTACTCCATACAAACTTTACCACCCCCTATATCCCTTTTTTGGGGGTAGTTTAGGGAAACTAAAAATGACAAACTTTATAATTTACTTTAAACATTCCTGCCAAGTTTCAAGTCTATTAACCCAAGGAATAAGATTTTTCATACAAACTTTGGACCCCCATTTCACCCCCTTAGGGGTGAATTTTGAAAAATCCTTTCTTAGTGCACCCTTAGACCTTTTAAGGAACCTACTTGCCAAATTTGGAATCTCTAGACCCAGCGGTTTGGGCTGTGCGTTGATATGTCAGTCAATCAGTCAGTCAGTCAGTTTCTTCTTTTATATTAGGTCTTTACCTATGAAATTGCCGTTCTGCAGTACTGGCCATTTCAAATCAAAATAATTTTTGTTTGGCTAAGAATTCTAATTTCAAATTAATTTTATTTTAAAACCATGGATTTTTTTTTCCAAAAGTAGTCATTTGTTTATTGATTAGTGTTACATTTTCATCGCATTTCAATCTTTTTCGTCATCATGGATACGTTAAAAATTCGAGTAATTATGGAATATGAGTACCGTCGTGGCAGCAACGCGGCACAAGCGGCACGCAACATCAACGACGTTTACGGAGCTACGAGTAACACTACAAACCAACGCACCACTTGTTATTGGTTTCCTCGCTTCCGTTCTGGAAATTTCGACCTGAAAAATGAACCCCGAAGACTTTGGTCGACAATGACGAATTAAAGGCGATTGTGGAAGCTGATGATACACAATCTACGGCTGAATTAGCAGCAGCTTTCGACGTTAGCGTCAAAACAATATTGGTCCATTTGCGTCAAATTGGCAAGGTAAAAAAGCTTGACAAATGGGTGCTCCACGAACTCAATGATCGCCAGCGCGAAGTACGCGTCGAGACGTGCCTTGCACTGCTCAACAGACACACAAATGAAGGAATTTTGAAACGCATTGTTACCTGCGATGAAAAATGGATTCTGTTTGATAACCGCAAGCGCTCAGCAAGTTGGTTGGATCCTGGTTCAGCACCTAAACAATGCCCTAAACGAAAACTTACCCCTAGAAAAGTGATGGTCACTGTTTGGTGGTCTAGCGCCGCGGTGTGATTCATCACAGCTTCTTACCAAACGGGGTGAGCATTACTTCAGATGTGTACTGTGAAGAACTGAACACAATGATGGAGAAGCTGGCACATCTCCAACCAGCATTGGTCAATAGCTCGTCTCCGCTGCTCCTGCACGACAACGCGCGACCTCATACTGCACAGCAGACGGTCTCCAAGTTGCAAGAACTGGGGTTGGAAGCTCTCCGTCATCCGCCCTGCTCAACAGACCTTGCGCCTACAGACTACTACTTTTTCCAGAATTTGGATAACTTCTTGGCGGGAAAAAAATTCAATACCCGAGAGGCAGAACAAAATGCCTTTGAAGAATTTGTTGCCTCCCGTCCAGCTGATTTCTTTAAGAAGGGCATCAATAAACTGCCACTGCGTTGGCAAAGATGCATTGATTGCATGGGTGATTACTTCGATTAATACAAATAAAAATGCATGAAAAAAATTCGTTTAATTTTTTTCATACAAAACGGCAATTTCATAGGTAAAGACCTATTATACTCGTATTTAGATAAATATTATTTAAGTACTAAAAGAATTACAGATCTCATGCATCACATGACCTTCAAATAGCATTGGAAATGTACTACGGTAATAAAAAAAAACATCATCATCACATTCTGTGTTGAGGTCAGCTTCCAGTCTAACCGGATGTAGATGAATACCAGTATTTTACATGGAGCGACTGCCTACCAGACCTCCACAACGCAGTTACAGGAAAATACGATACCCCTTGGTAACAGTGGTTGTAAGACTCGGGCTTCTGACGACCCGTAATGACTGTCAAAGATCCAAGAATAACGAAATGATGAAAGCGGACCAATGGCTGTGCTTTCCAAGTCACGGGGGGGGGGGGGGGGGGGGGGGGTAAGCATAGCTTAACCTGATCAATCGACTCGAGCGCCTGGTAGTACTTAGCTAATGCAGATCAGTATCAAGTTCAAGGAGCTGTCTTACAGCTGACGAGGAAGTGACTAGTTATTGTTCTATGTAAAATACTGGTATTCAGCTGCATCCGGTTAGACTGGAAGCCGACCTGGACCACAACGTCGTAGTTGGAAAAAGGCTAGGCAGATTGGTTGAGTCCCATCAGACTAAAACAGTTGGGGAAGAAGGAGTGTACTTGTGTTTACGCATCCACTTGTGCACTGTGATAGCTCCCACATACTTGGCTAGTGTCCGTAGAGACTGGCCGCTGCGCCGCGCCGTGACTATATTTCGGTCAGGAGCATATACGACAGCCACAAAACAAAGAAAAATGTTAAATTGTTAATGCATGAAAAAGCTGACACTTCACGGAGCCGGAGCGGAGAATTTGGTCAGTGGGTCGTCTTAGGGCGGAGTTCTTCTCCACTCAACATTATTTTTTTTAGTAAAAAAGTTTATTCATAACATAAACATGTTTACACTAAACCCAGAAATCGAATTCGAGATCAAAAATGTAAACAAAGCAATGTCATTAACAAAGTGACAGCTCAGGGGTTGCCAACATTTCCCTAGACATTATAATTATTTGATTTTGAAATCGGATGACAGTACTATTACTTTCCTCTATGCCGACCAGGTTGGGACGCTCAACTTGAATCGATTATTAGTATAACGCAATATTATTTACGATTTTTTTTAACGATTCACTTATTTAGAAGGAAAAACATTTTATAAATAGAAAATAATTGATGAAAGTCGAAGTGTTTAGAGCTTCTGCCTTATTGCCAGTATTATAAAAATAATTGCACGATTTTATTTCAAACAGTTATATTTTATTCTTGGTAGTTTACGTCACTTTAAAGCTGAAAACTGTGTGCAATATTATATTTTCCCTGTTTAAGATATGCCTACAATTTTAGCACTATGTTAGTACTTTTCGGCAAATTGCACAATTGAGGTTCAATCTGCCTAGCCTTTTCCCAACTATGTTGGGGTCGGCTTCCAGTCTAACCGGATGCAGCTGAATACCAGTATTTTACATGGAGCGACTGCCTATCTGACCTCCACAACCCATTAACTGGGTAATACGATACCTCTTGGTAAGACTGGTTGTCAGACTTTCGGGCTTCTGACGACCCGTGACGACTGTCAAAGATCCACGAATGACAGCCGACAGAATGACAGGTTATTATTTAAAATTCAAATCAATTCAATTTTTTTTTTTTAAATTATTTGTAAAGTTCTAATTTTAAGACAACACTGTTTATGATTAGTATACTACTGTTTGTTTTCCCAAATGAAATAAATAAATAAATAAATAAAATTGGCAGCACCTTTATTTACATTGTTGATCTCGAATTCGATTTCTGAGATTAGATTGGTATGACACTGGATCCCGCACTAGGATACCCTGTGTCGCAGGATCCAGTCTCATTCGATTTCAGAAGATATGTTATCAAATGCAACGGTTTCAGTATAATTACTTAATTAAACTTAGGACCAAAAGGTAACCAAATGTATGTGTGTAAGTAAGAATGTGATGAGTGTTACTGTGTATGTGATGATGAATACTTTAATAAATTTTAATTTTTCACTTCGCCTCTAATGAATGGAAATACGTTCACGTTCTGGCGAACCAAACTATTTATCTATGGTTCCCACGGTTAGACTAACTCTCTAGTTGGTCTAGAGATGTCTATGGTTCACTAGTGATAAACACAAGGACTTATGATTTTTGATAAAACTTGTTACTATTATAAACCACTTTAACTTATTATTTTTCTTGTAAGTATTCAGTGTGATCAACAAGATTCATAATATCATGTTTGTGTAAATGATATTCTTCCACTATCGCCTGGATAATATGCTGTGATACAATACAAATACAAATCTATTACAACTGGACCGAGTTTCATTCAAGTGACAGGGCGCCGCCGCCGCCGCTCCGTATCGCGCCTAAAACATTATAACGTTATCGTGGACGGAAAGCGTCTTCATATATTTCCATACATTTTACTTGGCTGTGTTATCGTGATACCGTGGTCGTCCACGATAAAAATAATAAAAGTGCACATTGCTTGTCAGCCTAGCGTTATGGCGTAGCGTAACATCAAGTTGTTTTTAAAAATAAGTTGTAGAATTATTATCTTTGATTTTGACTTAAAAGCCTCAGTAGCCAGGTCATTAAATTCCAAAAAAAAAACTAGTGTCAAGTGTCAGGTACTGCTGGCACTGTCAATGTCAAGTAGCAACGCTAGGATGCTAGCTTGTAGCGTATGTAATGCTAGCAATTTAGTTATTTGGAATTCTAGCATTAGCATGGACTAGACTTCATGAATGTTGGTTTTATAAATTAAAAGTCTATTGAATTGAGTAGGTAGTGCATCTTTCTATTTATTATAAGCAGACGCCTGGCATAACCTGTTCGGAAATGATTCCCTTTTGGTAGAGAGTAGTTTATTCTCCCTTGTTTTTATTATTATACTGATTGATACTCTTTAAGTATATTCTATGCTTTTGTTCTATCGATCTTATATATCGATGTTTTGTTCTAAGCTATAGCACCGTCCATCGGCAGACCTCCAAAAAATAAAACAAAAAGTTTTTATTTATTTACTTACGTAAATATTGGAGAACGATATTAAGTCCACACAGATAACGCACACGACATCAATAATAATAAAAGAACTAAAAACTGCTCACGGTATTTAAAGAAGAAGTTGTATTCATATTTTTTGCCAGTAATTTACACTCGGTACTGTTTTAAATATGGCAATGGAAAAACTGAAAAAGTGTAGGATATGTTTAGTGGAGAATGTTCAGATGTATGTGGTTATCAACAAGAACCTGCAAAAGATATATGAGAAGCTGACTGATGTCCCAGTAAGTATATTACTTTGTAAAAATTGAAGACTGTAACAAACACACATCGCCATCTAGTGTTATTTACCTAAAGCACTACGATGAGCGGCTCCATAAACTAGAAGACTGCAACTACAAACTGTTACCATAGACAAGTACCGCCATCTACAATCTACGTGAGTAACAATGCGCAAGCGCCACCCAGCGAGTCAACTGCACCACAACTACAGACGACTATGTGTAGATATTGCACACACATGTCAACCGTCCGCCTTTATACGCAGAGCTGTCTTCGAAAAAATCGTATTATTAGCGATGCACAGTCGCCTAATATTATACCAAAGTTTGTATGCCCTAGCCGGAGGCAAGTTCGCTTAAAGCTCCCACAGGAAACGCTCGGTTAAGCAGTCTCAACCCCCAGTGGTCAACTGCGAGATGTCACTCACAAAAACGAAAAAAACAAACAAATCGTCATTCACTAGCTAGAGGTTCAGAGTTCGGTAGCCCCGCAGCCTTCTCTGTTTCCTAAGTAAGCCTGGTTCCTGTTCGATAGCCTCGCAGTCCCTTTCATTCCTTCACTTAGGTTTGCCATATGGTAAATCAATATTGTAACGTGTAACATAATTTAAGTTAATGTTGCCAATAAATTATCATCAAGTTCAATGGGGCCTTATTTTCACAACCTGCAACTCTACAAGACCTAATAGATGACAGTATTCATCTAAGTCAGCAGATGTCCACTGTTGGATAGGCCTCAAGACCAAGAGTCACCGCATCAACCGGTCCTGTGATTCTCTCATCCAGCAAGCTCCTACCAGGTCACCTGTCCACCTTGTGACAGACCTACATACTCTGTCTTAGCTGCTCCAGAATCTTTTGCCCCAACTCTTTGGACTGTATAACAATATATTATGAGAGTATTCAAAATAAACAAATAGTCTGAAGGTAGTTTTGTTGCAGTTTGTAACTGAAGACAGTAGACCAATGCTCACTTGTTTCTTCTGCTGCTCTAAACTGAAGCAATGCTACGAATTGCAGAGAAAATGTTTGAAAGCCGAGGAGCTGCTCGCTCAGATGTTGAATGACAACTATGAGGTGAGGTTTGACTTTGACAGACTTAATTATAATTTTAGTATAGTTGGGAAGTGACCCTCCTGTCAAGATAATATTCTGTTAGAATTTCAGGTTCTTTAATTGGATATAACTGCTTTTGACAAATGTTGTTTGCGATGTTACATTTTAAATACTCCACGTAATACTGCTACTTCGGTTGGAGTGTATGTAACGGGGCACTATGAAAAAAAGACAGAAAAATTTCACCAAAAACCATCGCATATTCAAGCCTTCGGGATCCGGTGGGATGTGAGAGTAACAGGGTGGGGAACAACATGGGACACCTCAAGGGTATTGACCTTGACCTCAGGGTCATTGACCTTGAGGTCAAGGTCAAAATTCCGAAAGTATATCCGTGATTCTCCTAAAATCACTGACCTTGAACTCGGGGTCATCGACCTTGAGGTCAAGGTCAAAATTCCGATAGTCAATTCACCATAAACCATCGCTTACTCAAGCCTTCGGGATCCGGTGGGATGTGGGAGTACTAGGGAGGGGGACACCTCAAGGGTATTGACCTTGACCTCAGGGTCATTGACCTTGAGGTCAAGCTCAAAATTCCTAGTTAAAATCCGTGATTCTCCTAAGGTCACTGACATTGACCTTGAGGTAAAGGTCAAAATTCCGAAAGTCAAGATCCGCGATTCTGCTAAGGTGCTGACCCTGACCTCAGGGTCATTGATCTTGAGGTCAAGGTCATTGACCTTGAGGTAAAAGTTCTGAAAGTCAAAATCCGTGATTCTCCCAAGGTCACTGACCTCGACCTCATGGTCATCGACCTTGAGGTCAAGGTCAAATTGCCAAAAGTCAAGATACATGAATCTCCTAAGGTCACTGACCTTGACCTCTATCAATCATCATAGGCTATCAAGAACCGATTATTAAAAAAAAATAGGTTAGGTTAGGTTAAAACTGACCTCCTACGCACGAGCCGAGCGAGCGAAGTGAGCGGTGCCGTGGCAGCGGCCGGCGAGTGCCAGAAACTACTAGATTATTTAGAATAAAAGTATTGAAAAACAGAGATTATTTTATGCACGCCATCGAGAACTGAACTAGTTAGACGAGTTAATTATTTAAAAAAAACTGGTTAGGTTAGGAATCCGTGATTCTCCTAAGGTCAATGACCTTGACCTCAAGGTCAATGACCCTGAGGTTAAGGTCGGTGACCTTGGGAGAATCACGGATTTTGACTTTTGGAACTGACCTTGACCTCAAGGTCAATGACCCTGAGGTCAAAGTCGGTGACCTTGGGAGAATCACGAATTTTGACTTTTGGAACTTTGACCTTGACCTTAAGGTCAATGACCCTGAGGAAGGTCAATGCCCTTGAGGTGTCCCATGGTGTTTACCCACCTCCCACCTTTACTCACACATTACTCCCACATCCCACCGGGTCTCGAGGGCTTGATTAGGCGACGGTTTTTGGTGAAATTTTTCTTAGTCTTTTTTTCATAGTGCCCTGTTTCGTATCCACTGACCGCTACTTCTGTACGAAACTTGTAAAGTAAATGCAAGTCATAACGGTCCTGTCTCATGTTGATACTGAGCAACAGCCACCAACAGTCCAGGGTGCGCTGAACCTACCTAACTCTCGTCACTTGTGAAGGATCTTCTGGCTGAGTATATAAATGACTAGCTGCGCCCCGCGGTTTCACACCCGCGTAGACCGGGATAAAAAGCAGCCTATGTTTTAATCAAGGGTATAACCTTCTAACTGCGAGATGGGGTAGCTTATTTAATAACGATTCCAACGGCAGTGTAATATACACCTCTCATACAAAACTTTAGATATATCGTCTAACGCGCGAGACCACCCATAAATACTCTCACGCAAAAACAAAATGGTCGTCACATTGAATAGGTTATGCTATCTACATAACAAATAACATCCAAATCGGTCCAGCCTTTTGAGCGTGAAGAAGTAATAAACGTACAAACACACGCGCACACACACACACACACACTTTCGCCTATATAATAATAGTGTGATTATATATTATATTATACAGCTGCTGCCCGCGACTTCGTCCGTGTGAAATTTCTTGTTCCCCCGGCCCACCTCGACGCATCGCATTGCCTGCCCGCGCTGTTACTTCATTTTCGCTTAGGGGTTACTTCTGCCTTTTTTTCTTTTATTTCGGCACGTAAAGGTCCTAAAGTGATGTTAAATATGCCTATAGCCTTCCTTAAGTTTTGGGCTATAAAATGCAAAAAGATTTTTTAAAGTCCGACTGGTAGTTCCAGAGATTAGCACGTTCGTTCACCGTATCCCCTTCCCGCTAACCTCTCCCTGCCCCTCCCACCCACTGTAACACCCCCTTCATCACTTCCCCTTCCTCTCCCCCTCACCTCCCCCCTCACCTCCCCCCTCACCAACCCCTCCCCTGCCCCTCACCCCTCACCATCCCTTCCTCTCCTCACCAAGCCCCCTCACCCATTCTCTCCTCTTCCACCTCCCCCTCTAACCCTCCCTCCAGGGTAGTTTTAGAAAACTATTAACTTTATTACTTAGGCAAGTATCTGTGCAAACTTTCAAGTTAATTAAGCAAATGAATAAGATTTTTCATATAAACTGTATTCCCTGTTTTCATGCCCACAGGAGTGGAATGTTAAAGAATCGTTCCGGATGTTTCGATAACTTGACTGAAAGATTATTTACACCAATTTTCGATTTAATCAAGCCCCGCAGTAATATCCTCCCCTGAAAAATTTTGTACCCCTTTTCACCCCATTATGGGTAATTTTAGAAAAACCCACGTTATTCTTCATTTTTAGGGTTCCGTATCTCATTAAGGAAAAAAACAGAACCCTTATAGGATCACTCGTGTGTCTGTCTGTTCGTCTGTCACAGCCAATTTGCTCCGAATCTACAAGGCCATTTTAGTTGAAATTTGGTACACATATGAATTTCTATGTTCCAAATACGAACGGGTAAAGTAAATAAATTAATTTTGAATAAGGGGGTCAGTTTCGGGGGCAAATAAGAAAATTAAAAAAAAAAGTTTTGCAAACTATACCGTGTGACATATCAAATGAAAGGGATTACTATGAGGGTATCAAATATTTTTTTTTTATAATTTTAAAATAAACTGTTTTGAAGTTATTAAAAAAAAATTACGAAAATTGACCATTTCCCCCCCTTATGACCGAAATTACAGAGCCTAAAATTTTGAAAAAAATACAGAAAATAGATCTTTACCTGTAGATTACAGGAATACCTATAAGAAGTCTGTGGTCTTAAAATAACTTGGTAAATCTCTCAATATTGTGAGTACAAACTTACATCATCTTCATTTACAGTTGGAATGTATGGGAAAACATGTTTTTCAACTACAATGTTAATTTTGTTCTTGGGATAAATTCATCCCAATTACGGAACCCTTCATTGTGTGTGGTCCGACACGCACTTGGCCAGGTTTTGGTCTCAAGTATAAAAATACCGAGTTAATCGCGGCGCGACATCGAACGGAACGCGTATGGCATTTTTATACTCGTGATAACTTCGAAATTAAATGTCCGATTCGAATGAATTAAAAAGTATTTTATTGCTACAAAACCTCTAATAAACCAAGGTCAGTTAGAGTTTTGCAGTGGGCTTACCCTTGATGATAAAACTACTTATTTTAATAAAAATTAATACTACGATACGAATGTAACCAACTTTTGTTTCTACCGGCGATCTAATTAAATTTTAGAACATAAAAGCTTCTTTTGTGACTTAACTATGATAGTTAGATATACTGCCTCGCGGACTTTTTGAAGGTGATAATGAGTACATTAATCATGTAGTAGAGATAAACTACGATAACATGGCGCGCCCCTCCAAAATTCAAAACGTTTGAAAGTATTTGTGAAAGTATTTACAATGCACCACCAAGATTCACAACGCATGTGTGCGTAATGAGACGGCCGTCAAACAAAAACAACAAAACAAATCCACGGATTGCATTGTAAATACTTTCACAAATACTTTCAAACGTTTTGAATTTTGGAGGGGCGCGCCATGTTATCGTAGTTTATCTCTACATACTTTTTATGTATCATCAATAGGTTTTTCAGCGCACGCCAATTAATGAATTTTGTAGGCAAAATTTTGCTACTTTGGGTTTACATTATTGCAGTTTTCATAAGGATCTCTAAATTTTTTGAAAATAAATTATAGCCAATGTTACTTCCTGATAATTTAGCTTTCTATTGGAGGAAAAATAGTTCAAATCGAACCAGCAGTTTCGGAGCCTATTCGGTATAAACAAACAAACAAAAAAATCTTTCCTCTTTATAATATTAGTATAGACTAGCACTTCCCACGCGGCTTCGCTCTGGTGGATTTCGGGAAATATCAAATAGGGAACAAAAATCATTCCTTATTGCTTGTCTACATTATAAAGGGAACCTCTGTGCAAAATTTCAGCTTTCTGGGTCCATTGGTTTGGGCTGGGCGTTGATGAGTCAGTCAGTCAGTCAGTCAGGACTTCTCTTTTTATTTATATAGATAAACGTTTGTGCTCATAGTGACTGAGATCAGAAGCATAAATTGACCTAACACTATAAACAACTTGTTACAGACAAAACCTCTAATAAACCAAGGTCTGTTAGAGTTTTGCAGTGGGCTTACTGTAACTCCAATAATGCACATAAGTATAGTTGATGAATGTCAAACAGAAAGCATTGCTATCAAAGAAGAATTACTAGCTGTTTGTGATCCCCTAGGCCTGTATGATATTATTGAGCCAAAGGAGGAGGAACAAAGTAATGGTAAGTTTTAAAAATCAAAAATAAAATAATAAATAAAAATGTATTTTATATTGATCAAAAATGTTTTAGAAAATATGTGTAATTCGAAGTATGCCTTATGTACTACAATCTCCATTGTTTATGAAATAAATTTATTATTTATTTATTTTTAATTCAAAGTTTTGATAGTGTTTAGTTTCATTCAACTTAACGGTAACCACATTATATTGTGAATTAAAGAAATGTTAATATTAAACAAGTAAATATTCTTGACTGTTTATTTGTATAAATATACTTTATTGTACACCATAAAAATACATATCAAACATTTCATTTTCTTTTTTTGTTTACTTACAGAGTTAGAACCGGAAAATTTAGATATAAGCTGTATAGATGTATCAGATATACCACCACTCCAGCCTGAATCAGATTCAGAAGACGACGTGCCTTTGATGGAGTTTAAAACTGAAATAGAAGAAGAACAAGAAGCATCTAAGAATAAGCGAAGAACCAGGGAGACGGCAAGTAAGTATTAGTTAATCTTAAGGTAAGCAAACAGGCCAATGGTTCACCTGATAGGAAGTGGTTAGCGTTACCTAAAGGGCGTACCTGGTTACATGTGTTGAATTCTATCCATAGGACTGTAACTCGGAAATCACAATTGATAAACTAGGACCAACATGGTTAAATTAATAAACTGTTATTTTCTGATAACAATAACTACACCATGGCCAGCAAGACAACCAGTCACCACAAATAGCACTCATTCACGAGCAAAACGCTAAGATCTGCCCGCTAGCATTTTGGGCCCTGATGCAATCATAAGCAGTGACAACTAGCCACTTGCGCGCCCGCGGGAAGTTTGTTCCCCAACAGTAGATTGCCCGTGGGAACAAAGTTCCCAAGACAATCTTTTTTTACTTTTAACCTTGTTCCACCACTATTAAGTAGTAATATCCAATTCCATGCATTTACTGTGATAGATTATCTGTGTCCGAACCTTTTGAGATACGACAACACACTGAACTAGTCTATGACATTAGAAAAATATTATTTTTAAATAATCACAAATACAGTAATCAGAAACTTTAAACAGAATCACCTATATCACTTATAGTTCATTGTTAATTCGCTGTAGTTCACTGTATCGCATTCCTAGCTGAACTGCCATAGAACCAGTTGGTCATCGCTACTCCCCGTCAGGGGGTGCGACTGGCGGTGCCGGGGCGTGGCCCCCTCTCCGCGGTTGCTATGCGTTGGCCCGTCACTACGGGCCCCTCATTGTGTTGGCCTACTGCGGCCTAAAAGATGATGGGACGCGGATATGCGCGTCCCTGTGAGTGATTGCTATATCTGTGTCTGTAGGCACGCCACGACGCTGCTAATCAGCGCCGCTTTCTTCACCGTATCCCGGCGGTCAACCCCTACCAGGTGGAACCCCCACCTACATGGGGAAAGCCCAGCAGAAGGCGACCTGCGACAGAGATACGGACTCGACGTTCCTACAGAAGGGGTGAGTGGCTCCCGCCCGCCCCATTTTCAGAGCTAGCCGAGCCTGGCACGGGTTAGGGAGACCGTGTAATGGGTGTGTGGGTGACATTGTGTTGTGTGACGTCACCCGGTATCTACGTGAATCGCGCGCCCGCGCTGCGTCTTCACGTGTGTATTTATGCGCCTGTATAGAGGTGAATGTCTACTGTTTGCTGCGCGACACACCTAAATTATCCTAGCACGCATCACGCAACAGATGTATGTTATGTGTGGAGTCTATTGTCACAAGTGAGCCGCGTGTAAGCTGAGAGCGACTCACTCGGAAGTCCAGTCCGGGGTGGAGTCACACGTCCGCGAGCAGGTCGCGGGGCAAGGGTCTCCTCGCGTCAGGGGGGCGCGTATGCCAGGGCGCAATCTGCTTAATGTGCGGCAGAGCAGACGCGCCGGCACGCGCGAACATCCCCTTCGCGAGGCGCCGCACAAACTCGTCCAGGCCCTCAATCCCGAGGTCCCGCTGGATGATGTCGTTCCTCACGAAGCGAGGGGCAGCAACGATGGTGCGCAGCGCGGCACTTTGCTGCGCGCGCAGGAGCCTGCGGTTGGACTCGCTCGTGAGGGCTAACCATGCAGGGGCGGCGTACGTCAAGAGCGGGCGCACGTACAGCTTGTACACGCCCAGCTTGACGCGCGCCGGGATGCTGGATGAGAGCACTGGTCGCAGGAGGTTGCGGGCGACCCTACCACGCGCGGCGACCGCGCGGACGTGTGCCTCCATTGAGAGCCGACGATCTATGGTGACCCCCAGGTACTTGACCCGGGGCGACCACGCGATGTCGGCTCCCTGCAGCTTCAAGGGTGGTGGGAGAGGCGCGGCGCCGGTGACCATCGCCTGCGTCTTACCCACGTTGACAGACAGCCGCCACTTAGACAGCCAGTCGGGGAGGAGGTTCAGCGCGCGCTGCATCTTCACCGCCGCGTACTTCGCATTAAGCGAGGTGGTAATGTACGCGGCGTCGTCGGCGTACAGCGCGAGCATGGCTTCAGCGGTTGTGGGGATGTCGTCGGTGTAGCGTGAGTAACACGCCGGCGAAACGCAGCTTCCCTGCGGCACACCGGCGCGCACCGGCCGAGCGCCGGAGAGCGCTCCGTCGACCACCACCCTGAAAGTCCTGTGGGACAGAAAAGCAGAGACCACTTTTACGACGCGACGGGGCGCGTCTGACGTGGCCAGTTTATAAATTAGGCCCTCGTGCCACACACGGTCGAAGGCCTTCTCCATGTCGAGGAATACTGCCACCGAGTATTCCTTTTTGTTTGATGCAGCTGCGAGGTGGTGCAGTACCCTCGACAGCTGAAGCGTCGTGCTATGCTCCGACCGAAAACCGAACTGTTCGGGTCGTGGCGCAACATGTGGTAGGAGGTGTCGCAGCAGGAGCGCCTCGAACACCTTGGAGACGGTCGACAGCAGCGTGATCGGCCGATAGCTCTCCGGCTTCAGTATATTCTTCCCCGCCTTGGGCAGCATAACAACGCGCCCCTCCTTCCACGCGGCGGGAAAGGCCCCTGTGCGCAGTATCCCCGTAAACAGGCGCGCCAGCGCCGCTACCATTCGGAACGGCAGGTGGCGCAGCGCTGTGTTGGAGATACCGTCCGCCCCGGGGGCCTTCCTGGGCTTCGCTCGTAGGATGGCGCGTCTGACTGCGCCCGGCGGGAAGAAGACAGGATCCTCTTCGGGAGCTATCGGCGTAGCGAAGTAGTCTCCAAGGTATTTCTCAACTGCCGCGACATGCTCGTGGTCGTTGGTCGGATTCGGTCGGAACTGACGCTCCAGATGTTCGGCGAAGACCTCCGCCCGGTCCTCCGATACGTATTTAAGCGCCCCGTCGCTGTTCCGTAGCGGGCGCACCGGGGTTGGGGTATTCGTAAGTTGGCTGCAGAGTTTGTGTACCGACGGCCAACTATCCGTAGTGGCGTCGATACGTTCCTCCTCCCAACCCGCGGCGGTGTACGCCTTTAACTCGGCCTTCACCTTCTCCGCGAGACGGTTGAGCTGTGTCTTGAGTTGCGGGCATCTCAGCTGTTGCCACTGCTTGCGTATGCGCCTCTTCGCGGCGATCATAGCTCTGAGGTGTGATGGCAGGGGCGGCAATAGCCCTCTCCCCTGCGGTTGCATAGTGGTCGTCGCCGCTTCTAAGGCGCCCTGTATGCAAGCAGTGACTTCGTCCGTCAGTAGATCTACGTCCGCGGCGGTGGCAATAGGCCGAGTCGGCGTAGTGGTCTCTACTTTGTCTGTGAATGCCTTCCAATCCGTGGATCGACGTGGCGCCAGAGGCTTCAATCGGGTCGGCAACCCCGATATGACGACGAGTACAGGATGATGATCCGACTGCAACTCGTCGTCCATGACTTGTTGCGTGATCTGGTGGTGTAGCCCTCGGTAGACTACGACGTCCTGCACGTCCGGCATCTGTGCAGTGTCCTCGGGATAATGGGTGGGCGTATCCGGGCCGGACACCGTGTACCCGAAGGCCTCCGCGTCCGCGAAGAGCCGCCTCCCCCCGGTATTCGTGTTGCTGCTATTCCACGCTGGGTGTTTACAATTAAGGTCCCCGGCGAGGATGGTGGCACGTGGAGTGAGATTCAACAAGGCCCTCAACTCTGACAGGTCCAGAGGAGTCGAGGGCGGCTTGTAGCAGGCATACAAGTTTTATCCTCGCCGGCTATATGCAGGTGGACACCCAGCGCGCTAAAGGTGGTGAGTGACCTGACGGCGGGGGGAGCTCCTGATGTACGACTCTACGCTTCACAAGTACCGCCAGACCACGGTACCTCCTGTGCGTTGCCGACTGCTCATCTTTTCGATAAGCGAGATATCCCGGGAACCTGATCCTGTCCTCAGGTCCCAGGAACGTCTCGCTTATGAGCGCCACGTCGATGTTCTGTTCCCTCAGGAGATGACGGAGGAGTGCGACCTTTCCCCGAAGGCCGCGGGCGTTCCAGTGGATCACCCTCAATGAACTAGCCATGGTACAATGTTAGCAACGTGGCCAGGCCATCAAGGATGACCGTTTCCACATCCTGTCCCTGCCTGATGGCCTTAATAAGGTCCATCAACAGTTGAATGGCGCAGGCTGTGAAGTCCTTTTTCTGTGGCTGCCTACCAGTAGCGCCACCCGTCGGTTTGGGGAACTTTTCTAGTTCCCCCTGTTGCCGCTGCACCGAGGTAGCGCTGGCGTCGATTGCGCCGCCATCTTTGTGTGTGGCGGCCTTCGTTTTCTTCCGCTGCGCCTCGGTGGCGCTAGTGGTAGGTTCGTCTTCGGTCTGTGGCTGTTGTTTCACAGCCCGCGCTGAGGCAGGGACGGCGGCCTCGGGGAGTGTTCCCTGTGTCGCCGCGGGGGTTTCGGGCTTCTTCCCTCTTCTTTCCGCCTCGAGGAGGTGGCTTCGTTCCTTTGCGTGGGCCCGTTGACTGCCGCAATCAACGACGCGCCTTGAGCCTCTGACGTCTCAGCTCCTGTCAGCCTCTCGGTGGCCTCACGTGGCCGGCGTGCGGCGGCCGTGATGGCGACAGTCCCCGCTCGCTTGTTCCTTATCTCCGTCTGGAAGACGGGGCACTTGATGTTGCACGCGGGGTGCGCGCCACCGCAATTCGCGCAGGTGGCAGGCTCCTCCCGCGGGCGCGGGCAGTCTTTGGCTGCGTGCCCCTCCCCGCATCGCACACAAGCGAGCAGGCGGTGGCACTGGTGCGAGCTGTGCCTGAAACGTTGGCACCGGTGGCACTGAGCGGGCCCACGTTTTCCTCGCCAATCCTCAATTTTGACACCCCGCATATATAGAAACACGGTGGTGTCAAATATCGCCCGGACGTCGGGGGTCTTCTTAATGATGGCGTGAAATACACAGCCGGGACGTCCTTGTGCGCCTTTAATGTGGCGCACGTACTCCGGCTGGTAACCCAACGCCCGGAGTTCCTCCTCGATCTCCTGGGGGGGCGTGTCCGCCGGCAACCCCTTAATGGCGACCTTCATGCTCCGCTCCGCTGGCAGGGAGTATGCGAACCATGAGACGCCTTCCTCTTTTTCCAGGCTGGTAAGGTACCTCTGTACCAGCCTGTATTCCTCCTCGGTATCGGGGGTAAACTTCACCCCCGTCCCAAAAGGCCTGGCGCTCGGGGGCCGGCCCAACTTCCTAGTAATGGCCCTGAAATGGGAGGCCCAGTTGGGCAGCCTCTCCACTACCAGCGGCGGATATCTCGCCTTCTTCCCCGGCTGCTTCGCTGCCGTCGCTGTCGTCGCAGTGCCGGGGGTGGCCGTAGAAGGGGGGGGAGCAACACTTCCAGAGAGAGCAGGGGGTAAAATAGAAGTACTTACCCCTGCAGCTGCTGTTGCCGTCGCTGTTGCCGGCGGCGTACGCGCCATGTCGGCGAAGGTAGGCGACTCCGGTTCTCCCAGGTCCAGCCACTTCGCCTCCTGCGTCGCTCCGGTAGAATCTCGCCCACGTCGCTTCCGCTGGGGTCTCGGCTCGGCGAGTTCGAACTCGTAGTCGAACCCCAGCGGCGCTTCTCCCTCTCCCACGATGGGCCGCGGCCCGGATCGCGGCGTCGTATCCGCGGACACGTCGCCGCGACCGGACCCGGCCGAGCCCACCGATGCCAGCGACATACTCGATCCCGCGCGTGATGAGCATGCCGATAGCACGGCGGGTGAGTCGTAGGCCGAGGTGCGGGGGGGCGCCGGCGAGTCGGGCGCCCCTGTCGACACTGGTAGCACTGATACTTTCACTGGCTTCAACTTTAACTTCGCTGCACTTTGCACTGGCCGCTCTCGCTCAGCCAGCGCCGAACCCGCCAACAAGAGGCGGGGATCGGGTGCGCCGGTGCGCACAGTGGCTGGAGCGGGCGGCGACGCGAAGCGCGGCGGCGGCGCGGCGGAGCGCGCGGGGGGCGCACGCGCGCGCACGGATGACCCGGGTGATGGTGCGCGAGGCGCGGCGGCACGCGTAGCGGACGACGCGGGCGCCGGGGCGCGCGCGGGCGCAGCCCCGCGCACTGTCGGCACGGTGGCGCGCGCAGGTGGCGCGCGACTTGAGTTCGCCGCGGGTCCCGAGGGTGCGATAGGCACCGGGCGGAACGCGGCGGGGCGGATTGGCACCGCCTGTTGACGGCTTGACGACGGCGTCGGCACAACGCGCGCAGGCGCCGATGACGTCGGCGGGCCGGCAGCTGCAGCGGAGCCAACACCACTCCCCTTTCTCCCCTCTTCCTCCCTCTTCTTCGTCCCGACGTGCAGAGATGGTCCGGCCGTCGGCGGACCGGACGACGCGTCGCCGATGTTCGGCATCGACGTCGCCCGGTCCAACGCCGGACGGGCTTCAGGTGACCCGGCAACGCGACCCAGCGAGTCGCGCTTGCCGGATTTCGGCATGTTGAATTTGGGCGTGGCCCCCGCGACCGCGGCGGTGAGCTAGCTCACCGGGCAGCACGGTGGCTTCCCTCTGTGTCCACACAAGTGCCGGTTACGTTACCTGCGCAAACACAGAGAGAAACGTTGACTATTTGCGGTCCGCGCGAGATGTTACTGGGCGTGCACTACGACCAGTACTGTTTGGCCACGGGCTAATCCCCCTGCCATAGACGTGGGATGTCGCTACGCCCCGTAGGGGGCGTGACGTTGCAGTTTCGGGGCGAAGCCCCCCTCCTGCGGATGCCATACGGCGACCCGTCACTACGGGCCTCTCATCATGTTCGCCACTGGCGAGTAAAAGGTTGGGCGCGCTGCATTTTCGCGCCCATGAAAAATAGTGTCTCTATTTGTGTCCGTAAGCTCGTCACGACATATGCATACTGCCGCTTTCTTCACCGTACCCCGGCGGTCAACCCCTACCAGGTGGAACCCCCACCTACATGACCCATAGACCGCTGGCAACCCTCTATTTATATGACGAGTGTAAGCTTCTAAAAAGTTCGAGGCCATAATTCGAGAACATTCTAGTACTTACAGGAATGATCTAGAATGCTGCAAAACGACACTTAACCATCTAGAACATTCTGGAAGGGCTTAGAATGTTCTAGAAAAATATGTCATCAATCGACGTACCGTGTAGTTCTGCTACTCGATAACAGATGGCGTTAGCGTCTACGTAACAGTCGCGCCTCTCTCTATAGGGAACTCTTCACCCGTTGTTTCCAGCCTGACTTGTGCAGTACTCTTCGAGTATATGTTCTTCAGTAATAGTATGTACTTTCCTTGTATTCCTTGACTATGCAGTGCCTTCCAAATATATTCGTGTTCTAAGGAATCAAAGGTTTTATTAAAATCAACGAATCCCAAATAATACGTTTTGTTGTATTCTTTATATTTTTGTAAAACTTGTCTATGAACATGTATGTGATCTATGGTTGAAAATTTACTACGGAAACCAGCTTGCTCTTTTGGTTGGTTTTCGTCGAGTACAATGGCAATTAGAGATAACAATATTTTTGAAATAACTTTATACACATTAGACATAAGACTAATGGGTCGATAGTTCCCGACCTCGGCTTTATCTCCTTCTATATGTAACAATATTATTGTTGATTTAGTTCAGTCAGCAGGAATACTTTCAGCCCAGTTCCTTGACAATTCAAAAGTGCCTGTAATTGGTTTAATTGAAATAAATGCTTTGAGTTTGAGTTTGAGTCTCTATAATTTCGTTAAATATGTATCTCTGTCAATATAGGAGCAATCACTGATCCAGGAGTTTTGTCCATTTTTTGTGTGTTAATTGCTCTCTCTCTGTCTATGTAATGTGCGTCACTTTCATGTGAATAAACAGTTTTTCTTTCTTTCTTTTCTTTCTTTATTGTTTCTTCTTTTAATATTATCGGTATTGGTTCAAAATCTATAATGTTATATTCCTTTACTTTTGGGTTCTTACTTTTGTACAGGTTTTGATAATAGTCTGTGGCTACGTTAAATATTTCAGGTCTTTTGCTGGTGTAGTTTCCATGTTTAGTTTTCACACTAGACATCCAGTCTTTTTTAGTGTTTAGTTCTTTTATAGCTTTCTTTATTCCACCGGTTTTTTCAATATGCTTTTTCAATGTATTTTGTCTATTATTTTTTTAACTTTTCTAATACTTTCGTTTATTTTTTACTAATTTCTGATATTCTAAAGCGATTGTCCTTGCATGTTAGACATAATGACGCATTTAATAAAGTTGAAACCTTCTAAATACAGATGAATAAGTTAGTAATTCCGCTGAACAGTGTTTGTTTACACTTTGATCAGAGTCTTCTGGAACAGACCATATTACGTTGATGTTAGTACAGTTTTGCATGTCATGTCTCTGGTGATAAAGTGCATTGTTCAATGTCACCAGACATTCCTACTTATCGGTCCTAGTATGAATCATGCAATCCGCTATTATTTAGATTCGTGTACATGTCAATCCGCTTCCAACATTGTACTGACCAGATTTATAATCACAGGGGCGACCGTTGCGAAGAAACTAAAACTAGAAACACGAAGAACAACATTAGAGGATGCAATAACAGCCGAGCAAGCAAAAAAAGAAAAATTACACTCAAAAGTTATCAGGGTAACTCAAAAACTGACGTCCAAACCTGGCACTTATTTCAAAGAGCCTTACAAATATGATCAGCGTAGTTTTAATTCAGTAAAAAAAATACAAATTGGTGAAAAATGTTACAAGTGTTTTGAATGTCATCGTAGTTTTAGTCGATTATTTCATTTACAAAGACATAATCTAATTCACACTGGTAAAAAATCCTTTAAATGTGACGTATGTCAGTGTAGTTTTAGTCGAAAGAGTGCTTTAATAACCCATATTTCTACGCACACTGGTGATAAACCATATAAGTGTGATGTATGTCAGCGTAGTTTTAGTCGATTATCACATTTACAACGACATAATCTAATTCACTCTGCTGAAAAACCCTATAAATGTGACGTATGTCAGCGTAGTTTTAGTCGAAAGAGTGCTTTCATAACCCATATTTCTACGCACACTGCCGAAAAACCCTTTAAATGTGACGTATGTCAGCATAGTTTTAGTTTAAAGTATAATTTAACAAAACATATGCGAATACATACAGGTGAAAAACCTTACAAGTGTGACGTATGTCAGCATAGTTTTGTTCATAACAGTGATTTAACAAAACATAATCGAATACACACTGGTGAAAAACCTTACAAGTGTGACGTATGTCAGCGTAGTTTTGTTGATAACAGTGATTTAACAAAACATAATCGAATACACACTGGTGAAAAACCTTACAAATGTGACGTATGTCAGCGTAGTTTTAGTCGAATAGGTGCTTTAAAAACCCATATTTTTACGCACACTGGTGATAAACCATATAAGTGTGATGTATGTCAGCATAGTTTTGTTCAAAACAGTGAATTAACAAAACATAATCGAATACACACTGGTGAAAAAGCTTACAAGTGTGACGTATGTCAGCATAGTTTTGTTTATAAAAGTGATTTAACAAAACATAATCGAATACACACTGGTGAAAAACCTTACAAGTGTGACGTATGTCAGCGTAGTTTTAGTCGAATAGGTGCTTTAAAAACCCATATTTCTACGCACACTGGTGATAAACCATATAAGTGTGATGTATGTCAGCATAGTTTTGTTCAAATCAGTGATTTAACAAAACATAATCACACACATGATAAACCATATAAGTGTGATATATGTCAGCGTAGTTTTAGTCGATCCTCGCATTTAAAAAGACATAATCTAACTCATACTGGTGAAAAACTCTATAAGTGTGACGTGTGTCAGCGTGGTTTTAGTGGTAAATCTATTTTAACAGAACATTTTCGTGTACATACTGGTGAAAAACCTTACAAGTGTGACGTATGTCAGCGTAGTTTTAGTCATCATAGTGCTTTAAGAAGGCATATTCGTATACACACTGGTGAAAAACCTTACAAGTGTGACGTCTGTCAGCATAGTTTTGCTCGAAAGAGTGATTTAACAAGACATAATCGAATACACACTGGTGAAAAACCTTTTAAACGTATGTGAGCGTAGTTTTAGCCAATTCTGTACAAAGTCATATTCTTATGCACACTGGTTTAAAGCCTTATCAGTGTGATATATGTCAAGTAAGGTTAAGGCCCAAATTACATCCGATTTGGGCCTTAACCTTATAATTACTAAAACTACGCTAGAATAGAATAGAATATTTATTTATTCATAAGTTCACATTAAATAAATACTCGTAATAATAAAGTATGAGAGCTGTATTGGACCCTGCTACCTAATTGCGAAAAACATTTTCGTCATCCGAGTCAGTCTAATTGATTTGGCTTTGACTGCAGTTTGTTTTATTTTATGTCTTTCGAATTGCGAAACTACAATAGAGTGTGTAACCAACTCCAATCTGTTTCACGTGGTTTGGAGACAGTAAAGAGTGAACGAAAAGCGACTAAAAAGGCAAATATTCGAATTGTGAAATTATTTTGACAGCTGGAAGTTGGTTTGAAATCAACGAGCAGTCGTTTTTCAAACAGAAGGCAACGTCTTGCCCGTAATAATTTTTCATAGCAATTGGTTTGCGATTTTCTCATAAAATCTCCATAATTTTTACGAAATTTTGTAAGTGAACAGCTTCTTGATAAATTGTGAATGTGTTTTTGTGTAGAACCGCAATTGACTGCAACGATAAATCAATATTTTTGGTATTTTCAATACCGAGGCTATTTGTTGCTTAACGCGGAAAAGCAACGCCTCAAAGACGGGCTTATTAAAAGCCGCAGACTTTTGAAGAGTGCCTCAACTCTTGAGACTTTGTGAGGTAGTATAAAGTTGAAGCTAGTTGCCCATTCCAAAACTTATATCCTAATGGAGAAATATGGGCAAGAACCTCCATGGACACTGTTAAAATCAAGTTATTACAGTCCAAGCAAACTCCGCTCATACGACGACCCACTGACCCCTGCTTTAAACATGTAAGTATCTTAAAAAAATGTGCTTAAAGAAATAACATCATTTTATTTCAGGGCTTCATTGGAAAAGCAGTAAATATATAGAGGAAGAACAAAAAATGCTCAGTTTGAAGCATTTTATGTCAATATATTATGTAAGGACTGTTGAACATACATACAACCATCATCATTGTCATCCACAGCCCGCCTTCGCCCACTACTGGGCGTAGGCCTCTCTTTTCTTGTGGCAATCCAGAAAACATACCTACCACCATACATAGATCTATTTCCAAAACATTGTCTGTTCAAGGTTGTTACTGGTGAATACAAAATATATAGGTAAGACACCAATAAACGTAGGTACCATACATACCTACTACCTACCTTTATGAATATTTGTTTACTTAGCAAATTATAACAACAAACTAGAATAAAGAAAGTATTAGGCAACTGAAATTAATTATTATTACAGCTCTCAATAGATACCAGTTTATATTTTATATTAAAACCATTAGCTTATCTCAGTAAATACTCACATCATTATTATAATATAGTAGTTTGCTAAGTACCTAGAGTTAGATAATAGTTAACAAATGCTTCCTCTCTCCTAACTCACTATTTTGCTGTGCCTGACAGGGTCCACATGATCTAATTATAACTTTACCACCTAAGAATACCTACATGTAGAATGCAATAAAAGTATTGAGTATTGAAAATAATATCCAAGTACAGAAGTACCTGCTAAGTAAATGCTATCTAAATTTTTTCAATATATTTTATTGTGTAAGTAGGTACCTACTAGAAATGTGTATCTTGTCATAAACCTTTATGATGTCCTGTGTGAATCCTCAAAATCAGAGTAGTTTTGAAGGTGGTTTTCTAAATATTATGGTACTTGTCTACTTCTATTTCTAATGTTTATTGTTAGTTTATGTAAACATATTGCGCCAACCCCAAGTAACATGGGATAAGGGCAGGAAGATGATTGTTAGTTTATTATGGAGCCCTTCAAAATACTCTTTTGCACTGAATTGGTTATGCTTGAAAGGTACTTAGCAATATACAGGATGTATCAGAAAAATGTGGTCAAATTTAAAGATGTGGTACAGAGCATAAAACTGAACAACTTTCTCCATAGGACCAACATCGTAATCGAGAAAAAATAATCAGCCGTCCCATACACTTGGGTCGAGTAGGTATTGAAGTTTTGTACGGGACAGCTGATCATTTTTTCTCGATTATGTTGGAGAAAGTTGTGCAATTTGATGATCTGTACCACACCCTTCAATTTGATTACCCTTTCTAGTACATCCTGTACCTATATATCATAGGTTCATCTACCTTTTTGTCTGTTATCTAATAAAAATACTTGCCGAGGTTTTATAAGATCTTTCTTTAGGTACTTTTTAGACAAGTATGCTGCATCCATCAATAGACTTGCAAGGCACATAATCGTTGTTTATAGGTAACAGAATATTGTTGTTCTATAAAATTAATAGATTGTGCATTGAATTGTTTAAGGGATAAGGATTTACTTAAATTCTTTTCTTTATATTGCAGGTGTCAGGCTCAACTACATTATTCAAGCAGTACATAAATAATCCATGATGACTTCCACAGGAAGACATTAGAATACCAAGTTCCACCAATGCATACATTATAAATATTTGTTCTATTTCTTTTTGCCTCATGTCCAAATACTAAATGCTCTTGTCAGTGGTTGTAATTGTAATGATATAAATAAAACAGTTTTTTTGTTTACCATATTTTATTTCTACCTATTTATCTATACCTAATGAAAGTAATGAATGACAGTTAATTTTGCTAAACACCACTATTTTCTAAATAGTATCACTAGAATAATCACTTCTTTATTTAATAAAAAACATAGTAAGTACTAGGTACTCAATTCTTAAATACTTCATAACAAGTTATTTTTATTTGTACCTTCATAGTTCATAATGAAACACTTTATAATTATTAAAGTTTACGCTTATCAATTAACACAATATCATAATTATGTTTTTATATTGCTGTTGTGATAACAATATTTTATGAAAAATCTTCGTTTCTACTTTTGTACTTGGAAACTGAAGTAGTTGCAGAGGAGCTGTGCAGTGATGTCAAGTAAATAGCAGCAATGGGCGACATCATTTATGCTGCCTTCATATCTTCATAGGTGAACCACCCCGGGAACTCTCCTACAGTTTTAAAACAAAATCACATTATTTCTGCTCAAATAAAGTACATAAACATTATGTAGCAAACTAGGCCTTCATCAGCCCATGGCTGGACAAAAGCCACCGGCCTAGTCATTGCTGCCGGTTGTTTAGTTTCTTCAGGATCTGATTTTTCAGTCTCCAGATATTTTTATTTAACTGTAACACTAAATTAGTACAGTAAACATTAGTTAGATATAAATCTGCCTAGCCTTTTCTCAACTATGTTGGGGTCGGCTTCCAGTCTAACTAGATGCAGATAAATGTCAGTATTTACATAGAGTGACTGCCTATCTGACCTCCACAACCCAGTTACTGGGTAATGCAATACCCCTTCGTAAGACTGGTTGTCAGACTTTCGGGCTTCTGACGAGTGACGACCCGTAACAACTGCCAAAGATCCACTAATGACAGCCGGGACCAACAGCTTAACATGCTCTCCAAGGCACGGAGGAATCTCGGTATATAAAAATGGGTCACCCATCCACAGACCAACCCCGACAAGCGTAGCTTAACTTGATAGATCAACCCGTATGGCTTGCTTAGCCACAAGCTTTAAAACAGTTGGGCATACATAAAATATATGATGTGACTATTTTATTTGACTATGTAGAAAGTTCACTGATGTGATTATTAGTTTTTTAGTTATGGCCTGGGGAGCAAGTCTCCCGAGGGATCAAGTGTCCTGTCTCCCCTAGTAAGTGGCTACGCTTGTTTCTTAAATATGTGTCAAAAAGCTTAGGTACCTTCAATGATTTTTATAGAAGATCCATATTCAATAATGTTCATGCCTTGCCACCAACTTCTTTGTTAGAAAATCCCTCGCTATATATAATGTTGGTAGGGCAGTGTTCAATTCTTGTATTTTCAGCTTTAGCACCGTCTGTGAAAATATTATGATCAATGTTTCATAGTTAATTGTTATTCAATTAGTGGTTAATTTTTAGCATCTACTTATGTACAGGAATATCAACTACCTAACAATTATTTCAGTTGTTAGAATGTGAGGTTGACAGACATATGTATAATAAATTAATTAACCATCAAAAAATAGTTAACCTTACTCATGGACGTATAAAAAAGTACATCACGTAAGTTGCTTGTCTACGCAACAAAGGAATGATTGTTATGTAGACTGACCAATAATGTACCTACAGCTCATTGATTTATAAAAATGCTACAGCTACAATAATCTAATGAGATAAGTACACACACACACTACACAAATACACTTGACACTTCTACAAATCTACACACGTTATTTCTATATAAACTGGCTTACTTACTTGTAGGTAGTGATGATATCGAAATAGGCACTTTCGCTATTGAGCAAAACAGCCTTAGTCTTAGTGCACCTTTTACAAAGCCCTCATTTTATCATCAACAGAGCGAGCGCTAGTTCTTGACTAGAGAAATCTCCACTATAGGTAGATAGAGTAACTCCACGTGGTGACTAGTTCAATATTCATTATAGGCCCATGTTTCTTTATGAGATAATTTGTATTTGTATGTTGAAAAATGTAACAACTATTAATTTATTAATAATAATGGGAGGATTCTTCTTTATCAGTGTTGCCAACTTCTTTTTCGCTAGTCCACTAGCTAGCGGCGATTCTTCAAACTATCATAAATAAACTAGACAACTTTTTAATTTTATTTATCTTCCTATTACCGACGTTCGGTCACTGTTTTGGAGGTCCATTTGAAGATTTGAAAATGAAAATAAAACATAACATAGGTATGATAGTAAACATGGTTTTTTCATCATCCTACTATAATATCACAAAATAATGAATGAAAAAGTTAGTAGAAGATGTTTGGATGTTTGTTAGACAGACAATAATGGCTTAGTTTTTTTTTATCCCGGAATTATGTTCCCGTGGGGCAATTTTTTCGAAATGACGTTTTTTTGGATCTCCACTCGGGTGGAGCCCATTCACACTACATTCGTCCCTATATTTGTCATGCTGAACAGTCTTTCTAAATCCGCAAAAGTTTTGGTATTTGAAAGAAAAAATCGTAAAATTATTAACACTGGTTATAAGCAAACAATAAAACATGCCATAATCGTGATAATATAAAATTTTTTAGAGTTAAAAGTTTTGGAAATTGATTGTTTTGTTTTCTACAATTTGAATTAAACTAACCACTAGACAAAATCACCAGCCACTAAAAGAAAAATTTCTCCGCCAGTAGGGGTGCCAAAACCCCCAGGTTTAGTGGAAATTCTACTAAGTTGATAACACTGCTTTTCTATGATATTTTCATTGGCTACAGATTACAAAAATGTGAAAAGAAAAACGTTTCGTTACCTATTTCAAATATGGTAGCTTTTGGTAGAAAGTGTTTTAAAAATTGTTTTTTAATTTTTCGGCAATTATTGAACATCTTTATTTATAAGCATTAGTAGACCATCAGTTGCAATTAAAACAAAATTAAATTGTAGCACAATAATTCGGAAACAAATAATTCCAATATGATGAAACAAAACGCTTCAACGTTACAGATTAGGAGCAATTGGTTAGTACATCTCTATACAATTCTAATGGATTGGATTTTTTTTTATTTCACAATTCCAAATATGGAAGCCAGAACCGACAGGAGTTTGTTTAAATTGGGAATCTATTTCCGAAACAAACTGTGTTTCGCAATTAGGGTGCTGTTCCCGATACCGGTAGGCTACTATTTTTTATATTTTTAAATGTTTTTTTTTATTTTATGATTTTATAAAAATATTTAAAAATGTAAATAATATGTTTATAAATGAAATAAAGGTAATAATAAGTATGAGAGCTGTATAAGATTATATATGTGGCTTATTACAAAATTGCTTTCTGACAGTTTAGGTATTTTGAAGCACAGTGACAGCTCGGTCGGCTTCACGAGTTCACGACAACAACCAAACGAGTTTGATACTTTTCCTATTATTGAGTTAATAGTAGCATCGAGCGCAAAGTGAGTTATTAATGCACGACTGTTATGTTGTTGCCCGAGCGCGTGCGAGGGCACTAAATTAACACGAGTGCAATAATTACTCACTTTAGCAAGGTGCGTAATCTACTTTTCTTTCAACTACCAATCTACCTACCGTGATAAAATATACCTATTCAAAATAAAAACGCAAGTTAATGAAATGTTTAATTCATCTTTTCCTCAAACATTTAAAACTTACAATTATTAAATGTGCAGTTATTAAAAGTGAAATTTACACTTTTACTTGGAACATTTATTCTAGTATTTGTTTGGTTTATTTGTGAATAAAAATTATTATTATTAGAATCAGACGATACAGGTAAGTAGACGCGGGCTCAATTTCAAATCATTTCCATGAGAAGTAGACGGATGTGGTGATGTCAACATCACCACGTCCGTCTACTTCTCATGGAAATCCCCGATCAATCGGCGCAAATGAATTGATTCCGTTATGTTTGAGTGATTTTACTTTTATTTTGTACCGATTCCTCTATGCAATCTTCTGATACTTGGTCCGATTTCCATCCACCATGACGCTTGAGCGTAGTCAAATTAGCACCGGAATCAGCTAGCAGCGTTGCTGACGTTCGGCGGAAACATTTTACATCCACGTTGTACTTGGTATTAACTGTGCTTTTTATCATTGAATTTAAAACGTGACTCAGGTTGGCTGGACAAATCTTCAAAATAGCTCGCTTTTAACAAGGTCAATAGGGCAGTTTATGTGACGGCTAAACACCCTTATTTCAGAATTTGTGACGCTACAGAATCTTAGATAATCGATCGAAAGCGTGTCCAGCCAGCTTGGAAAACTACATTTCGCTGGTTTCTCAATCTCGGTAAAGGAAGTGATTTTGACGACTTTTTGCATATCAACGGGCGTCACATAAATTTGTGACAGGCATCGAGCTAAAAGTTTTGTGATACGTACAGTGGTTTAGTAGAAAAATGCAAAAATCTGTGTCCAGCCAGCTTGAATTTACGTAAAAAACTTTTGGCTGGCACTTCCGAATCTCAATAACGGGAGCGTTTTCGAATATGGTTCCTTTACTAACATATGGTGACGCAATGTGTGACAGTAATAACGTTTGATTTATGGCGTCACATGTAAGGGTTTACGAGAAATCAATAAAAACTTAATGTCCAGCCAACCTGATTTCAAGCTGGCTGGACACACGTATCTCCGCTGCCTGATGATCTACGACCTTCAAAATGTGTACCTACAAACTTTTGTGACGGGGACGATAATGATAACCTGAATTTGTGACGGAGAAACTTTGCGTAGTTTCAAAGATATTGATCATTTAAATTTTCCCATACAAACACTGCAGTAGGGTTACCATATTGTAGGTTTTATGTAGGACTAAGTATATTTTAAGGTGTTTTCTTTAATGGACGAAAATCCGTGTATAGGTGATACTAATACGAACAACTGTAGATATTCAAATCAATAGAAGACAAAAGGGTAGAAGTGAAGAAGTGGGAGGGGGGTAATTTTTTAATGTTATTGATTATTTACGTGCAGATTCTGACTCTTTTTAGCAGATACGTATTGGTGTTTTCATGGTAAGTACTAGGTAGATATTGTGTCAGGATAGCTAATGCTCTAAGGTATTTACATGAAAAAATAATGTAAATAAAATCACATTTATTTATTTGTACTTATACAGCGTTTCAAATGACGACGATCAACTCTATTTGCACTTCAGTAACCCTCGCCTTGTACTAAAGTGTTGTTTTTTACCGCCGCCCTAAGTGTTTGAAGCGCAAATTAAGTCGGTGGTCGTCAGTTTTAATCATATAAATAGCTGAATATACTAAAATATTCTTCAATACCTATTTATAAAAGAGAATTATTACACAAAATCACAAATCACAGCATCAGTCTTCATTTTTTATTAAGTACCTATTTGGTAAAGTATTCTTTATTGATTCATATGACAAGATACAATCACATTTGGTTTTAGTACGTACTACCTAGTTAGATAGGTGGGTTACTTATATAAATAAAGTCTTATTTCTAAACAGATTCTCATTAAAAACAACAAAGAGTATAAAAATACTTACACGATTTAAAAAAATAAGATGACGATCAACTCCATTTGCACTTTAGTAACCCGCGCTTTGTAGCAAAGCGTTGTTTTTACCGCTGCCCTAAGGTAATACTTCCATGATAGATAGCTGATGTTGGTGTCGCCATCTATTGCTTAAAGTTGGCACTACTATGACAACTGGTCGAATCGTAATACTTCCATGATAGATAGCTGATGTTGGTGTCGCCATCTATTGCTTAAAGTTGGCACTACTAGGACAACAGGTCGAATCTTAATTACTCTTATTTAGGTTGTCTTACCGCAGATTAATTAATAGTTGTCTTACTCCGATTAGTTATATCACTTCGAAAAGTACATACACTGCCGTCTGTCGAGTTTAGTTCTCATTTTCAGTTACCCTAAACTAAACGCGAAATAAAAGTGGGCTCTCTTGCAGCGCTGGTGGTCATTTTTTTTTTTTTTTTTTTGAATTAACACATACTTACGCTTTTTACTGCAGGAAAACTTTTATTCCCACGGGGAAATCAAATACAAAGCAGGCGTGGCTGCTACCGACCGATTAGTCGATTAAAAAGAAATCCTTTATTTATGTAAAAAATTATGGTCACCTCACAAAATTAATGGATGTTTATATGGGAAAATTTAAATGATCAATATCTTTGAAACTACGCAAAGTTTCTCCGTCACAAATTCAGGTTATCATTATCGTCCCCGTCACAAAAGTTTGTACACATTTTGAAGGTCGTAGATCATCAGGCAGCGGAGATACGTGTGTCCAGCCAGCTTGAAATCAGGTTGGCTAGACAAGTTTTTATTGATTTCTCGTAAACCCTTACATGTGACGCCATAAATCAAACGTTATTACTGTCACACATTGCGTCACCATATGTTAGTAAAGGAACCATATTAGAAAACGCTCCCGTTATTGAGATTCGGAAATGCCAGCCAAAAGTTTTTTACGTAAATTCAAGCTGGCTGGACACAGATTTTTGCATATTTCTACTAAACCACTGTACGTATCACAAAACTTTTAGCTCGATGCCTGTCACAAATTTATGTGACGCCCGTTGAAATGCAAAAAGTCGTCAAAATCACTTCCGTTACCGAGATTGAGAAACCAGCGAAAAGTGGTTTTTCAAGCTGGCTGGACACGTTTTCGATCGATTATCTAAGATTCTGTAGCGTCACAAATTCTGAAATAAGGGTGTTTAGCCGTCACATAAACTGCCCTATTGACCTAGTTATATGCGTGCTATTTTGAAGATTTGTCCAGCCAACCTGAGCTACATAATTTAAAGACCACAATGAAGATGGTCTCATTTTTTTGGACATCTCACTGAAATATGTTAAAAACACACTTTCGGACAGTGATTTTACACGTCTTTCGTTTCTCCACTTAACAAAAATTTCATACGCTTTTAAATATTTATCCCGCGACTTTTGCAGCAAAGGGTTATTAACAATTTCATTTTCAGCTGTTTTTATTTATTCTTTCTGGAGTTGAATTTATATCGCTATTGCTGTCTATTTCCATTTTTCAAAACTTTTCTTGCTAAAATATGATGTATCAAAGCTTTACAATGGTACAAAATGCGCGTCATTTGTTTTTTTTTCACCAAGTTGGTTTTATTCAGCCGATTTTTTTTTCAGCCAGTATCTTTTTGATTGACATTTTAAATTAAACTTAATGGGAGACACTAAACCTCTGAGGTAAATTTATAACTAAATAAAAAATAAAAAACAGTGCATTAATGAGATTCCATATAACATTTCTGCACTGTTTTGGTTATAAATAAAAAATACGTCCTTTGTGATTGTTTTTGTAGTGATTAATGAGAATATTACTACGCAGTTGAAAGAAAAATTATTTGTTATAATTTTTCTTATTGATTATTAGATACTGTAGTGTGTAAGGCAGCATGATGTTTTTATTAAGTTAGAAAAGGCCTGTAAACCCTTTTGGTGGGCGGTATGTTTGGTTAAGAACTGTCGACTATAGCTACCTGTACAATATGCGTTCTAACTACTCATTCAAAGCAGTGTCCAATAAATCTTTGTAGAAACTACACGTCGTTTCATTCAAAACGCAAACAAGCAAACCTCAACCTTGTTACCTAAACATAAGTATATTACTTGAAATGTTGATAATAATAATAAGTAATTTAATAATCGGGGAGGGACTTAAGGGCCTTACTCTTGTTTTGTACGGTAACACGGTCACTATATAAAGCCTACTTTACATTAACGGCTTGGTTAGAAGATTTGAAAAAAATATATGTTTGCTATAGATTGATTGAGTAGCTCGTGGCTAAGTAATAACTGCCGCATGGGTCGATCCATCAGGTTAAACTACGCTTGCCGGGGTTGGTCCGTGGATGGGTGACCATCTTTACATACCGAGACACCTCCGTGCCTCGGAAAGCACGTTAAGCCGTTGGTCCCGGCTGTCATTCGTGGATCTTTGACAGTCGTTACGGGTAGTCAGAAGCCCGAGTCTTTTTTTTTTTTGTGGATGGGAAATTATCAAATGACTTCTCCCGCTCTGGGCAGAGCGGGAGGGCGTGTCAGACTTTTACTGACTAAAACCCACCCATATTCCTTCAGTTGCCCGTGCCAGGGCCACGGTATCTCTTTCGAACTACCCGCGACCCCGGCGGCATCGGCCCAATTGACCCCGTCACTGCTGACATCTCTTTGAGGCGCGCGTGGAACACAACGCGCCGTCGAACCGGGCCTGGTCCTTACCGGACGGCGAGCTGCCCATTACTCGTCGTCCGCAAGCCCGCGCCTACGGTGGCCGGGAATCGGCGATCGATTCCTGCCGCCCTAGGCGTCTCCTACGGCGGCTAGGGGCGCGAGGGCGTGGCTGTTGCCTCTCCCTCACGCGTTCCGCTTCCTCCTTCGCGAGCATTACTGCTTCGCAGAAGAAGGTGACGGCCTTCCATGCACTGTCGTTCCGCACCATGGCCTGGACCAGGTTTGGACGCGAGAGATCGCCGCCGCCGATCGCCTCCGTGAGAACACGGCGGTGCTCCGCCCAAGCCGGGCAGACCTCCACTGTATGCTCCACCGTGTCCTCCGGGCGATCCACACAATGGTGACACCCGGTCGTTTCCTCCCGCCTTATCCGAAACAGGAACCTCCCGAAACAACCGTGTCCGGTGAGGACCTGCGTCAGGCGGAAGGTGAGGACGCCGTGGCGCCTCTCCAACCACTCCTCAAAGAGAGGGCTTATCGCCGCAATTG
Source organism: Cosmia pyralina (assembly GCA_946251885.1). Classification (NCBI taxonomy): domain Eukaryota; kingdom Metazoa; phylum Arthropoda; class Insecta; order Lepidoptera; family Noctuidae; genus Cosmia; species Cosmia pyralina. The sequence goes on along the minus strand of OX276369.1, from coordinate 11,459,400 downwards.
TGGCGTGCCCAGCACTGGGTTGCGACAATCGCACTCTCCATGTCGCCATGAGATCCCGCCGGAGCTCTGTCCGCTGTACCGTGATTTCTCGTGGCAGCGGAGTTACGCCCCGGCGTTTCGCCTCCTCGCGCCACTCCCACACGTGCGCGAGGACTTTTGCCTCCAGATCCCATGGTGGTAATCCGGCAAGGAGGCTCGCCGCCTCACAGGAGACCGTGCGGTATCCCCGGACTAGCCGGATGGCCATGACCCTCTGGGACGCGTTCAACCGGCGGGCTGGTCGCAGCCTCAGGGAACGCGCCCACATCGGTGCCCCGTAAAGGGCCATGGACCGCACGACACCCGCGTAAAGCCTCCGGCAGGAGGCGTTTGGACCCCCAGATTGGGCAGGAGCCGCTTCAATGCAGCCCCGGCCCGCTCCAGTCTGGGAGCCCAAGCCTACCTATCCCTCATATAATAACCTACCTAACTCCGGGAAAGGGAAGACATCTGAGGAATTGTACTTATAGGTACAGGCTAAGCTCTGGACAAACAAATTGCAAAAATCTAACACCATGTTGTGTCGGTCAAATTAACATCTATGCGTGCCAACGTGCACTCAAAAATAACACATTTATTCAGTCTGAGCCCCATCAAACAAAACCCGGAGGCAAAAGGATGACGTGCCCCCTGCGATAACAATATGATGTGATGATTCACATCAGCCCAGAAGGGGTTGAACAAACTAAAGAACTCAACATCGTGAATCAGTAATCCATCGGACTGTATGGAGCCAGAGGGAGGAATGTGCCAGGAAGCCAAAATTCTATCACCGCACCTACGTAGGTATATTTTTAAGTTCGCGGAATGGAAGGTGAGAAGTGAAAATAAAAATACTAAATTATTTTTCTTTTTCAATATATTCACCTGCTACCCTTATACATTTTTCAGATCATTCAATTAGCTTATGTATACCTTCATAAAAAAATGCTTTGTCCGTGTCCGAAAAATAAGCTGAAACCGCGTCCTTCACTTCTTCATCAATTGAAAATTTCTTCCCACGAAGTTCTTTTTTCTATTTCGGGAAGAGGTAATAATCACTGGGAGCCAGGTCTGGGCTGTAGGGTGGATGATCTAAAATATCGAAGCCCACCTTATGCAGGGCAGCCAACGCAACACGACTCTTGTGAACAAGCGCGTTGTCGTGAAGAAGAAGGACACCTTTGGTCAATTTACCCCTCCTTTTTTCTTTAATGCTTTCTTTCAATCTCTCGAAGATAGAAGCATAGTATTCTCCGGTTATAGAAACGCCTTTATCTTTATAATCGGTCAACAGGATCCCTTCTGAATCCCAAAACACTGTTGCCATGATTTTTCCAGCCGATTGTGACACTTTAAACTTCTTGGGTGGTGGTGTGCCTTTTTTGTGCCACTGCATAGAGTCTTGTTTCGACTCAGGTTCATAATGATGAACATCATCATCATTTTCATCTCCAGTAACAATTCGACTTAATAGCCCATCCTTATCTTCGTTACAGAGGTCCAAAAACGTGCGAGAACACTCCACGTGGTGTTGTTTTTGAGGCGGCTTGAGCATTCTTGGCACCCATCTTGCACTGACCTTTGTCATGCCAAGATGATCGTGTAGAATTTTGAAAATTGTCGTATCCGATACTCCAACCATTTCTGCAAGCTGTTTCTTCTTTAGTCTGGCATCTTCGAATATTATTTATTCGACTTTTTTAATGATTTCCGGAGTAGTCACCTCGATCGACCGTCCGGGCCGTGGGTCGTCTTCAAGTGAGGTCCTGCCTTGTTTAAAGAGACTGTGCCACTTGTAAACCATGGTTTTACCCGGGCAAGAGTCCCCGTAAACGGATTCCATATCTTCCAGTATATTTTGAACTGACTTTCCTTGCTTGGTAAGGAACTTTATTACGGTACGGTACTCGATTTTTTCCATAATTCACACTTTCTTCCCAATTGAGTTGTTTGCTTGACGATAGTTCAAAGACTAATGATCCAATTAGTTAGTTATTAGTTATTTATAAATGGCATCTCGCAGTTGACCACTAAGGGTCGAGACTGCTCAACCGGGCGTTTCCTGTGGGTTTTTTAAGCGAACTTAAAGCCCCCGGCCAGGCCTAAAACTAAGGTAAATTATTAGTCGACTGAGCGTCGCTAATAATAGGACAGCCAGACGGGGCAGGCTGGATCATAACGGGGGGGACAAGTGCTACAGGCTCAGCTGTGCCCCCAGCTGGCACAGCTTCACCGAGTAGGGGATAGGGGGGGGGGGGGGGCGGTTACGATTGCGACCTCGGCGGCGAGGTCGGAATGTATTCCTGGGTGGTCTACGTTTGTAAACCGTACTGGTGGCCTTGCTACTCTCCTGAAGGAGGGTTATGGGGTCATCAGGGTCGGTAAGAATATGTCGCGGACGGCGAGTCTTGCTAATTTTAGAGGGGGCATAGCGCGCGGCCTCGACAACCAAAGGGTTGCGATGCTTCCCGGCGGCATCAAAGAAACGCTTCGAGCCGCGCTTCAAAAATTGATGGATCGTGGGGATTCTGAGGTCAAGGTGGAGGTCCGCATTCCGAACGAACCAAGGGGCGCCCGTTATCCTTCGGAGGAAACGGTTTTGTAATGTCTGCATCCGATGCAGATAGCGAGGTTTGGCGTGTGCAAATACCGAACCCGCATACGTCATGATAGGACGAATGCACGCAGTGTAAATGCGCAATTTGCACTTAAGAGATAGTTTGCTGCGTGCATTTAAAACGTAATGTAGTCTACCGAGGGCAAAAGCGGCCCGTGAACGTACCAAAGGAGAGGCGTTGATCGAGAGTCACCCCCAGATATTTGGCTCGCTTCTCCCAAGGGATCGGCTTACCAAACATGGTGATTGGTCGGGGAATGGAACGCGAGAAATACGGTTTCAAAAAGAGAACCGCTTGACTCTTGTCAGGATTGACCTCGATTCTCCACCGACGGAACCAGCAGCCGAGGGTATCGACTGCTGTTTGGAGGTTACGAGCTATCGCGTTTTGGTCACGTCCCGAACAGTAAATGGCCGTATCGTCTGCAAACAGAGACAACTTTTACTTTTCGGGATGTCGCTAGTAAATAATGTAAAAATAAGGGGAGAAATTACGGAGCCCTGTGGGACCCCCGCGCGAATCGGGTGGGGGGCAGAAAGTGCCCCTTCAATACGGTAACGAAAAGTACGGTTCGACAAAAAGTCTCGTAAGATGAGCACGAGACGGTCAGGCACTCCGAGTTTGTACAGCTTATAAATTAAGCCGTTGTGCCAGACTTTGTCAAACGCTTTCGCTATATCGAAAAAGACCGCGCCCGTCATCAAACTGCGCTGAAAATTAGCGCTTATGTGTTCGACGATACGGTGAACCTGTTGCACACAGGAGTGCTGGGTTCGGAACCCATACTGTTCGTTCGGGATGAGGCCCTTTGTCTCGGCATAGTCTCTGAGTCGCTTATAAATAAGTCTCTCATAGATCTTGCCGAGAACATTGAGCAAGCTAATGGGGCGGTAACTAGTGGGCTCGCTCTTGGGCTTGCCGGGCTTAGGTATACCGATAACGGTGGCCTGTTTCCAGGCTTGGGGGAAAATATTATTGCTCATGGCACCATTGAAGATGATGGTCATTAGCATAATTAAATTTGCTGGGAACAGTTGGAACACCCTATTGGTGAGTCCATCTGAACCAGGGGCTTTGCGGGGTTTTAGACCCTTGATTATCTCCTGCACCTCGTCCGGCGTGACGGGGGGCAGGGGACAATCAGGGTCCTCAACGGGAGGAAGGGAAGCTCTACGTTCGGCTTCCGCGTCGACCTCGGAGAGGTGAGCTTGGTCAACCGGTAGAGCGCTCGGTGTGCATTGCGCCTCGAGACTGTCTGCAAGGCATTCCGCCTTGTCGACATCGTCAAACGCGATGGTGTTATCGGGGCGGACTAGGGGGGGCATAGAGGTAAATCCTCGGGACGTCAGTTTCTTCTGGAGCTGCCAGAAGGCAAGATGGTTTGGCTCTAGTTCGCTCAACATCTTATCCCAGCTAGCGGAACGCAGATCCTCCATACGAGTCTTTACAGATTTCTGTAAATAACGCATGTGGACTTTGTTCGCACGACAAGGAAAGCTGCTGTAGGCACGGACAGACGCGTTCTTCTCATTTATCAGCTCACGTACATCGTCCGGCAACTTCCCGCGATGGTCTTCCATCACAGGAACTTCCCTTGAACAATCGTTCAGGACAGATTGTACGTGTTCCGTAAATGAGTCGATCGCGGCCGTCGTGTCAGCGATAGAGTCAAACTGGTCGGGGATGGAATCTAAGTGGGGGGAAGAGGAGGATTTCAGGCACTCGCTTACTTTCCTCCAATCCGTCACTTTTTTAGTAGGTAAAGGTTGAGTGGGGTCAAAGTGACCAAGGCGGGAGACCAGCTTAACGACGACTGGTCGGTGGTCAGAGTTTAATTCATGTATCGCCTCTATAGAGTCCAATCGAAGATTGACATTCTTTAGAAGCGCTACATCAAGTACATCAGGGCGGTGGTCAAGGTTACCGGGGAAATGAGTCGGAGTCATTGGGGCAATGACGTCGAAATTTAAAAGGGAACAAAGGTCAAATAAGCGTTTGCCTCTGGTGTTGGTTGCACTGCTATTCCAAGCGGAATGCTTGGCGTTGAGATCACCCGCAATAATTACGGAGTCACTCAAGCCAAGTAGGATCGCGAGGTCAACGTTAAGTATTTCAAAATTTTCTGTAGTGGAAATGGGGGGAAGGTAAGCCGATACCAAGGTGATCGGCTGGTGACCTGTCATGCCAAGGCGGCAGACAGACATTTCCAAACGTGAGAGAGGGGGGGGATCCAAAGGGATGCAATATAGAGTCGATTTATAATATATCAAGGTACCGCCCTTGTGACACCGAGTCCTATCATTGCGAATTACGCGATAATTCGCAATTGACGGATTACGGTGGCTGGGTTTTAAAAAGGTTTCCTGTACGAGGAGGACATCTAAATCGTGGTCGCGGAGGAAAGCGGAGACCTCATCGCGTTGGCCTTTCAGGCCATTGGCGTTAAAAAACCCTAATTTAAGGGATCGGGGCTTAATTCTAGCAATAACTCCTCTATCCATTACGGGTTGGATTTAGTGAAGAGGGAGACAAGCGCTTGCGTAATCTCCGGGTACGCATTATAAATGTTTCGGATCCTGAGCAGATCGCCGGCGCTAGTGGCGGCGGTCAGCTCATTAGCCATCTGGATAGCACGGGGGGTGCAAAAAGTAAGGAAGGTCCCAGTGATAATGTTGAACGAGTCAACCTGACTGGGACCGGCCACCAGGGTGGCGGTAGGGGCTAGGGGTGAGGTAGCCTTAGCGGCGATGTTAACGGCTGCCTTAGGAGCCTGCGCAGGTTTAGGGGGGGGGGCAAGGGGGGGTTTAGGGATGCTAAGTCCCATGGGAGCCGGGGGTGGTTGCGTGGGTACCAACGCAGGAAAAGCCTGCTGATGGAGACCTGAAAACCACGGGTTGGGTCTCTGGGGACTTAGCCGCGTAGGCAATTCGAACGAGGGGATTTTAAAGGTGCCGGATGGGCATTCCCTCTGCTGACGAGCGTCCGCACGCTTGTTCAGCTTTCCGGAAGAACTTTTTGGGGCTTTAGGACAGCCCCGATAGTTGGCTGGGTGACCAGCCCCACCACACAGCACACAGCTGGGTGGCTCTGAGGATAGACTGCGATCCCGAGAGCAGTCGGAAGTGCCATGATCACCCAGGCACTTGACGCACCTGGGCCTCGCATAGCAGTTCCGCTGCGAATGCCCATAGAGTTGGCACCGGTGGCATTGACCAACGGTGCCATTCTTTCTGGGCTTCTCTATCTCGAAACCCACGAGATTACAGATGGTCCTAACCTTAAAGATGGGGTGGTACCCCTCAAAGGGAGAACAGACCACGAGGACCATGTCGTATGCCTCCTTCCCTCTGGAGCGATGCATCCGATGGACCTCGTCAACGGGGATATTTTGCGACTGAAGGTCGGCTTTAATATCCTCTACTAGGATTTCCTTGGGGATCCTACGGATCACTACCCTAGTTTGACGCTCCTCAGGTAGGGAGTAGGTGTGAAAGGACACACCTCTCGCCCTGAGAAGCTTTGTTAATTCCCTAAAATCGTTAGACGTAGGGATAGAGATTTTGATACCCTGTTGGGTAGAGCGGGCGTTGGTGTACGCGATCTTAAGATCGGTGCACCATTTAGACACGTCGGTCCACTTCGCCTTGTCCTGAAGGTAAACAGGGGGCGGGGGGGCCGACTTTTTGGGGGCAGATTTCGCCTCCTGCGAGGAGGACGGGTTGGATACGGGGGGGCAGAGGAGGTCATGGGGGGGTAAGGGTAGGAGGAGAAGGGGAAGTGGGGGGGGAAGAAAGATTCTTCCCCTTCTTTGCCTTGAAGGCGGCTGACTGTTTCGCCTTCCTCTTCTTCTTCTGTCCTAGGACCGGCTGAAAGCCGTCATCTTCGGAAGAAGAAGAAGGGGAGGCGGGAGCGTCCTGAGCAGAATGCTCCGACTCCATATCGGATAAAATTTGTGGGGGAATGTCTTCCGCGTCCATGGACTCGGATTCGGAAGGGCATTCCTCCACATAGTGGACTACGGGGAGACGCGGGGTGGGCTCGAGAGCATCGCTAAAAGTAGCGATGTCTGAGACGGGGGCAGGGGGAGAGGGGGGGAGGGGGCTATGCTGTGACTCAGCGAGTTTTGCTCCGATTTTGGCTCGGAAGTCGGGCACGAAAAGAAGTGCGTTAATAAAGGTGTCCGGGTCCTTAAGGATATCCTCAAGGACGGACCTCTTTACTGACGCAGCTGACCTCGCCATTGCTGCCATGGCAAAAGAAACCTAAAATCCTAACCAATCCTAACACCTAACACCCCGGGCGGGACAGCCCGGGGGTGCCTAACCCTCCCTGCCGGTGACGACAGGGAGGCCTGACCCTACTGGCGAGCCCTAGCTTGTGAACCCGTCGCCAGTCTTATTGTGCGACGGGGCCCTAACTACCACTAGCGCGAAGGGTGTAGACACACCCTAAAGACACTAGGTGCAAGCTGTGGAAGGAAAACTGTACACCAGTGCCGACTAGGAGATCCCCCAAGGCCGGTTAACACTGGGACCCGTCCAACTGTCTGCCTCCCCCAGAAGGGGTTCGGCGGGTGTGTTGGGTCAACACCCCACTCGGCTACGTTGGCACCGTAAGGTTTCCACCGAGGACCACGAAACTGTGGATTTTACCCGTAAGGGGCCAAAAGTGCAGCTACACACGTTTTGACGATAACTCTAAGAAACAGTAGTCTTGAAAAAGACTCTTTGGTGATCATAAGTCGAGGAATTAATTAAATAAATAATTAATTCCTCGAAGGATCGGACGTAGTCGGGCGACTACGAGGCGCGTCGCGGAGAGCGCAGCGCAGCGATGGGTGGGGAGCGATGACTCAGCGAGCCGGGGCAGCGGGAGGGAGCGGCAGCACACAACCGCTCGCAACGGCAGCCAAGCGTCGAATCCCTTTGCCTTTTCAATGATCCAATTAAGATAAAACCTGGTATTTATACTAATATTGAGTGGCTGAAGTTGTGGACATCCCGATAATGACCTATTCTTATCCCCTCCCCCCCATTCCGCGAACTTAAAAACGCCCCCTCGTATCTCGTGATCAATCTCCAGCCATTTAAAAAAAAATTATCGCGCAAAGTCAACACTGAACCCCTCACGTATTACTAATGGTCCACATTGACCAAACTGTGAATCCTTAAATATAAACTGTTGTTTTATTATGTATAATATTGAATATTTTACATCTTTGTCTTATCATCTACACATTGCTTGTTGTACATTCATAATTGTATTATAATTTCATTGTAATACTGAACTTAAAATAAATTTACACAACAAATGTAACATTTTTAATTTATTTCGCTATCTTAAAATGCGTTCCAAAGACACTAACCATTACAAACACTAAGAGGAACATAAAAAGTTTGAGACAAAACTTAGTATTGTTGTTGAGCTCAAGATTCGTTTAAATGTGACAGAAATGAAGATGATTCTCGTAACTAAATAACACCCATAGAGAAACATCACACATAACACAAACTGCCAGTTAGTGATTGTTTCAATAATATATTGTAGGTCTTGGCAACAGTTACAGACCGAGAAACACGTTGACATCGAGGGACGCGTCGGTCGGTACTTGTATTGTATCTAACAATAAATTTCTTAAGTACCCTGGGGCTGCTGAAGTCAGTATAAATAATATAAAATCATAATAAATGCTGATATTTATTATTAACAAAATATATAACAATATTTTTGTCCATGATTAAAAACACGAGCGCATTAATGTTGCAGTATCATATAGTATATCAGGAACATAACATCTGGCACTATTACATTTGTACTCTAAAACGTCTTTGGGACCATGATTAAAAGTTAGTCATATTGTATGTATATTGTATGTTTGTATAATTTATAATAATAATAAATAATAAATTTATTTCATAAACAATGGAGATTGTAGTACATAAGGCATCTTTGGAATTATACATATTTTGTACCATGTCAAGCACAATCTAGTGGGTGAAGTTCTGTTTTCCTAGCTAGGTTATAGAATAACCTGTATTAAGGAATAACAGTCCCTGTCCCTTACAAAAACTTACAATAAACTAGTACAATTATATATACTTTTTACAACAATGTTTATAATTGAATATGTGCACATGTATGTATGTGAGTGATTGTATAAGTGTAGGTGGTGCGTGTTTGTGTGTGTGTTAGCGTGTGTATGTATGCGTATGTGTGTGTGTGTGTGAGAGAGAGTGTGTGTTTGTATTGATTGAAGACGTGTGAGGTAATATTTGATCTGTCACATAATGAGATAATTTTCTGTTTCATCATAGCTTTTATTTTGAAGAAATGAACGTAGAATCTTTTTACACTTAAAGTTAGATAATCCGTAGATCAAGCAGATTTTGTTAAATTTATTGTACAGAGCTGGACCTAAGTAGTTACAAAATCTACTCGCAAATGATGTTCGTAATTGTGGACGAGTGCAAACTAAGTCTTTCCTACGCTTTGTTATTATTTTATAAGGGGTTTTACGGTGCTGTAAAAGGACCGTTTGCATGATGAATTGTTGTCGAACGTTAAGAACATTACAACTACTGTACAATAAATCAGTAGGGAACATGATAGGTCTTGTAGTAGCCACTTTCAGTACCGCTCTGTGTGCGATCTCGAGTGGTTTTAGTATAGTTTTCCCAGCACCACCCCAGCATGTGATACAATATGTAACAATAGATAAGCATAGGGAGAAATAAACTACACGTATAATACTTGGATTCGCGATACTTCGGAGGGTTTTAAATATGTAAATTAACTTGCGGACTCTACAGGTAAGTTGGTTAATTTGAGTTTTAAAATTAAGGTTTTTATCTATATATACTCCTAAGTATTTGATGTGTTCGACTACACTTAAAAATGGGCAGAGGCAAGAGGAATTTCCTTGTAGACACCTATATTTGTGGGCTTTAATAGATACATGTAATCTTGGCTGGGTGGCGGACTAATGGAATAGGTAATGAAGTTAGTTTTGGAGGTATTGAGTGTTAGTGAGTGAGAATAGAGCCAGTAAAGGATTTTGTTGAAACCAGACTGTGCAACGTGCTCAAGCTCTGACCAATTATCAGCAGCAAAGGTTATAGCGGTATCATCAGCAAAGGTTACTATCTTAGCATTAGTAATGTTAAGGTTACACAGGTCGTTTATAAAAACTAGAAAAAGCGTCGGACCCAATATGCTACCTTGCGGTACTCCGTAATAGATGGGAAGCTCTTCACTTTTGTGGTTATCAATACTAACCATTTGAGCGCGATCCGAAAGATAGCTACTGAAAAGATCCAATTGCAAGCCCCTGACACCAATCCTTTCCAGTTTTAGTAAGAGCATAGAAATTGGAACGGTGTCAAAGGCTTTCGCAAGATCTATAAACATAGTTAACACCCTTTTGTTATTGTCTATGTTCTGTACTATATTGTTAAGCAACTCATGTACTGCGTCTGTGGTGGATTTACCTTTGCGAAAGCCAAATTGCTGCGAAGATATCAGGTGATAGTGTTCAAGGTAATTAACTAGTCTTTTATTGATGAGGCGTTCGAGTACCTTAGAGATGGCACTCAGGACAGCTATTGGGCGATAATTGCTGGGCTCCCTACCGTCTCCTCCCTTAAACACTGGGTGAATTATAGCCTTTTTAAGTGGTGTGGGAAAGATACCAGTATCGAAACATAGATTAAATATATGGCTTAGGATAGGTGCCAGGGTGTTTGCGTGTTTTTTTAGAAAGTAAGGCGAGATGCCATCCCAACCAGAAGCAGCATTTGGGCGTAACGATTTAATGACAGTAATAATTTCTTCGGGATCAACATGGTCTAGAACAAAAGAAGAAGCCGATGAGGAACTGTGTATATCTTGTGGCGGAGCCAATGCTTGATTACCTCTATCTTTTATAATATCATTGGCAAGTTTTTCGCCGATATTAACAAAATAAGAATTAACGTTATTACATGATTGTGTAGGTGAGGGTGACAATGAAAGTAATTGCAAAGCTGTGGTTTTAGTTTTTGTGGTATTGGTTACTCGTTTTATGGTATCCCATAAGGTTTTAGGGTTATTACCTGCTTTACTTAATTCTTGAGTATCGTACAGTCTTTTTGCATTTTTTAGGATCCTGATACAAAAATTTCTGTATCTCCTATAAGTAATTTTAAATATTTCATTCTCTGGCGATTTATTAACTTTTTTATGAAGCGCATCCCTATTCCTAATGCACCGCAATAAGCCAGGTGTAATCCAGGGTTTTAAAATCCTTTTTTTAGAAGGTACTTTTTTGATAATCGTATTATCCGAAATGGCAGAGCTAATAAGTTTTATGAATTTATCAGTAACAATATTAGCGTCTCTTTCATCGTAAAGAGGCTTAAAATCTAATTGCTTCATACTTTCATCAAGCCCCTCATAGTCTATCTTCGTAATTGTAGAGCAAGCTGCTATTGGCAAGTCATTGTTTTGGATGCATAATAGAGTGGAGAAATGATCGGTAATTGTGGAACTATAGACGAAAGTATGCGTGGGACACTTTGTTCTTAGCATCGTATGATCTAGACAATTTTCACCTCGAGTTGGAAGAACATGGGCTGGAAGATAACCATGAAAAGCAAGACAGTCCAAGTATTCGTGAGAACGCATGTCCGATGTGTTTGGTTTTATATCTAAATTATTATTTTTATTATTTAGATGTCCGATTCTGACCGGGACGGGTATTTATTTGGAGGAGTTTTTGGTGGTGTTTTATACATATATAAACTATATATATAAACATATATAAACTATATATATAAACATATATAAACTGCACCAATTGTGTCAACTCAACACACTTTGCAAGGACTATGTCCCGTCAGCAAAGTTGGTTACAACTTATACCAAGGTCTCCCCCCTCTAGGAGATTCACAGTTCTTCAAAACCATTTACTACTCCTAATCCGTCATACTAAATGCTGGAGGTTGTTCATGCTAAACTTCCCTATCGACTTGTAATGAAGCGACGACTTTGTTGAATTTCTCCCTCTTGCTCATTCAATGAAGCGGGCAGCGGTGTGGTGTGTGTGTTACCCACACGCAGTTGGCTGCGTCCGATGTAGCTCACCATATGCAAACATATACAGGGTGTAAGGGTAAACACCGTTGTCACTAAAACCATAAGTAGTTGGCCTAAATATAAAAATATTTATCCGAATTTCAAAAACAATAAACGTCATTTTCATTCAAAAATTTCAAAAAGTTTCTGTCCGACACCGTCCTTAAATTCATGGATAACTGCGCCCGAGTCACGTGATCACTGCAAAGGTCGCCGCCCTTGCCGGCCGCCACCCGTCCTATTTTTTTTCCTACATTCCGATAAAAACAATACGTACACGCAACCTGCGATGTAACTTTCCCTTCATACTTCCCTGGCTTAGGACAGGCAAAAATACCTACCTTATGTGTTGCGTGACCAGTCCAAATGTAAGTTAGATTCAACAACAAAGAAAATGAAAAATAAACAAACACTAGGTAGGTATTTTTGGCGTATTTAAAAAGTTAATCACAGTTATGTACAGTTTAATTAAAAATTACTTGTTAAATTTACACTTGATTGAATAGGTATCTACACTTATTATTTACACTTACATTAATCGTAAAAGTTGTTCGAAATGCGATCCATTTACGGCCACGCATGCCTCCGCACGTTTTCTTAAATTGTTTCTCACTCTAGGAAGCACAAGAGTGTCATTTTTAAGGTCTCTGAACGCACTACGAATTCGCCTTTTGAGTTCCGATCTAGTGTGGAACTCAGTAGCATACACCCGGCGCTTCGCTTCCCCCCAAAGATAAAAGTCCAGAGGTGAAAGGTCTGGCGAGCGCGCGGGCCACGCGACTGGTCCTCCACGGCCAATCCATCGCCCAGGAAACTCCTCATCCAGCATAGCCCTGACTTGCAGCTGAAAATGCTTAACACACACGCGCGACAAATAAGCGGAAGGCGCGGCGCGGCGACGCAGGCGGCGCGGGCGTTGCGCTCGCGCTGTGAGTCTAAGCGTTACGTGCACTCGATAGCAAGACAGCTGACAGACTGAGGGAGGTGAGCGAGGAGGGAGGGGTGGCGCGCCGCCGGCGGCGTCGCGCACGCGACCTGTTGGGTATTCCCCGCGCTACAATCTGTGGCCTTGCGCATAGGGTGATAAACTTTCGGGGAAATATGGAGATTTTTCTTTAAAAAAAAATGTTGTTATTTTTCATTGAATTTACGTTCTATAAGTGAAACCAAACCACTGGTTTCAAGGACAACGGTGTTTACACTAACACCCTGTATACACAAAATGTTAATAATAGGTCTTTACCTATGAAATTGCCGTTTTGTATGAAAAAATTGAAACGATTTTTTTTCATGCATTTTTTATTTGTATTAATCGAAGTAATCACCCATGCAATCAATGCATCTTTGCCAACGCAGTGGCAGTTTATTGATGCCCTTCTTAAAGAAATCAGCTGGACGGGAGGCAACAAATTCTTCAAAGGCATTTTGTACTGCCTCTCGGGTATTGAATTTTTTTCCCGCCAAGAAGTTATCCAAATTCAGGAAAAAGTAGTAGTCTGTAGGCGCAAGGTCTGGTGAGTAGGGCGGATGACGGAGAGCTTCCAACCCCAGTTCTTGCAACTTGGAGACCGTCTGCTGTGCAGTATGAGGTCGCGCGTTGTCGTGCAGGAGCAGCGGAGACGAGCGATTGACCAATGCTGGTTGGAGATGTGCCAGCTTCTCCATCATTGTGTTCAGTTCTTCACAGTACACATCTGAAGTAATGCTCACCCCGTTTGGTAAGAAGCTGTGATGAATCACACCGGCGCTAGACCACCAAACAGTGACCATCACTTTTCTAGGGGTAAGTTTTCGTTTAGGGCATTGTTTAGGTGCTGAACCAGGATCCAACCAACTTGCTGAGCGCTTGCGGTTATCAAACAGAATCCATTTTTCATCGCAGGTAACAATGTGGTTCAAAATTCCTTCATTTGTGTATCTGTTGAGCAGTGCAAGGCACGTCTCGACGCGTACTTTGCGCTGGCGATCATTGAGTTCGTGGGGCACCCATTTGTCAAGCTTTTTTACCTTGCCAATTTGACGCAAATGGACCAATATTGTTTTGACGCTAACGTCGAAAGCTGCTGCTAATTCAGCCGTAGATTGTGTATCATCAGCTTCCACAATCGCCTTTAATTCGTCATTGTCGACCAAAGTCTTCGGACGACCGCGAGGTTCATTTTTCAGGTCGAAATTTCCAGAACGGAAGCGAGCAAACCAATAACAAGTGGTGCGTTGGTTTGTAGTGTTAGCTCCGTAAACGTCATTGATGTTGCGTGCCGCTTGTGCCGCGTTGCTGCCACGACGGTACTCATATTCCATAATTACTCGAATTTTTAACGTATCCATGATGACGAAAAAGATTGAAATGCGATGAAAATGTAACACTAATCAATAAACAAATGAATACTTTTGGAAAAAAAAATCCATGTTTTTAAAGTAAAATTAATTTGAAATTAGAATTCTTAGCCAAACAAAAATTATTTTGATTTGAAATGGCCAGTACTGCAGAACGGCAATTTCATAGGTAAAGACCTAATATCATTACAATTACAACCACTGACAAGAGCATTTAGTATTTGGACATGAGGCAAAAAGAAATTGGAACAAATATTTATAACGTATGCATTGGTGGAACTTGGTATTCTAATGTTTTCCTGTGGAAGTCATCATGGATTATTTATGTACTGCTTGGATTATATAAGTACTGGTTCTTGAATAGTGATTTTAGTAGAAAACTGGTCGTTACTGCTCTTAGACTCAGATCTGGACACATTCCATGCAAAAAATTTGCCTCCATGATGAAGAAAATCGCTTCACCTAATTGTGAGGAATGCGGAATTGTTGAGGACCTACAACATTTATTGATGGAATGTGTCCAATATGAGTCAAGTAGAAATAATTTAGTAAGGTCCCTGGATTTGAACAGAACTGTTGTAGGCATGTTCCATACAATTCTATCCCAACTAAATGGCGACGATCCTTCCTTCCACTTGACACCACCAAAACGACACCACCGGTGGTGACGTATGGAATCTCTAGTCCATATGACACCACCGACTATTAGTGAGGTTACATACAAAGTTGTTGATATGAAAACTCCAATTAAGTTCAAGCAGTTTCATTAATGAGGTACGTCATTTGACAAAGTTTATATTTATCTGTCACTCAAATGGTCATCTTGACATTGTTCATTGCAATTTGCATATTATTGTCTTTCCGTCCTAATCTTTTAATTTTTCAACTAGTTCGTAACTAGCACTAACAACAATTGTGGACATGCTGGAAGACTAGTTTTCCGGTCCTGTTAACGCCATTACTTTCTTTAGTTTTATATTTCATGCCTAATTACTGGCAACTCTAATTAATTAGTATCTGTGTAACATAAAGTTCCTTCCGCTTTCCTTCTCCCTTCCACAACCCTTATAATGCCTAAGTGAGAGCGAGAAGGAAGATCCGCAATGGCGCCCATACGCTGTCGCCAAGAAGATCCGCCAGTTCTCAACCAACATCGACGCCTGTGGGTAAAAATTAATCCCAAGTCGAAAAAGGACTCATATTTTCACCGCGGAGAACGAAGATTGCTATTGAACAGTGCAAGTGCGTGTATGTGTGTTGTGGGAAGTGCAGATTCTCGTCCGTACGTGATATCCTGGACGCGCCAGCCACGTGGCTAAGGAAACCCTTCTCGTCGTGTCGCCATAGCTCACCAGGCAGGTACCATCATCATTTTCCCACACCACCAAAACACCTACTTGTGTCACCGAACCGCCCCTCATACAGTCCACTAAGAAAATTTCGATTTTCACCCCAAGGCTTTAGGCCGCCGCGACATTTTTTGGTCCTTCGAGACGGATATCCGACAGTTTTTGGTCCTACGATCACGGATATCCAACAGTTTTTGGTCCTACGATCACAGATATCCAACAGTTTGGTCCCATGATCACGGATACCTATTTTTCTTTATCCTCTTGATAACGGATATCAATATTATATCCGTATATCATCATCCCGCAACTATATTTCATTTCAATCTTCGTTCCTTATACTCTTATACTAAACCGCTTTCATTTATTCATTTATTACAGTACCTACTTGTCATTGCGTACATTCACAGGTATTTCGCATCCCGCTCAACTTAATATTTTAATATACGTAGGTAGAAGCAAAATCTACCGCTCGCTCGCTTCGCTATCGTTCGGTACTATATTCGTAGGTACCTACCAATCCCGCACCGCGCGCAACTCGTTGAAGTTTGTGATTTATTTTAGCTATTATAAAAACCTACAAAAATATCGAAAATGCCTAAGAAAGTGACCATTGATTCGGATGATCAGATAGAATCCGCGATTCAAATAGCACTGTCATGTCGTAATATGATTTTTGCCCGCATGCAAATCATTTACGATTTAATGGAAAAAATGAAGTCCGGTATGGAACCGGTAGAGAAGTTCTTGTGTGCGTGTGTCAATGTTGATGCGTTGCGCACCGAGTTCCTCGAGGCATTTAATAAATATAACTCGCTTCTTCTAAGACAAGACCCGGAAAATAATATTGATGATCAGTCGTGGATTAGTTTTGAGGAATTATATTGCTGCGTTAAATATAATTATTCAAATTACTCAAAATCATCAGCCACATCGGCTCCTACTTCTAGTGGTAGTGGTGTCAATAAGCAAACAGTTCGCTTGCCTCCCATTGAAATTATGTCATTCGATGGCGATATTCGTAACTGGCCCCTGTTCTATGCTAATTTTAAAAGCACGGTACACGAAAATAATACATTGACTGATTCGGAGAAATTATATTATTTGATGGGGAAATTGAAAGATAAGGGTTCCGTACAATTCGCTTTCTTTTCCCGTTTTAATCCGAACGTTACTTTTAACGTTAATTCGCTAGTTGTCGATGCAATCACCGATAATTTACCTACCGCTCCCGTAGATACTTCCGCCTTGCCTTACTTAAAAGGTTTACCGCTCACCGACGAATCGTTTGGCAAACCCGGTCGCATCGATGTGTTGATCGGGGCTTCGCTTTTCCCGCATCTTATGCTGCCCCGCGTAGTTAGCAGCAACTCCTCCGCGCCGCCCGCCATGCAGACGTTACTCGGTTACGTCATCATGGGCACTGTGCCCGCGCTGCCTGTACGTCGTAATAAGCCTCCACAGTCTTGTTACTCACATATTTCGCAACCATCCGACAAAGACTCGTTAGAATCGGCGTTGAAAAAATTCTGGCAGGTCGATGAAGCGCCCGTCACTCTTTCGACGAGCAAATCGCTCGACGAACTTGAGTGCGAGTACTTTTATAATTCGACCACGGAACGCGATGGGGACACAGGTAGATACTCTGTAGCCCTACCGTTTCGCAGCGATGTGTTCTCATTGGGGAACTCACTCGATATCGCGAAAAAACGTTTTTTCTGCCTAGAAAAGAAATTAGAATCCGCACCCGAGTTACGTACTGCGTATGATGACGTCATTCGCGAATATATTGATAAAGGATATTTATCTCCTGCTCCGCTCGATAGTTCAGACAGTAGTTGTCCTGACTATGTAATTCCGCATCACGCAGTTGTACGTTTAGATAAGACAACAACAAAACTACGCTCCGTGTTAGACGCTAGTGCTAAAACGAGTACTGGATTATCTCTCAACGATATTTTACACAGTGGCCCAAATTTACAGGGTGACTTGTTTACTATAATTCTGAATTTTCGATTGTTCGCATTCGCGCTCTCGGCTGATTGCCGACAAATGTTCTTACAGATTGAAGTAAGAGAAAGCGATCGTCGCTTTCAACGCATCTTATATCGTTTTAGTCCAAACGATCCTCTGGTTCTATATCAGTTTAACCGTGTCTGTTTTGGTCTCAAGTCAAGTCCCTACCATGCGATCCGCACAGTACAACAGTTGGTTCAAGACAATGGTCATCACTTCCCGCGCGCCAGCGCTATCATCGCGGATTCAAGTTCGGACAATTCGCTTCTACTCGCACTCGCAGAACGTACGTCGTCGTGGACTAAGCTGCTGCGTATTGTTGTTTTCATATACCGCTTCATGAAAAAACTCCCGCGTCGGACTGACGCCGTTACCGCTAGCGACCTCGAGTTCGCTGAAACCATTTTGTGGCGTCATGTTCAAAGAAAACACTTCATGGATGATTATTCCGAGTTAAAAAATAATAAAATTTGTTCACCCGCTCTTATTAAACTCAAGCCATTTGTAGATGGTGATGATTTAATCCGCGTTGGGGGTCGATTAACTCATTCGGCTGAGGCCTATAGTACTAAACACCCGGTAGTGTTACCCCGTCATGATCGCATAGTTGAAATCCTCGTAGACTATTATCATATAAAATATTTACATGCAGGTCCAGAACTCACTATGTCGTTATTGCGCCATAACTATTGGATTTTGTCCGCTAGACGCATTATTCGTCATAGAATCCACAAGTGTAACGCATGTCACAGGTGGAGACCGCGACCTCATGGTCCGCCGATTATGGGCGATCTCCCTAAATCTAGAGTAAATGTTGCAACCAAAGCTTTTTCTCATACAGGGTGTGATTACGCTGGCCCTATACAGTATGTGCCCGTACGCACTCGAGGTGCGAAGAGTCGCAAGGGTTATTTATGTATCTTTACCTGTATGACTACTCGCGCTGTTCATATTGAATTAGCTACAGATCTTACGACTGTGTCGTTCATAGCCGCGTTGAAACGGTTGTTATCCCGCCGTGGACCGGTACAATGCTTGTATTCGGACAACGCGACCAATTTTCGAGGAGCTAATTCGTTTTTACGCGACTTGTATAATTTCATAAATAAAGAATACCGCCCGCGCTTTGAAGAGGAGCTCGCTGAGCATCGCATTAATTGGCATTTTATTCCGCCCGCGTCACCGCACTTTGGTGGATGTTGGGAGTCCATGGTGAAGGCCGTGAAGACTCACCTTTTCAAGACAATAGGTCAACAACTCCTATCTTATGAAGAATTAGTTACAATTCTCTCTCAAATAGAGTGCCTGTTGAACTCCAGACCTCTTACTGTTCTTAGCGCTGATCCGGAAGAGCCTAAAGCTCTTACCCCTTCGCATTTTTTACATACTGTACCGCTTAACTCATTACCCGCCGCGGAAGTAGGTTTACTGTCTGATCACCTGCTTCAAAGACACTCTCTTATGGATAAATTAGTCCAGTCGTACTGGAAAAGATGGCGAAGCGAGTATCTTCATAGTTTACAATCACGCTTAAAATGGAATAAACCTGATGGAGACATGATTAAGGAAGGCACTGTAGTAGTGATAGTTAATGATAATGCGCCTCCTCTATCCTGGCCTCTAGGTGTTATTGAGAAGTTGCATACGTCTATAGACGGTAGCACGCGAGTCGTTTCAGTACGCACTTCTAATGGGATTCTTGTGCGACCTGTGGTCCGCTTATGCCCCATTCCTACTCAGTAATATCTTATTCAGTCCATTCCCTCTTTAGTTAGATTTAAGTGTAATTTCACTGTATATATTATTATATTATTCTCTTTAAAGGTGACCCTTTAAGGCCGCGAGGAATGTTAACGCCATTACTTTCTTTAGTTTTATATTTCATGCCTAATTACTGGCAACTCTAATTAATTAGTATCTGTGTAACATAAAGTTCCTTCCGCTTTCCTTCTCCCTTCCACAACCCTTATAATGCCTAAGTGAGAGCGAGAAGGAAGATCCGCAATGGCGCCCATACGCTGTCGCCAAGAAGATCCGCCAGTTCTCAACCAACATCGACGCCTGTGGGTAAAAATTAATCCCAAGTCGAAAAAGGACTCATATTTTCACCGCGGAGAACGAAGATTGCTATTGAACAGTGCAAGTGCGTGTATGTGTGTTGTGGGAAGTGCAGATTCTCGTCCGTACGTGATATCCTGGACGCGCCAGCCACGTGGCTAAGGAAACCCTTCTCGTCGTGTCGCCATAGCTCACCAGGCAGGTACCATCATCATTTTCCCACACCACCAAAACACCTACTTGTGTCACCGAACCGCCCCTCATACAGTCCACTAAGAAAATTTCGATTTTCACCCCAAGGCTTTAGGCCGCCGCGACAGGTCCGTTCTTTAATACCTACATAACTACTTACTTCACTTAAATAAATAAAAAATATTTTATAAACTCTGTTTTATTAATTATCGTTTAACTATAGATAACTTAAAATAATGAATTGAAAGCTCTTTGTCAAAAACACGCGTTTTTGGACATCACTAGGGTGGTGTCATATGGACTAGAGATTCCATACCACACCACCGGTGGTGTCGTTTTGGTGGTGTCAAGTGGAAGGAAGGGCGACGATGCGAAGCGTTTGTTCAAATTCATGAATACGATGGGACTGACATACGCTATGCGTAAAAGCCCCTATAAACAAAGAAAGAAAAAAAAAAACTATTGTCTCATACAAACGGATGTGTCGATGTTGGGAAAAAGAGAAAAAAAAGTCGGACCGCGCTCGCTCGTACAGGGTGTTTCAAACTACGTCATGCGTCATAATATACATATAATATTTTTAATTATTCAAATGTTCACAAATATCTTTTTGTTTTTATGAATGAATAGTAGCCATTGGATACATGAAGTGGGCTGGCGTTGTAAGACGATTAAAATGCCATGGTGTATAAACATTGCCTTGTTGAAATCTTTACCCTCTTCTCACTTTCAGCGCCCAGCACCCGGCTCCCAGGTAGAACGATAATTCGTTCGCGTGCCCACAACTCGCCTCCCGCGTCGTACATAAGTAGCTATAGGTGGCATGTGACAATGCCCAGCACCCGTCTACTGGGTGCAAATCAAAACGTGCTACTAGGGTTGTCATAAATACCGATGAGCTTCAAGTTACTTTGGAAGCATAACTAACCCAAAATCGTAATCCATATTTACCCGAGCAATAACGAGTATTTAAAAACAAAAGAAGACAATTTTTAAAAATTTTTTCCATGTTTCAAAAAGAAAACAAAGCGCATCTGCAGGTGTTTTATTGAAGACAAATTTTTTAAATATTTTCCCTTGAAAAAGAAAACAAAACGCATAGATCTGCAGGTGTTTTATTGCGGTTTTTAATCCCTCGCTATAGGTTTAAAAATGAAAACAAAGGCGTCTCGGTTCGTTTTTATTGAGCTTATAGGTTTCTAGGTGACGTTGCATAGCCTAAGCCACCCTGGTGCGAAGGCATCCATAAAAATGGTCAGTGAACGTTTTGTTTGGCCTTCCCTTAGGAAAGATGTTCGCGCTTGGGTAAGAGAGTGTATTCCGTGTCAAAAGTCAAAGGTAACAAGGCATACCACATCTCCTCTTGGTAAATTTGATGTACCAGATGTTCGATTCGCAGAGATTCACATGGACCTTATTGGACCACTACCAATATCTTCCAATTTTAAATACTGTCTTCCTATTATTGACAGGTATACCATATGGCCTGAGGTGATACCACTTCCCGACATGACAGCAGAGACGGTGACGAAAGCATTTGTGTTGGAGTGGATTGCTCGGTTTGGTTGCCCAAAGAAGGTAATAACGGACCAAGGTAGACAATTTCAGTCACACTTATTCCAAAATTTAGCAAAGACGTATGGGATCAAGTTGGCAAGGACTACAGCGTACCATCCAGCTTGCAACGGCATGATTGAGCGTTTACATCGCACGCTCAGAGCTGCTTTGATGACACACGGCACGAAGGATTGGGTTAGTTCTCTTCCCATAGTACTTCTAGGATTACGGACGGCATACAAAGAGGACATACAATGCTCACCCGCAGAATTGGTGTTTGGAGAGCAGCTACGAGTCCCCGGTGAGTTTTTCACCGCAACAAAAGACAAGGTAGATTACCCAGATTTTGTCAGCACTTTACGACAAAGAATGTCAGACCTACGCCCGTGTTCCAAAGAATGTCAGACCTACGCCCGTGTTCCAAAGAATGTCAGACCTACGCCCGTGTTCAGCATCAGACCATTCAAAACACCGAGTTTTTGAGCACAAGGACTTGCATACCATAACGCATGTGTTCTTGCGCCAAGATCTGCTTCGTGGATCGTTAGAACCACCTTACAGTGGCCCACATAAGGTCGTCTCAAGAAGTCCAAAAACACTCGACATCATGCTAAATAATAAAACTGTCAAGGTGTCAATTGACAGATTAAAACCAGCACATGCATGGCCTGATGACGTAGAGACAAATAGCCACGAAACAAAAGACGCACGTCCATTGCGTACTACTCGTTCAGGACGCAAAGTTTCCTGAACGGTACAATTAAAGCGGCCCTTATATTCGTAAGGGGGTCCTGTGGCGTTAACAGACCCACATTAATATAACACCAATTTGTTCGCAGTGCTGCCTACCTGCTTTGTTTTCTTTCGCTGGCGTGAAGGTGCGCGCACGGCGCGCGCGCCCCACCGCGAGCGCTGCCTGCTGCGGTTCCTACCTCGCCCTTGACGCCGCGCACCGCACCGCCTCCGCAGCCCGCTCAAGACGCAGACGGCGATGACCGCCGGACAGTCAGCCAAAGGCCTTCAGCGCGAACCCACGTCGCTTTGGCTCACAATTCGCACTATCGTCATGCTCGCGTATTTTATATTGCTTATATTTTTAATCTTTCAAACTCATTCTCCTGTAACTCTTCTAGTCTAAAGTCGTTTCTTTTCCTACTGTGACTTCTGCCTGTTCTGTATTACTTAAATCTTTTATTCAATACACTATCCGCTATTCTACGTCGTGCCTATAATTTAACACGCTCCTATATAATCCTCTAAAGGTCCTTCGTACCGCCTCAATCGTCATACTAATACTAATTGAGATCTCAAGAAGCTTCAGTTATAATATACAACTACAACATACAAACTTTGCCAACCTCATTGGTTTACATGTTATCATTATTCAGTATTTCTGTAATTTCGAGAACAATGGGTTCAGTGAATAACCTAGTAAGTACTTAGATAGATTAATTAATCTTTAAACATTAGATACTCAGCTTTCAATACAGAGATGCCGGCTCCAACCGCGATACAAACTCACTTTGATAAACACTGCTTCTGACTAAACTTTAGCTAAACACCAACAATTCAAATACTCGTTCTTACCGTGTCAGACTGATTTGACAGGTTCCATCGATGTTGCCATTGCATAAAGTTATTGTTGTAATGTTGCTATGTCTGATTATTGTTGTATTTACATTCGCGGATTATATCCTCTAAAGGTCCGCGACAGTCCACGTGGTTCCGAACCCATTCTAATCGTCGTCCACGATTGCCTCTCCGTAAAGGTGGGACCCGGAGTGGTCTACGAGAGCGTAGATTGCTTTCATGCAGTCGCCTTCTTACAGTTTGTTCACTCACAAGCACTTGGTGTTCCACTCGCAGCCTTTGGACCAATTGAGTCGCCGTTGCATTTGGTTGAGCTCGCGCAGTAATTTGCAAAAATCGGTCTTGTCTGGGGGTAGTGATGCGACTTGGCCCCCGGTGCCTCTCCTACTTCACCTGTGGCACGATAGCGTGTCCACAATCTTGAAATTACATTTTGGTGGGTCCCTATGGCCTCAGCAACATTACGCTGAACAGACCCAGCTTCCAGCATTCCCACAGCTCGTAACATCTCCGCCCTCGTCAAATGTCGGCGTTGCATGGCTACAATACCTCAATTTTAACTTTATCTTTCGTTTAAAAATTAAAAAAAACTGTAACTAAACGTAATTCGTATTGTTTTCTAAATTTCGCACAAATGAAAATTCCCTCTCCTACACATCAAGACATTTTTATGCCACCGAAACAAAAGAATTTTCAAAAATTTGAATTTGGAATTAGTCTGAGATAAATTACAAACAAATCGGTGTATAAAAGATTCCAATGCGGCCAGTACTTTTCGAGTTATTTAATTGAGTATGAAATATCCCTGGACCGTGTTGATGTGTGTATATCAGATTTCTTTGCTAACGTTACCCACTTTTACACACACAAACGCGCTTGTCGGGATACGTCACTACTACAATCAAAGCCGAACGGACTTCGTGAAATAGAATATCTGTAGTTATAGTTCTGTGGTCGACACAATCGAATGACATTTCAACATGATGGCCGTAGTTCCAATTTTCGCCATTTCACAGATAAGTTGGTAGGAGTGTAACTTAATAATGGGAAAGGTATTAAACTCGTTTCGTTGTTGTCGTGAACTCGTGAAGCCGAACGAGTTGTCACCGTGCTTCAAAATACCTAATCTGTCAGAAAGCAATTTTGTAATAAGCCTCATATATAATCTTATACAGCTGTCATACTTTATTATTACGAGTATTTATTTAATGTGAACTTATGACTAAATAAATATTCTATTCTATTCTATACATTCGATTTGGCCTTAACCTTATAATCACTAAAACTACGCTGACATACATCACACTGATAAGGCTTTAAACCAGTGTGCATAAGAATATGACTTTGTACAGAATTGGCTAAAACTACGCTCACATACGTTTAAAAGGTTTTTCACCAGTGTGTATTCGATTATGTCTTGTTAAATCACACTTTTGAACAAAACTATGCTGACATACGTCACACTTGTATTTTTGTTGTGTGTATACGAATATGGCTTTTTAAAGTACTATTTTGATTAAAACTACGCTGACATACGTCACACTTGTAAGGTTTTTCACCAGTGTGTATACGAATATGGCTTTTTAAAGTACTATTGTGATTAAAACTACACTGACATACGTCACACTTGTAAGGTTTTTCACCAGTGTGTATACGAATATGCCTTCTTAAAGCACTCTTTCGACTAAAACTACGCTGACATACGTCACACTTGTAAGGTTTTTCACCAGTGTGTATTCGATTATGTTTTGTTAAATCAATCTTTTGAACAAAACTATGCTGACATACGTCACACTTGTAAGGTTTTTCACCAGTGTGTATTCGATTATGTTTTGTTAAATTACTCTTTTGAACAAAACTATGCTGACATACGTCACACTTGTATAGTTTTTCACCAGTATGTTTCTGCATATGTTTTGTTGTGTGTGTACGAATATGCCTTCTTAAAGTACTATGTTGACTAAAACTACGCTGACATACGTCACACTTGTAAGGTTTTTCATCAGTGTGTATTAGATTATGTTTTATTAAATCATCCTTTCGACTAAAACTATGCTGACATACGTCACATTTAAAGGGTTTTTCACCAGTGTGAATTAGATTATGTCTTTGTAAATGAAATAATCGACTAAAACTACGCTGACATTCAATACACTTGTAAGATTTTTCACCAATTTGTATTTTTTTTACTGGATTAATAAAACTACGCCGATCATATTTGTAAGGCTCTTTGAAATAAGTGCCAGGTTTGGACGTCAGTTTTTGAGTTACCCTGATAACTTTCGAGTGTAATTTTTCTTTTTTTGCTTGCTCGGCTGTTATTGCATCCTCTAATGTTGTTCTTCGTGTTTCTAGTTTTGGTTTCTTCGCAACGGCCGCCCCTGTGATTATAAATCTGGTCAGTACAATGTTGGAAGCGGATTGACATGTACACGAATCAAAATAATAGCGGATTGCATGATTCATACTAGGACCGATAAGGAGGAATGTCTGGTGACATTGAACAATGCACTTTATCACCAGAGACATGACATGCAAAACTGTACTAACATCAACGTAATATGGTCTGTAGAGTCAACACACAAACACTGTTCTGCGGAATTACTAACTTATTCATCTGTATTTAGAAAGTTTTAACTTTATTAAATGCGTCAGAAATTAGTAAAAAAATAAACGAAAGTATTAGAAAAGTTAAAAAAATAATAGACAAAATACATTGAAAAAGCATATTGAAAAACATAGTAACAACGTAGCCACAGGCTACGTTAAGTATTTCAACAGTAAGTACAAAAGTAAAGGAATATAACATTATAGATTTTGAACCAATACCGATAATATTAAAAGAAGAAACAATAAGAGCAATTAACACACATAAAATGGACAAAACTCCTGGATCGGATGAAATAACAAATGAACTACTAAAATCAAATATATCAGTGATTGCTCCTATATTGACAGACATACTTAACGAAATTATAGAGACTGAAAGTATTCCTACTGACTGGACTAAATCAACAATAATATTGTTACATAAAAACCGGCCAAGTGCGTGTCGGACCACGCACAATGAAGGGTTCCGTAGTTAGGAAGAATTTATCTTAACAACAAACTTAACATTGTAGTTGAAAAACATGTTCTCCCATACATTCCAACTGTAAATGTAAGTTTGTACTCACAATATTGATAGATTTACCATGTTATTTTAAGACCACAGACTTCTTATAGGGTTTACTGTAATCTACAGGTAAAGATCTATTTTCTGTATTTTTTTCAAAATTTTAGGCTCCGTAGTTTCGGAGATAAGGGGGGGGAATGGTAAATTTTCGTCTATTTTCTTAAATAACTTTAAAACAATTTATTTTAAAATTATAAAAAAAAAATATATTTGAGACCCTCATAGTAAGCCCTTTCATTTGACATGCCACATGGTGTAGTTTCCAAAACTTTTTTTTTTAATTTTCTTATTTGCCCCCAAAAGTGACCTCTATATTCAAAATGCATTTATTTACTTTACCCGTCCGTGTTTGGGTCACAGAAATTCATATGTGTACCAAATTTCAACTTAATCGGTCTATTAGGTTCGGAGCAAATTGGCTGTGACAGACGAACAGACAGACAGACAGACACACGAGTGATCCTATAAGGGTTCCGTTTTTTCCTTTTGAGGTACGGAACCCTAAAAAAGGAGATAAAGCCGAGGTCGGGAACTATCGACCCATTAGTCTCATGTCTAATGTCTATAAAGTTTTTTCAAAAATATTATTATCTCGAATTGCCATTGTACTCGACGAAAACCAACCAAAAGAGCAAGCTGGTTTCCGTAGTAAATTTTCAACCATAGATCACATACATATTCATAGACAAGTTTTACAAACATATAAAGCATACACAAAACGTATTATTTGGGATTCGTTGATTTAATAAAGCCTTTGATTCCTTAGAACACGAATATATTTGGAAGGCACTGCATAGTCAAGGAATACAAGGAAAGTACATACTATTACTGAAGAACATATACTCGAAGAGTACTGCACAAGTCAGGCTGGAAACAACGGGTGAAGAGTTCCCTATAGAGAGAGGCGTCCGGCAAGGAGACAATATCTCACCCAAGTTGTTCTCAGCAGTTCTCGAGATGATTTTCAGGAATATAGAATGGAATGAAAATGGACTCAACATAAATGGTGAAAACTTAAACCATCTACGCTTTGCAGACGATCTGATTCTGTTTTCTGAGTGCCCAAAAAAGCTAGAGCAAATGCTACAGCAGTTATCAGATCAAAGTGCGAAAGCAGGGCTGTCAATGAATACGACAAAGACCAAAATTATGACCAATTCCTCACAGACCAGTATCACAGTAAATCGGGAACCAATATACTACGTAGAAGACTATATTTACCAAGGACAGTTAATTTCTACAACTGATACTATGCATAAAGAAATTGATAGAAGGATAGCTAACACTTGGAAGAGATTTTGGTCCCTTAGCGAAGTGATGAAGAACAGAGACATGCCAATCAAAGACAAAAGGAAAATTTACAACATATGTATTCTGCCGTGCTTGACCTATGGTTGTCAAATATGGGCATTAACAGAACAACTAATCCATAAAATAAACGTATATCAAAATAGTATAGAAAGAAGTGTAATTGGAGTCAAGAGAAGAGATAAAGTAAGATTAAAAGAAATAAAAAGTATAACTAAGTTTAAAGATGCGGAAAATTTATGTAAAACACAAAAATGGCGGTGGACACGACATATGTTAAGAGAGGAAAAAGAGAAATGGACAAGGATAATAACAGAGTGGTAAGGGAGGGAAAAAGGAGCAAAGGACGACAAGTGAACGTTGGGAAGACGACGTCAAAAGAGTAGCTGGTCCAGACTGGATTCAAAAGGCGAGAGGTAGAAAAAGGTGGAAATCTTTAGAGGAGACCTTTGTCGAAGGACAAGCAGTTTAAAGTAAAAGTGCACTGAACGTCGATATTTAAGAAAAATTGGTAGATATAATATAGAAATAATTTTGTAAACATTGTAGAACCAGCAATAAAGGCTTATTTTATTTTTTTATTTTATGTCTAACATACAGTTGAATGCGTTTATTCTTTACTCCGCCTATATTGACCAACCGCTTAGAATGAAGTAATTGCAGTGGGAAGTTTGGTTGTCACACGGACTAGAAAAAAAAGGACTCCGCGCCACGCATATCGAAAGTGAAGCACAGTAAGTATACCGGGACCGTTTGTACAAGCACGCCTCACGCACACATTAACATCATAGTATGCCGACCGGCCGCCATTACGTGACACGACAACGTCATTGTCAAATCACGCACACAAATCGGTACGGTGCTTCACTTTCAATACGCATGGCGAAAAGTCCTTTTTTTCTAGTCCATGGATTTCATATAAAATTCTTTATAACCGAGTGCGGATAATAGGTCTTTACCTATGAAATTGCCGTTTTGTATGAAAAAATTTAAACGATTTTTTTTCATGCATTTTTTATTTGTATTAATCGAAGTAATCACCCATGCAATCAATGCATCTTTGCCAACGCAGTGGCAGTTTATTGATGCCCTTCTTATAAATCAAACTAGTTTTTCTGAGACAGAACAAATGAATATTTATTAGGAACAATTGTACTATACATTCAAAATATATAGTACAACAAATAAATAACAGATGGCGTTACCAGTATCTTATTTTGATATAAAAAATTAACATCCCCACTTATCAAAATAATCTAGATACCTACTCACCAATTCACTCAAATAACATAAACTAAATTTTAATCTCCTGCACACCTAACAACTGCATAAAATGATAATGCTTGACACTACCCAAACCTTTCGTAAACAGGTCTGCTGGCATTTGAGCCGTTTCCAAATATTTTAAATCAACAATACCATTAACAACACATTCTTTACAAAAATGGTAGCGTATATCTATGTGTTTAGTTCTTTTATTAAAATTATCATTTGAAGACAGCTTAAGTGCACCCTGGTTGTCATTATACAAAGTTATGGTGTATGTCTCATTAGTCATTTCCTTTACCAAATGTATCAAGTATACAGCTTCCCTACAGGCTTCAGCTAAACCCATGTACTCAGCCTCTGTGCTTGAGAGCGCTACTGTCTTTTGCTTTTTTGCCTCCCATGAAACAACACTTCCAGCTAACATAAAACATAGACCCGTGTAAGACCTCCTGTCTACGACATTACTCCCCCAATCTGCATCAACAAACCCTACTAATTCCGAATTACCACTTCTAGTATATTTCAACCCAAAATGTTTAGTTTTCTTAAGATATTTCAAAATTCGTTTAGCATATGCCCAAGTTTCATGATTATAGCAATTATTAAATTGACTAAGGAAACTTACTGAATAAGCTATGTCAGGCCTAGTTAGCACTGCTAAATACATAAGTCCGCCTATGAGCTGCTGATAAGGAAACTCATTTTCACATTTTTTGTTTACAAAGTTAATATTCAATTTGGTCTCTAAAGGTGTATCAGTTACTTTACAATCTGCCATGTTAAACCTATCCAACAACTGGTTAACATATTTCTCTTGGCTTAATGTAACTGTGCCATTAACTTTATCAATATTAACTGCCATTCCTAAACAATTCTTAACTTGTCCTAGATCTTTTATTTTGAAATTTAAAGACAATACTTCTTTCAAATTATTACATTCAACATCATCGTTTGAAAACACAAAAAAATCATCGACATATAAAGCTATTATGGTCATTCTACCAGCCTTGTTTTTAGTGTACAAACATGATTCTAATCTGGAGCGTTTATAACCATTGCCAACTAGACATTCATCTACCTTCTTGTACCAGGCCCTTGAGGATTGCTTTAGCCCATAAATTGCTCTATTTAATTTAAGTACTTTATTATTATTATTGTGACATTGAGAATCTAACATGCAT
This sequence comes from Cosmia pyralina, assembly GCA_946251885.1. NCBI lineage: Eukaryota > Metazoa > Arthropoda > Insecta > Lepidoptera > Noctuidae > Cosmia > Cosmia pyralina. The sequence goes on along the minus strand of OX276369.1, from coordinate 11,429,618 downwards.
TCTGGTATTTCCATATAAATTGTCTCCTCAAGATCCCCATTCAAGAATGCTGTAACAACATCAAGATGTGTAACATCCAAACCAAGTTTAACAGATAATGCAAACAATAACCTTAAAGTTGAATGCCTAACCACAGGTGAAAAAGTTTCTGTATAGTCCACATTTAACTTCTGCATGTAGCCCTTGGCTACCAAACGAGCACGATAACGAACACTATTATCACTGTTCTGCTTTTTACGTAGCACCCACTTACACTTCACTATGGTCTTGTCATCTGTTGGCATATCTACTAGCTCCCATGCATTATTTTCCTTAAAACACTGAAGTTCTTCTTTCACTGCTGATAACCACTGTTCTTTCTCTGATCCCTTTAATGCTTCTTTTAGAGATATTCCACTAGCATCATCAAATACTTCCTCAGGAACACACACATTTAACATCCCATATCGTTCTGGCTTCTTTCTGATTCTGCTGCTGCTTCTAACACGCTGCTTAGGTGAATCATGAGCATCTTCATACTCACTGGGTATATATGAGTCATCTGACCCATCCAATATTTTGTCAATTAGTGTATCCTCATCTCCGGTTTCTGCTTCTGGACTTGCTGGACTTGGTGAACCCTTGTCAGATAAGTCCCCCACTGAACATGAGTTTTCTCCACTTTCAGTAATTGGTATACTGACCTCTGTGTTCTTCTCATCTTCCATGACAATAACATCTCTGCTTGTTGTCACTCGTCCTGTTCTTGGGTTATATATTCGGTAGCCTTTGATGTCATCTGGATATCCCACAAGTATCTGCTTCTCAGATTTTTTATCCCATTTCTGGCGTTTCTCTTTATTTAGGTATTTGCTATTAACGTGACCCAATCGACGATGCCAAATATCGCCTGATACAGTCAAATTCGCCACTACACTGTCAGGTACTCTCAACTTGTATAATCCATTGATCAGCACAGCTGTAGCCACTAATTCATTATTTCTATTGAATACTTCACAGCCTTCTTTCATGAACTGAACTCTGTTACCGGATTTTATTAACTGGCTCACGGACAATAGGTTAGTTGTCAATCCTGGAGCACATAAAACATCCTTTACTGTAACTTCAAATTCACATTGATCAGTTTTTGTTACTATGTTCACATCGCCAGAACATAATACCTGTAGTCTCTCGCTATTAGCAACACAGATTTCTTTCATTTTGTAATACGTAGTATTCACGATCCACTGTTCGTTAGCCGTCAAATGCATACTCGCGCCCGAGTCAATGTACCAGTCGTATTTGTTAAACTGACCGCTTAAAAACACCGCACTAAATGCATTAGTTTGTTTATTTTGCGATTCTTTTTTATTATTATTGTTTTCTCCATTTGGACACTGAGTCTTGTAATGTCCATATTGGTGACACCGGTAACATTTGATATGACTTTTAGCGTTGACATTGACATTCTGCTTTGCTTCATTTCTCTGTGCACTGGCCATAGATAATTTAATATTTTTTTTAGACTGCCATTTCTGCGCACCACTCGCGAATGCACTGCTAACTTCACTCGACTGACTTCCACTCACTTCCTTTTCCATGTCTATGAGTTTTGTTCTTATGACATCCGTTGTAATTTGTATACCGGAATGCTCAATAGCCATGATCATCGGCATGAACTTTTCTGTCAATCCTGCGAGTAATAAGCAACCGATCCATTCGTCACTGATACAAAATCCTGTCCCACTTAATTTTTGACCCAACTCGACTATTTGCGTTACGTACGACTGCATTGAAACACAATTTTCCAGGCGAATTGAGATTAGCTTACGTAATAGGGATATTCTTCGTGTAAATCCTGAATCGTCAAATAATGCCTTTAACTTGTTCCATAGCTCCAACGTGGTTGTCACATTTTTTATATGTACGTACAACGCACTATCTATAGTCATAATAAGTTTTGCCTTGGTTTTCGCGTCATCTGCGGCTTCTAGCTTCTTCCCAGTATCTGGCTTGATGCAGTGAATCGTATCCTCTAGGACTAGAAAATTCTCCGCAGCGAAGACCCACTCACTATAGTTTTCTCGCCCCTTCAGCTTCGGAACATTTACTAAATAGTTCGAAGCCATTCTTGCAAATCTTTATTGCATCCACGAAACTACTTTTATTTTATTTAGTAAAAGAAACTGAGAGTCCTGGGCCCATAACCTATAAATCAAACTAGTTTTTCTGAGACAGAACAAATGAATATTTATTAGGAACAATTGTACTATACATTCAAAATATATAGTACAACAAATAAATAACAGATGGCGTTACCAGTATCTTATTTTGATATAAAAAATTAACACTTCTTAAAGAAATCAGCTGGACGGGAGGCAACAAATTCTTCAAAGGCATTTTGTACTGCCTCTCGGGTATTGAATTTTTTTCCCGCCAAGAAGTTATCCAAATTCTGGAAAAAGTAGTAGTCTGTAGGCGCAAGGTCTGGTGAGTAGGGCGGATGACGGAGAGCTTCCAACCCCAGTTCTTGCAACTTGGAAACCGTCTGCTGTGCAGTATGAGGACGCGCGTTGTCGTGCAGGAGCAGCGGAGACAAGCGATTGACCAATGCTGGTTGGAGATGTGCCAGCTTCTCCATCATTGTGCTCAGTTCTTCACAGTACACATCTGAAGTAATGCTCACCCCGTTTGGTAAGAAGCTGTGATGAATCACACCGGCGCTAGACCACCAAACAGTGACTTTTCTAGGGGTAAGTTTTCGTTTAGGGCAATGTTTAGGTGCTGAACCAGGATCCAACCAACTTGCTGAGCGCTTGCGGTTATCAAACAGAATCCATTTTTCATCGCAGGTAACAATGCGGTTCAAAATTCCTTCATTTGTGTGTCTGTTGAGCAGGGCAAGGCACGTCTCGACGCGTACTTCGCGCTGGCGATCATTGAGTTCGTGGGGCACCCATTTGTCAAGCTTTTTTATCTTGCCAATTTGACGCAAATGGACCAATATTGTTTTGAATCTAACTTCGAAAGCTGCTGCTAATTCAGCCGTAGATTGTGTATCATCAGCTTCCACAATCGCCTTTAATTCGTCATTGCCGACCAAAGTCTTCGGACGACCGCGAGGTTCATTTTTCAGGTCGAAATTTCCAGAACGGAAGCGAGCAAACCAATAACAAGTGGTGCGTTGGTTTGTAGTGTTAGCTCCGTAAACGTCGTTGATGTTGCGTGCCGCTTGTGCCGCGTTGCTGCCACGACGGTACTCATATTCCATAATTACTCGAATTTTTAACGTATCCATGATGACGAAAAAGATTGAAATGCGATGAAAATGTAACACTAATCAATAAACAAATGACTACTTTTGGAAAAAAAAATCCATGTTTTTAAAATAAAATTAATTTGAAATTAGAATTCTTAGCCAAACAAAAATTATTTTGATTTGAAATGGCCAGTACTGCAGAACGGCAATTTCATAGGTAAATACCTAATATAATGACATCGCTTATAGTGGTATGTCGCTTATTACGACCTATTTTTAAAATTTCATTATTTTAGGTCATCGGGAAGTACCTACCCTACTTACTTGCGAGTATCAAAATATGTGACATAAATGGCCGTTTTTTTATTGCGTTGACTTAGAACCTTGACTTTTTAGAACTCCAAGGGACCACAGACCTACGTATTTGATAGCTAAAGTATGTCTTTTCTCTTGAGACGTTTTGGATAGCTGCACGTGGTTAGACTCGTCGCAAGTACATTCGGATGCTTTTCCAGCCGCTTCTGATATTTTTTTGACGAGGCCTGAATTTCCTCTTTTAAGTGGTCATATTTAGGTGTGCGTGGATTTCGGAGTTAGTAATAAACCTCGGAAGATGCGCTGTTGTTCTTAATATTGCGTTCTGCATTCTTTGCAATATTGCGATGTTTGAATTTCTTGCACTGCCCCAAAGCTGGATGCCGTATGTCCAAGCCGGTTTCAATATGGACTTGTATATTAGGAGTTTGTTATCTATCGATAACTTGCTATTTCGACCCAGCATCCAAAAGAGGTTTCTGTGCCGTATTTTGAGTTCATCTCTCTTGCTTTTGATATGCTGGTTCCAAGTCAGACGGCGATCTAGGTGTATGCCTAGATACCTTACACTGTCTTTGTGTGGTAAAGTAGAGTTTTCAAGGCATACAGATGGGCAGTTTTCTTTCCGAAGCCTGAAAGTGATCTGCACTGACTTAGTTGTGCTAGCTTTAACCCTCCATTTTTGGAACCATTTTGTAATAGCGTCTAGGCCTTGTTGTAGTTGCTCTGTGGCCAGCTCAGGTTGCTTATTACTTGCCCTTATAGCGGGGTCGTCGGCATAAGTAGCAGTCATGACTCCGTCCACCTGTGATAAGTCCGAAGTGTATAAGGTATACAAAATCGGTCCCAACAGCGACCCCTGAGGCACGCCCGCTCTGATGTTGTAGAATCCGGAGGTCGATTCAGATTCCTTTACTTGAAAGATTCTCCCTGTGAGATAAGATTTCAGAAGAATGTAGTAGCTATGCGGAAGACTTGTTCTTAATTTACAGAGAAGACCCTCGTGCCAGACCCTATCAAATGCCTGCTGGATGTCCAAGAATGCAGATGAACAGTACTCATTTTCCTCTAGGGATTTTCTTATTTTCTCAACTACTCTACGTACTTGTTCAATAGTGGAATGTTGTTGCCTAAAGCCAAATTGATGGTTTGGGATGTTGTCATTGTTTTCTAATAGAGGCAGAATTCGATGAAGAATCAATTTTTCACAGACTTTTGAAAGGATAGGTAAGAGGCTGATAGGCCTATACGAGGTGATTTGATTTGCTGGTTTCCCTACCTTGTGTATCTTAAGAATTTGTGACACCTTCCACAGGTCCAGAAAGTATTGGACCCTTAGTATTCCATTATACAGCATGGTAAGGAAAACTACCGCCTTTCTTGGAAGTTCTCTATCAAAATTTCCTTTGTAATGAGGTCATATCCTGGCGCCTTTCTGTCTTTCAGGCCATCAATGTCCTGCAAACTTCTCTAACTGTGACCGGATCAGGTGGTAGCGACATTTGTATAGGCTGGGTTAGTATAGATTCGACCTCTATCTCAGGATCTGTGTCACTGGCCTGATTCGGGCTGAACACATTCGGTAAATGTTCTGCGAATAATTTTGCCTTTTCCTGCGATGTGCGTGCCCAGCTATTGTTGTTTCTCAGCGGAGGTTTTGTCAGCTGTGGTCTATCATACAATTTTGTAAAGGGAAATGCCCATCAGCCACACAAAAAAATGCTTGAAATGAACAACAATGAAATATACGCCAAATTGCACTACAAATTGTAGGGAATCCATTACAATTTCAATAATTATCAAAAAACTAGGTAGAAGCCAGTTACAATTTTTCACTAGGCAGTTACAATAATGATGCTGTATAGCGCTAATTCCAGATAAAGAATTGTTAACTATTATGTAAACAAAATATTTTATTTTTGAAAAATATGTCTACTATGTATTTTTCCTCGCAGTAAAAAAAAAATCCCGGAAGACCTAAATCCTTAACCAATTCGTTATCCATTTCCCTGCATATCTCAATCCTAAACATACTATTAGCTCGTGTAAGCTCGCCATAGTATGAACGAGTCTGTTTTATTTGATAAGTTCCACATGCCAACAAAACCATTTCGCTGTATGTCAGTTGGTAAAAATGAGTCAAAATGGGTAACGTGTGCAGAAGTAAAATCAATATCCTTAGAAAATGGCCAAAGTCGTCGTTAAATATCCTAAAAAGCAATGTACTAGTAACTCAAGACGCAAACGCAAAACCATGAATCGATCAATTCAACAATCGAAAAAATTAAATACAGTAATGTCAAACTGGCAGTAAGACAAAGGACATATGATGCATACAGCCTACGATACGTTTTCTATTTTGAAAATAATTTGATATTAATTAATATTGACATGCATATATTATTTTAATTAGATTTACGGTATAAATAGATCGAATTATATTAAATGAATGATAACTGTGCAATAATTCTATAAAATAGTTCGTTAAAGATTATTTGACGATTCCTATTTGGCTGAATGTCCATTACTCATGTCAAATAAATACTGACCTCCATGATAAAATAAGAATGAATTAGACGGATATCAAGTTAAATATTTTAATGATCGTTATATTTTCACCCTAGGTATACAAACTTGAGAATTATTTCATTATACCTAATTTATTCTAAATAGAATTAAGGACTATTAGTAGTGTCTGTCTATTTTAAGCATTTTTCAGGCATTCCCCTTTCCACAGTGAGTAACCAGTGGCTGCAGAGGGTGTAAGCGATTCCAGTTGAGTCTCAAGAGTCTTATTGTGCCAAGTCTGTAGAATTTGCTTTAGACGTGACGCTTGCCTGTTAAAATTAGTTTTATCAGATGCAAGTATGCTTAGTTGCCAGACTCGGCGCAGTCTCCGTCTTTGCAATACCTCTTTTTAGGGTTCCGTACCTCAAAAGGAAAAAACGGAACCCTTATAGGATCACTTCGTTGTCCGTCTGTCTGTCAGTCTGTCAAGACCCTTTTTCTCAGGAACGCGTGGAGGTATCAAGTTGAAATTAATATCAAATGTGTAAGTCTATGTTCGCTTGGAAACCTAAAAAACTCAAGATTCTAAGTCAACGCAATAAAAACATACGGCCATTTATGTGACATATTTTGATACTCGCAAGTAAACTAAATCCTATAGGGTACTTCCCGTTGTCTTAGAATCATGAAATTTGGCGAGAAGCAAGCTCTCACAGCACAAATAAAGGAAAAAGTCCGAAAATTGTTAATTTGTAATTATATTATATAAAAAAAAATCAACTCTGTCAGTATGCCATGAGCCTTTTTCTCAGGGACGCGTGGAGATATCAAGTTGAAATTAATATCGAATACGTAACTCTATGGCCCCAGAGTTCTAAAAAAATCAAGCTTCTAAGTTAACGCAATAAAAAAATACGGCCATTTTGCGACACATTTCGATACTCGCAACTGTCGCAAGTAAATCAAAACCTATAGGGTACTTCCCGTTGACCTACAATAATGAAATTTGGTAAGAAGCAAGGTCTCCCAGCACAAGTAAAGGAAAAAGTAAAAAAATTGTTAATTTGTAATGCTATCACAACACTCATAGTTCTTGAATTTAAAATTTGAGGCAGAGGTGCAATGAGCTTCAGATATCAATAACAAGTCCAAATTTTGTTCAGTCATTAGGATTTCCGTATCATTCTTGTTTGAGGTCAGTCCATTTATGTCCCATGTTGCCATACGAAATGTAGTCATTTGGATAATTTGTCTACAAGTTGTGTTATGAGCATCATAAGGGTACTCATCTGTTGAAGGATTAAGTCAAATTTCTCAGTCTGTTTAATTAATATCTGTTCCAAGTTAATAAAGAGGTTGTGATTTAGATATTTTATGAGCTGGTTCTTTATTGTTTCGTGTGACATCAGAGTACTTTTTTGTTGTTTTCAAGATTTTCAACTGGCTTAACAGCTACATTTGGCACTGGTCTATCTTTTGTTTTTTCAGTTGTAGAGGTTTGCGTTTGATAGTTTCTTGCCGTTTGATATGTAGGCTTCGAACGTCTTAGGAGGATTTCCCCGTATACTTCACATCCTTTGTAATTCGCCGGATGTGAACCGTTGCATAGTGCACACTGGGCGGGTGTTGTGCGATCTCGTTTTTGGCATTCCGATGTTTTATGTGACTGTCCACAATTTACGCAACGATATGGGCGCATACAATATTTTTTCGTGTGCCCATATTGCTGGCATCTTTGGCACTGAACTATCGATTCTCGTTTCCTCGGGTCCTCTATGATAACCGACTGATGGTATATGTATTTTAGTTCTTTCACAGCCTTGTTATTTGGTCCAGGTGAAAGATTCACAAAAAATGTGAATGTTGGTTTTTTGTCAGGCCCAAACTTTGCATTGATGATTTCTCCAGTGATTATGTTCCCTGTAGCTTCAATGTCTTCTTTGATAGCGGACATTGGAGTTGTTGGATGCAGGTTTCTAATTACAACTCTGAAGCACCTCTGGTCTTTTCGATTAAAGGTGTGACCGATCAGCCCGTTTTCTCGTACTACTTTTATAATTTGTTTATAATAATAATAACCCCACCGCCGTATCTCTACGTTGACGTCGTGGTGGGGCTTGCGCGCTCCGAACTCTGGGTCTGTGCCGATGGAGTTTACTTTGCCGAAATAGGTCTAGGGTGAGGAGCCAGACCAAGAGAGATACGTGAACCCGCAGGGCAGCATGTGGCGAGCTGTTGGGCAGTAGCGACCCCACGGACCCTATTTCCCGGGAGAAGTCTTGTTCTTCACCTCCGGCTTGCCTTTATTGGCCAGCTGGAGTGAACACTGACGGGAACAGAGCTCCCACCTCTGTAATATACAATATATAATATATATGGATCGAATAGAGCGGCGCGCAATGATTATTGGCATAACAGTCCCGCATGACGAGAACCTCGTGAAAGCCGAGAAAGATAAACAAATCAAGTATCTTGACTTGGCTCGCGAGGTTGTCGACATGTGGGATGTGGACTCAGCAATCATTGTGCCGATAGTCGTAACAGCCAATGGCTTAATTGCCAAGAGCCTCAACCAACACCTAAGGAGGCTTGATTCAGAAAGCAGTACTTCTGGACACGGCCCGCATTGTTAGGAGGTTCCTCTCTCTGGAGACCTGACCGCCGGTAGCTTGGACCCTGTTCCCGATACCGGTGGGCTACTATTTTTTATATTTTTAAATGTTTTTTATATATTTTTTAAGAAATATTTAAAAATGTATTTTATAAGAACAAAAATGAATAAACGAAATAATAATAATAATTCCCCCACCGCTGTATCTCCACGTTGACGTCGTGGTGGGGCTTGCGTGCTCCGAACTCTGGGTATGTGCCGGTAGACTTTACTTTGCCGAAACGGGTCTAGGGTGAGGAGCCAGACCAAGAGAGATACAGAAACCCGCAGGGCAGCATGTGGCGAGCTGTTGGGCAGTAGCGACCCCACGGACCCTATCTCCCGGGAGAAGTCTTGTTCCTCATCTCTGGCTTGCCTTTATTGACCGGCTGGAGTGAATACTGATGGGAACAGAGCTCCCACCTCATTCTTGCCTTTATTGGCTGGCTTGAGTGGAGATTCGCAAGAGCAAACGTGCTCGGAGGAAGGAAGTATTCCAGTAAGTGCTTGTAGGGATCTTGACCATCTTCCGGGCTCTGGGATTGTTCTGAGAGCCATGGAATACCTCTCCACTCCTCAAGCACCTCGTGACATGTTGCCCCCTTGTCGCTACGTCACTAAGTGCTAGCGACAGTTTCCGGGGGCCCATTATTGAGTGTGCAAGTCATCCCCTGCCAATTTTTCCGTGTAATAAAACATTGATCAGGCAGGGGCCATAGTCCTTTCATAGTTCTAGGTAACCAGTCCACTTTAGCCACCCAAATCCATAGTCCAATATCTTTGTTTCCATATCTTGCAATAGTCCTACACCAACCGGGGATTGTCCTTGGGTGCACTCGCATAGAGCGTATAGGGATAATCGTCGGTTGGTGCCTCATTTCATTGAAAGCGCCTGACAGGCCTCTGCCAGTTGGCTTCGGCCCCTCGTACGCCTTCCAAAGGTCCGGGACCCCAGAGTCCCGAGATATGTAAACATATCAAAAATAACAATTCCTTTATTTTCAGGCTATTAGGGCCCATAGATAAAATACACAAATGATTGGTACAAAATAATAAACTAATACATATTAAAATCATTTAACAAACTTAAAAACTACTGCACACGAAGTGACGGTGACGGTGATAGCTTTCGATGTCTAAGCTACTTATTCTCAATTGGCTTCGGTTGACGATTTTGAATGTAAATTGGTTCTTGTCAACAACAGCTCCAAGTAGTTCAGTGAGCTTATTGACGTCTTCTATGCCATATGAGACTATTGGTGGCGGTTTAGTGGGTCGTTTATCTTTGGGTAACGCAATGCTTTCAGTGAGATCGATTGTTAGACCTGTGAATCTATTTGAGGTTTTTACTGTTTCGGGAGAGGGACTGTTTGAGATTTTTTGCCGCTTTGGATTTCTGCTGACAGGAATTCTTTGCAATGTTGGAGGACAAATTGGTGTAGTCTCCATCTCTGTATCGGGAGTCAGAAGTTGCTTATCGGAGGTTGAACGAGCTCCTATTTGTTGAATACTCCCCAGGGAAGAGGATTTTTGTCTCATAAACAAGCCTGGATGTAAGGCTTGCTGGACAAGCTTTTTGCTGCTGCTGCTGCTGCTACTGCTTCCAGGCACATTTACCAACACAGCGGCCTGGTTGCCTACCCCTGTGCGGTCTTCGGTAACATATTTCACACTCGCAGGCCCCGGTACCTGCGAGAGCCGGGCGTTAGCCGGATCGCATGACATCACATTCTCGTTATCAGACATTTTCATATAAAAAGGAGGGTTGGAGTATAAACATGATGCTTTCCCAAGGTATCATGACCACACTTTCAGAGGGTATTTGGTCCCTCTTGGCTAGTGGCAGGCTAGAAACAGGTTACGTGACCACCACTTGCGTGATTGGATACATTTTTTTGTATGCTCCCTAGTTGTCACTGCTTGTGATTGCATCAGGGCCCAAAATGCTAGTGGGCAGATCTTAGCGTTATGCTCGTGAATGAGTGCTATTTGTGGTGACTGGTTGTCTTGCTGGCCATGGTTTTGTTATTGTTATCAGAAAATAACAGTTTATTAATTTAACCATGTTGGTCCTAGTTTATCAATTGTGATTTCCGAGTTACAGTCCTATGGATAGAATTCAACACATGTAAGCGGCTAACCACTTCGTATCACGTGAACCATCCGCCTGTTTGCTTACCTGTAGATTAACTAACTAATACTTACTTGTCATCTCCCTGGCTCTTCGCTTATTCTTAGACACTTCTTGTTCTTCTTCTATTTCAGTTTTAAACTCCATCAAAGGCACGTCGTCTTCTGAGTCTGATTCAGGCTGGAGTGGTGGTATATCTGATACACCTATACAGCTTATATCAAATTTTTCCGGTTCTAGCTCTGTAAGTTAACAAAAACAGAAAAAAAAGAAAATGATAAGGCCGGCCCATTGTATATTTTGTAGTGTTGATATGTTTTTTTGTTATGTATTTTTATGGTGTACAATAAAGTATAATTATACAAATTAACAGTCAAGAATATTTACTTGTTTAATATTAACATTTGTTTTATTTCACAATATAATGTGGTTACCGTTAAGTTAAATGAAACCAAACACTATCAAAACTTTGAATTAGTTTAAAACATTTTTGATCAATATAAAATACATCTTTATTTAATATTTTATTTTTAATTTTTAACACATACCATCACTTTGTTCCTCCTCCTTTGGCTCAATAATATCATATAGGCCTAGGGGATCACCAACAGCTGGTAATTCTTCTTTGATAGCAATGCTTTCTGTTTGACATTCATCAACTATACTTATGTGTATTATTGGAGTTACAGAAAGCCCACTGCAAAACTCTAGCAGACCTTGGTTTATTAGAGGTTTTATCTGTAACAAGTTGTTTATAGTGTTAGGTCAATTTATGCTTATGATCACAGTCACTATGAGCACAAACGTTTATCTATATAAATAAAAAGAGAAGTCCCGACTGACTGACTCATCAACGCCCAGCCCAAACCAATGGTCCCAGAAAGCTGAAATTTTACACAGAGGTTCCCTTTATAATGTAGACAAGGAATGATTTTTGTTCCCATTTGATATTTCCTGAAATCCACCAGAGCAAAACCGCGTGGGAAGTGCTAGTCATTAATATAGTCAGCCAGAAGAGCCTTCACAAGTGACAAGAGTTAGGTAGGTTCAGCACACCCTGGACAGTTGGTGGCGCTACCAACATCACGGACCACTGTGTGAGCTGTATGTATAGCTCAGTATCAACATGAGACAGGACCGTTATTACTTGCATTTACTTTACAAGTTTCGTACAGAAGTAGCAGTGTTACGTGGAGTATTTAAAATGTAACATCGCAAACAACATTTGTCAAAAGCAGTTATATCCAATTAAAGAACCTGAAATTATAACAGAATATTATCTTGACAGGAGGGTCACGTCCCAATTATACTAAAATTATAATTAAAAGTCTGTCAAAGTCAAACCTCACCTCATAGTCGTCATTCAACATCTGCGCGAGCAGCTCCTCGGCTTCCAAACATTTTCTCTGCAATTCGTAGCATTGCTTCAGTTTAGAGCAGCAGAAGAAACAAGTGAGCATCGGTCTACTGTCTTCAGTTACAAACTGCAACAAAACTACCCTCAGACTATTTGTTTATTTTGAATACTCCCATAATATATTGTTATACAGTCCAAAGGGTTGGGGCAAAAGGTTCTGGAGCTGCGAAGACAGAGTGTGTAGGTCTGTCACAAGGAGGACAGGTGACCTGGTAGGAGCTTGCCTCTTGGTCTTGAGGCCTATCCAGCAGTGGACGTCTGCTGATTTAGAGGAATGAATACTGTCATCTATTAGGTCTTCAATTTTTACAAAGTATATACTTACTGGGACATCAGTCAGCTTCTCATATATCTCTTGCAGGTTCTTGTTGACAACCACATACATCTGAACATTCTCCACTAAACATATCCTACACTTTTTCAGTTTTTCCATTGCCATATTTAAAACAATACTGAGTGTAAATTACTGGCAAAAAATATGAATACAACTTCTTCTTTAAAACTTCTAAACTTTAAATAACGTGAGCAATTTTTAGTTCTTTTATTATTTATTATTGATGTCGTGTGCGTTATCTGTGTGGACTTAATATATTTCTCCAATATTTACGTAAGTAAATTAAAAAAAATACTTTTTGTTTTATTTTTTGGAGGTCTGCCTGGTGCACGGTGCTATAGCTTATAACATAACATCGATATATAAGATCGATGGAACAAAAGCAAAGAATATACTCAAAGAGTATCAGTCAGTATAATAATAAAAATAAGGGAGAATAAACTACTCTACCAAAAGGGAATTATTACCGAACAGGTTATGCCAGGCTTCTGCTTTTGAAGTGGAGATACCAAAGAGTATAAAAATAAATAGGGAGATGCACTACTCAATTCAATAGATTTATAAAACCAACATTCATGAAGTCTAGTCCATGCTAATGCTATAATTCTAAATTGCTAACATTACGTACGCTACAAGCTAGCATCCTAGAGCGTCGCTACTTCACACACATCACCTTCACATTGACAGTGCCAGTCAGCAGCACCTGACACTTGACACTAGTTTTTTTTGGAATTTAATGAACTGGCTACTGAGGCTTTTAAGTCAAACTCAAAGATAAAGAATTCATTCTAAAACTTATTTTTAAAAACATCTTGATGTTACGCTACGCCATAACGCTAGGCTGACAAGCAATGTGCACTTTTTTTTTATTTTTATCGTGGACGACCACGGTATCACGATAACACAGGGAAGAAAAATGTGTGGAACTATATGAAGACACTTACCAAATTTCAAATTCAAATTCATTTAATCATTTTGTGCACATAGAGTAAAATTATACAGATGTTATATAAAAATAAAAATGTTGGTCCATGCTATGTCCCGCCAGAAGGCATACAAAATGGAATGTCACATTCAAAGAAATACAATAAAATAAAATCAATATGTTAGCAAATGTCACAATTTCATGCCAAACACTATTAATTAATAATAATATGTCAATAAAATAAGACGGTACATAAACAAATAGCTAGTATTTAGTCACAATTTCGTATACAATAAATAAAATAGAAAATGTCAGTAAAGAATATCATTATGTTATGGGAACTACTTTTTAATTATACAGACAGATATAAATTTTTATACTTGAATATTATTGCAATTTGTCATTAAGATATTCTTTGACAGAATAATACGCCTTGTTAATCAATAATTTAAATAGCTTACGTTTAAACTCATTCATGTTGCTGCTTGATACAATTTGATCAGGTAATTTGTTATAAAGTTTTGGAGCCATCGCATAAATACTTGTTGCGGCGGCCTAAAGCCTTGGGGTGAAAATCGAAATTTTCTTAGTGGACTGTATGAGGGGCGGTTCGGTGACACAAGTAGGTGTTTTGGTGGTGTGGGAAAATGATGATGGTACCTGCCTGGTGAGCTATGGCGACACGACGAGAAGGGTTTCCTTAGCCACGTGGCTGGCGCGTCCAGGATATCACGTACGGACGAGAATCTGCACTTTCCACAACACACATACACGCACTTGCACTGTTCAATAGCAATCTTCGTTCTTCGCGGTGAAAATATGAGTCCTTTTTCGACTTGGGATTAATTTTACCCACAGGCGTCGATGTTGGTTGAGAACTGGCGGATCTTCTTGGCGGCAGCGTATGCGCGCCATTGCGGATCTTCCTTCTCGCTCTCACTTAGGCATTATAAGGGTTGTGGAAGGGAGAAGGAAAGCGGAAGGAACTTTATGTTACACAGATACTAATTAATTAGAGTTGCCAGTAATTAGGCATGAAATATAAAACTAAAGAAAGTTATGGCGTTAACATTCCTCGCGGCCTTAAAGGGTCACCTTTAAAGAGAATGATATAATAATATATACAGTGAAATTACACTTAAATCTAACTAAAGAGGGAATGGACTGAATAAGATATTACTGAGTAGGAATGGGGCATAAGCGGACCACAGGTCGCACAAGAATCCCATTAGAAGTTGCGTACTGAAACGACTCGCGTGCTACCGTCTATAGACGTATGCAACTTCTCAATAACACCTAGAGGCCAGGATAGAGGAGGCGCATTATCATTAACTATCACTACTACAGTGCCTTCCTTAATCATGTCTCCATCAGGTTTATTCCATTTTAAGCGTGATTGTAAACTATGAAGATACTCGCTTCGCCATCTTTTCCAGTACGACTGGACTAATTTATCCATAAGAGAGTGTCTTTGAAGCAGGTGATCAGACAGTAAACCTACTTCCGCGGCGGGTAATGAGTTAAGCGGTACAGTATGTAAAAAATGCGAAGGGGTAAGAGCTTTAGGCTCTTCCGGATCAGCGCTAAGAACAGTAAGAGGTCTGGAGTTCAACAGGCACTCTATTTGAGAGAGAATTGTAACTAATTCTTCATAAGATAGAAGTTGTTGACCTATTGTCTTGAAAAGGTGAGTCTTCACGGCCTTCACCATGGACTCCCAACATCCACCAAAGTGCGGTGACGCGGGCGGAATAAAGTGCCAATTAATGCGATGCTCAGCGAGCTCCTCTTCAAAGCGCGGGCGGTATTCTTTATTTATGAAAGTATACAAGTCGCGTAAAAACGAATTAGCTCCTCGAAAATTGGTCGCGTTGTCCGAATACAAGCATTGTACCGGTCCACGGCGGGATAAAAACCGTTTCAACGCGGCTATGAACGACGCAGTCGTAAGATCTGTAGCTAATTCAATATGAACAGCGCGAGTAGTCATACAGGTAAATATACATAAATAACCCTTGCGACTCTTCGCACCTCGAGTGCGTACGGGCACATACTGTATAGGGCAAGCGTAATCACACCCTGTATGAGAAAAAGCTTTGGTTGCAACATTTACTCTAGATTTAGGGAGATCGCCCATAATCGGCGGACCATGAGGTCGCGGTCTCCACCTGTGACATGCGTTACACTTGTGGATTCTATGACGAATAATGCGTCTAGCGGACAAAATCCAATACTTATGGCGCAATAACGACATAGTGAGTTCTGGACCTGCATGTAAATATTTTATATGATAATAGTCTACGAGGATTTCAACTATGCGATCATGACGGGGTAACACTACCGGGTGTTTAGTACTATAGGCCTCAGCCGAATGAGTTAATCGACCCCCAACGCGGATTAAATCATCACCATCTACAAATGGCTTGAGTTTAATAAGAGCGGGTGAACAAATTTTATTATTTTTTAACTCGGAATAATCATCCATGAAGTGTTTTCTTTGAACATGACGCCACAAAATGGTTTCAGCGAACTCGAGGTCGCTAGCGGTAACGGTATCAGTCCGACGCGGGAGTTTTTCCATGAAGCGGTATATGAAAACAACAATACGCAGCAGTTTAGTCCACGACGACGTACGTTCTGCGAGTGCGAGTAGAAGCGAATTTTCCGAACTTGAATCCGCGACTATGGGATGCGCGTGGACCTTTTCTTCCGGAATGGGTTCCGAATTCAAGTCTGTAACCTTATGTATGGGCCATTCGGAAGGGTCGCGCTTAGCCCAAGCGGGTCCGTGCAACCATAATGGGTGCTCAATGAATTTGTCAGGTGTTAAACCACGTGACAAACAGTCCGCTGGGTTTTCAGTACCAGGTACGTGGTAGAAATGTTCCGCGGGGACGTTGTCTACGATGCGAACGACACGATTGGCCACAAACGTGTGCCAACGATGCGGAGAAGAATTTATCCAGCAAAGAGTCACCTTAGAATCGGTGAATGCGTAAATAGCGGTAACATTATAACGCGGATTATAAGTGTCATGAACACGGCGAAGAAGTTTAGCGAGGAGTTCGGCACCACAGAGCTCCAGTCGAGCGATAGTCAATGGTTTAACCGGCGATACCTTCGACTTGGTACAAACCAGCTGAACGACTACGTCATCGTTGCAAGTGACGTGCGCATAGATGACAGCGCCGTAGGCGCTTTCACTGGCGTCGGAAAATCCAATGAGGCGAAGAATACAATTTTCAAAAATACCTAAATGGCGCGGGATTTTAAAATCATTTAAAAGCGGCAGGGCAGAGCGAAAAGTTTGCCAAATATTTATGATGTGACGCGGGGGAGTGTCATCCCAATCGAGCTTCAGTAACCACAATTCTTTGATAAGTAGTTTAGCATAGAGAACTACAGGCGCGACAAGCCCCATGATGTCCCACAGTCTAGCTACGGCCGACAGAATAGCACGTTTAGTACACGTGTCTGGCGGTGCGGAAATAAGAAATTCAAAACAATCATTTGACCTACACCAGCGCAAGCCGAGAACCTTTTGTTCTACCGACTTGTCGAATTCTAGTTGTTCGGTCAACCTATGCGACGCGGGAATACTGTTTAGTACAGTTTGAGAGTTACTGGTCCACTTGACCAACTCGAACTGACCTCCTCTAAAGAGTTTAATCAGTTCGTGCGAAACCTGGACTGCACGTGATTCGGAGCTTACGCTGTAGACTACGTCATCCATATACAGCGAATCCGCGATGATAGCGCTGGCGCGCGGGAAGTGATGACCATCGTCTTGAACCAACTGTTGTACTGTGCGGATCGCATGGTAGGGACTTGACTTGAGACCAAAACAGACACGGTTAAACTGATATAGAACCAGAGGATCGTTTGGACTAAAACGATATAAGATGCGTTGAAAGCGACGATCGCTTTCTCTTACTTCAATCTGTAAGAACATTTGTCGGCAATCAGCCGAGAGCGCGAATGCGAACAATCGAAAATTCAGAATTATAGTAAACAAGTCACCCTGTAAATTTGGGCCACTGTGTAAAATATCGTTGAGAGATAATCCAGTACTCGTTTTAGCACTAGCGTCTAACACGGAGCGTAGTTTTGTTGTTGTCTTATCTAAACGTACAACTGCGTGATGCGGAATTACATAGTCAGGACAACTACTGTCTGAACTATCGAGCGGAGCAGGAGATAAATATCCTTTATCAATATATTCGCGAATGACGTCATCATACGCAGTACGTAACTCGGGTGCGGATTCTAATTTCTTTTCTAGGCAGAAAAAACGTTTTTTCGCGATATCGAGTGAGTTCCCCAATGAGAACACATCGCTGCGAAACGGTAGGACTACAGAGTATCTACCTGTGTCCCCATCACGTTCCGTGGTCGAATTATAAAAGTACTCGCACTCAAGTTCGTCGAGCGATTTGCTCGTCGAAAGAGTGACGGGCGCTTCATCGACCTGCCAGAATTTTTTCAACGCCGATTCTAACGAGTCTTTGTCGGATGGTTGCGAAATATGTGAGTAACAAGACTGTGGAGGCTTATTACGACGTACAGGCAGCGCGGGCACAGTGCCCATGATGACGTAACCGAGTACCGTCTGCATGGCGGGCGGAGCGGAGGAGTTGCTGCTAACTACGCGGGGCAGCATAAGATGCGGGAAAAGCGAAGCCCCGATCAACACATCGATGCGACCGGGTTTGCCAAACGATTCGTCGGCGAGCGGTAAACCTTTTAAGTAAGGCAAGGCGGAAGTATCTACGGGAGCGGTAGGTAAATTATCGGTGATTGCATCGACAACTAGCGAATTAACGTTAAAAGTAACGTTCGGATTAAAACGGGAAAAGAAAGCGAATTGTACGGAACCCTTAACGGATTTTTCCGTACCACCGATACCCTTAACGGAAGGCGTATCAGATGAATGTCTAGTCAAACCTAATCGTTTGCAACATTCTGCGGTAATAAAATTAATTTGTGAGCCACTGTCTAATAGACAGCGAATAAAATGCTCCTTACCAAATGAATCTCGAACTATTACAGTAGCGGTTGACAACAAAATAGTAGTATTCGTATTACATTGCGGCTTTGATACGCGGGAGTTCGAGTCGTAAAAGATCGACGCAGCAATGGATGCATTACATTGCGGGGCGCTCTGAGCGGTGGCGGCGAGCGGCACGGCGGCGGCGGCGTGAGCATCTTGCTCGCTCGAAGCCGTGGAGTTTGAACCCGATTGTGTACGTGCGGTATCATCAACACCGTTCGATAATACAGTCGCGTGCGATTCGCGATTAAAGTGTAAAAGCGTATGGTGTTTATTTTTACAAGATTTACATCTAGATTCAGACTGACAGACTCTGGCCTTATGTTTAATACTTAAACAGTTAGTACATGCATCGTTTTGTTTCACCGATTTGAAACGATCACTTGGTGTCATTTTAGAAAAGGCAGGACATTTAAATAAATGTTCATGAACAAAGCTATCACACAAACATTTAGCGGATTTATCAATTACAGTGTAAGATTGCGGTTGCGGAGTTTTGGACGTTTTTTTATTTACAGGATTGTTGTTAGACTGAGTGAAACTCAAGCTGTTTAAAGCTTTAGTATTTTGTAAAATGCGAGATTGATTTTTAATGAACTGTACTAAATTGTCGAATTTAGGAATTTCGTCTTTTGAGTTCATTTCAAAAAGTCGAGCGGTTTCAGAATCAACCTTTTTTATAGCGACATGGAAAAAAATCAAATCTGATAAATCATTTATTTTAAGGTTTTTTAATGCGTTTGCGGCGGAAACAA
Source organism: Cosmia pyralina (assembly GCA_946251885.1). NCBI lineage: Eukaryota > Metazoa > Arthropoda > Insecta > Lepidoptera > Noctuidae > Cosmia > Cosmia pyralina. Next base: position 11,410,295 of record OX276369.1, on the reverse strand, counting down.
AATTATCAGAAAAGGATTCGAAATTTTGAATAGATGCGGTATTAAAAGATTTATGTTCAAACATCCGATTAAGGGAACTAGAAGCCAACATACGTTTGTCTTCGTACTTGTTTATGAGTGAATTAAAAATTAATTGGTAGTTATCGCCATTAGGGCAAACTCCTGAGAACGCGGTTTGAGCCTTATCTTTCAATTTCCCCATCAAATAATATAATTTCTCCGAATCAGTCAATGTATTATTTTCGTGTACCGTGCTTTTAAAATTAGCATAGAACAGGGGCCAGTTACGAATATCGCCATCGAATGACATAATTTCAATGAAAGGCAAGCGAACTGTTTGCTTATTGACACCACTACCACTAGAAGTAGGAGCCGATGTGGCTGATGATTTTGAGTAATTTGAATAATTATATTTAACGCAGCAATATAATTCCTCAAAACTAATCCACGACTGATCATCAATATTATTTTCCGGGTCTTGTCTTAGAAGAAGCGAGTTATATTTATTAAATGCCTCGAGGAACTCGGTGCGCAACGCATCAACATTGACACACGCACACAAGAACTTCTCTACCGGTTCCATACCGGACTTCATTTTTTCCATTAAATCGTAAATGATTTGCATGCGGGCAAAAATCATATTACGACATGACAGTGCTATTTGAATCGCGGATTCTATCTGATCATCCGAATCAATGGTCACTTTCTTAGGCATTTTCGATATTTTTGTAGGTTTTTATAATAGCTAAAATAAATCACAAACTTCAACGAGTTGCGCGCGGTGCGGGATTGGTAGGTGGTACCTACGAATATAGTACCGAACGATAGCGAAGCGAGCGAGCGGTAGATTTTGCTTCTACCTACGTATATTAAAATATTAAGTTGAGCGGGATGCGAAATACCTGTGAATGTACGCAATGACAAGTAGGCACTGTAATAAATGAATAAATGAAAGCGGTTTAGTATAAGAGTATAAGGAACGAAGATTGAAATGAAATATAGTTGCGGGATGATGGTATACGGATATAATATTGATATCCGTTATCAAGAGGATAAAGAAAAATAGGTATCCGTGATCATGGGACCAAAACTGTTGGATATCTGTGATCGTAGGACCAAAAAATGTTGGATATCCGTGATCGTAGGACCAAAAAATGTTGGATATCCGGCTCGAAGGACCAAAAAATGTTGCGGCGGCCTAAAGCCTTGGGGTGAAAATCGAAATTTTCTTAGTGGACTGTATGAGGGGCGGTTCGGTGACACAAGTAGGTGTTTTGGTGGTGTGGGAAAATGATGATGGTACCTGCCTGGTGAGCTATGGCGACACGACGAGAAGGGTTTCCTTAGCCACGTGGCTGGCGCGTCCAGGATATCACGTACGGACGAGAATCTGCACTTTCCACAACACACATACACGCACTTGCACTGTTCAATAGCAATCTTCGTTCTTCGCGGTGAAAATATGAGTCCTTTTTCGACTTGGGATTAATTTTACCCACAGGCGTCGATGTTGGTTGAGAACTGGCGGATCTTCTTGGCGGCAGCGTATGCGCGCCATTGCGGATCTTCCTTCTCGCTCTCACTTAGGCATTATAAGGGTTGTGGAAGGGAGAAGGAAAGCGGAAGGAACTTTATGTTACACAGATACTAATTAATTAGAGTTGCCAGTAATTAGGCATGAAATATAAAACTAAAGAAAGTAATGGCGTTAACAATACTATTATATAGAAATTGGGTTTTAGTGCTTAATGTGTGCAATTTTTTTGAGCGCCGTTGACTTTCGACAGATTTATATAAAGACATGTTGTTTTTTACAAATATACAGGCTTCATAAATATAAAGTGATGGTACAGTCAATATTTTTAAGTTTTGGAAATGTGGCTTGCAAGAATCCGTTCGTTTTATTTTACATATAGCTCGAACACATTTTTTCTGAGCTATTAATACTTCCTCAACCTTAGTAGCATTGCCCCAAAATATAAGGCCATATCGCAAAGTAGAGGCCACATAACCATGATAAGCTGCCAGGAGCGCTGTCTTATTCACAATTTTACCTAGCATATAAAGAGCATAGGAAAACTTACTGAGCTTCCCACACACATTATCTATTTGAGTCCTCCATGACATATCGCTATCAATATTAAGTCCAAGAAATTTTGTAACATTAGTTTCAAGTATTTGGTCACCTTTGTAGTTTACCTGAAAAGGTGACAGTGTTTTTTGTCTAATTTTAAAATTCATAATTTTAGTTTTATTTAGGTTAATTTTAAGGTTATTAGCGTTCAGCCAGTCAACAATCGTAACAAGACTAGTGTTAATATCATCTTCTATTTCTTCATTACTACCGGTATTATATATAACTGCGCTGTCGTCGGCAAATAAGGACATATGGTGAATGCATGCTTGAGGAAAGTCGTTAATGTAGCAAATGAACAGCAAGGGTCCCACCACAGAACCCTGCGGAACACCGTAACAGAGAACTCTAGAGCTTGACGAATATATGACTTCAGTTTTGGACTTAAGATCCACTTGACTAATTTGAGTAATTTGTTTCCTATCCTCCAAATAAGATTGTATGAGTTTAAGCACGTTACCTCTGATGCCGTATCTATTCAGCTTATTCAACAATACTTTATGGTCCACATAGTCAAATGCCCTGGTCATATCCATATACATTGCCATTACTGGTTTCCTATTGTCCATGTTGTGATGTATTTTTTCAAGAAAATTGTATATGGCCATATTAATGTTTTTTGACTTTCGGAAACCCATTTGCTCCTTGCAAAAAATATTATGTTTTTCAAAATAATTATAAATACCATTATAAAGAACTTTCTCAAAGATCTTTGAGAAAATCGGTATTAGAGCTATTGGTCTATAATTACTTAAATTTGTTTTGTCATTTTTTTTATGTAACGGCTTGATAATGGAAACCTTTAACTTATGCGGAGAAATACCATTTACAATACAATTATTTATAATGTCACTTAATATAGGTGCTATAAGAGGAGCCACTGCTTTAACTACTCTTGTGTCAATATCATCATATCCTGTGCTCTTGGTGATTTTAAGGTTGTTAATTATAATAAGAATGTCATTCGGTATGGTTGGTTCCATAAACATAGATTGTGACCCTAATGTATTAACATTATTATTCGTCTGAAAGTTTTTATCATTTGGTTGAACTGAGTCTACAAAATAATCATTGAATTGCTTTGGTATCATTTTAGGATTTGTTATATATTTGTCATTCACATTTATTACATTTATATTAGCTTTAGGAATGTTAGGTTTCATACTATTTATTACCTTCCATGTTGCCTTAGATTTATTGGTACTTGTTCCAATAAAATAGCTATTTTGAGCTCGCTGTGTTAATTTGATCACTTTTTTAAATCGTTTTGAGAAGGTTTTAAAAGCCATTTTTGAATCACTGTTTCGTTTTATTCTATATTGCCACAATAAAGTTCGCCTCTTCTTACTACAGCGTTTTATCCCCCGTGTGATCCACTTTGGTCTAATAACTGTGGGCACTTTACGTTTTATAATTGGGAAGCAGAGATCGTAAAATAGTTTAAACAAATCATAAAATGAATCAAAACTTCTATTTGCATTATCTGTTTCGTAAACTTCAGAGAAACTAAGACTGCAATACATTTCCTAAAAAGATTAATGTTTTCTTTGCTGTAATCGCGTTTATTAACATAGTAATATTTTAAAATACATGTTCGCTGTACAGGAAACTTCATCATTTGAGCTGTGTGGTCAGACACACCTAGCTCCAATATCTCACTCTTGCAGCCTCGTATGTTGTGAAGGAAATTGTCCAGACAAGTACCACTACTAGGTCGCGTAGGTTTTTTTATTTCTATATTCAAATTAAACTCCTTTAACAGATGTTTAAATAAAGTAGAATGTTTAGTTTTCTGAAGAATGTCAATGTTAAAATCACCGCAGATTATTATTTTTTTATTATTTTTATAGCAAATGTTTCTTAATAAGTAGGTTAAATTATTAAAGAAAAAATTCATGTTACTTTGATCCGGAACTCTATATATACACAATATTATAATTTTGTGATCAGTTAATTCTACAGAGCAGCATTCGAATGCGTTAGGAATGTTAGCATTTTTTACCAAGTCAATTTCAGAGAAACTAATGTGGTTATTAACCAGTATGCAAGAGCCACCATTTCGCTTTTGTCTTGTGAAGCATACAGCCAAAGTAAAGTTAGGAATGTTCAAAAAGTCGACGTCACTCTGCTTCATATTATGTTCCGTAAAACAGAGTATATCCACACACTTCCCACCGTTTGCAAAAGTATCTAAATGTTCTGTTATTATATCACTCTTTGCCAATAATGTTAAATATATACCTAGTAATTATTCACATATTGTAACACCTTGACAGCTGTCTATATCATTTTTGATTTTGACGTTTGTACTTACTACTTCCGCTCTCACCCTTTTTTGCTCTCCGTGTGTTTACATGTAATTAATTTATTATTTATTTCTATTGTGACAATCATACGATTTTATGCAAGATATTTTGAATAATATATTGAGGAATCATTGTGAGCTTAAACTGGACTTTTTATTTTCAATCGCCGAAACCCTTCTACAGGAGAAGCGCCCTCGAACAGGTTATGGGCCCAGATCCCAGAACCCAGATCCAAGTTTGAAGGTTAGAAATTATCTTCAGAACAAAAAGGGTATCGTCAAGAAGTCGATTTGAAATGGGCGATAATGATTCCTCGAAAACATCTGGAATATCACACATTGAAAAATTGTCAGGTGTGGGAAATTATTCAACATGGAAATTTTGTATGCGTATGGTATTGGTACTGGAAAATCTGTGGGATGCCGTCACAGGGAACGACGTTGATCCCGGGCATGTTCAGAAAGCGTTGGCCCGTATATGTCTAAGCATTCACAGCAGCTTGTTACAGAATGTGCGGGATGCAAAGACTGCTAAGGAGGCATGGGATAAACTATCCCAAATTTATGAAGACAAGGGTCTCTATAGACGAATTTTACTACTGAGAAAACTTTACCGTACAAATTACTCTGAATTCTCCAACATGAGTGAGTACATTAATGGTATTATGACCTTATCACAACAGCTCGCTGATATAGGAAAAAAGATTGAGGACTGTGAATTGGCTGAAATTCTCCTAAGCGGCTTACCTTCTGAGTTTGATGTGCTCGTGTCGGGTCTGGAGACAGCAAATATGAGCAATACACTATCAAGTGAACTAGTGCATACTCGACTATTACAGGAAGATCATAGAAGAAATTGCAATGACATTTCTAATCCAGTATCGAGTATGGCCTATGCAGCAAATAAGAAGACAAAAGTTTGTCACTATTGCAAAAGAACAGGACACATCAAGGCTAGGTGTTTTAAATTGAAAAAGGACAGAGAGGCCAAGAAAGATGAAGAACATAAGACTTTCCTGACGACTGCAACTGCAATGTCTGTGCGTCATCACGAGTGGATTGTGGACTCTGGCTGTTCAATGCATATGAGTAACAACAATGAAAATTTTGTGAACCTAGTGCAAATTAAAAGTAAGGTGTGCGTTGCTAATAGTGATCAAGTGGATAGTGTTGGTAAAGGAACTATAGAGATTTTATTGGATAATAACCATAAAATTGTAGATGATGCTTTGCTTGTCCCGGAGTTAACGTCCAATTTATTGTCTGTAAGTAAATTATGTGATCAAGGTTACAATGTAATATTTAATGATACAGGGTGTCACATTTATGAAAATTGTAAAATTATGGGAAAAAGTGTAGGTCATGCCACCAACTCCAATGGTATTTATAAACTTGATTTCATCTCGTGTAATAAGGTCTTGCACATGGAGCATTCTTCAGCTTCTCTGGAAGGAGTTCAGAGAGATCAGAGTGCGATGGTAGCAGCAGTGCCAGCTACAATCTGGCATAAGAGGCTTGGTCATTTAAGTTATGGTGGGATGCGTGTTCTGCGGAACAAAAACATTGTCAAGTTTCAGGAACAGAAGCTCGAGGAGTGCATCGGTTGCCTGCAGGGGAAGCAGGTGGCCAAGTCGTTTCTCAAGGGCAATGCGAAACGTGCCACGTCTCCGCTTGAACTCGTCCATACCGATGTATGTGGACCCATGCCTGTGTGCAGTTATGGTGGTGCAAGATACCTTCTCACATTCACCGATGATTACAGTCGAATGAGTTGGGGTTTTTTACTTCGGCACAAGAGTGAGGTAATGAAACATTTTATTGATTTTAAGTCTCTTGTTGAAAAACAATGTGGTTTTCCCATTAAGTGTTTAAGATCAGATGGCGGTGGTGAATATTGTGGCAATATTTTCACGCAGTATTTAAAGGCTGAGGGGATTATACACCAAGTCACGGTTCCGTACTGCCCTGAACAGAATGGGGTGGCAGAACGGCTTAATAGAACAGTGATGGAAAAGGTCCGGTGTATGTTAATGGATTCAGGGCTTAGCAATGAGTTTTGGGGGGAAGCAGCAATGACTGCGTTTTATTTGAAAAACAGATGTCCCACTAGTGCTTTGGCTGGATTGTGTCCCAAGCAGGTATGGTCTAGGTCAGGTTCCGATGTTGAACTAAACCATTTGCGAGTTTTCGGCTGTGTGGCCTTCTCGCTTATACCTGAGAGCAAGCGTAATAAATTAGATGCCAGATCTGATCTTTGTATTTTCGTTGGTTATAGTGACACGACAAAAGGATACAGACTAATTAAACCCACGGAACCTAAACGGATAATCTTTTCAAGAAATGTAGTATTTTTGGAAAATAAATTTTGGAAAGATTTGAGCAATGTTTCTCATGAGCAAAAGGGGAGCTTAGATAAATATTTTTTATATGAATCTGACAATTCTAATATGAATGAGATAATTAATATTAATAATTCTAATATGAATGAGATAGATAATATTAGTAATTCTAATATGAATGAGATAAATATTAATTCTAGTAAGAAAGACAAGACTTCTGATGATAGTGATAATGAAAATTTTTCTTTTAAAGATTGTGATATTATAAATGACAACTGTGATAATAATCAGAATGTTTCTGTAACTTTTGATAGCACTGGAAATGAGGGCCATTTTAATAGGTCCTGGCAGCAGTGATATTTTCTGGTCTGGCGACGAGCAGCTTCTGTCCAGCCCGGAACCAGAAGTTCCAGTGGTTTCTTCTGAGAGGCCTGTGCGGAGCACACGCGGTAAGATGCCTGATAGGTATCAGGGCTTCGACCTTTCAATGATGGTACAGGAAGTAAGTGAACCTTATTCTTACAGTGAAGCTATGTCATCACCATGCTATAAGGACTGGCATAATGGCATGGAAAAGGAGTATGAGGCCCTTATGTCCAACAAAGTTTGGAAATTAGTTCCTAGGCCTGAAAATACAAATATTATTAAATGTAAGTGGGTGTATAGAATGAAACGTGACCATGTAGGTAATAGCAGATACAAAGCCCGTCTTGTTGCACGTGGTTTTTCACAGCAATTTGGAGTGGACTATGAGGACACTTTTTCCCCTGTTGTTCGTCGTAGCACTATGCGTTTGTTATTTGCTATAGCTACAGAAAGTAACTTAAATATTGACCACTTTGATGTTGATACTGCGTTTTTAAATAGTGACTTGAAAGAAAGTATATACATGGAACAACCAGAGGGTTTTAGTGATGGTAGTAACAAAGTATGCTTATTGTTGAAAAGCATATATGGCCTTAAACAAGCCAGTAGAGCATGGAATTTAAAAGTAAATGAAGTATTGTTGGAAAATGGTTTTATGCAATCAAAATGTGAACCTTGTGTCTATATTAAGAAAGATGACAAATCTTTAACAATAGTTGCCCTGTATGTGGATGATTTTTATGTTTTTGGCAATAATGTTGAAGCCACAAAAACTTTATTTAATCTGTTAGAGTCTAAATTTAATGTAAAAAATTTGGGATCTCTACAGACTTGCTTAGGTATGAAAGTTGCCAGAGATAGGAATAAGGGCATGCTTAAACTGGATCAGTCTGAGTACATCAAAAGATTATTGTGTAAGTTTGGGATGGAAAATTGCAGGCCTGTTTCCACCCCGATGATAGTAAATGATAAATTGAATAAACCTGAGCCTGATCAACTTCTTAGTGATGATGTTTATAAATACAGAGAACTTTTAGGCTCACTTATGTATTTGGCAGTATGTACTCGGCCTGACATATCATTTGCGTGTAGCCAGTTGAGCCAATATAATCATGGTTTTGGTAAAGAACATTGGCTCGCTGCTAAGAGAATCCTCAGGTATTTAGCGGGGACATTAAATCATGGCCTATGTTTTTATAGAAGCTCTGATTTAAGTGTGACTGCCTATACTGATGCAGACTGGGCCAACGATATGCTAGACCGTAAGTCTTACACTGGCTATGTGATAAAATTAGGTAAAAATAACATCAATTGGGAATCAAGGAAACAGAGATGCGTTGCCCTTTCTAGTACAGAGGCGGAATATTTAGCGATAACTGATGTCTTAAAAGATTTATGTTTTCTGAAAAATTTTCTGTTTGAAATCTTATGTAAAGATGTTGAAATTATTGTGTTTAATGACAATCAAAGTGCCCATAAATTATTACAGGCCAAGGAATACTGTCACAAGAAAACAAAGCATATAGACTTAAAATATCACTTTATTAAAGATTTAATTCAAAAAGGATTTGCTAAAGTAAAATATTTACCTAGTAGTGATATGATTGCAGATGTACTCACTAAGCCGCTGGGTTCCAATAAACATAGGGAATGTATAAATAGCATGAATGTTAAGTGAGGTTTTTTCATATGTTAAGTTTGCATGTAAGTCTGTATTGTGCAAATGTGCATGTATTATGTAATTTATGACAATATGTGATTAAGGGGAAGTGTTAAATATATACCTAGTAATTATTCACATATTGTAACACCTTGACAGCTGTCTATATCATTTTTGATTTTGACGTTTGTACTTACTACTTCCGCTCTCACCCTTTTTTGCTCTCCGTGTGTTTACATGTAATTAATTTATTATTTATTTCTATTGTGACAATCATACGATTTTATGCAAGATATTTTGAATAATATATTGAGGAATCATTGTGAGCTTAAACTGGACTTTTTATTTTCAATCGCCGAAACCCTTCTACAGGAGAAGCGCCCTCGAACAAATAAACCATTTATGTTTTGATGTAATACCGTCCACGATAACGTTATAAGGTTTTAGGCGCGATACGGTGCGGTGGCGGCGGCGGCGCGGCGCCCTGTTTACTTGAATTAAACTCGGTTCAGTTGTAATAGATTTATATTTGTATCACAACACAGCTTCCAGGCGATAGCGGAAGAATATCGTTAAAACAAACATTATATGAATCTTGGTGGTTATTCACACTGAGTACTTACAATAAAAGTAATGTTTTACATTCCGATAAGAAATCGCAAGTCCTTGTGTAATCACTAGTGGACCATAGACCTCACTAGACCAACTAGTGTTAGAATTAATTATCTTTGATTTTGACTTAAAAGCCTTAGTAGCCAGGTCATTAAATTCCAAACAAAAAAACTAGTGTCAAGTGTCAGTGCTGCTGGCACTGTCAATGTCAAGTAGCGACGCTAAAATACTACTTCGTCTGTGGACGCTACGATGCTAGTTTGTAGCGTACGTAATGTTAGCAATTTAGAATTCTAGCATTAGCATGGATTAGACTTCATGAATATTGGTTTTATAAATTAAAATCTATTGAATTGAGTAGTGCATCTCCCTATTTATAATTATAATCTTAGGTATTTCCACTCCAAAAGCAGAAGCGTGGCATAACCTGTTCGGTAATGATTCCCTTTTGGTAGACAGTAGTTTATTCTTCCTTATTTATTATTAATATACTGATTGATACTCTTTGAGCATATTCTTTGATATAATGTTATCTATCGATGTTTTGTTCTAAGCTATTGCACCGTGCACCAGGCAGACCTCCAAAAAATAAAAAGTATTTTTTTATTTACTTAGGTACGTAAATATTGGAGAACGATATTAAGACCACACAGATAACGCACACGACATAATAATAATAAAAGAACTAAAAACCACTCACGGTATTTAAAGTTTAGAAGATTTAAAGAAGAATTGTGTTCATATTTTTTGCCAGTAATTAACACTCCGTGCCTACTGTTTTAAATATGGCAATGGAAAAACTGAAAAAGTGTAGGATATGTTTAGCGGAGAATGTTCAGATGTATGTGGTTGTCAACAAGAACCTGCAGGAGATTTATAAGAAGCTGACTGATGTCCCAGTAAGTATAATACTTTGTAAAAATTGAAGACCTAATAGATGACAGTATTCATCTAAGTCAGCAGACGTCCACTGCTGGATAGGCCTCAATAACAAGAGTTGCTGCATCAACCGGTCCTGTGATTCTTGCATCCAGCAAGTTCCTACCAGGTCACCTGTCCACCTTGTGTGAGACCTACGTACTCTGTGTCCTCGCCGCTCCAGAACCTTTTGGCCCAACCCTCTGGAGTCTATAACAATATATTATGGGAGTATTCAAAATAAACAAATAGTCTGAGGGTAGTTTTGTTGCAGTTTGTAACTGAAGACAGTAGACCGATGCTCACTTGTTTCTTCTGCTGCTCTAAACTGAAGCAATGCTACGAATTGCAGAGAAAATGTTTGGAAGCCGAGGAGCTGCATGCTCAGATGTTGGATGACGACTATGAGGTGAGGTTTGACTTTGACGGACTTTTAATTATAATTTTAGTATAATTGGGACGTGACCCTCCTGTCAAGATAATATTCAGTTGGAATTTCAGGTTCTTCAATTGGATATAACTGCTTTTGACAAATGTTGTTTGCAATGTTACATTTTAAATACTCAATACTATACATACAGCTCACGCATTGGTCCGTGATGTTGGTAGCGCCACCAACTGTCCAGGGAGCGCTGAACCTACGTAACTCTTGTCACTTGTGAAGGCTCTTCTGGCTGACTATTCATTCAGTGCGGCCAACGCGCCTGCGCGTTGTATGTGCTGGCACCGCATATGCGCGTCCATACAATTTAGATAACTTTCTTCGAGTGTGGTGCGCCGCACCTGTGCGTTCATTGTGCATCTCTATTGTTTCGGAAACACTTCGCTCGGGTGGATTACGGGAAATATCAAATGGGAACAAAAATCATTCCTTATTCGTTGTCTACATTATAAAGGGAACCTCTTTGCAAAATTTCAGCTTTCTAGGTCCATTGGTTTGGGCTGGACGTTGATGAGTCAGTCAGTCAGGACTTCTCTTTTTATTTATATGGATAAACGTTTGTGCTCATAGTGACTGTGATCACAAGCATAAATTGACCTAACACTATAAACAACTTGTTACAGACAAAACCTCTAATAAACCAAGGTCTGTTAGAGTTTTGCAGTGGGCTTTCTGTAACTCCAATAATGCACATAAGTATAGTTGATGAATGTCAAACAGAAAGCATTGCTATCAAAGAAGAATTACCAGCTGTTTGTGATCCCCTAGGCCTATATGATATTATTGAGCCAAAGGATGAACAACAAAGTAACGGTATGTTTTAAAACCATAAATAAAATAATAATTTAAGGTGTATTTTATATTGATCAAAAATGTTTTGAACTAATTTCGTTACATTCAACTTAACGGTAACCACATTATATTGTGAAATAAAACAAATGTTAATATTAAACAAGTAAATATTCTTGACGGTTCATGTATATAATTATTCTTTATTGTACACCACAAAAATACATAGCAAAAAAATATGTAAAACACTACAAAATATACAATGGGCTGGCCTTATCATTTTCTTGTTTTTCTGTTTTTGTTTACTTACAGAGCTAGAACCGGAAAATTTAGACATAAGCTGTATAGATGTATCAGATATACCACCGCTCCAGCCTGAATCAGACTCAGAAGACGACGTGCCTTTAATGGAGTTTAAAACTGAAATAGAAGAAGAACAAGAGGTATCTAAGAATAAGCGAAGAGCCAGGGAGACGACGAGTAAGTATTATTAGTTAATCTACTGGTAAGCAAACAGGCCAATGGTTCACCTGATAGGAAGTGGTTAGCGTTACCTAAAGGGCGTACCCGCTTACATGTACAGTCAACAAAAGAGATATCTAGGCAGGGTATACTAACATATTTGTATGTGAATTGCTTCATGTTCAATTTCGCGACAATATACAATTTTGTGTTGGTGTGTTACAATGTAGGAGTATTGCAAAAACAAAGTAATATATATAAAATTGAACATGAAGCAATTCACATACAAATATGTTACTCTACCCTGCCTAGATCACAGAGTACATTTGTATATAGGAGGATAGAGACGTCACTCGAACATTTCATAGCGCCCTCTAGCAACAAGTAAAAACAAGAATCCATGAAGCCTACTAGGTTTATACGTATAGCTAGCTTCAAATCTATTCTGCAGACCTGCAGTAGGCCGTGTCCTATTTTCCTATTAATAAAACATTAGATACACTGCCAAACACTTTGATTCAATCTTTATTTACAATATATGAAGACCAACTCCTGAATTTTGTATTCTACATCATAATCTTTACGTAATCAACATATTAATTTATTTGTATCTGTACACCGATTATATATGAATAAATTAATTGTTCGCGTTCATGTTTATTATCAACACAACACAATAGGTATCACTGCGTTTCACAAACAAGTAAACAGTCCAGATTTTCGTGTAAGGGTCAGTCACTTATAGCGATGTCGTCGGTATCCAATACTTTTCCGTCAATGTTTAGAAGCAGAATCCAAGTCAAGACAAATCCACGAAATACATAATATAACGAAGCGCATACATTCACTCGAAAAGAGAATAAAAACTTTTTTACAAAAAAATACAACCGACTTTCAAAAACAACACTACAAAGTGAAAAATAACTTTAATTTCGGAAGTCGGTGTCTAGTTAAATGTATTTTCGTTTTTTGCCACCGACTTCCGAAATTAAAGTTATTTTTCACTTTGTAGTGTTGTTTTTGGAAGTCGGTTGTATTAGGTCTTTACCTATGAAATTGCCGTTCTGCAGTACTGGCCATTTCAAATCAAAATAATTTTTGTTTGGCTAAGAATTCTAATTTCAAATTAATTTTATTTTAAAAACATGGATTTTTTTTTTCCAAAAGTAGTCATTTGTTTATTGATGAGTGTTACATTTTCATCGCATTTCAATCTTTTTCGTCATCATGGATACGTTAAAAATTCGAGTAATTATGGAATATGAGTACCATCGTGGCAGCAACGCGGCACAAGCGGCACGCAATATCAACGACGTTTACGGAGCTAACACTACAAACCAATGCACCACTTGTTATTGGTTTGCTCGCTTCCGTTCTGGAAATTTCGACCTGAAAAATGAACCTCGCGGTCGTCCGAAGACTTTGGTCGACAATGACGAATTAAAGGCGATTGTGGAAGCTGATGATGCACAATCTACGGCTGAATTAGCAGCAGCTTTCGACGTTAGCGTCAAAACAATATTGGTCCATTTGCGTCAAATTGGCAAGGTAAAAAAGCTTGACAAATGGGTGCCCCACGAACTCAATGATCGCCAGCGCGAAGTACGCGTCGAGACGTGCCTTGCACTGCTCAACGACACACAAATGAAGGAATTTTGAACCGCATTGTTACCTGCGATGAAAAATGGATTCTGTTTGATAACCGCAAGCGCTCAGCAAGTTGGTTGGATCCTGGTTCAGCACCTAAACAATGCCCTAAACGAAAACTTACCCCTAGAAAAGTGATGGTCACTGTTTGGTGGTCTAGCGCCGGTGTGATTCATCACAGCTTCTTACCAAACGGGGTGAGCATTACTTCAGATGTGTACTGTGAAGAACTGAACACAATGATGGAGAAGCTGTCACATCTCCAACCAGCATTGGTCAATCGCTCGTCTCCGCTGCTCCTGCACGACAACGCGCGACCTCATACTGCACAGCAGACGGTCTCCAAGTTGCAAGAACTGGGGTTGGAAGCTCTCCGTCATCCGCCCTACTCACCAGACCATGCGCCTACAGACTACTACTTTCCAGAATTTGGATAACTTCTTGGCGGGAAAAAAATTCAATACCCGAGAGGCAGTACAAAATGCCTTTGAAGAATTTGTTGCCTCCCGTCCAGCTGATTTCTTTAAGAAGGGCATCAATAAACTGCCACTGCGTTGGCAAAGATGCATTGATTGCATGGGTGATTACTTCGATTAATACAAATAAAAAATGCATGAAAAAAATTCGTTTAAATTTTTTCATACAAAACGGCAATTTCATAGGTAAAGACCTATTATTTTTTTGTAAAAACGTTTTTATTTTTCACTTTTTAGTTGTGTACCTACCCCACACAAATTCTAATACCACTATCTGCAAAACAAACATCATCCATATAAAAGTGGGGAAAAAATACGTATTATTGGAGGTACCTCAAAAACTGCCGAAGCAAAGTTAATCAATTTTATATGGGACCAACTGTGATGTATACCCTCTCGAATAAAACAAAAGGAATCCAAATCGGTCCAGCCATCTTCGAGTAATCGGGGAACATACATAAAAAAAAAATAAAAAAAAATGGTTCCCACGAATTCAGAACCTCCTCCTTTTTGAAGTCGGTTAAAAACTGGGACAACGAAATATTTTTTTTATCAATAAATTTGACATTTACGCGAGTTGCGATCCTTTTTTTCCACTTCAATTGAAAACAGTTTCAAAAATTAGCGTTGCGTTATTGGATGATTTTATACATTTATACAAACGTTCTAAGTTAACACAATCAATTAACCCGTCGCGCGCTAATTAGCAGACACAATTGAAATTCTATTGTTATCTGTACACATGGTGTGCAATCGACATTTTAAGAGTTAAAAAGATGTCTCAACTCCTTAATTTTTTTATTTGTAAATATAAATTGTTGTTATTTTAATACAATCTAAGTAAAATGGATCATAATGCTTAAACTATACTCATGAACAATTTGAGAACAGCGCCATCTATCAATAAGAAGTTTAACTTTTGATATTAATACACGAGTAAATTAAAAATCTATTGAATTGAGTAGTGTACCTCCAAAAGCACCCTACCTGAAACCTGAGCCCCTGACCCTGAGTAGCCTACCTGAACTGGCCGGTTATGTTACCCTTACATTTGTTCTAAGCTATGGCACCGTGGCCTAGATATTATTGAATTCAATTTATTCTGATACTTGGCTGTATGCAAGTATCTATGCTTGTGTTTTATAATGATGTGTTAGTTCCTATTCCTAACACTTGGTGTTGTGGTACTTCCCCTTCCGTAGTTTTACTTACTGTGTCATGTATGTTTGATGAACAAATAAATAAATTATTTAGTTCTAGCTATAGAAATCTTGCTTATTATTATATCTCGAAGTGATATCTCTTTTATTGACTGTACATGTGTTGAATTCTATCCATATGACTGTAACTCGAAGTATTTATGTACACACAGTAAAATACATACAGGTACAACATAATTATAATTTGGAGTACAAAGGTACTGCTTGTTCGTTACTTTAATTTAATTTAAACTTTAATTTCGGAAGTCGGTGTCTTTGGTTTTTTAGTTTCGTTTTTTGCCACCGACTTCCGAAATTAAAGTTATTTTTCGCTTTGTAGTGTTTTTTTTGGGAGTCTGTTGTTTTTTTTTTTTTTTTTTTGTAAAAAGTTTTTATTTTACACTTTTTAGTGGTGCCTAACCCACACAAATCCGAATACCAAAATAAATTAGAGCATCATTCACATAAACTATGTGGCAAAAATACGTATTAAATTATTGAAGCTAACTCAAAAGCCACTCATCATCAGAACTTGAAGATATATATATATTTATATATATATAAGATATATATGCGACTATCTCAGGGCACTCCTGATACCATTTCAAATAAAAACTTTGCAAAAAGGCAAATAGGTATACGTCGCGCTAAGCCGTGTCAGAAGTTTGGAAGGTGTAGTTTTATGTTGACGGAGATAACGTGACTACGAAATCTGACTCCTGACAATCAAGGCCACACATAAGATACAACTCGAGTATCGCAATTTGAAGCGGCATATAATTACCATTAAAATCATTTATAGCCAGAGTGCACCTCATGACAATCCAATAAGCCCAAACACGGCTAGAATGCATTGTTTTATTACGGAGTTCCTTTGCCTACCTTCCGGCTTCTTCATCAGATCGTTTCGATGGTACCAAATTCACCAGAACCATTTATTTAAAGCTTCGTCATAGCCGCTTAACTATATTCATCGAGATGTCTTATCGCCACCCGTGAAATACTTGTTATCATTGAGAAGTTGCCGTGGCCATCTGTGGTCTTCTTCATCAGTTCCACTTCACCAGATGATACTTTCTGAATGCAATTCGTTGATGAAAATACCAAAATCGCTATATGTATGCCTATAATTTTTGAGGAGTTTCCTCAAATCCTCATGTATCCCATCATCAGAACTGGTTTTGATAAAAATGGGACCAATCTGGAAGTATATCCTTTCAATTAAAAAAAGAATTTTCCAAATTGGTTTATAAATGACGGAGTTCTGAGGTAACAAACATTAAAAAAAAAACGAACATTCAACTGAATTGAGAACCTCCTCCTTTTTTTGAAGTCGGTTAAAAATGAATCCCTAAAGAAAGAAAGAAAAATATTTTATTTGGGACACGCACAGGAAGTACAGTTAAAAAGGAGCATATAAAAGTAACAAAATAAACATTAAAAAACAAAAAAAAAAAGAAATTAAATTAAATAAAAATTCAGACTAAAAAAAAAGAGACCTGTGCGAGGCCAAAAAGCCTCCCATCTCAGCATAAAGCTGCGATATTTAAAAAATAAATACCGCAACGCTGGTATTCTGATAGGGCCTGTGTGATGCCACGGACATACCCACGGATATCAATTAAAAATCGCAAGGGGAATAAAATCAAATAAAATAAAATACAAACACTAGAATACTTGAAAAGAAAAAACAAAAACCGTCAATAAAGTGTAAAGTTCGACTCGCGCTTGACGCCCGACGGTCCAACCTCACTTGTCTATGCTATAGACTATTGTCTATATTATATTTCCCTATTTCCCTTGGTCATGCCATAACTTGAGAATGGCTTGACCGAATCGAATTTTTTTTTTTTGTTTTGTTCTCCTCCTTACCGGGGTGGTTTGAAAGGACAACGTCTGCCGGGGCAGCCAGTACTTAAATAAATACATAAAGCTAAAATATATAAACATACGAGTACATCTCTTTTACACGATATTTGAATAGAGACACAGTTTTTAAGTCGCGAATGCTAGGTGGAAGTGAGTTCCACAATCGTACAGCATAGACAGAGAAGGAATAAGAATAGTAGCTAGTTAGGGTTCCGTGCCAAAATGGTAAAAAGTAACCCTTATGGTGCGACTCAGTCTGTCTGCCTGTCAGTCTGTCACAGCTGGATATCTCAAGAACTACTAATGCTATCAACTTGAAAATTGGAACAGTTTTAGATAAAGTTTGCCAACAATTTTGCAAATAAGAAAGTTTTTTTTTTTTTTGCAACAGAGGCTGAAAGGGGGTCTTAAAAAATCGAAGTGCGGCTACTAGGGCATGTGCGGTATCATATGAAAGAGCGCTGTTTGCACATTCTCAAACATTTTTTTTAAATTTTTTTTTTAGGCTGCAGTTTTTTAGAGAAAAATCTGAAATTATTCTAATCAATCTGTCTAGCCTTTTCCCAACTAACAACAACTACAACTAACCGGATGCAGCTGAATACCAGTATTTTACATGGAGCGACTGCCTATCTGACCTCCACAACCCAGTAACTGGGTAATACGATACCCCTTGGTAATTCTGGTTGTCATACTTTCGGGCTTTTGACGACCCGTAACTACTGTCAAAGATCCACGAATGACAGCCGGGACCAACGGCTTAACGTGCTTTCCGAGGTATGGAGGAGTCTCGGTATGTAAAGATGGTCACCCATCCACAGACCGACCCCGGCAAGCGTAGCTTAACCTGATGGATCGACCCGTGCGGCTGTTATTACTTAGCCACGAGCTCCTGCAAGAAAAACGGAAACGATGTTTCTAAATAGCACACTTTTTAACCGACTTCAAAAAGGAGGAGGTTATCAATTCGTCGGGACCTTTTTTTTTTTTTTTTTATGTATGTTCCCTGATTACTCGAAGATGGCTAGACCGATTTGGATTTTTTTTGTTTTATTCGAGAGGGTATACATCACAGTTGGTCCCATATAAAATTGATTAACTTTGCTTCGGTAGTTTTTGAGTTAGCTTCAATAATACGTATTTTTTCCCCACTTTTATATGGACGATGTTCTAGTTTGCTTTGCAGGTAGTGGTATTAGAATTTGTGTGGGGTAGGTACACAACTAAAAAGTGAAAAATAAAAACTTTTTTACAAAAAAATACAACCGACTTCCAAAAACAACACTACAAAGTGAAAAATAACTTTAATTTCGGAAGTCGGTGGCAAAAAACGAAAATAGGTACATTTAACTAGACACCGACTTCCGAAATTAAAGTTATTTTTCACTTTGTAGTGTTGTTTTTGGAAGTCGGTTGTATTTTTTTGTAAAAAAGTTTTTATTCATAAATCGGAACGGAACCCTCGCTCTGAGCGTGAGTCCGACTCGCTCTTGACCGGTTTTTTTTAAATGAGAATGTGATTTATGGAGAGATCTAACAACACTCACGCAGGTTTGACTAGGAAGGATAAGACGGGTTGTGTAAGATGTTGAATAGGAGACATAAAATCCCAGTGTCCCTGCGAAGGTGGATTTGGAGCCACTTGAGTTCAAAGACAGACATTTATTCGTCGGATATGGTAGCAACAAAGTTGGTACCTATATAAAATAATTGTGTTCAGGACACATCCGCCGCTAAAAGCGGCATACGAATATTTACAATAATAAGTGCACATGGGCATAAAACCTAACTTATAAACTACATATCTATACTCTACAAAACAATATAAAACACTTAAAACTTCTAGACTTATAGACACATTGATTATTATTCTCTGGTACCTATAACCTACAATATAAAATAAACAATAAAAACACAACATAACTTAAACAAAGAACCTAATTGTAAATCTAATTTAACCCTTAAAATAAAAAAAAGTAAAGTTTAAAAAAAAAAGTCTAAAAGTTTAAAGTTTTTTTTTTTGTAACAATTAAATGGCAGTTCTCTTATTAATTTTGGAATGTGGTTGTAATTTTTTATGGACATGTTCCTTGCGAAGGTGAGAAACATGGTCATGTTTCGAAGACCGAATGCTTGTTCAATAGCTCCTTCAGAAGCATCCAGGTAGCATGCGTCGGCATAATCTATGATCGGCTGAATGAGTGTTTGTGCCAAAGACATTTTAGTCTTCAAGGGCAGGAGACTGAAGGCTTTCCAGCGACTGAAAGGAGAAATTTACTTTTCGACTGACTTCATTGACCTGAGCACGCCACGAAAGATTGGGAGTCAATAATTACACCAAGATCTTAGGTGGTTTCGGTATAGTCAATGCGAACACCATCGAGATATAAAAGCATCGAGGCATCAGAGATGTACGAGGGCGGCACTGAAAATTTCTGGAATCAAGGAAGTGACACAACATTACTATTTAAAAATGTATTTATTGCTTTTCGAAGTATTCTCCGCGAAATTTGACACATTTTTCCATACGATGGAACCAATCATTGAAGCAACCATTCCATTCGGAAGTTGAGGTCTCCAAAATGGCCGTTTTGTAGCTTCTTCAGGTGATGAAAATCTGACCACGCAATTTATTCTTTATTTTAGGGAAAGTATAGAATTTATTAGGGCTTAGGTCGGGGCTGTACGGCGGATGGTCTAATAATTCTATGTTTTCTTGCTTTAAAAACTCTTTTGTTCTGTGCGCGGTGTGAGAACTCGCATTGTCGTGATGGAGGATGATGCGGCGGTTGCAGTTCTCTTTACGGAGTTCAGAAACGACCTGTGGCAAACAAATGCTAGCATACCATTCTGCATTAACCGTTCTTTGTCCCTCAAGAGGAATAGTCGCAACGTGGCCGGTTTTGGAGACAAACGTGGCCACCATTTTTTTTGCAACACTCCGTGAACGAACAATTTTTGTTGGCTTTAACTCATTTTCGAACACCCAAACTCGTGACTGGTTTTTGTTTCGGGTTCGTACGCGTATATCCAGGATTCGTCACCTGATACAATGTTGTATACAGCATTTGAGGATCCTGCGTGGAATCTTTCGAGAGTTCTGACGCACCAAGTAACGCGAGCCGCTTTATGCTCTTCACAGAGCGAATGCCGTATCCATCGGGAAAACAACTTTTTTACACCTAATTGTTCATGCAAGATTATTTGTATTTGACTCATGCCAATGTCTAAAGTTGCCTGAATTTCGCGGTATGTCACATGTCGATCTTCCTCAATCAGCTTACGCACAGCATCAACGTTTTCTTGGGTGACTGCAGTTTTTGGACGACCTTGACGGGGATCATCACTGAGCTTGACACGTCCACGTTGAAATTCAGCAAACAAGCGATAAATTGTGATTTTGGATGGGGCTTCATCACCAAATGCAGAAATCATCCGGTCAACACACTGTTTTTGTGTTAAACCACTTCGAAAGTCATAATAAATCATCGCTCTTGAATTTTCTCGAGTCAATTCCATTTTCTCAACGACTAAACAAGTTTGACAAAACCTTGTGATAAGACCGAGAATCTTTTTTTAAATAAATAAATGGTATTTGACTTTTAAAACCAAGGATTTTTCAATTAAAAAGATTTTAATATGACAGGCACAATGGAAATATTCCATTCCCGATACTTTTAGTGCAGCCTATGTAACATCAGGCGCACTACGAACGAATCTGCTGCCTATGATCATGGCCTGAGATTTAGTTGAATTAATTTGCAAACCAAACGACAGCCCAAACGCTGATGCAAGCCAGGTTATTCATAGCAGCAATTGCAAAACCCGCGTCAGCTACAGTAAAATGTCGGTAAAACTGCAAGTGAGAAGTGAAAACGCTACCCTGAGGAACACCCTCAGTGAGGCTACACCAATCAGAGTAAGACTTCTCCAGGGAAACACATTGAGAGCGTCCCCGAAGATAAGAACTGAACCAAGCTAAAGCGGAAGAAGAGAAATGGATAAATTTGAGGATACCAATTAAAATGTCAAAATCCACTGAGTTGAAGACGCTACTAAAGTCAAGCGATAAAAAAACAGTAAGGGACTTATTCTCCATTGCCCAGCGGATATCGTCAGTTACTTTCAAAAGCGCGGTTACAGTACTGTGACTCGAGCGAAAACGGCATTGAAAAGGGGAAATTATCGAGTTTGACGCTAAGAAAAATGATAATTGTCTATGAACTATATGCTCAAAAACATTAAGAGAGAAATTGAAGAACAGAAATAGGTCTAAAGTGGATTAATAATGTAGGATTATTGGTTTTTGGTAAAGGTTTTATGTGAGCCTGTTTCCAAACTGACGGAAATGAGCAAGAGGAAAATGAGTGGTTGAAGATGTGAGTGAGAACAGGAAATAACGAGGAAAGGATAAGACTTCTTCTTGAGCACAACTTATCATTACCGATTGTTGAAGAAGTAATTGCAGGTATAGATTTCTTAACGTCATCATCAGTAACATCGCTAAGCATAAAGTGAGAACATTCTGGTAAGGGCAAATTTGCAAAACTAGTGTCGCAGCTTTGATAGAAGGATCAAGAGAAAAGGGAAAGAGAGACAAATGCTTATTGAGATCATTGAGATTGATAGATCCTTGATCTATAATTGATTCTTGATCTTTGATCCTTACACTGGCCTACAGATATGAGAAATTTCCATCTGCGGTTATTGAATTGATCGTGGAAATAGCGTCTCTTAGCATCTTGATACTCAGAGACGCACTCAGAGACCGTCACCTAACAACCAATTAGACACCACCACCAACAAAAATGAAATGCTTTTAAACTGCCCTATTTTAACTGACAGGGTCCAAATTTATATCTGTCGATTAGAGTGGATGATAATTATTCACAAGTCCCAAGTAACGACTCTGAGTATTGGCACAAGTCTTACAGAGGGCAATATGTTAAGTGTCATCCTCTGGAATTCCGCCAAAGAGCAAGTAAAGATATCCAATTGCAGAGAGACGCTGTTGAGTATCTTTATTGCCCGCCATATAGGTGCAAACTTTAATCCCCGCCAATCGGTGCAAACTTTAACAAGTTTGTACGGGCCACCGGGACTTTAAACAGCCTCTCTCTCGGCCCTTACCGCAGCCTACTGATCGGAATGAGAAATCCCAAAGATTCTAATATTTGTGGATTATTCAACATACCACGAAAAACCATAAAAACATACTTAGCTAGTGCGAAATTGCGCCTTACCTCCAACTTATAGCATCCAACTAATTACAATTACAAAGAGGGTTGGATACATAAGTGGATAGAATGGGTAGACGCCAAATTGCTTCAACCGGGGGAACCGGGTGAACTTATTTTGCATTTTTTCTACCATTAGAGATTACTTAATTTCAAATGGATTTCAGATCATAGGACTCGTTTCCAGGTTACTTCTCACCAATGCATTATAAAGCGACTTCACAGCTGCTGTGTTAGTAAATTCACGGGATTCACGCATTATAAATCCAAGATTCTTGAAGGCTTTCTTACACCTGTACAATATGTGTGTGAAACGACAAATCTTCGGAGAATGTGACACCAAGATCTCCCACCGACACTACCCGCGGTATCACGTGCCCATCCGTGGTATATTCGTGACTTCGGGGAACCACGGCCCGCGTAAATGACATCACGTTACACTTAGTTACATTAAAGAGCAGTTTGTTCTCCATACTCCACTCTACTACACGATCAATGTCCCGCTGCAGCAGTTCACAGTGTGACTGATTGGTAATCCCCATGAACAACTTCAGATCGTCAGATAACAGTAATTAAGCAACCAGGATCTTTTACAATTTCAGGAAGGTCATTTACCATTATAATAGATTCCAACGGTCCTAAGTAAGTACCCTGGCTTGCCCCTGTAAGGGTGCAATACTAGTCCGAGGTGAAGCCAGCGTATTCTACAATTTGTTTCCGATTGCCTAGGTATCTGGAAAATATCTTTAGAAGGGCTGGAGTAAAACCAGCCTTAGCAAATTTACTTAACAGAATGTCATTATCTACGCTATCAAATGCCTTCCTGAAGGCGAAGTAAGCGACGTCCAGTTGGGCCCCTGCCTCCGAGTCCAGCACTGTGGCGGCCTGGTTCATAAAACAAATTAAATTTGAATTTGTGCTGCGGCCTGTTCGGAAACCATGCTGCACATTATTAAGCTGGGTAGCTACTTGCGAATGGATACAAGAGCACAACGCAGACTCGAATACCTTAGCAAATGCTGACAGTACTGCTTCAGGTCTGTGTCCAATAAAACCACAAAAAGATCTCGGTTTCTTTGCAAACTGTTGCTCAATGCGATTTTGATAGTTGCGGGAAGCGGTATTGATTTTATGTTTGACCACGGAACGATAGTACGAAAAGTTTTTATAGTTGCTGTTCGAACTAGTTTTCTTATACTATTTATGCCAAAATATGTCTATATATGACTTACAAATTGAGTGCCTTGGTTTGATTATTTGAACTTTTTTTTTTTTACCCAAAATTCAACTTGAAACCTGACAGATGATTTTCATTTGCTAACTAGCTGGCCGACCCGACAGACGTTCTCCAGTCTTAGCTATGAATATTCTAATGTAAACGCGTGAAGTTCCCGAAGGCACATGCTGAGAACATTTTGAATTGTCTAGGAAAACTTCATTAATATTTTAAGAATTGAACTACGATTTTTTGCTGAAAAGTAAAATACCGGAATAAATTTAAAGGAAAAAATACGGAAAAGATTAATTGGAGCCAAATAATTTGAAAAAAAAAATTGAGTATGAATGTCGATTGCTATAAGAGTAGGGGAAGACCAAAGAAACGATGGATGGATTGTGTGAAAGATGATATGGCTAGAAAGGGAGTGACTACCGAGATGACGACTAATAGAGAAGTATGGAAGAAAGGGACATGTTGCGCTGACCCCAAATAAATTGGGATAATGGGTTGTTACTTGTACTATCAAACCCCCACATATTCAGTACAGTAGTGTAATTGACTTGTAACAATAAACTATGTAGAAGTTTCTTTCACACAAACCTTGTCCTGACAATCACAAATACAAAAAAAAAAAAAATTTGCCAAATAGGTGCATCCGTTCTGAAGTGATGCGCGTACATACCTACATTCGGCAATTGATTTTTATTTATATAGAACTAGCTTTTGCCAGCGGCTTCGCCCGCGAGTTTGTCGGAAATTTTCCCACGGGAACCTTCTACCGGGATGAAAAGTATCCTATGTCTTAATATAGGTTATAAACTATCTGTATACCAAATTTCATCCAAATCCGTTCAGCCGTTTTTGCGTGATTGAGTAACAAACATCCAAATATACAAACTTCCACATTTATAATATTAGTAGGAAGTAGGATAGGTACTACATAGCTGACCTGCCAGACATTGTCCTGTCAAAATTTCAATAAATTGAACGGCGGGAAAACAAATGTACAACTGATTATAAAATTAATTTGAATTTGGAATTCTAAATATAATGAAAGATTTCCGATAGACGTTGACAGTTATGTAAAATTAATATATTATTGTCGTTAAGTTTTCTTAAATTTTCTAATGTTCAGCTCAACTTCCTTAATGTTTTCTTTCATAAGAACCTTCTCCTGACAATAATAAACACAACAAAAAAGAATTAGCGAAATTGTTCCATCCGTTTACGCGTGATGCGATGACCAAGGGAAATAGAGATTCATTTTTAAGTATATACATACAAAAAAATAATTAGCGAAATTGTTCCATCCGTTTACGCGTGATGCGATGATCAAGGGAAATAGAGATTCATTTTTATATACATACAAAAAAAGAATTAGCGAAATTGTTCCATCCGTTTACGCGTGATGCGATGACCAAGGGAAATAGGGATTCATTTTTATATACATACAAAAAAGAATTAGCGAAATTGTTCCATCCGTTTACGCGTGATGCGATGATCAAGGGAAATAGAGATTCATTTTTATATACATACAAAAAAAGAATTAGCGAAATTGTTCCATCCGTTTACGCGTGATGCGATGATCAAGGGAAATAGAGATTCATTTTTTATATACATAATATACATAGACGTAGAAAAAAAGGCGGACAGATTCTCGCTAGCAAAAAACTGTGTCTATCGCAGCACGCACACATTTCACAAGACATGCTGTATTTTTACCTTATATTAGGTCTTTACCTATGAAATTGCCGTTCTGCAGTACTGGCCATTTCAAAACAAAATAATTTTTGTTTGGCTAAGAATTCTAATTTCAAATTAATTTTATTATAAAAACATGGATTTTTTTTTTCCAAAAGTAGTCATTTGTTTATTGATTAGTGTTACATTTTCATCGCATTTCAATCTTTTTCGTCATCATGGATACGTTAAAAATTCGAGTAATTATGGAATATGAGTACCGTCGTGGCAGCAACGCGGCACAAGCGGTACGCAACATCAACGACGTTTACGGAGCTAACACTACAAACCAACGCACCACTTGTTATTGGTTTGCTCGCTTCCGTTCTGGAAATTTCGACCTGAGAAATGAACCTCGCGGTCGTCCGAAGACTTTGGTCGAAAATGACGAATTAAAGGCGATTGTGGAAGCTGATGATACACAATCTGCGGCTGAATTAGCAGCAGCTTTCGACGTTAGCGTCAAAACAATATTGGTCCATTTGCGTCAAATTGGCAAGGTAAAAAAGCTTGACAAATGGGTGCCCCACGAACTCAATGATCGCCAGCGCGAAGTACGCGTCGAGACGTGCCTTGCACTGCTCAACAGACACACAAATGAAGGAATTTTGAACCGCATTGTTACCTGCGATGAAAAATGGATTCTGTTTGATAACCGCAAGCGCTCAGCAAGTTGGTTGGATCCTGGTTCAGCACCTAAACAATGCCCTAAACGAAAACTTACCCCTAGAAAAGTGATGGTCACTGTTTGGTGGTCTAGCGCCGGTGTGATTCATCACAGCTTCTTACCAAACGGGGTGACCATTACTTCAGATGTGTACTGTGAAGAACTGAACACAATGATGGAGAAGCTGGCACATCTCCAACCAGCATTGGTCAATCGCTCGTCTCCGCTGCTCCTGCACGACAACGCGCGACCTCATACTGCACAGCAGACGGTCTCCAAGTTGCAAGAACTGGGGTTGGAAGCTCTCCATCATCCGCCCTACTCACCAGACCTTGCGCCTACAAACTACTACTTTTTCCAGAATTTGGATAACTTCTTGGCGGGAAAAAAATTCAATACCCGAGAGGCAGTACAAAATGCCTTTGAAGAATTTGTTGCCTCCCGTCCAGCTGATTTCTTTAAGAAGGGCATCAATAAACTGCCACTGCGTTGGCAAAGATGCATTGATTGCATGGGTGATTGTTTCGATTAATACAAATAAAAAATGCATGAAAAAAATTCGTTTAAATTTTTTCATACCAAACGGCAATTTCATAGGTAAAGACCTATTATTATATATCTTATCTTATTACGAATACGTTACCATATTACTAATGGTTGACTGATGTGTGAATGTGTGCGTGCCGGCCTGTAGGTACAACGAGCTGGCTGACTCCGATAGACACAGTTTTTTGCTAGCGAGAATCTGTCCGCCTTTTTAATACGTCTATGTACCATCGGCAAACTTTTCGGTGAACCACTTTTCAACCTTGTTGCGTTAGTAATGAGGTCGAAAAATGGTTCACCGGAAAGTTTGCCGATGGTACATATAAAGATTAGGTTAATTTTATAACTTCAGTTAGCGTCGATGATTTTTCAATTACAACTTAATTATGTTATAAATAATGGCGCATTTAATAATTATTGCTTATACATATAACAATAACATTATTGAATTGATATATAGATGAAACCTTCTAAATAATGTGTTAGTAATTCCGCTTAATGGTGATGCACTGTGGTAGCCCGCGAAATTATTTTTTTTTTCAAAATTTATAAAAAATTTGTCGAACGAACGAAATCTGACGAATCTGCACGAAATCTAGCTTAGCGAGATGTATTAATGATTTTTATGGTTAAAATTATGTAAATACATATGTTTTATTGCCGCGTATCATATTTTGATCAAGATACAACCTGACACGGACCTGCTAATTGCATAAAACGCAAGAAAATTTGAATTTCGCGGGCTACCACAGCAGGCACCTTAACGGGGTTTGTTAACACTTTGATCTGAGACTTCTGGAACAGACCATACGTGAATGTTAGTACAATTTTGGTCGTCATGTCTACGCTTGCCGCGGTTGGTCCTTGGATTGATGACCATCTTTACATACCAAGACCCCTCCGTGCTACAGGAGTTCACCCATACACAAGCGGAGACTTGTTTGTCCTCGACACCGGGCTGCAGGCAGTCCAGGGGGAAGCTGTGCCATCCCTAGATGATAGGCTAACAAGACGTTTATTACGCCTGAACAGGAACGGCCTGCGCCTGGTGACGGGGTCTTACAGGACACTGCTCACTAAATAAACACTCCACACAACAGGCATAACGGGCAGTCCTCTGTGCAGGCCTTGCATGGAGGCTGAGGAAACCGCTGCGCATGTGCTCTTTGAATGCACAGCCGTCACCCAGATTAGAACAGAAACCCTCGGGGCACCCAGATCTTTCACAGATGTTCTTTACAGAACAGAAGACTTGATCAACTTCTGGAGGGAGGTGGGCTGGTTTGAATAATCACCAACGGCGGCCATGGCCCTCGCACAATGGTCCACCTGAAGGACTAAATGCGGAAACCAAATACTCCAACATTGAACATAGACCGTGCTTCGTGCTTCGGAAATCACGTTAAGCCTTTGGTCCCGGCTGTCATTCGTGGATCTTTGACAGTCGTTACGGGTCGTCAGAAGCCCGAAAGTCTGACGCCAGCCTTACCCAGAGTTATCGTATTACCCAGAAACTGAGTTTGGAGGTCTGATAGGTAGTCGGTCCATGTAAAATACTGGTATTCAGCTGCATCCGGTTAGACTGGAAGCCGACCCCAACATAGTTGGGGAAAAGGCTAGGCAGATGATGATGTCTCTGGTGATAAAACGCATTGTTCAACGTCACCAGACATTCTTACTTCTTCTTCCTTTTCGGTTCTAGCACACTAGAACCGAAAAGGAAGAAGAAGTAAGAATGTCTGGTGACGTTGAACAATGGGTTTCAATCATGCAATCCGCTATTATTTAGATTCGTGTACATGTCAATCTGCTTCTAACATTGTACTTACCAGATTTATAATCACAGGGGCGACCGTTGCGAAGAAACCAAAACTAGACACAAGAAGAACAAACCCAGAAGATGCAACAACAGCCGAGCTAACGAAAAAAGAAAAATCAGACTCGAAAGTTATCCGGACAGTTCAAAAACGTACGTCCAAACCTGGCACTAATTTAACAGAGCCTTATAAATGTGATCAGCGTAGTTTTAATCCAGAAAAAACAATACAAATTGGTGAAAAACCTTATAAGTGTGATGTATGTCAGCTAAGTTTTAAAGAAAAGGGTAATTTATCACAACATATTCGAATACACAGTGGTGAAAAACCATATAAGTGTGATGTATGTCAGCGTAGTTTTAATCAAAAGGATGCTTTAATATGTCACATTCGTAAACACACTGGTGAAAAACCCTATAATTGTGACGTATGTCAG
The DNA here is from genome assembly GCA_946251885.1 of Cosmia pyralina. Lineage (NCBI taxonomy): Eukaryota > Metazoa > Arthropoda > Insecta > Lepidoptera > Noctuidae > Cosmia > Cosmia pyralina. Next base: position 11,381,415 of record OX276369.1, on the reverse strand, counting down.
CGTAGTTTTAGTCAAAAGAAGGTTTTAACAAATCACATTCGTACACACACTGGTGAAAAACCCTATAATTGTGACGTATGTCAGCTTAGTTTTAGTGTAAAGAGTAATTTATCAAATCATATTCGAATACACACTGGTGAAAAACCTTATAAGTGTGATGTATGTCAGCGTAGTTTTCATCAAAAGGGTGCTTTAACAAATCACATTCGTACACACACTGGTGAAAAACCCTATAATTGTGACGTATGTCAGCTTAGTTTTAGTGTAAAGAGTAATTTATCAAATCATATTCGAATACACACTGGTGAAAAACCTTATAAGTGTGATGTATGTCAGCGTAGTTTTCATCAGAAGGGTGCTTTAACATATCATATTCGTATACACACTGGTGAAAAACCTTATAAATGTGATGTATGTCAGCGTGGGTTTAGTGTTAAACATAATTTAACCAAACATATTCGTTGTATGCACACTGGTGAAAAACATTTTAAACGTATGTGACCGTAGTTTTAGCCAATTCTGTACTTAATTTTATTTAAAAGTCATATTCTTATGGAAACGTGAAGAACCTTATCAGTGTGATTAATGTCAGCGTAGTAACTTAAGAGATAATTTGGAGGAAACGTAGCCGAGTAGTCATTTTAAGGATGCGCTTTTAGGCACTAATTACTGAACGAAACCGTATAATAGGTCACTTGTTTCCTATGACACGCTAGTCTGTCCTCTGTATAAACAATCACACGGACTACCAAAAGGTGCAGTTGATCAGCTTTAAAACCACAGTTACCCTTGATATTGCTTTTGTATGCTACTATACAGCTACTATGCAGCCATTGTAAACTTGAAGCTGTATAATTTGTTCCCAAATCGGGTGTATTAAAGATTATTTATCCACACATTTTCGTATGCACAATGCAGAAAAACCTTACCATTGTGTCATAGTCAGCGTAATATTTATCAAAACGATAGTTTATTGGGACTAGATATGAGCGCCGGTGGCCAATTCCACGGCGGCGGCGTGGCCTGTTAATTTCCACAGCGGCGGCGGCGTCGCGGCGGCGTGGCGTGGCCGGTCGTGGGCCTGAGTTTTTTTTTTATCGGGGAGAGTTTTCTTAAAAATAACAAAGAAATCCATATTGTTATTACCAAAAAAAGCTTTATAAAGGAACGTATTTATTAATTACAATTTTACAGTCTTCTAAATAATAATTGGAGATCACGTTTACTGAAAAATAATTATTTCTCTCTCATCTCATCTCGAAGTTACTGCCATCGTTAACACAACACAATAATACACGTTTACTCGGTAAAATATTGAACTCGACTGCGTAAGCGACGAGTGTGCCGAAACGACTAGGCGAACTAACGCGGTCGGGCCGCGCGTGCGAGCGAGAAAGCAAGTTGTGAGTAGCCGCGACGGCGCGCCGCGTGCTGCACTCGGCGGCGACGCGTCGACATGAACTCACGGCGACGGCGGCGCGCCGGTGCGGCGCTCATATCTAATTGAGACATATTCGTCGTTTACGCACTGGAAAAATACCTTACAAATGTGAAATATGTCAGAGTAGTTTTAGTCACCAGGATTCATTTATTTGGAGACACCTAATGGCAAGTCTTGATCCTAGAAACTTAAATGAAGCAATTAAGCGACCTCACTATCCATATCCTACATTTGATGGTCTTAGATCCAAAGTAACCGGTGCATCTATTTTTTCAAAACTTGATGATAGTTCTGGATAATGGACTATTTGTTTAGATTCAGAAGTGACTTATGTACTTTTAATCAGGGACCATTTTGGTTATCCATTGAAAGGTATTTCGATAGGGTTTTTCTAAGCATTTGGGAGTACAGTGATTTTGATGCGTATGCTTTGCAATAAAAGTCAAAGAAACTATGCCCAAATAGAAAAAGAGCTTTTCTTTTTTTTCCTATTGCATACACACATATACCTATACACTCCACGCACAAAACTACACAAACAATCCTTTCATACAAACACACAATCGCACGTAAAATTACACAGTGATTATATTATTCCGTTTTAATTGTTTTGTTCTAATTTTTAATTTAATTTTTCTTCTTTTTTAGTTTTAATTTTCTTTTTTCATTTTTAGTTTTAATTTTTTTTTTTTAGTTTTAATTTTTTTAGACTATTAGTTTGCTTTTGTCACGACTTTTTGGAGGTGGGCGTTAATGACTGCGATACAGTATTATACTAATGCAGTTGTTACTTACGGGGGATGCGCTGTGGTGGCCCGCGAAATTAAATTTTTTCTAGGTTTTTGCAATCCGTGTCAGGTTGTATCTTGATCAAAATATGATACGCGGCAATAACACATATGTATTTACATATTTTAACCATAAAAATCATCAATACGTCTCTCTAAGTTAGATTTCGTGCAGAGTCGATAGATTTCGTTCGTTCGACGAATCTGCACGAAATCTAACATACAGAGATGTATTGATGATTTTCATGGTTAAAATTATATAAATACATAACGCAAGAAAATTTGAATTTCGCGGGCTACCACAGCGCATCCTCGTTAACACAGAGTTTCTGTAAACTGAGTTTTTTCTTTTCATTAAAAAATGATTGATTTATTATTATTATTCAAGCCGAAACACATCACCAACCATTGGTCACTCTATTTAAAAAAACCCTTGTCAGAAGTTCCTACAAGATTACAACGTCGGTATGATGGATAGCCTTACAAGCTTACCACTTTGGTCTCGTTTACGGAAACCCGGGGCGTCGCGCGGCGCGTTGAGCGGCGCGGCCCACACTAAATTTAAACATAGGGCGTTCTATGAGAGCGTTTACGGAGACGCGATTTTACACGCCTTTGTTTGAATTGGAGCGTCGCATGTGGCAGGTGAAGCGACGGGTGACGCCGCGGCGGACGCGACGGGTGACGCAGCGGGAGACGCGGCGGGTTTCTTCGGCTTAACTACTTTATAACATACTTAATGACAACGCGTGCGACACCGCAAGCACCACCGCTTGCGCCGCCGCGTGCGTGCCATAAACGGAGAAAACGCTTGACGCCCCGTAGCCCGCTCCGCGCACCGCGCCGCCTGACGCCCCGCGTGTCCGTAAACGAGGCCTTAATAAATTGTCTCATATACTAAAGGCACTATATACTTTCTCATGTGCTCCCCACAGACTGAATGAAAAACCAAGACGTAGCGCTATCAACAGTGATGTGAGGCCGCACGTTTCGGGTTTCGTAAACATTTGTGCACGTAATGAGGTGTAGTTTAATTGTAGTTTGGTGTAAATGTGAGCGCGTATAAAGCGAGGTGTACTTTTGCGCATGCTTCACTGTATGTTCACAGCGCTATGTCAGGGTGTTTTATTTAGTCTGAGGTGCTCCCATAAAGGACACTAATCAAAATCAAGAATTAGTCAGCCTAGATGATTTAGACAATGAAGTCGAAATTCATATTAACTTTTAATTTAGTAGTTGTCAAACTGCTGTCAGAAGCACATACGCTCCTCAAACATTTTCGCGATTTGCTATAAACACTGTGAAGTTGTGCCTCAAAACATTATAAAAGTGCGCCTAAAGTGTTTCGGATTCCGTGTTAATGTTATCTAGTGCTATTAACAACTAGAAATCACAAAAAAACTAAATCGAAAGTTTCAAGTTTCTTGTAGTGAAAAACATCTACCCACTTAAAATCATAATTTGTCATTCGCGGCGCGGCGCGGTGACATCGTGATTATCTCTTCTATGGATAATTTCGCGGTGTACTACGCTAAAAATGTGTGTAAACTGAACTGTTAATGTCATAATACACGTATAAAGTGCAGGACAGTGTTAATTTCTGTGAACAGTGCAAATAGTAAACGTGTGCGCGGCGCGAAGAATCGCGAGCCGCGCATCTTGCTCTTTCACTCACGCCTATAGCTTCGTCTCACTCGCACAGCGCGGACATTCAAAATGATTTTTTTTGCTTGCAATAAAAACATTGCAATGGGAGATTTCCTGAGGTGTACTGGATGCAAGACAGTCTACCATTATACCTGTCTAAATATTACTTCGGCTACATTTACTGAGAAAAAAACCCAGCTGAAAAGTTCGTACAGCAGTGCTATTCTGTACAAATCTCACCGTGAAAACCTAGGTGAAGTGAGTGGTCATTCTTCCTGATGCTAGGGATTGACAGTATTGACAGCTCACTCCACGCTCACTTCACCTAAATTTTCACGGTGAGATTTTTATAGAATAGCACTGCCGGTGTGATTCCTGCTCGAACGTAACACGTCGTGTACGAGTGACAGATGATACACCGGTACGCGGCTCCCGCTCAGGAGGTGAGTTGATAGAAAAGGAATCAACTAAAAGTTGTGAACAGACTAATTTTGAGGAAAATACTACGTCATCGGCAATTAACATGATGGAAAGTATCCAGAGTGTTACGGATATGTTAAAAGGAGAATTATCTGCCAGATTGAATGCTATAGAAACAAAACTTATACAAGAGATTAAGAATTCAGTAGCAACTTTGGTCTTAGAGAATAATAAATTGAGAGAATATTTAAGTGTAGCTAATAAAAAGTGCACTTGTTTGGAAGAGGAAATTAAAGTTCTTAAGAACGAAAAGATTGTCCCTACGCAGCCGAATGAATGTGCGTTACCCCAGCAGAATGTTGTCGAAATTCGACATTCTAATAATACAGATATTTAGTCTGCTAGCTCCTGTAAATGTCTGAGTAGGTTTTGGAATTTGTCCGGTTATAATTTTCAAGATATTTCAAAAAAACAGTTTCTGCTGGCGTAACGTTACCCCAGCAGAATGTTTTTTTATTTAATGGGTATATTGAAAAAAACATTAGTTACATAATTAGTCCGCTAGACGGACTAAATGTTTCGATATATTTGGTAGTTCTACGGTTTAAGGTTGCGAAGATATTCAAGATTCTGCTGGGGTAACGTTTTCAGATTTTCTGGATCTCTGAAATGGTAAAGCGTAGACTATTAATTTTTTATACATAGCTTTGTCTGAATTAGTCTGTATTTGTCCGCGAATAAAATAGTAATAATAGTGCACCGTTTTCAAGTTATTTTAAATTATATAAATATCTTATTATGGGCCCTAACTTTTTAAATATGCACTCCAGAGTCTTACTTGAAACGTCATTTTGTAGCTTATAACTACCTACAGGTACGTGTGAATTTTCATTATTGTCCAGATAGGAATTAATAAGTTATCGCGAAATTCAGTTCAGTCCGGGCAGCAGGTTTATTTAACTGCCTATTAGTCGAGTTCTATGTCGATGTAGTTGCTAAATTCTATATAACTAGTTAGTCTGTTGTTTCAACTTTACACCTGTCAATTTTAAGCGTTATACACTCAATAGTTACAGAGATAAATGAAAAAGTATACTCACGGTAAGTATGGCTGTGGTAACCCGACCATGTTAAGATGGTCACAAAAAAGCGGCGGCTAGTACAAAATGCTGACCTTCTAAAATTTATACCATAATAGTCTTAAAATTTCGATACAGACGCGTACACAATTAATTTCAACTTAAAATTTGTTCATTTCTACGTACCCACCTATGTTTCCAATGTTCAAATTATGAAAGCCATAACCTGTCAGCCAATTACATTACTGTCTTTGTAAGTACCTACCTACCGGCTTAATACTTAAAATAGTTACTACTTAATTAACCTCATACTTTAAACGATTGCCGTAACTGTAAATAAAAACACACATAAAGTAAACATTATAAAAAAATACCGAATAAAACATTGTTTTGTGTAAGTACGAGACAGCAAAAATGGTAAGTAGTCACTTAAAAGTAGGTAGGTACGAAAATACGTAATTCGGAAAACAAGAAACAATCCATACAAATACCTTTCTGCCAAACAATAATGAACTCTATTTTAAACTCTCCAAAATCAATTTTACAATACCTACGTCTCGGCCGGCAACGCAGGATGGAGTAGAAAGGGGAGGGGTTGTTTACATTGAACTTGATCCTAGTTGCAATTTGCATCGCTAGTCACACAAGGTCACACAAAGAGAGTGCGTCTCGCTTCGTCGCGCTTCCTCATATATTTATTTCGTAATTATTATTGTTTGAGCGAGTGGGCCAGGAACATTATGAAATATTGAAATCAGACACACTAAGTTTTTTTTTTTTTGTGTGCTACTTAATGAAAAGTCAACCAGGACATGGTGTATTGATAAAGTAAGTAAGTTTCCATTTACCTAACTATGTATTTAACTTGACATTTTCAACAATTGGAAAGTAAAAATTATAAACATATTTTTTAGGGTTCATTTATTTATTAATAACTTAGACCCCTGGACTTAATAACTTAACTTTAACAGGTAAGTACCTATTGAACTGTGATTTTACTACAGGGTATTCTATAAGAACTTCGTAATATTTGTTACCCGTAAATAAAAATTATAATAAAATAAAAAACTGTTTTTTTACCACTTGTCTACGCAACTGTACAAAAGTAAAAACACTATCCTATAAATTTTAGAAGGTCAGCATTTTGTACTAGCCGCCGCTTTTTTGTGACCATCTTAACATGGTCGGGTTACCACAGCCATACTTACCGTGAGTATACTTTTTCATTTATCTCTGTAACTATTGAGTGTATAACGCTTAAAATTGACAGGTGTAAAGTTGAAACAACAGACTAACTAGTTATATAGAATTTAGCAACTACATCGACATAGAACTCGACTAATAGGCAGTTAAATAAACCTGCTGCCCGGACTGAACTGAATTTCGCGATAACTTATTAATTCCTATCTGGACAATAATGAAAATTCACACGTACCTGTAGGTAGTTATAAGCTACAAAATGACGTTTCAAGTAAGACTCTGGAGTGCATATTTAAAAAGTTAGGGCCCATAATAAGATATTTATATAATTTAAAATAACTTGAAAACGGTGCACTATTATTACTATTTTATTCGCGGACAAATACAGACTAATTCAGACAAAGCTATGTATAAAAAATTAATAGTCTACGCTTTACCATTTCAGAGATCCAGAAAATCTGAAAACGTTACCCCAGCAGAATCTTGAATATCTTCGCAACCTTAAACCGTAGAACTACCAAATATATCGAAACATTTAGTCCGTCTAGCGGACTAATTATGTAACTAATGTTTTTTTCAATATACCCATTAAATAAAAAAACATTCTGCTGGGGTAACGTTACGCCAGCAGAAACTGTTTTTTTGAAATATCTTGAAAATTATAACCGGACAAATTCCAAAACCTACTCAGACATTTACAGGAGCTAGCAGACTAAATATCTGTATTATTAGAATGTCGAATTTCGACAACATTCTGCTGGGGTAACGCACATGCCGAATGACTGCCCCAAGTTAGTCCACAATTCTTCACATAGTCACAGTAGTAAAGAACTTGGGAAAGAAGTATACAATTCAACGACGCAGTTGTCGCGCGCTGTTGCCGAGTCAGGCCCCGCGAACGCGACACCGCTGCCGGCCCCGTCGCTCATACCTACGACGGCGAAGGCTCAGCTGAGCGCTACTTACGCGGCGGTGGCCAGAAATACAGCGGTTGCGGAAAATACCAATGCTAAATGGATTGAAGTGAAAAGCGGCAAAAGAAATAATCCTGTAAAGAAAGGCGGTAACTCTTCAATTACATTGTTGAAGGCGGTAGAACGGAAAAAATATCTACATGTATGGAGGTTGGACAAAAGTACTACAGAAGATAGCATTAAGGAATATATAAAAGATGTATTGGGAAATAACTCGGAATTTATAGTAGAAAAGATAAGAACGAGAACTGAAAGAAATTATGCGTCATTTAAAATAGGTTTACCAGAAAACAACTTTGAAAAATTATGTAACCCTGATGTTTGGCCCCTAAATGTAGAATTCAGTGAATGGATTTTTTTTCGACGCTCAACCACAACCACATCAAACCATCCACGAACAGACACACAGTAGAGCATACAACATTTTATACCAAAACGTTAGAGGACTAAGAACTAAAACAACAAGATTTTTATCGCTGCTGGAATCGTCGGATGCTGATATATTTGCTATTACTGAAACAGGATGTAACGAATCAATTTACGATTCGGAAATTTCACTGCCAGGATACCAGATCCTACGTTGTGACCGAGCGGACGGACGCAAGCAGGGCGGCGTACTTTTAGTGGCCACACCGTGTTTTGAACTGCGGCGAGTACAAATGCCACATGATATTAATATTGATACTCACCAATTTGAAATGATATGTGCAAGTGTTTATAAGCAGAGTCGTTTTTTATTTCTATGCTGTGTAGTGTACATACCACCAAAGACAGGCAGAAGAGACTGAGTACATGGTAATGTTTAGTTTATTAGAGAAATTGTGTATTAAGTATAAAAGTAATATAGTAATTTTAGGAGATTTTAATTTAGTTTCGTGCAATAGTAATGTATGTAGTTATTTTGAATATTTTGTAGCCTTTTGTGAGGTCACTCAGTGTAACATGGTCCCGAATTGTAATAATAGGCAACTGGACCTTGTGTTGAGTGGGCGCGATGGGGTGACGGTGTGCGCTGCAGACGAAGGTCTGCAGCCCGTGGACGTGTACCACCCGCCGCTTTCGGTCGGCGTTGCGGCGTCATGTGCGCCAACATCAACACATTCCGCACCAGCAGCTCGTGAATCACAACCACACCCTCAGTCACAGTATAGGAAATGGAATTTTCGTAAAGCAGATTACAATAAGTTATATTATTTAGTTAATTTAATAGATTGGAAAGATTTGTACAGTATTCAAGATCCTGATTTGGCTTTAAACTTTTATTATGATAAAATTTATGAAACGTTCGAAGCTAGCATTCCTCCGAAAACTAAAAATATTAGTAATAGAAGATATCCAGAATGGTATAACATAGATCTTATTAAAGAAATTAAATTAAAATACAATTTACACAAAAAGTATAAAGCGACCAAATCTCCAAGTGATTATAAGGTATTCTCTCAGTGTCGGGCAAGGGTGAAGGCGGCAACAGCGAGTTCTCACCTCCGGTACAAAGATCGAGTACAGAACCATCTCGCTACAGACCCTAAATCATTCTGGAATTACGTAAGGTCGAAAAAAGACACTTCTTGTCAGTACAAATTAATCAAAGAGGGACGAGTTCTATCTGGAGATGAATCCGCTAAGGAATATGCTCGATTCTTTTACTCTGTGTACAGCGCGACAGCGGGCACACTGAGCGCGGAGGCGGCGTACGAGGAAGCAGCGCCGAGCGGCACGTATGCGCACCTCGCCTGCCTCGAGCGGGCGGCCGTCTGGCGCGCGCTGACTTGTCTGCCGCCTAAGCGCTCAGTGGGTCCGGATGGTATTCCGCCCTTCATTTTGAGAGATTGCCGCATGGTATTAATAGAACCTTTGCTGCACATATTTAATGTTTGTTTGTTGGTGGCACACTTTCCTAGTCGTTGGAAACTTACGCGGGTGGTACCTATACCGAAAGGCCGAGGTGGTACGGATGTCAGTGACTTCAGGCCAATTGCGGTACTGAGCGCGCCAGCCAAGGTATTCGAGATGGCTGTTCACAATTGCCTTTATGCACAGATAGGCCCTCATTTGTCGGATACGCAGCACGGTTTCCGTCCTGGACGCGGTACGACGGGGAACTTGCTACACCAGATGACACAGTTGGTACCAGCTGTTGACGCTGGGCTTCAGGTCGACGTGGCCTATCTTGACTTTAAGAAGGCGTTCGACACAGTCGACCACGACATACTCTTGTCAAGGCTGGCAGGTATGGGCTGCACGTTTCATACTGTAAAGTTCTTCGCCAGTTATCTTCGAGATAGGCGTCAGTATGTGGACTGTGGCGGACACTTCTCAGAGCCCTACTACACCAGATCGGGCGTCAGTCAGGGTACAAATCTGGGACCTTTATTATTTATTATTGTGGTAAATGATTTACCAAAGGTAGTCAGGTCAACATGCCTGCTATTTGCTGACGACCTTAAGTTGTCTACAGTCATAAAAGACACTGCGGATCATGACATGCTGCAGCACGACTTGGATAGGGTCACTGAGTGGAGTCACCGCAATAAGCTATACTTTAATGTATCAAAGTGCTCGGTGCTTTCATTCACACGTACACGAAGCCCACAACACCACCAGTACATCATGGACGGGGAGCCGCTGCAGCGTGTCATGGAGGTTAAGGATTTAGGCATTCACTTCACCAGTGATCTACAGTTTCGCAAACACATATTACACGTTTGTAAAAAGGCGTACAGGAATCTGGGATTTGTGCTGCGTCAGGCAAATGACTTCACGAACATCAGTGCATTGAGGGCTTTGTATGAGGCTCTTGTGAGGAGTCATCTGGAGTATAATGCGGCCGTCTGGAGCCCTAGTGAAATTAAATACAAAAATATGCTCGAACGGATACAGAACAAATTCATTAGATTTATTTATTTAAAGCTGTATGGGATATACCCGGGATACCCGTTACTGTATCCTACCTTGTTCTGTCTAGGCATGGTGGGCTACTACAAAATAGAAATCAGGCGTGAAGTGGCACTGGCAACGTATCTTTTCAAAGTTTTAAGGGGTAGTATACAAAACTCGGGTATACTATCAGAAATAGGGTTTAATTTACCGGATATGTACGTGGCGCGGCGGCGCAAGCCGCGGCTGCTGGTGGTACCGCGTGCGCGCACCAACTTGCTGGGGCGCGTGATAGATTATTTCAATCTTTTTCGTTAATTGGACAAAAAGAAAACATCTCTATAATAGTTATAACCTTGTTTACATGTGAAAAACAATTATTACGACAGTCTCTTATCAAAATCTTATAAATACTATTACGAAATACGTTTATATCACAAGTCTAAACTGTGTTCTTTCATTGTTGTTTTGTACAATATCATATTTAACTGTTTAACATGACTTGTTTACTAATTATGCCATTGTAAGACCAAGTATATAATTTAACTAATCAATTTCAAGATATTTACTCTATTTTTATATAATTTAATCATACTTTTATGTTAAAATGCAAGTATTAACAAGTCTGTATTAAAATCGCACGATGTGACGTCACTTGTTTACCACTGGGTATAAAAGTCGCCGCTTCGCCGTACTCGGCACATTCGCTTCGGAGCAGCCACACCGAACGGACCTGAGTTAAGTACTTTATTTTGTTGGTTAACTTTTATGTGTATTCTTAGTAAATATTTTCTAAAATATGTTTTTGTTGTACAATTTATGTGTATACTTTACTTTGGTTATCTGTATACTTCAAACGTTGATGTATAATACAAGTATATAATATTTCTATTTCTTTAAAATAAATAGCTAGACTAAAACTGCTTAATAAATATTTGTGTATTTCCTTTACAAATAAATATTTATTAAATAGCTAATTCAAATATTTGAATTTTAAATAAATAAATCCTTTGACCCTTTTACGTCTATTATTTTTAGCTCTCCCAAATAAATTAATCTCACATCAGAAGTGGGATACGAACCTGTTTTGTACTTTTTTTTTTTTTTAAACGAAAAACTTTTTACAGATGGATCCTACTGTATTGGAGAGTCTCCTGAAAGCCATCCGTGATGCTGTAGCTGGTAATCGCAGTGAAGATGATGTCGTGTTGCCGCCGTTTGATCCGGAAAAAAACGACAACGGTGCGGAAGGCTGGTGCAACAACATCGACACCATAGCCAAGGACCGTGGATGGAGCGGCATCACTACTGTCAGCAAAGCAGGTAAAGCCCTTAAGGGCTCTGCTCTTTTATGGTTTGAGACCTGGGACCCAGATGAGGGTAGAACATGGGATAATTTTAAGACGAGTATTAAAGATTTGTACCCCGAGAAAAAGAACCTGTCGGAAAAACTTTCAAAAGCTGTACTTTATACCTCGGACGTAGCAGAAACCTATTGTGAATATGCTAGGGAGAAACTAAGATTATTGCGTAATACTAAAGTAGCATTTTCTGAGGGACAGCTGGTCGAGCTTGTTTGTGGAGGTATATCGGATATTAATATTAGAATGGCATCATTTAACAGTCGTGTTAGCAGTACCTCGGAACTTATTTCCCTTTTTACAACCTATACTAAAAACCCTAGAAAACGCCCATCTGAAACGAGTAATGTATCTCACTCTTCAAGTAATAAGCGTCTTAAGCCTGAGAATTCCAACTACTCCAAGCCACCTACTTGTTTCCTGTGTAATAAAACTGGTCATGTTAGATCTCAGTGTTTCAAAAATAAGGACTCCGAAACGCCTAAGATTCAATGTTCTTACTGCAAAAAATTTAATCATGATGAGTCGATTTGTTTTTTTAAGAAAAGAGATGAGACAAAAAATAGTAATTCTAATAACGTCAATTGTTCCACAAATGGTACTTATCGCTTACTGATGTAAAAATTTGTGAAAGAACAATTAAAGCCCTAATAGATTCGGGTGCTAGTTGCAGTATACTGAAAGAATCAATTGCAAATAGTTTTGGTCGTAATTTAGAACCTTGTTCGACATCATTAAAAGGAATAGGAAATGGAGTGATTCTAATCTCCTCAAAGATTAGTTTACCTGTCAGATTTAGTAACGATAGTTTAGAAATCGAATTCTATGTAGCTAACGATTCAGATTGTCATTATGATTGTTTGATAGGTAGAAATGCGGTTCGAAATCCAAACATAGCAATTGTTTTAGATTCCAGTAGTTGCAGATTAGAACGAATAAACTATCCAGAATCAGTTAATACTATAAGTACTCCTGACGCGATAGATAATCATACTCGGGAATTAGTGGAGTTAACAAGTCATCTTGATTTAAGCCTACAACATAAAATAAGAAATATTTTTGATAAATTTCCTAAAGTTATGCCAAATTCTAACTATATCAGTACAGTTAAAACGGGTGAAATGACCATCAGGTTAAAAAAGGATGAAGTTGTTTATTATAGACCGTATAGACTAGCATCTACAGAAAAAGAAAAAGTTCAGGAAATTGTTTCCGATTTACTTAAGAAGAATATAATTAGAGAAAGTCAAAGTCCATTCGCTAGCCCAGTTCTTTTAGTAAAAAAAAAGGATGGCAGCGATCGCCTTTGTATTGACTATAGGGCTCTTAATAAAATCATTGAAAAAGATAGATACCCGCTGCCGTTAATCGAAGATCAAATTGATAAATTAGGGAAAGCAAAATATTTCATTTCTATAGACCTGAAAAATGGCTTTCACCAAATTCCTATAAAAGAGGAATGTATTAAATATACTGCTTTTGTTACCCCTGAGGGGCATTTTGAATTTCTTAAAATGCCATTTGGTATCTGCAACGGCCCCTCTGTTTTTCAGCGGGCTATTAATAAGGCAGTTAAAGACCTGAAATTTTTGTTAGTGTATATCGATGACTTGCTGATTCCATTTTCAGAAATAGCACAGGGTTTAGAATACCTCGAACAAACCATTGAGGCTCTATGTTTGTCCGGATTTACCATTAATTTAAAAAAATGTAAGTTCTTCGTTCTCGAAATAGACTACTTAGGTAGACATATTTCTAGTGACGGTGTTAGGCCGAGCAACGATAAAGTTAACGCCTTAACTAACTCTCCAGTCCCAGGTACAGTGAAAGAAGTCCGCCAGTTCATGGGACTGGCAAGCTATTTCAGAAAATTTATACCCGAATTTGCATATCGTACGGCTTGTATTACTAAACTTACAAAAAAGGACCAGAAATGGCAATGGGGGCCTGAACAAGATACAGCTCGAGAGTACGTTATAAAACATTTAGTTTCCAAACCACTGTTGAATATATTTGACCCAGAGTTAAGAACTGAACTGCACACAGATGCTAGTAGCATTGGATACGGTGCTATACTTTTACAAAAAAAGGATAACCAATGCCACGTCATAGCATATTTTAGTAAACGTACTTCTCCAGCCGAATCTAAATACCCCTCGTATGAGTTAGAAACGTTGGCCATTTTTAATGCTCTTAAACAATTTCGGGTTTATTTACTAGGTTTAAATTTTACTATTATTACGGATTGTAATTCTATTAAATCGACTATGAATAAAAGAGATATTTCCCCTCGTGTAGCAAGATGGTGGACATATATGCAAGATTTTACGTTCGATATTGTATATAAAAAGGGTAAATTCGTTACTCACGTGGATTACCTCAGTCGTAATCCCGTAATCTCACCTGGAGAATCTTCAGAGGTAGTTAATATAATTAATGAACCAGATTCTCCACCATCTTGGCTACACTCGGCACAAAATAACGACCCTGAGACACAAAATCTATTAGAGAAGGTTAGGATCGGTGATATAGATACAAATCGATACATGATCAGAGATGGCTTTTTGCTTTATAAGAACGAGGATGGGGATCCACCTAAATTTTTCATACCAAAAGGTTATCGACTCAGTTTATTACGGTTGTTTCATGACGAAAATTGTCACGTTGGTTATGACAAAACCTTAAACAAAATATCCGAAAACTTTTGGTTTCCTAGTCTTGCTGCCTTTACAAAAAAATATATAAGTCATTGTTTAGTGTGTGTAAAGGGTAAAGGTCATTCGGGGCCAAAACAAGGCCTCCTTCACCCTATAGAAAAAACGATACCATTTCACACATTACATTTAGATTGTACAGGACCTTTTAGTGTATCCTCCGAAGGTTATAAACATGTCTTGATTATAGTCGATGGCTTTACCAAATACTGTATACTTAAACCACTTAAGACGCTTAACGGTCAAGAACTAGTCCCAATCTTGCGAGAAAACTTAACTTTGTTCGGTACACCTACCATGATAGTAACTGACAAAGGTACAAATTTTACTTCTGATCACGTACGATCACTACTTAGAGATATGCAAATAAATCACCATATGATAGCCACGGGTACTCCTAGAGGTAACGGCCAAGTTGAAAAATATGTTGGTACTATAATTAATATGTTAGCCACTACTGTTAACGATTCTTCAGAATGGCCAAGCGTTTTGTGGAAAATACAACAATCTCTGAATACTACAATACAAAAAACAACAGGTTTTGCACCAACAAGGTTATTAATTGGTTGCGACGGAAATATACCTCCAATTCAGGCTCGCCTAGACGAAATACAGGATAATGATTCTGTTCGGGACATTGATGCTGAAGCTGATAGGGACTTAGCTAGGCAACGTCTTAGAAAGGCTGCAGAAAAGTATAAAAAACAATTTGATAGTACTCGTAGAAATAATATGGTTTTCAATATAGGTGATATAGTCTATGTTAATCAAAACCACAGAAGACATGATAAATTAAGTCCTAAATTCAAAGGTCCTTACGAAATAATTAATATTTTAGAGCACGATAGAATTTCTCTGAAGGGGCTTAACACATTAAGGAACCTTACTGTGGCAAAAGAAAAATTAAGGCTTTGGCCGGGGGAATGGGTTGAACAAAATTCTTCTTTTGAGGAGTCCTCATAGCTCCAGCATCATAAGCCATGATAGATTGTTATATTTTTGTTATTATGTTACCATTTCTTTTTGTTTTTGCTACAAGATCATTGTATATTGTTACATTTTTTTTTATATACGATTATTTAATTATGTTACTTTAATGATTGTTGTCTAATTGTGAAAAAGAAACTTATTTCTTTACCATTTCTTTTTGTTTATGTTACATTTTTTTTATATACGATTATTTAATTAAGTTATTTTAATGATTGTTCTCTAATTGTGAAAAAGGAATTAAAGTATATTGTTTATAATTTGTGTCCGATTGAAACTGGTTGATTTAAATCATTAAATTATATAAGCTTATAACAGAATAGTTTTTACATAAGTTACTGCTGGTCAGTCACTGCCCTGATACCTTTCTGAAATTCATTCGCAGCAGGTGATAGGACTGGTATGTCAAGGCCAGAGGCTATTGTATGAATTGCTGGTCGGTCACTGCCCTGATATTAGTTTGAAATTCATGTGCAGCAAGTGATAGAACTAATATGCCAAGGCCAGAGACTTCTTGAAAACAAATATAATTAGTTGGGTACTTCGAGAACGAAGTACAGGTCAGTCTGGCCGTGATAGATTATTTCAATCTTTTTCGTTAATTGGACAAAAAGAAAACATCTCTATAATAGTTATAACCTTGTTTACATGTGAAAAACAATTATTACGACAGTCTCTTATCAAAATCTTATAAATACTATTACGAAATACGTTTATATCACAAGTCTAAACTGTGTTCTTTCATTGTTGTTTTGTACAATATCATATTTAACTGTTTAACATGACTTGTTTACTAATTATGCCATTGTAAGACCAAGTATATAATTTAACTAATCAATTTCAAGATATTTACTCTATTTTTATATAATTTAATCATACTTTTATGTTAAAATGCAAGTATTAACAAGTCTGTATTAAAATCGCACGATGTGACGTCACTTGTTTACCACTGGGTATAAAAGTCGCCGCTTCGCCGTACTCGGCACATTCGCTTCGGAGCAGCCACACCGAACGGACCTGAGTTAAGTACTTTATTTTGTTGGTTAACTTTTATGTGTATTCTTAGTAAATATTTTCTAAAATATGTTTTTGTTGTACAATTTATGTGTATACTTTACTTTGGTTATCTGTATACTTCAAACGTTGATGTATAATACAAGTATATAATATTTCTATTTCTTTAAAATAAATAGCTAGACTAAAACTGCTTAATAAATATTTGTGTATTTCCTTTACAAATAAATATTTATTAAATAGCTAATTCAAATATTTGAATTTTAAATAAATAAATCCTTTGACCCTTTTACGTCTATTATTTTTAGCTCTCCCAAATAAATTAATCTCACACGCGCACCGCTGACTCGCGCGCTGCGCACTCTCAACACGGTGGCGGAGGCCATCGACATATTCACCTGTACACTGGGTGAGTTCACAAGGGCCACGTACTGTGTATGTGTAGCATGTAAGGTATAGATACCTAGTTAAGTAAAATTTTATTTTAAGTTACTTTGTCGCATTAGATTTATTGATATCTGTAATGGCAAAGAAAACGTGTGTGATAAATAAATAAATAAATTTCTAACTTTGCTATCACAAAAGCAAAACTTGACAATATTTTACATCACGCAAATCAAGATTTAATATTACAAGAATTAAAAGAATATTATAAAATAGGATGGCGTAAATGCAAAGAACACTGTGATAGTTTAGCATCACTTTATTGGTTCAGAGGCCAGCACATCAAGCTACCCCAATCTGTCAAATTTCTTTCATATTTAATTGGGAAAATTTGACAAATTGGGGTAGCTTCATGTGCTGGCCTTTGTCATCAAGGAAGAAACTCATGTATTTAATTTACAAAAATAACTCTGTCATTATACCTATTTGTATGAGACCTGAAATCTTGAATATTTTACATGAAGGACATTTAGGTCTAGAAAAAACAAAAGGTTTGGCTAGAGGAGTAATTTATTGGCCTAACATCAACCAGGATATAGAAAATAAATTAAGACAATGTGAAACTTGTACTATTTATTCTTCAAATAAAACAAAAGAGTAAATTGTTATCGCATGACCAACCATTATTTCCCTGGCAAAAGCTAGCTACCGATTTATTTGAATTTAAAGCCAAGAATTTAGCTACCTGTTGTAGATTTTTATTCCAACGCAAAAAAAAATCTCATAACGCACTTAAAATCTATTTTTGCTAGACATGGTATCCCATTACAACTGCTAATGCCGGAGCCACATTATACGGGATGTGCCGTTGATTATCGCGTTGAAGGACGATAACCGTACCACTTACCGCGATAATTTGGTCGGATTTAACTACCGCGATGTTTAAAGCGTTTATGGGCATTGGCGTTGACAAGTATAATGTGGCCCCGGCATAAGTGATGGAGGTAAACCCACCTTACTACTCATTAGATTTGAAAAACTTGCTACACTCCTACCAACTTATCTGTGAAATGGCGAAAATTGGAACTACGGCCGTCATGTTGAAATGTCTTCGATTCTGTCGACGCATGTCATTCGATTGTGTCCACGCATCGACGGTGGCGTCCTCTTTCAGTTCACAGATAAGTTGGTAGGTAGGACTGTACTTGAATGGAATGTTGAACATACGTGTATTGTGTCAAGTCCACAGTTGTCACAGTAAAATGGTCTCGCTGAAGTTTCTGTAAGCCGACGTTCGCACGGACGTAAAAATATCGCGGCGATTTTTTTTTGCGCACTGTATTTTTAACGCTCTGCTTAGCGCCCAAACTTGAAAATACAACAGTGTGTTTTTGCGACGCGCTGAGATGCACTCTGTTGGATTCTCGAAGCTCAACTCAACACCGAGAGTTGAAAATCCCGCCGCGATATTTTTATGTCCGTGCGTACGTCGGCTAAAAATTGTAAAAAAAAACATATTGAGAAAATGTGACGAATCAGGTTCCGATCATGACATAGGATTACTTCATTATAGAAATAGCCCTAGAGGAAATATTGCTTCACCTGCTCAGTTATTAATGTTAAGTTTAAGAAATAAATTACCTAATACAGTAAGAGATTGTAAAATTTTCAGACCACTATGTAAAGAAAAACAATTATTGAAATAAAACAAAATCTTATTACAACAAAAATTGTAAAAAATACCCAACATTTTATATTAAAAATATATTTTAAGACTAACTTTTGTACTTTTTTTCTTTTCTTTTTATTTTGTGTGTTATTTCTTTGCGTCCGTGTTTACCGCAAATAAACGTATTTTCTTTCTTTCTTTCTTTTCTTCCAAATCCAAAAGATTTCATATGGACTAGAGGTACTTTGGTGTCTAAAACTAATTTCCTAGATCAAAATTAAATCAATGAATGAGAATTGTCAAAGATTGTCATGGTACAATTCCAAGTCCAAGTAAAACAAAAAAGTTTAAATCAAAATCATTATGAGTCTAAAATTAAAGTAAAGAAATATTGTATATTTATCTTATTATTTATTTATTTATTTAATACTTCAAACACACAAATGTACAGAGGCGGACTTAATGCCATAGGCATTTTCTACCAGTCAACCACTCATCTTCACTCATGATCATAAGTCAAGTCCTATGTCAAAGTCTAAAGCATGACAAGCAATGATTCTGATTCCATCATAACAGTTGATTCAAATCATTCTGTTGAGTCCGAGAAGGTAATAACATCTTCAGAGTCTGTGCGGAAAGACAATATGCACGGCGTAAAATGGAACTAACATTATGTTTATTAGAAATTTCATCAAAACATTTATTAAGACAGAATCTAAAAAACATTATAATATTCTAACACAGCCTAAAACTAAACGGTGTTGATGTTACAGTCGCCGTTTCTCTTTTACATCGAACTAAACTATCACTAAAATTCCTTAAAAAAAAAAAAAAAATCTTAAAGCAATTTTGCAAAAAAAATCTCTACTGACACAACTAAAATCTAATTTGACAATCGCTACTCCTCTCCACGTTGTACTTGTTTGCCCTACCCCGAGATTTTTTTTAGAGCCGGAGGTGCGCACCGCGCAATCTCAACGTGTTTTACTTGGATAAGCTTAAATCAGAGTGTGAACTCTGACTAGCTATGTACTTTTTCTTTTCTGCAGTATTGTATTTTGTTTTATTTATCTTTCTTTATGTTAATACTTAATATTTTGTTAATAACTAGTCAATACTGTAATATGTTGATTTTAATCATTTTAAAAAATGTTTTACATTATGTTCATTTAACAATTTTCGAAAAATTTTATGTAACTCTCACCACATTATACTCATTCACATTCACACACACAAACACACACTTAATAAATACAAACATAGACAGTTATCTTATTGGGTTAGATGTTTTAATGATATCTATAAAGACTATAAACGAGAGACGTAGTGTCATTCGATGGTTGGCAAAATACAAAGATAATTTAAATTGCACACTAAAATATTATGTTTTGAAAAATGGATGACTTTAACGTGATACTAAATAATGATTTGGATTCTGTTACTGTAGCTCAATCCGCCACTTGTGACATTGAAGACTGCCACTATTTGTTAAAAAATTCTTCGAGTACCCTAAAAATATTAACTCAAAGTATACGTAGTATTAATTGCAACACCCAACTTTCAAACATTACTCGCAAGGTCAAAAGTTGATTGGGATATTATTGTTCTAACCGAATGCTGGTTGCAGCGAAATCCTACCGTTCCTGAATTCGATGGCTATGTTTCTTTCCCTACTCGAAATAATCAAACTCAAAATGAAGGTGTAGTCATTTACAGCAAAAACTCAGAACAGTACAGTATTGATGAACCGGAAATTGTCGACTCAAATTGCCTTATTTTAAAAGTAAACACAACAACTGTAATCGTTGCTGTCTATCGACCACCTAGTCATAAAAATATCGATAACTTTTTAATTTCGCTCAACGATTGTCTAAGCAATCTCGCATCCTTTCAAAATATCATATTAGTTGGCGATATTAATATTGACATTATTGAAAATTCCCAAGATAATAGATCTTATGCATATCTCAACCTTATCGCTTCTCATGGTATGCTTCCAGCTCACACGATTCCTACTCATAGTCGCACGTGCTTGGATCATATTAGGTTGGGGAAAAAGTCTTTTCGTATTATAGTAGGTATGAACTTAAAATGTAATCTCTTTGGCTATACTATTTGTATCTGGCTGGTTTTGGTATCGTTGCAAGTTTAAATTTTAAAGAACATAATTCCAGATTCAAATTAGGAAAATGTGTGATTTTCATTTGTTTTTCGTACTGTCAAGATGAGTGAATCTAATGAAGAAATTCGATACATTTTAAAGTTTTACTACAAAAAAGGTAAAAATGCAACGCAAGCCGCGAAAAAAATTTGCGATGTTTATGGACCCAGTGCAGTGTCTGTGAGAGTAGCACAAATTTGGTTTAAGCGTTTTCAATCCGGAAATTTTGATGTCAAAGATGCACGTCGCTCTGGTCGCCCTATTACGGATAAAATGGATGCCATTTTTGAAAAAGTGGAGCAAGATTTGCATATCAGTAGTTACGGCGTAGCTGAAGAACTGGGAATTGACCACAAAACAGTTTTGGTGCATTTGAAAAAAACTGGGTACACAAAAAAGCTCGATATTTGGGTACCTCACGAACTCACTAAAAGAAACCTAATGAACCGTGTACTGATTTGTGATTCTTTATTACGACGTAATGAAACCGAACCATTTTTGAAGAAGCTGATTACTGGTGATGAAAAGTGGATCACGTATGACAAGAACGTGTGAAAAAAGTCGTGGTCAAAGGCCGGTCAGACTTCACAGACTGTGGCGAAACCCGGATTAACTCTCAACAAGGTGATACTGTGTGTGTGGTGAGATTGGAAGGGCATTATTCATTATGAGCTGTTACCACCAGGCAGGACCATCGATTCTGAACTCTACTGCGAACTACTGATGAGATTAAAGCAAGGAGTTGAGAGAAAGCGGCCGGAATTGTTGTTGGAAGCGGGCGGAAGGAATGTGGTTTTTCATCATGATAACGCTAGACCTCACACATTTTTAGCCACTCAGCAAAAATTAAGAGAGTTTGGCTGGGAGGTGTTAATGCATCCGCCGTATAGTCCTGACCTTGCACCTTCAGATTTCCACCTGTTTCGGTCTCTTCAGAATTCTTTAGGCAGTGTCAGGTTAACATCACGAGAGGACTGCCAAAACCACTTGTCGCGGTATTTTGATCAGAAGTCCCAAAATTTCTATAGCAATGGGATCATGTCCCTACCTACAAGATGGCAAAAAGTTAACGAACAAAATGGTACCTACATACTTTAGATAAATGTAAATAATGTATATTAAAAAATGTTTTGAATTTTCTTAAAAAATGCGAAGAAACTTTTTCCCCAACCTATTATAATGTTAAAGACAAGATTATCAGCGTTCTGTTATGTTGCTCACACTTCGGTTACCGACTACAATAGCGTTATACTATTTTTAGACCGGACAATTAACTATAAATTATTTATTTATTTGGTTCACCAACAATTGTTTACACTGGTTTTGGTTTGTTAGCAAATGAAACAAAAGCAACAAATCATAATAAAGTGTAACAATCACTTATAGGCAAACTCTGCATGCAATTATAAAACGAATAGATGACGCAGGACTTGAAACAGACGTTAAAAGCTTAGATTTTGAAAAGATTTATAGTCTAGCAGATGTTAACGATGCAACCAATTTTTTTATACACTATCTAGGCCAAGCTATAAATGATAACACGAAACTAATAACGACATCTAGACGTAAAATAATTTTGAAGCCTTGGATAACACCGGGCCTACTAAGATGCATGCGAAATCGTGATCAATTACATATTAAAACCTTAAAGAATCCAGATAATGAGGTAGTACTGTGCACTTACAAAAGATACAGGAATTTTTGTAACGATATATTAACGAAAGTCAGACAAAGTTACGAGCAAGATATGATTAAAAAAGCAGGGAAAAACAACTAAAAACATTGGGAAGCAATCAAAAATATAAGTAAAGCCAAACAACAATCCACACAGCTAATTTCAATAGACAATCCCATTAAATCAATTAATGAAGTAAATTCTTTTTTTGCAGATGTAGGTAAAAACTTATCAGAAAAATTACTCTCACAAAATATCAATTTTCCTAATGCAGAGCCCGATCGTCGGCCTACTAATTCTTCTCAAAATTCCTTTGTCCTTCTTCCTACTGATGAAGAAGAAATACGGTCGTTAATTATTAATTTAAAAAAACGAGTGTGCAGTTGGCGTTGATAATATAACTGGATCTTTTTTAAAACGATTTGTTGATATTATTGTTCCTCCACTTACATACCTACATATGCAATCTCGCATTCTCCTCTGGAATATTTCCGCGTGCCTTTAAAAAATCCAAAATTGTACCCATATTCAAGTCCGGAGACAGATACTGTGTCAATAACTATAGACCAATCTCCATATTACCAACGTTATCAAAAATTTTAGAACGATTAATGAACACCAGACTTACTAAATATCTTGAACAGAATTCTCTTTTATCCCCATCACAATTTGGGTTTCGATCTGGCAGGTCAACAACTGAAGCCGTCCACGAACTAACAGATCACATAGTCAACAAACTAGACAATAAAAAAAGACCTTAGCCATTTACCTAGATTTAGCTAAAGCATTTGACACAGTATCTGTTCCAATTTTGATAAATAAATTAGAGAATATGGGAGTAAGAAGTTTACCACTTCAACTATTCATAGACTATTTGTCCGACAGAACACAAACTACTAAAATTGATAGTTGGATTAGCAACGAGCTTCCTAATCAGTACGGCGTTCCACAGGGCAGTATCCTTGGCTCAACATTATTCTTAGTTTATATAAACGACTTATGTGAAATCAAGCTGCAAAACGGTAAAATCATCACTTTCGCCGATGACACTGCCTTGATATTCGATGCTAACACATGGGAAGAGGTTAAAAGTTATGGCCAACAAGGTTTTGATACCGTTTATAAATAGTTACATTCCAATTTACTTACCCTCAATTTCGATAAGACAAAATACATGACATATTCCCTTAAACCCCAGGACCAACCAAATTTTAACTTGAAAGCCCACTCATGTAATTTTATCAACCATTGCTCTTGTCCCGTGTTAATTAAAACTAATTCAATTAAATATCTTGGCATAATCATAGATTGTCGTCTCAGCTTCCAACAACACATTGAAACCCTAGTTAAAAGAATCCGAAAATTAATCTACATATTTAAAAATCTAAGACATATATCTGATACATCAGTTATTAAGACAGTTTACTTTGCACTATGCCAATCTTTGCTAGTATATTGCATTACCACATGCGGCGGTACTTCAAAAACTTATATGATAAATTTAGAGAGAGCCCAAAGAGCTATATTAAAAGTTAGTTGCTTTTTTCCAAGGCTCTTTCAAACTTTAGAACTTTACCAACACTGCCAAGTGCTAACTGTCCGGCAGTTGTTCATACTCATGACAGTACTAAAGAAACATTCAGAACTGCCCATGAATCACGATTTCTTAACACAAAATAGACGATCAAAAAATGTTTGTTCAATCATCCGATTTAACACTGCTTTCTCCAAAAGTTTTTCTGTTTTCTTGGCACTTTTCTTTATAACTCAATTAATAACAAAATATCTATCTACACACATACAAAAGCTATTTGTAAAAGAAAATTACACATTTGGCTTTTAAATCTGGACTACATTGCCACTGAAAATTTATTAAAACCAGTGTCTTAACTCCCACTCATTTACACTCACACTCCTACACTTACAAACATTCATACACTCAACATTCTTCATTTCCATTCTTAATTTTTTGTTAAGCTCATTCTTATTTTATTTTGTTTTGTAGATACCTAAGAACGTATCACTGAATATCTATACAGTGATAATAATACCTACAATAAGTACCAATTTGTATATTTATTATATGTATATATGTATCAGATAATCTATGTACCAGACAATATAATATGTAATTTTCTCCAATTCCATATTTTCATTACAACACAATACTTAATATGCAAATTTATTCATTTTCTTTTAATTTTGTAGGTTCTTATTTTACCTAATTGCGATTTTAGACTTATGTTATGTAATATCTTGACTAACCGTTTTGTAAATTAACATGTCCTATCTAAATGAGCCGGGTGATCTGTAACTCGGGGCCCTCCTACTTCAGACACCTTTCTCTATTTAAGATTGTGCATCTGTACTATCTAGTGCCTGTAATACTGATGTTGAGATAAATAAAGATTTATGATTATGATTATTTTTCACTTTTTGTATGCAAAATATTAAAAATTATTATCTACATGTTGAGTTTTATGGGGTATAAGAGATTTATTATAAAGGGGTCGACATTTTCATTATTTTTGCAATAGGACACGCCGTTTTGCAATGGTGTGAATTTGAGTTCATAAAAATTAATTTTATTCCACACCTTTTTAATCGCGATTAAAAATAGTCAGATTTAGTTACACAATCAAATTCAGAATAGCAAAATCGCCATTTTCACTAAATTAATAACTCAGTGCCATCTGGGTGCTGTCAAACTTAAATAGTTTAAGAGATGTATTGATGATTCTTATGGCAACCCAAACAAAACTTCACACACTGTCAATGTCATAATTGACAGATGATAGATTCTATACATATGTCAAATATGACATAGAGTGATAATGATGGCACTGATAGACCGACGCTCAGAACAATAACTAAAGAATAGAAAGAGTGCTAAAATAGCATCTCAACTCAATATATTTGCTTTAGTTATTGTTCTGAGGACCGAGGCGACCGAGGTAAATACCCTGTGTCAATTTTCACAAGTTTACTATTTTTTTTTGGGGCGTGTTCACTTTAATAACACAGATAATTAGACAGGTTTGTTCGTTTTAGGAGTAAATTCACACTAAAATAAAAAACGATTTTACCCCGAATTGAAGACCTATAAAAAAGTATGTTATAGTTAGAACCATTAGCTTTTGGAATGTCTATACAAATATATTTAACTTATCCATGTTAGAATTATTGAATAATAAAAAACCATTTTCGGTCATGTCCTTTAGTTGATTCCTATGAAACGACGATTTCCCATAGTGACACAATTTAATTTAAAAATATGTATTATTTTGTTAGAGGCGCGTGTTAGAAAGTGGATTGTACACTAACCTTATAGGTATATATATAATATCCACTTAATTAAAAGCTTTGTATGTCAAGATGATTATTAGTTATTTACTGTGTATGAAACTAGTTATGAACATGGTGTGTAAGGAAAGGGTTTCATGAAGAAAAGCACAGAAAGACAAGACTAGGTATTTATTATTTCAATTAGGCTTGTCAATAATTATTTATCTAAGAAAGCTATTTGTCCGTTCGCAAAACTAGATGATAACCATGGAGAAGAACGGACAAGAAACTCCACGGGAACTTTAGTATTTTATCCATACATTTTTACATTAGGATCAGTCTTAATTAGGTATCACATTACCTTATAAATATAGATCAGATCATCATAGATCATTTTTCTCAAAGTTAGCAACTATAACAATAGATAGGAATTGCACAATATCATGAGCAATATTAGTCGTAGTATTATAACACATACAGAACAACATAGTTATCAACAATAATCAAGATATAATATTATCAATCAACTTACATGAACATTGTAGTTAGATCTTTCACAAGATCCAAGAGAATCCATTATACACAGAACTTCTGCTATGCAGCGTGGTGTTTTACATTGGCTTAGCCAATGACGTATTATAACTTTTAGCAACTTAATAATTACGGACATGGGACACCACTCATGGTCTGTCTGTACTGTTTAACAGTTGTAACCAAAAGACTTGGATGATAGGACCTCCTTAGCAGCTTTATATTTACGGCAGACACCAGAGGGTCTTTACCGTACGACAGCTAGCATAACGAGTCCCCCTAATCACTAGTTGGTCATCGCTACACCCCGTCAGGGGGTGCGACTGGCGGTGTCGGGGCGTGGCCCCCTCTCCGCGGTTGCTATGCGTTGGCCCGTCACTACGGGCCCCTCGTTTTGTTGGCCTACTGCGGCCTAAAAGATGATGGGACGCGGATATGCGCGTCCCTGTGAATGGTTGCTATTTCTGTGTCTGTAGGCACGCCACGACGCTGCTAATCAGCGCCGCTTTCTTCACCGTATCCCGGCGGTCAACCCCTACCAGGTGGAACCCCCACCTACATGGGGGAAGCCCAGCAGAAGGCGACCTGCGACAGAGATACGGACTCGACGTTCCTACAGAAGGGGTGAATGGCTCCCGCCCGCCCCACTTTCAGAGCTAGCCGAGCCTGGCACGGGTTAGGGAGACCGTGTAATGGGTGTGTGGGTGACATTGTGTTGTGTGACGTCACCCGGTGTCTACGTGAATCGCGCGCCCGCGCTGCGTCTTCACGCGTGTATTTATGCGCCTGTATAGAGGTGAATGTCTACTGTTTGCTGCGCGACACGCCTAAATTATCCTAGCACGCATCACGCAACAGATGTATGTTATATGTGGAGTCTATTGTCACAAGTGAGCCGCGTGTAAGCTGAGAGCGACTCACTCGGAAGTCCAGTCCGGGGTGGAGTCACACGTCCGCGAGCAGGTCGCGGGGCAAGGGTCTCCTCGCGTCAGGGGGGCGCGTATGCCAGGGCGCAATCTGCTTGATGTGCGGCAGAGCAGACGCGCCGGCACGCGCGAACATCCCCTTCGCGAGGCGCCGCACAAACTCATCCAGGCCCTCAATCCCGAGGTCCCGCTGAATGACGTCGTTCCTCACGAAGCGAGGGGCAGCGACGATAGTGCGCAGCGCGGCACTTTGCTGCGTGCGCAGGAGCTTTCTGTTGGTCTCGCTCGTGAGGGCGAACCATGCAGGGGCGGCGTACGTCAAGAGCGGGCGCACGTACAGTTTGTACACGCCCAGCTTGACGCGCGCCGGGATGCTGGATGAGAGCACTGGTCGCAGGAGGTTGCGGGCGACCCTACCACGCGCGGCGACCGCGCGGACATGTGCCTCCATTGAGAGCCGACGATCTATGGTGACCCCCAGGTACTTGACCCGGGGCGACCACGCGATGTCGGCCCCCTGCAGCTTCAAGGGTGGTGGGAGAGGCGCGGCGCCGGTGACCATCGCCTGCGTCTTACCCACGTTGACAGACAGCCGCCACTTAGACAGCCAGTCGGGGAGGAGGTTCAGCGCGCGCTGCATCTTCACCGCCGCGTACTTCGCATTAAGCGAGGTGGTAATGTACGCGGCGTCATCGGCGTACAGCGCGAGCATGGCTTCAGCGGTTGTGGGGATGTCGTCGGTGTAGCGTGAGTAACACGCCGGCGAAACGCAGCTTCCCTGCGGCACACCGGCGCGCACCGGCCGAGCGCCGGAGAGCGCTCCGTCGACCACCACCCTGAAAGTCCTGTGGGACAGAAAAGCAGAGACCACTTTTACAGAGCAGAGTCCCCCTAATTCGGGGCAGTCCCGTCTTTTATAGTCAAACTATTCCCACCTCTTGGCGCCATTTTAGACCAATCACAGATGGTTATACATAATTGCCAAATAACTTCTAAAATAGGTATTACTTAACAAATCATATATTGCGAGACTGTTTTAAAACATTAAGGGATCATTTAGGAATACAGTTATTGTTTATTTATAATCTAGAAGTAAGATCTGATACGATATTAGTTTCAACCAATCAAGGGTCATGATTTATTTCTGCCAATCACAGGTCGTGACTATTGTTACAAGTTATTTAGAAATAACTTGGTACATAGAAATTGCAATGTAAAATCATGAGAAACATTATTAGTATCATATTAATTATTAATTATTCATTTACAGTATTGTTATTATAATAAAGTCTAAACTTGATTATCAGTAGCCACCATAATTGTCTATTGTGCGACAACTCTACAATCGTTGTTGGTAATACGAGTATTTTAAGTCGCAATATAAACAATTAATATAAAATACATCTTGTAGCGCGGCAACCCCAGGACCATAGGTTTAATAATAATGTTGGTGCCACTGACTTGGGCGACCAATCACGCGCCGCGATTTCTCCCGCGCGCCCCGTTTCTGGCGCGGTTGTGGAGCAGGAGTCCCTCGCGGTCGCAGCGCCGCAAACAGCGCAGTCCAACCTCGATCCTTGTGCAACGCTACGCGTTTCAAGCCGCGCCCGGAAAGCGCCGGCCATCTTAGATCTTTAACTCTCTCATTTCTAGTAATAGTACGATTTCGAGTCTGTTACTCATTTATTTTTCTTGTTTTGTTTGTGTTCTCAAGTGTATTGGTAAATTAAAGTACAGTAAATTTACAAGGACTTTCAATCAGAGGCCCGAACCCCATGCCCGTCGGCTACATTTGGCGTCCCAACAGTAGGGGCCTCTGACGACACGTGCTTGCAAATTTTTTTTTTACGAAGCATTACGACGCAGTCCGCGTCTGTTCTCCAGGAGGAAGGCTTCGGTTACACGTACTTACCTACACGCGGGAACTTCGGAATCTGAAGCGCTACGAGGGCGTTTCCAGCGAATAAAAGTTCGCCACGAGGTTCCGTTTTCGTTGTCAGGATGCCAACGACACCAACGACGATGGTAACAAGAAATAAGAAATCCAAGAAGCAGGGAGAAGATAATGAAGATGAAACAGAAAAGGAAAATGAAACAGAAGAGGAGATGTTCACGTCCATCACCATGGACCAGGGTCAGTTTGCAACTCTGATGCAATCACTGCAGCAGAGTCAGGCAGAGATATTCGCGAGGCTCATCCAAGATGTTAGGACTTCGACACCGGCGCCTACTGAAGTGTCCATGTCAGCGCCCGCCGCGAACTTCTCAAAGTGCACAACTCGATTTAACGGATCGTCCGCTGATGTCGACGGGTTTATCGACGCAATAACAGTGTACAAGAACTGCCTTCAGATATCAGATGATAACGCTGTCAAAGGACTCTCCATGTTGCTAGTAGACTCGGCAGCATTATGGTGGCAGGGTATAAAAACCAGCACCACGTCATGGCCGGATGCTATGCAAAAACTAAAAAGTGCATTCGGAGAGCATCGCCCGCCATTTCGTATATATTTGGAATTGTTTTCATTGCGACAAGGTACGGACAAAACTGATTTATTTATTGCGAAGACGAGAGCGCTTTTATCGAGATTGCCACAAGAAGATCTACGTGAAAAAGTTCAACTGGATATGGTATACGGGCTTCTCGATCGTAGAATAAAAAAGCGGCTCGATCGTAACTCCATAACATCGTTCGACCAGTTACTGCACCGTGCCAGAGCGATCGAAGAATCGTTAGAAGACAGCGCATGCGACAAGACACCGGCACTGACGCCATCGAGCGCCAGTCACCAAGCGGCCGTCGCCGGCGCCCCTTCAACTTCGGCACCAAGTGATAAAAACACTCGCAGCAAAAGACTGTCGTGCAGTTACTGCAAGAAATGGGGACATGAAAAATCGCAGTGTAAAAAGTTAATAAACAATGATAAAAGTGATAACGTAAAAAGTGATAACGGGAAAAGTGATGATAGCGTAAACAAAAATAAAGCTATTCAATGTTATGGGTGCGGTGCCCCTAACGTTATAAAATCGAAGTGTGAAAAGTGCAAATCTAGTTCTCAAAACGCATTCTATTCGGTTACGACAACTAGTGATAGCGTAAATTCAAAAGTGCGCGGTTCCCGTAATCATAGCGTTATCGTGCGCGATGAATGCGCGTCGGGCGAGCCGACAGCCGCAAGCGTCCCGCCACCCGCGCCGGCCCCGCAGAGTACGTGCGGCCGCGCCAAGGTCGCGAGCGGCAGCGCTGCCCGTTGCCTAGCGACCGTCCGTGAGCGTAACGATATCGTTCCTCGCGGTCGGAAGTCGCCGGGCCCGCCTCGCATCGTTCCTGCCAGTACCACAGGTAACCCAGCGTCTTGCAACGCTGGGCGTAACTTAAAACTTTACTGTGATTGTGTTACTGAACTGCAACATACTAACGAGCGTTCTAATGTCGGTAAAAATGTGTGTTATAATTTCATAGGTTATAATAATAATAGAGACACTAAGTTTTCTGTAAATTCAACTGAAACCCGTTCGCAACACGGGCACGTAATTCAATCAGCTGATAACGATTATGTTGCCATATCATGTTGCGTAAACAATAATTCAAATGGTCAGGGTTTATTTAATGTTCAGTGTGATTGTTTATGTTTATGTTGTAATAGTGATAGCGTTGATAAATGTTTAGGATTATGCTCGGTAAATGTTAATAATAAAAATTGTAAGAAACGCCTCGCGTCTGCACAGGGTCGGACTAAGGGAGGTTCAATTAAGGGGGAGCCTAATAATAATAGACCTTTGATGCAAATAGGTATTTTGGGGGAAAATGGGACAGCGTTACTGGACACTGGTGCTAGGGGCTGTATTGCCGGTCACACACTTTTTCGCGTGTTAAAGGAAAAAGGCCATCCTTTGCAACAGTGCACTAGAAACATCCGCCTGGCGGATGGTTGCACGCGCCTGATGGAGGTGCTTGTTGCAGAGGTACAGGTGAAACTTTTTCATAAAATTGTGCCCACCGAGTTTATAATTTTCCCCGAAGCGAAAGATAATGAAACACTTTTAGGTATTGATTTTATTAACAGTGCCGGTCTCGTTATCAATTTTAAGCAGTGCCTTTGGCATTTTTCGGATAGTAGTGATCAAAAGTATAAATTGATTTTGGAAACTTTTTCACCTCGTCAAAATTCGTACGCCGCGATGAATGTTTTACGCGATGACGAGGGTGCAGGTTTAGAGGATCAGGAGCGTGAGGAGCTTGCCCAATTGCTCACGAATTTTCAGGATATGTTTAATTCGATTGGGGAGCCGACTCCATATGGAGAGCATCATATAGATACGGGAAATAATTTGCCGATAGCGACGCCTCCATATCGCCTGACACCTGCAAAGAAGGAGATCATGCAGCAAGAGCTTACCAAAATGTTAGCTGAAGATATTATTGAAGATTGTGAATCTGCATGGGCTGCGCCAGCCCTGCTAGTACCTAAACGTGACGGCAGTTTCCGGTTTTGCGTCGACTATCGAAAGTTAAATTCGATTACGAAGAGTGACGCCTATCCAATGCCTCGTATTGATGAACTGTTGCAATCTACTAAACGTGGACGTTGTCACATGAGTACAATAGATTTGCGATCTGGCTACTGGCAAGTGTCAGTTAAAGAAGAGGATAGGGATAAGACGGCTTTCGTGACCCCTTTCGGAACTTTTCGTTTTAAAAGGATGCCGTTCGGTCTGAAGAACGCGCCGGCTACTTTTCAGCGTCTGATAGACAGAATGCGATCTGGTTCAGCACTAAAGGACGTCACAATACTAGGATATTTAGACGATTTATTAATTATAACGCAGGGGGATTTTTCGAGGCACCTGGAAGACCTGCGAATCGTTTTTGAACAGCTGATGAAGTTCAAATTGCGTGCTAACCGAGAAAAGTGTGTGTTTGCACGAGAGTCGGTTAAATATTTAGGTCATGTGATCTCGCAGGACGGAGTCTCAGCTGATGAAAGGAAAATTCAAGCCATATTAGACATGAAAGAGCCGTCTGCACTGGGACACCTCAGAACATTTATACAAACATGTTCCTGGTTCAGGAAATTTATTCCCAAGTTTTCGGAGGTAGCAGAGCCACTGACAAGATTGACAAGGAAAAATCAACCTTGGATATGGGGACCACAACAGGCTGAAGCGTTCAGTAACTTGAAAAGGCTTTTGACGTCAGCGCCGATCCTCATACAGGCAGACTACTCCAAGCCATTCATCCTGCGCACAGATGCGAGCAACTATGCGATAGGCGCAGTGTTGCTTCAAGGTGAAAAGAATGAAGAACGACCCATTGAATTTGCCAGCCGTTTGTTATCAGCGGCTGAACGGAATTATTCGACCACGGAGCGGGAGGCTCTGGCGGTCGTCTGGGCAGTCGACCGTATGCGGGGTTACATTGATGGTCATCCAGTCGTTATAGCCAGTGATCACCAGCCCTTGAAATGGCTGCTGTCCTTGAAGTCACCTTCTGGTCGTTTAGTGCGTTGGGCACTAAAGCTGCAGGCCTATGACATCCGGTTTGAGTACACTCCCGGAAAGGTAAATGTAGTGGCCGACGCACTCAGCCGCCCTGTCTGTACAGATGAGTCTCGTGAATCCTGTGGAATATGCACTGTCATTATTGATTTACCTACGCGAGATCTCACGGAGCTACGTGCAGCACAAAAATCTGACCCAGATTTAATTAAAATTGTGAAGGAATTAGAGGATATAGAAGAAGTTGCGTCTCGCCGTTGGACAGAACGTGGTTATCTCATGGAACGCGGTATCCTTTATCGCTATAACCCAGATACAGACAACGAGTCGCCGCAATTAGTAATACCTGTAAGCATACGTGAAGGGATTCTAAGAGAATGTCATGATGCTCCAATTGCAGGTCATCCTGGTATAGAGAGAACATACCAGAAAATAGCTCAAAACTATTACTTCCCTGGCATGAGAAGAATTGTAACCGATTATGTAAAATCATGTTCCTCTTGTCAACGCTATAAAGCGACAAATGAAAAGCCACCTGGTCTGATTCAAACACCGATTTTAAACCAGCGCAATGAAGTCTTGGCTATCGACCTATTTGGACCACTGCCAGAGGGCGAAAACGGGGAAAAATGGATCCTGTTAGTGGAAGATACCGCGACAAGATGGGTAGAATTGTATGCTCTCAAAGAAGCAACCTCTGTCGCCTGCGCGAAAGTACTCATAGAAGAGTATTTCCTTCGGTTCGGCTTACCACGTCGCATTATTTCGGACAATGGTGTCCAATTTGTTTCAGCGGTCATGCAGAAATGCATGTTCATTCTCGGCATTACACAAGACTTGATACCCTATTACCACCCAGAAGCCAATCCAGCTGAAAGGAAAAACCGGGATATGAAGACCCAATTGGCCCTGTTGGTTGGTACGGATCACCCTTCATGGCCTAAGCAGCTACCGATAGTACGGTTCAGTATGAACAGCGCGGTCTGTGAAACAACAGGGGTTACTCCTGCATATTTGACGTTTGCACGTGAGCTGAGGTCACCGTTAGAGGTGTACAATGATCCAAGGGCAGTCTTAGAGAAGGATAATTTTGTACCACAGATCACTCCTTACCTGTCAAAATTTTTAAACTCCTTAAGTGAAGTCCGTGATAGAGTAGAAAAACTGCAGGACAGAAGGAAGACTTACGCTGATCGTTCGAGAAGAGTAGGAGAGGATTTTAAAGTAGATGACAAGGTTCTATTGACTACCCATCAGCTGAGCGACGCCAGCAAGTCAAAGACTGCTAAGTTTTTCCCTAAAAGGGATGGGCCATATGTTGTGAAGAAGAAAGTAAGTCCAACAACATACCTAATCGCGTCTGATGATAATCCTGGTGAGATATTGGGCAAATTCCACGCTAATCAGCTCACCCCTTTTCGAGGACGAGTAGATGAACGCGCTCAGCCAATGGAGCCAAAGAAAAAGCGAGGCCGACCTCGTTTACAACCTATTCGTAATGATTTTAATGTAGGGCTAGACCACGATCGAGGGCGTAATCGTGATCTAGAGGGGGAGTATGTAGCGCGGCAACCCCAGGACCATAGGTTTAATAATAATGTTGGTGCCACTGACTTGGGCGACCAATCACGCGCCGCGATTTCTCCCGCGCGCCCCGTTTCTGGCGCGGTTGTGGAGCAGGAGTCCCTCGCGGTCGCAGCGCCGCAAACAGCGCAGTCCAACCTCGATCCTTGTGCAACGCTACGCGTTTCAAGCCGCGCCCGGAAAGCGCCGGCCATCTTAGATCTTTAACTCTCTCATTTCTAGTAATAGTACGATTTCGAGTCTGTTACTCATTTATTTTTCTTGTTTTGTTTGTGTTCTCAAGTGTATTGGTAAATTAAAGTACAGTAAATTTACAAGGACTTTCAATCAGAGGCCCGAACCCCATGCCCGTCGGCTACAATCTGTCTATGAAATATCAATCAAAGAAATGCAAATAACAATGTGTACATTTCTACATATAAAACATTAATTTACGTTTAATAAAATATCACTGAAATGTAACGTTTCCGAACGTCACTATCATCTTTAATCTGAGAAGAGTGATAGCTGACGTTCTATGACTTTGTTTTGATTAATAGGATCAATATCATATTATATTATAAGTATAACATTAATTATTATATTCGTGAAACATTAATTTACGTTTATCAAGTTTATTCAAATGTTACTGAAATGGAACGTTTCCGAACGTCACTGTCATCATTCATTCTGACAGAGTGACACTGACGTTCGTAATAAGATTATCAATAAACTATTCAATTACTTAATTATTCTCCATAAATACGAACAATCGTTAATAATCCAACACGCGCATCATATTTTGATCAAGATACAACCTGACACTGACCTGCAAATTGCAAAAAACGCAAGATTTGAATGTCGCGGGCTACTACTGCGGATCCATCTCAAAGGCCTCAGTAGCCAGGTCATTAAATTACAAAAAAAATGAGTGTCAAGCCCAATATACAAATGTACTCTATGGTCATGCCGTCAAGAGCTGCTGCTGTCATTGTCATTCTGTCAAGTCAAGTATCTATTGTACAATGGAGCTATGTTGGTTCTGTAAATTAAAATCTACTAATCTGTGAATCTTTGATTGATTATTGTATCTCCACCCACTCCAAAAGCAGAAGCCTAGCCTACCAAAGTCCTAACCTAACCTCGGTAGAGAAAAGTTTATTCTCCCTTTACCAGTGTTTAGATTGATATTCTTTTGAGTATATTCTTTGCTAGCACCGTGCAAAATTTTTTTTTTGTTTAAGTTGGTAAATATTCGAGAAAGATATTATGTCCACACAGACAGTGCACACGATATCAATAATAATAAAAGAACTAAAAACCGCTCACGTTATTTAAAGTTCAGAAGATTTAAAGAAGAAGTCGTACTTATTCATATTTTTTGCCAGTAATTTACACTCAGTACTGTTTTAAATATGACAATGGAAAAACTGAAAAAGTGTAGGATATGTTTAGTGGAGAATGTTCAGATGTATGTGGTTGTCAACAAGAACCTGCAGGAGATATATGAGAAGCTGACTGATGTCCCAGTAAGTACATTACCTATGTAAAAATTTAAGGCCTAATAGTTGTCAGTATTCATCTAAAATTCTAAATCAATAGACGTCCACTGCTGGATAGACCTCAAGATCAAGAGTTGCCGCATCACTCGGCCCTGTGCTTCTCGCATTCAGCAAGTTCCTACCAGGTCACCTGTCCACCTCGTGAGAGGCCTACATACTCTTGTGTCTTCGCCGCTCCAGAACCTTATGCCCCAACCTTTTGTACTTTATTACAGTCTATTTATTGGGAGTATTCAAAATAAACAAATAGTCTGAGGGTAGTTTTGTTGCAGTTTGTAACTGAAGACAGTAGACCAATGCTAACTTGTTTCTTCTGCTGCTCTAAACTGAAGCAATGCTACCAATTGCGGAGAAAATGTTTGGAAGCCGAGGAACTGCTTACTCCGATGTTGAATGACGACTATGAGGTGAGGTTCGACATTGAGGGACTTTTAATTATAATTTTAGTATAATGTGGATGTGACCCTTCTGTCAAGATAATATTCTGTAAGAATTTCAGGTTCCTTATTTTCACAAATGTTGTTTGCAATGTTACATTTTAAATACTCCACGTAATACTTCTGTACAACACTTGTAAAGTAAGTGGTGGTGTGATAACAGTCCTGTCTCATGCAGTTAACCCAACACACTGTATAAAACATGGCAGAGTCAATACTTTATATTAATAGGGTTCTGTACCTCAAAAGGAAAAAACGCTACCCTTATAGGATCATTTCGTTGTCCGTCTGTCAGTCTGTCAAGACCCTTTTTCCCAGGAACGTGTAGAGGTATCAAGTTGAAATTAATATCAAACACGTAGGTCTATGGCCTCTTGGAGCTCTAAAAAAATCAAGCTTCTAAGTCCACGCAATAAAAAAATACGGCGATTTTTGCGACATATTTTGATCTCGCAGGTAAATCAAAACCTACAGTGTACTTCCCGTTGACCTAGAATCATGAAATTTGGCAAGTAGCAAGGTCTTGCAGTATAAGTAAAGGAAAAAGTCCTAAAATTGTTTATTTGTAAATTTATCACATATTTTTTTTTTTGGATTACAAACTTAAATCTTTGAGAATTGACCGTGACGTAGGTGCAATGTATGGGAGAACATGTTTTTCAACTACATAACATTGTAGTTATGTTTATATTAGTTTGTTTTTGGGATGAATTATTTGACGGCGCGTCGCCATTGAAATCAAAATGTCAACGTAAGAGTGGCTTTATTGTCTCTGTCAAAGCCACTCTAGCTAAAACACACTTTTTGACGGAACGGCGTCAGCGCACCACGTCTGCGACGAATCGCTTTCCATCGCTTCAATCAAAGTGATTTTTAATAAGATCTGTGAAGATTTAAAGACTAGATAGAGACTATTGTTTTAATATTAGGTTAGTTTGAGTGATAGTGTAATTGTTGAAACCATTAGGTATAACAGTTGATTTTCGGATGTGTTCGGTTTTATTCATCGCCTTATATCCACGCCCTGTGAGATGAGTTCTGATGATGGCCCTCCAGCGCCTTCATATTTTTAACTACGAAACCCTTCATTGTGTGTGGTCCGACACGCACTTGGCCGGTTTTTTTTTAGTATGGCTTGCAACTGTTAGTTGAGCCTAATTTAAATATAGTCCTAATGCATCTTGTTTGGGCTTTGAAAGGTATATCTTTGTATGTTGAATTACCCCAAAAGATGACCCCATATCTTAAATGTAATCAGAAGCATAATTGACCTAACACTATAAACAACTTGTTACAGACAAAACCTCTAATAAACCAAGGTCTGCTAGAGTTTTGCAGTGGGCTTACTGTAACTCCAATAATGCACATAAGTATAGTTGATGAATGTCAAACAGAAAGCATTGCTATCAAAGAAGAATTACTAGCTGTTTGTGATCCCCTGGGCCTGTATGATATTATTGAGCCAAAGAAGGAACATCAAAGTGACGGTACGTTTTAAAGAACAAAAATAAAATAATAATTAACGATTTATTCTAGACTAGCTTTTGCCAGCGGCTTCGCCCGCGTGATGTCGAAAAATATCCCACGGGAACATACTAACGGGAATTCCTTCCTTATTCCTTGTCTACATTATAAAGGGTACCTCTGTGCAAAATTTCAGCTTTCTAGGTCCAAGGGTTTAGGCTGGGCGTTGATGAGTCAGTCAACCAGTCAGTCAGGACTTCTCTTTTTATTTATATAGATCTATTTTATATTGATCAAAAATGCTTTAAACTAATTCAAAGTTTTGATAGTGTTTAGTTTTTAATGGCAGTCGTATCATGTAAAATACTGGTATTCAGCTGCATCTGGTTAAACTGGAAGCCGACCTTAACATAGTTGGGAAAAGGCTAGACTACTATCTGATGATGTTAGTGCTTAGTTTAAAAAACTTAACGGAAACCACAATATTGTAAAATAAAACATACTAATATTATCAGTCTGCCTAGCCTTTTCCCAACTATGTTGGGGTCGGCTTCCAGTCTAACCGGATGCAGCTGAATACCAGTATTTTACATGGAGGGACTGCCTACCTGACCTCCACAACCCAGTGACTGGGTAATACGATACCCCTTGGCAAGACTTGTTGTCAGACTTTCGGGGTTCTGACGACTGGCAAAGATCCATGAATGACAGCCGGGACCAATGGCTTAACGTGCTTTCCGAGGCACGAAGGAGTCTCGGTATGTAAAGATGGTCACCCATCCACGGAACAACCCCGGCAAGCGTAGCTTAACCTGATGGATCGACCCGTGCAGCTGTTATTACTTAGCCACGAGCTCCTCATACTAATATTAAACAAGTAAATACTCTTAACTGTTTTTGTTAACTTACAGAGCTAGAACTGGTAAATTTAGACAATAACTGCATAGATATACCACCGCTCCAGTCTGAAGCTGATTTAGAAGATGACGTGCCTTTGATGGAGTTTAAAACTGAAGTGGAAGAAGCACAAGTATTAACGAAGAAACGAAGAGCCAGGGAGATGAAAAGTAAGTATTAGTTATTTAATCTATAGGTAAGCAAACAGGCCAATGGTTGACCTGATAGCAAGTGATTAGATTTAGAATAAAATATCTTAATATATATAATTCTTCTGTATGTGTTTGTCACCTAACTCCTCCAAAACGGATGGACCAATTTAACAGAAATTTTGTGTGTATATTTCAATGTGTTCCTGGATGGTTTGAAAACACAATTAGACCCGGTAGGTGGCGCTGCAATCGGGATCTAGGATCGTTCAGACAGGACAACGTCTGTCGGGCCCGCTAGTAATAATATTATTCTTTAAGTATCCGATGAAAATGTATATGTGACCGACCAAATCAAATTTCAGGCCAAACCGGTTTATCCTACGTGTGTCAGGATATACTAGTTCAAACCAGGACAATCTAGTGTGACCTAAATACTTTATCCTTAACGAGTTTGGCCTAGGCTAAACTGATGATCAGAGGATACGAAACGGGGCATTATGACAAAAAGGACCTATCAACACGTTGAGAGTCGCATATCCTCTGGCGCTACGGGAAGTACAGCCTCTTCGACCTAGCGTAATAAGGCGCAAGCACCTGTGCTAGTCTCGGCTGCTACGGTTCGCATGGTGCGTGTACCTTATTACAGCGGGCAGAGGTTGCCGTCCCTACGCGCCTCCGCCTCTAAAAACACTCTCGGGGTAGGGCAAACAAGTAGGTGACCTCCAGCCGCCTTAGGGTGAGGCCTGCAGGCAACAGACTAGGGGAGTTTGTTGCCTGAACAGTGAACGCGCGCGCCGTTCTAGAGGGATTGCGGCCGAATATGACCGCTGAGGGTGACGGGGTACGCATGAATACATGCGGGCCGACACCTAGCCGGGGCAGCGTGACGAAATGCGCAAGCACTCCAGCACCCCGGTTAAAGGTAGCAGCAGAACACCGTGTGGTTTTAGTCAGTAAAAGTCTGACAGACCCCTCCACCCGCCCCAGGGTGGAGGACATCCATAAGGATTTCCACACGGTAAAAAAAAAGGTCAGTCAAGTAGGTACCACGTGAAGTCGGAGTTGGTTAACTCGATTTTGTGACAGTGTTTGAACTTAATCTATCCTAAAACTAGTGAGCGCTACTTCCAAAGACTAAGCTGTTAGCTAAACGACTAATTAAGATATGGCTGCGACATACCAGTAATTTACTTATACTCCATTTGCAATAAGATTAAACATTTAAACAAACCTTTTTAAAAGTCCGTTCAACCGATTTTGACTTCTATTCCGTAGGCTTAAGGAAGGCATTAAAGGCAAAAAAGTTGTTTCAATACCAACTGTTTACTGCAGCTGCCATTTGTCATGCCACCAACGTAATAGAAGTCAAAATCGGTTGAACGGACTGTAAAAAAGGTTTGTTGAAATGTCTAATCTTATTTATTGCAAATGGAATATAGTTTAGCCTGTGTTTATTTTGTCACAAGCAACAATTCAATTAATTTAGCCTAGGCCGAACTAGTTAAAGTTAAAATAATTAGGCCAAACTAGATTGTCTTGGGCTAAACTAGATTATCCTGACAATCAATCTGCCTAGCCTTTTACCAACTATGTTGGGGTCGGCTTCCAGTCTAACCGGATGCAGCTGAATACCAGTATTTTACATGGAGCGACTGCCTACCTGACCTCCACAACCCAGTAGCTTGGTAATACGATACCCCCTGGTAAGACTGGTTGTCAGACTTTCGGGTTTCTGACGACCCGTAACGACTGTCAAAGATCCACGAATGACAGCCGGGACCAACGGCTTAACGTGCTTTCCGAGGCACGGAGGAGTCTTGGTATGTAAAGATGGTCACCCATCCACGGAACAACCCCGGCAAGCGTAGCTTAACCTGATGGATCGACCCGTGCGGCTGTTATTACTTAGCCACGAGCTCCTCCTTAGATTATCCTGACACGCGTAGAATAAACTGGTTTGGCCTAGGATAAACTAGTTTAGCCTGAAATTGGGTTTGGCCGGTAACATATACGTAGGTACATTTTTAAGTTCGCGGAATGGAGGGTGAGAAGTGAAAATAAAAATACTAAATTATTTTTCTTTTTCAATATATTCACCTGCTACCCTTATACATTTTTCAGATCTTTCAATTAGCTTATGTATACCTTCATAAAAAAATGCTTTGTCTTTGTCCGAAAAATAAGCTGAAACCGCGTCCTTCACTTCTTCATCAGTTGAAAATTTCTTCACGAAGTTCTTTTTTCAGTTTTGGGAAGAGGTAATAATCACTGGGAGCCAGGTCTGGGCTGCAGGGTGGATGGTCTAAAATATCGAAGCCCACCTTATGCAGGGCAGCCAACGCAACACGGCTCTTGTGAACAGGCGCGTTGTCGTGAAGAAGAAGGACACCTTTGGTCAATTTACCCCTCCTTTTTTCTTTAATGCTTTCTTTCAACCTCTCGAGGATAGAAGTATAGTATTCTCCGGTTATAGAAACGCCTTTATCTTTATAATCGGTCAACAGGATCCCTTCTGAATCCCAAAACACTGTTGCCATGATTTTTCCAGCCGATTGTGACACTTTAAACTTCTTGGGTGGTGGTGTGCCTTTTTTGTGCCACTGCATAGAGTCTTGTTTGGACTCAAGTTCATAATAATGAACCCAAGTTTCATCTCCAGTAACAATTCGACTTAATAGTCCATCCTTATCTTCGTTACAGAGGTCCAAAAACGTGCGAGAACACTCCACGCGGTGTTGTTTTTGAGGCAGCGTGAGCATTCTTGGCACCCATCTTGCACTGACCTTTGTCATGCCAAGATGATCGTGTAGAATTTTGAAAATTGTCGTATCCGATACTCCAACCATTTCTGCAAGCTGTTTCTTCTTTAGTCTGGCATCTTCCAATATTATTTATTCGACTTTTTTAATGATTTCCGGAGTAGTCACCTCGATCGACCGTCCGGGCCGTGGGTCGTCTTCAAGTGAGGTCCTGCCTTGTTTAAAGAGACTGCCACTTGTAAACCATGGTTTTACCCGGGCAAGAGTCCCCGTAAACGGATTCCATATCTTCCAGTATATTTTGAACTGACTTTCCTTGCTTGGTAAGGAACTTTATTACGGCACGGTACTCGATTTTTTCCATAATTCACACTTTCTTCCCAATTGAGTTGTTTGCTTGACGATAGTTCAAAGACTAATGATCCTCAACAGTGAGATGTCGCGACGCCCCGCAAGGGGCGTGGCGTGCGGAACCGGGGCATATGCCCCCTTGCCGCGGAGGCTATACTGCGGCCCGTAACAACGGGCCTCTCATTTTATCTGCCACTGGCAATGGTATGTTTGGACGTGCTGCATTAACACGCCCATGTTAACAGTAGTCTGTATATGTATCCGTAAGCTCGTCACGACATATGCATACTGCCGCTTTCTTCACCGCGTCCCGGCGGTCAACCCCTACCGGGTGGAACACACACCTACATGCATGAAGCCCAGCAGAGAGCGACCAGCGACAGAGACGCGGACTCGACGTTCCTACGGATGGGGTGGATGGCTCCCGCCCGCCCCACTTTCAGAGCTAGCCGAGCCTGGCACGGGTTAGGGAGACCGTGTACTGAGTGTATGGGTGACATTGAACTGTGTGACGTCACCCAGGTATCTTACGCGAGTCGCCGCCCGCACGGCGCCTCAACGTGTGTGTCTCTGCGCCTGTTTAGAGGTGAGTGTCTGTAGTTTGTCACGTGACACGCCTAAATTATCCTAGCACGCATCACGTGACAGCGTATGTAATATGTGGTGAAAGCATTAGTGTCACAAGTGAGCCGCGTGTAGCCGGGAGCGACTCACTTGGAGGTCAATCCGGTGCGGAGATGGGGTCACCGTCCGCAAGTAAATCGCGGGGTAGGGGCCTCGCGTCAGGGGGGCGCGCATGCCACGGCGCTATCTGCTTGACATGGGGCCAAGCAGACGCGTCGGCACGCGCGAACATTCCCTTCGCTAGGCGGCCCACAAACTCCGCTAAACTACGCTGACATACGTCACATTTAAAGGGTTTTTCAGCAGAGTGAATTAGATTATGTCGTGTTAAAGAGTGATTTAACAAGACATAATCGAATACACACTGGTGAAAAACCTTTTAAACGTATGTGAGCGTAGTTTTAGCCAATTCTGTACAAAGTCATATTCTTATGCACACTGGTTTAAAGCCTTATCAGTGTGATATATGTCAGCGTAGTTTTAGTGGTTATAAGGTTAAGGCCCAAATTACATCCGATTTGGGCCTTAACCTTATAATCACTAAAACTACGCTAGAATAGAATAGAATATTTATTTATTCATAAGTTCACATTCAATAAATACTCGTAATAATAAAGTATGAGAGCTGTTTGGACCCTGTTCCCGATACCGGTGGGCTACTATTTTTTATATT
Organism: Cosmia pyralina; assembly: GCA_946251885.1. Classification (NCBI taxonomy): domain Eukaryota; kingdom Metazoa; phylum Arthropoda; class Insecta; order Lepidoptera; family Noctuidae; genus Cosmia; species Cosmia pyralina. The sequence continues at coordinate 11,338,301 of OX276369.1, read as the reverse complement.
TTTAAATGTTTTTTTTTATTTTATGATTTTATAAAAATATTTAAAAATGTAAATAATATGTTTATAAATGAAATAAAGGTAATAATAAGTATGAGAGCTGTATAAGATTATATATGTGGCTTATTACAAAATTGCTTTCTGACAGTTTAGGTATTTTGAAGCACAGTGACAGCTCGTTCGGCTTCACGAGTTCACGACAACAACCAAACGAGTTTGATACTTTTCCTATTATTGAGTTAATAGTAGATTGTTGCATCGAGCGTAAAGTGAGTTATTAATGCACGACTGTTATGTTGGTGCCCGAGCGCGTGCGAGGGCACTAAATTAACACGAGTGCAATAATTACTCACTTTAGCAAGGTGCGTAATCTACTTTTCTTTCAACTACCAATCTACCTACCGTGCTAAAGTATACCTATTCAAAATAAAAACGCAAGTTAATGAAATGTTTAATTCATCTTTTCCTCAAACATTTAAAACTTACAATTATTAAATGTGCAGTTATTAAAAGTGAAATTTACACTTTTACTTGGAACATTTATTCTAGTATTTGTTTGGTTTATTTGTGAATAAAAATTATTATTATCAGAATCAGACGATACAGGTAGACGCGGGCTCAATTTCAAATCATTTCCATGAGAAGTAGACGGACGTGGTGATGTTGACATCACCACGTCCGTCTACTTCTCATGGAAATCCCGGATCAATCGGCGCAAATGAATTGATTCCGTTATGTTTGAGTGATTTTACTTTTATTTTGTACCGATTCCTCTATGCAATCTTCTGATACTTGGTCCGATTTCCATCCACCATGACGCTTGAGCGTAGTCAAATTAGCACCGGAATCAGCTAGCAGCGTCGCTGACGTTCGGCGGAAACATTTTACATCCACGTTGTACTTGGTATTTAACTGTGCTTTTTATCATTGAATTTAAAGACCACAATGAAGATGGTCTCATTTTTTTGGACATCTCGCTGAAATATGTTAAAAACACACTTTCGGACAGTGATTTTACACGTCTTTCGTTTCTCCACTTAACAAAAATTTCATAAGCTTTTAAATATTTATCCCGCGACTTTTGCGGCAAAGGGTTATTAACAATTTCATTTGCAGCTGTTTTTATTTATACTTTCTGGAGTTGAATTCATATCGCAATTGCTGTCTATTACCATTTTTCAAAACTTTTCTTGCTAAAATATGATGTATCAAAGCTTTACAATGGTACAAAATGCGCGTCATTTGTTTTTTTTTTCACCAAGTTGGTTTTATTCAGCCGATTTTTTTTTTCAGCCAGTATCTTTTTGATCTAATGCATACATTTTAAATTAAACTTAATGGAAGACACTAAACCTTAAATAAAAAATAAAAAACAGTGCATTAATGAGATTCCATATAACATTTCTGCACTGTTTTGGTTCTAAGCAAAAAATACGTCCTTTGTGATTGTTTTTGTAGTGATTAATGAGAACATTACTACGCAGTTGAAAGAAAAATTATTTGTTATAATTTTTCTTATTGATTATTACGGTAGTGTGTAAGGCAGTATGATGTATTTATTAAGTTAGAAAAGGCCTGTAAACCCTTTTGGTGGGCGGTATGTTTGGTTAAGAATTGTCGCCTATAGCTACCTGTACAATATACGTTCTAACTACTCATTCAAAGCAGTGTCCAATAAATCTTTGTAGAAACTACACGTCGTTTCATTCAAAACGCAAACAAGCAAACCTCAACCTTATTACCTAAACATATATTACTTGAAATGTTGATAATAATAATAAGTAATTTAATAATCGGGGAGGGACTTAAGGGCCTTACTCTTGTTTTGTACCGTAACACGGTCACTATATAAAGCCAAAGTCAAGTCACTATATAAATTAACGGCTTGGTTAGAAGATTTGAAAAAAATATATGTTTGCTATAGATTGATTGAGTAGCTCGTGGCTAAGTAATAACTGCCGCATGGGTCGATCCATCAGGTTAAACTACGCTTGCCTGGGTTGGTTCGTGGATGGGTGACCATCTTTACATACCGAGACACCTCCGTGCCTCGGAAAGCACGTTAAGCCGTTGGTCCCGGCTGTCATTCGTGGATCTTTGACAGTCGTTAGGGGTAGTCAGAAGCCCGAGTCTTTTTTTTTTTTGTGGATGGGAAATCATCAAATGACTTCTCCCGCTCTGGGCAGAGCGGGAGGGCGTGTCAGACTTTTACTGACTAAAACCCACCCATATTCCTTCAGTTGCCCGTGCCAGGGCCACGGTATCTCTTTCGAACTACCCGCGACCCCGGCGGCATCGGCCCAATTGACCCCGTCACTGCTGACATCTCTTTGAGGCGCGCGTGGAACACAACGCGCCGTCGACCCGGGCCTGGTCCTTACCGGACGGCGAGCTGCCCATTACTCGTCGTCCGCAAGCCCGCGCCTACGGTGGCCGAGAATCGGCGATCGATTCCTGCCGCCCTAGGCGTCTCCTACGGCGGCTAGGGGCGCGAGGGCGTGGCTGTTGCCTCTCCCTCACGCGTTCCGCTTCCTCCTTCGCGAGCATTACTGCTTCGCAGAAGAAGGTGACGGCCTTCCATGCACTGTCGCTCCGCACCATGGCCTGGACCAGGTTTGGACGCGAGAGATCGCCGCCGCCGATCGCCTCCGTGAGAACACGGCGGTGCTGCGCCCAAGCCGGGCAGACCTCCACTGTATGCTCCACCGTGTCCTCCGGGCGATCCACACAATGGTGACACCCGGGCGTTTCCTCCCGCCTTATCCGAAACAGGAACCTCCCGAAACAACCGTGTCCGGTGAGGACCTGCGTCAGGCGGAAGGTGAGGACGCCGTGGCGCCTCTCCAACCACTCCTCAAAGATGGGGCTTATCGCCGCAATTGTGGCGTGCCCAGCACTGGGTTGCGACAATCGCACTCTCCATGTCACCATGAGATCCCGCCGGAGCTCTGTCCGCTGTACCGTGATTTCTCGTGGCAGCGGAGTTTCGCTCCGGCGTTTCGCCTCCTCGCGCCACTCCCACACGTGCGCGAGGACTTTTGCCTCCAGATCCCATGGTGGTAATCCGGCAAAGAGGCTCGCCGCCTCACAGGAGACCGTGCGGTATCCCCGGACTAGCCGGATGGCCATGACCCTCTGGGACGCGTTCAACCGGCGGGCTGGTTGCAGCCTCAGGGAACGCGCCTACACCGGTGCCCCGTAAAGGGCCATGGACCGCACGACACCCGCGTAAAGCCTCCGGCAGGAGGCGTTTGGACCCCCCAGATTGGGCAGGAGCCGCTTCAATGCAGCCCCGGCCCGCTCCAGTCTGGGAGCCCAAGCCTACCTATCCCTCATATATAACCTACCTAACTCCGGGAAAGGGAAGACATCTGAGGAATTGTATTTATAGGTACAGGCTAAGCTCTGGACAAACAAATTGCAAAAATCTAACACCATGTTGTGTCGGTCAAATTAACATCTATGCGTGCCAACGTGCACTCAAAAATAACACATTTATCCAGTCTGAGCCCCATCAAACAAAGCCCGGAGGCAAAAGGATGACGTGCCTCCTGCGATAACAATAATCATATTGTGATCACATCAGTCTCACATCAGTGATGATTCACATCAGCCCAGAAGGGGTTGAACAAACTAAAGAACTCAACATCGTGAATCAGTAATCCATCGGACTGTATGGAGCCAGAGGGAGGAATGTGCCAGGAAGCCAAAATTCTATCACCGCACCTACGTAGGTACATCTTTAAGTTCGCGGAATGGAAGGTGAGAAGTGAAAATAAAAATACTAAATTATTTTTCTTTTTCAATATATTCACCTGCTACCCTTATACATTTTTCAGATCATTCAATTAGCTTATGTATACCTTCATAAAAAAATGCTTTGTCCGTGTCCGAAAAATAAGCTGAAACCGCGTCCTTCACTTCTTCATCAGTTGAAAATTTCTTCCCACGAAGTTCTTTTTTCAATTTCGGGAAGAGGTAATAATCACTGGGAGCCAGGTCTGGGCTGTAGGGTGGATGATCTATAATATCGAAGCCCACCTTATGCAGGGCAGCCAACGCAACACGGCTCTTGTGAACAGGCGCGTTGTCGTGAAGAAGAAGGACACCTTTGGTCAATTTACCCCTCCTTTTTTCTTTAATGCTTTCTTTCAACCTCTCAAGGATAGAAGCAAAGTATTCTCCGGTTATAGAAACGCCTTTATCTTTATAATCGGTCAACAGGATCCCTTCTGAATCCCAAAACACTGTTGCCATGATTTTTCCAGCCGATTGTAACACTTTAAACTTCTTGGGTGGTGGTGTGCCTTTTTTGTGCCACTGCATAGAGTCAAACTCAAACTCAAAGCATTTATTTCAATTAAACCAACTACAGGCACTTTTGAATTGTCAAGCGGTCGGTCAGTCAAAAAGATGAAGCTAGGCGCCCATTCCAAAGCATAGTAGGTACCTATGGAGAAGAACGGGCAAGAAACTCCACGGACACTCTTTTAAATCAAGATATGGTTACAAAATAATATTTACATCATTCATGTTGAAATTTTACATGTGAGAACGATGCAGAACGTTAAAAGCGTCCTTAAAAAAAAAAAAAAACAATTCAAATATTTAAATTAAATTAAAATAAGCCGTGGCCGCTAAGGTATGATCAGCCTTCACTGACAGCGCTTGTTCACGAACCTGACGCATGGATTAGCTAAATGATCCAACACGCGCCACCATCAGCGAGACATTAGAGTGAGCGTCACATACTCTCAGCCGCCAGGGCACATTCAAGTCAAACAAAGACGTACCCAGTAAATGGTAGCTTTAGAGTATGTACATAGTACTCACACATGTGCTATGCAATTATATAATACAAAGGAGATTGAGTCTATACAATGCAATGATAGTCTTACAATCTTCAGCAGCTCCAACAGTATCTTCAAATGTTAATTAATTAGTTGTGGTTGTGGAGCAGGACCAGCATTGAGCCAAGCATTTTTATCAGTTATGTAATCCCCAAACTTATAATATGCCTGCCTGCATAGTGTGCGTTTTATACAAGTTTTGAATTTAGTCTCATTGAGTTGAAGTATGTGTGGAGGTATTTTATTGTAACATTTTAAACAGTATCCCATGAACGACGAGTCTACTTTAGCTAGTCTGAAACCTGGTTGAGCTAATAGGTCCTTTTTTCTAGTACTATAATTATGCCTTTCACCTCTTTTACTAAAAAGTTGTAATTTTTTCCTTACGTACATGATATTTTCGTAGATATATTGACAAGGTACCGTCATGATGTTAATTTCCTTAAACAGTTCCCTTAGAGAATCGCGCTTGCGGAGATTATATATGGCTCTAATGGCTCTTTTCTGCAGAATAAAAATTGACTCGATGTCTGCAGCCCGTCCCCAAAGTAAAATACCGTAAGACATGATACTATGAAAGTAACTAAAATAGACTAGCCGCGCGGTATCTACATCAGTAAATTGACGGATTTTTCTGACAGCATATGCTGCTGAACTTAGCCGTCCTGCAAGTGATGTTAAATGAGGACCCCATTGTAGCCTTGAGTCGAGCGTGATCCCCAAGAAAACGGTTTTATCGACGAATTCTAGTTTCTCTTGATTCAATACTATCTCACAATCACTACTTTTTACATTTGGTAAAGAAAATCTAATGCACTTAGTTTTTTTCCCATTTAATACTAAATTATTAGCAGTGAACCAATTTTGGACCTGCAGTAGGGCGTTATTAACGTCGTCAAAATTTGTATCACGTCTACCTACCTTAAAAATTAAGGAAGTATCGTCAGCAAATAACACCATTTGTGGTTGATTTTTTAATAAATGGAGTAAATCATTAATATACACTAACAAGAGGAAAGGACCCAATATTGAGCCTTGTGGAACACCCATTTTTACATTTAAACCAAGTGAAGTGATACCATTTATTTGAACTTGCTGTTGTCTATCATTTAAATAAGATTTTACTAAACTGAGCGCAAGTTTTCCAAGTCCGTAATGCTCAAGTTTCAAGACTAAGGTTTCGTGATCGACGTGTAAGGTGCTGACGCACACATTTGTAATAGTTCGACGCGGGGCTTGTCGACACGGGCAGTTAGCCTCTCGCCTCGGACTAAGTAGGTCAATGTATCGAATTGAGTAATAAATATCATAACGTGTCTTTACAAGCAGTGTATCATTTATATCCACCACCTGTAGGGGCGTAGGGCTAACTCACACTGGTGACCCCTGTGTTAAGAAAAAAGGTGGTGGAAATATTAAATAGTGACGGACAGTACAGAAAACAGAAAAAAAATGGCGAAATACGACACGGAGGTTGCGGCGGTCTCTCTGACGTCGAAGATCCCTACGTTCTGGAGCGATCAACCCAGGTTGTGGTTCGTACAGTTTGAGGCTGTGGTTGCAAATCAAAAGATGTCAGACGGGGATAAGTACAACATGCTCGTAACGAAACTCGTCAAGGACAACGTGGAGCAGGCAAGTGACGTGTTACTAGCACCACCGGAAACAAAAAGGTACGAGTTATTAAAGAATCGTCTTATGACAGTGTATGAAGAATCAGAGACCAAGCAATTCCAGAGACTGCTATCCGAAATGGAGTTGGGTGATCAAAAACCGTCGAAACTACTCAGGAAAATGAAGGACTTGGCACGGAAGAAATTGCCAGACGAGACACTCCAAATGATGTGGACGGGGCATTTACCGTCGTCCGTCAGAGCGGTACTAGCAGTCAGCGAAATTCAGGAACTAGATAAACTGGCGGAGTTAGCGGACAAAATCATGGAGACGACACGACCTATAGAAGTTGCGGAAGTAGCATCTCAAAAACCAAAGCCACAGGAGCGAGATTTGGCAGCAGAACTGGAGGAACTGCGACTGGAAGTGATACAGCTACGAGGAAGACAGCCATGGCGTGGAACAGGGTGAGGTCGATTCCGCCCACGATCAGGCTCAGGGCGCAGGCAGGGGGCGGTTCCGAAGCGACGCTCCAGTAACGATCCTGATTGGTTGTGTGATTATCATTTTAGGTACGGGCAACGAGCAAATAGATGTCTGGAGCCGTGCGCGTGGAAGAAGACGCAGGGAACGTCGGGAAACTAGCAACAGTGCAAGCGACGGCGGACACCTGCACTGTCACACCCTGTCACCGCCTGTGTATAGCTGATGACGCCAGTGGATTCAGGTACCTAATAGATACGGGAGCAAATGTTTCAGTGATTCCAATTAATAGTAGATTACGGACGTATTCGAAATCTAGTGATTACAAACTGTATGCAGCTAATGGAACGGCTATAGAAACGTATGGCACTAAGACTTTGACTCTAAGTTTAGGATTAAGGCGGGCATTTATGTGGACTTTTGTGGTTGCGAATGTAAGGCAACCAATATTAGGGGCAGATTTTTTAAGTCATCATGGCCTTTTGGTTGATGTAAAAGCTAGGAGACTAATAGACAAAGAAACTAACTTAGACGTAATAGCCTCTGTTGTTTGTTGTAAGGATCAGTCAGTTAAAACCGTCGAGGGCGGTCATGCTTTTGCAGAATTGCTAACTAAATATCCGGAGATAACGAAACCATTGTCTTTTAGAGAAACGCCCCGCCACCCTGTGTTGCATCACATAGAAACAACGGGCCCACCTGTGCATGCCAAGGCGCGCCCGTTGCCGCCCGATAAATATAGAAAGGTTAAAGAAGAATTCCGAATAATGCAGGAAATGGGGATCTGTAGGCCCTCCAAAAGTCCGTGGGCTAGCCCACTCCATGTTGTTCCCAAGAAAAATGGCGAGTTGCGACCGTGCGGGGATTACAGGAAGTTAAACACGGTTACTAAACCGGATAGGTACCCAATACCCAGACTTCATGATTTTACATATTTGCTAGCCAACAAAAAGATATTTACAAGAATAGACGTAAATAGGGCGTATCATTGCATAGCAATTAATCCGGAGGACATCGAAAAAACCGCGATAATTACACCATTCGGGCTATTTGAATTTCCCCGCATGACGTTCGGTCTATGTAACGCAGCGCAGTCATTTCAAAGGTTTATGGATCAGACGGTTTTAAAAGATTTAAGTAATGTTTTTTGTTACATAGATGATGTAATAATAGCTAGCGCCACGAGGGCGGAACATGAAGCAGACTTAGAAAAAGTTTTCAAGCGTTTCAATGACTATGGGGTGACTATTAACCTATCTAAAAGTAGTTTCGGACAAGAGAGCGTCGAATTTCTGGGGTTCGAGGTATCCACGCAGGGCATCAGGCCACTAAAAGAGAAAGTAGAAGCAATTTCGAAATATCCCAAGCCAAAAACGGTAGAACAATTAAGACGTTTTCTAGGGATGGTAAATTTTTATAGGACGCACATTCCAGGGGCAGTCAAATCGCAGAGAATATTAAATCAATATTTAAAAGGCGCAAAGAAACGGGACAAATCACTCATACAATGGTCAACGGAAGCTGACGAGGCATTCTTGCAATGTAAAACATGCTTACAGAATGCGGTCACATTATCGCACCCATTGCCAAACACAACGCTAGCGCTTATGACTGACGCGTCGGATACATGTGTGGGTGCAGTTTTGCAACAACGTAGCAACAACGAATGGTTACCTATAGGCTATTTTTCAAAGGCAATGAGTCAGACAGAACAAAAATACTCAGCGTACGATAGGGAATTATTAGCGATATACTTAGCGATCCAATATTTTCAGAATCAGGTGGAAGGCAGACAACTGATAGTTTATACTGATCACAAGCCAATAACCTTTGCGTTCACAAAAAGCAACTCCGGTAAAGAAATACCTAGGCGGACACGGCAGCTGGCATATGTTAGTGAATTTACAACAGATATAAGACACATCAACGGGTCCGAGAACCCAGTAGCAGACGCCTTATCGCGATTAGAAACAATATATTGCCCACAGGCGATTGATTACTCAGAATTAGCTGAAGCTCAGGCAAAGGATAGTTACTTGTTAAGGCCAACAAATAATAGTAATGTCGTTATTAAGGAAATTGAGGTACCGCAAACAGGCGGGAAAACAATTTCCTGTGAAATATCTACCAAGAACGCGAGACCGTACTTACCAGAAAGTTTAAGAAAAAAGGCGTTCGATGCGACACACAACATAAGCCATCCAGGCATTCGAACCACGCGCAAATTAATGCAGGATAAATTCTTTTGGCCAAATATGAATCGAGATGTAGGGCAATGGGCAAAAACTTGTGTACATTGCCAACGCAGTAAGGTCATTCGGCATACGAACTCGGAATTAGAGAATTTCACTAATTGCGATCGATTTGAACACATCCATGTGGACATTGTAGGTCCACTGACTACTACAGAAGAAGGGTTTAGGTATTTAGTAACGATAGTAGATAGGCGCACACGATGGCCAGAGGCGTTTCCTATCAAGGACATCACGGCAGAAACGGTAGCTAAAATAGTTTATGAAGGGTGGATCGCACGTTTTGGGTGCCCGGTAAAAATGACGTGCGACCAAGGCAGACAGTTCGAAAGCGCATTATTCATGTCACTATTAAAAATGTTAGGTATACACAAAAGTAGAACTACACCATATCATCCACAGTCCAATGGGGCAGTAGAAAGATGGCACAGATCGCTGAAAGTAGCATTAACGGCAAGATTAAATTCGATTACATCATCATGGGTTACCGAGTTACCAACAGTCGTGCTAGGTCTTAGGTCAGCATTACGCTCGGACAATGGTATAAGCGCGGCGGAAATGGTGTATGGTCAAACGATAAGAATGCCAGCGGATTTCTACGTAGAGAATAATAAAGGTGGTTATACGTCCGATTATGAATGTGTCAACAGGATACGTCAGGCGATTAAGGAATTAAAACCGGTACCGATAGGATATAAGAACACTAAAAGCTTGTTTGTGCACCCAGATCTACCAAAAACGGAGTTTGTATTTATTAGAAATGATACAGTAAGGAAACCATTACAGCCTAATTATGATGGTCCGTTTCGAGTATTACAAAGAAAAGATAAAGTATATACGATACAGTTGCCAAATAGACAGACTAACATTTCGATAGATAGACTTAAACCGGCGTATTTAGTAAACCAAGAAATAAACGAAAGTACTAGCAGTAATAATGAGGAAATCGCCCGTAGCGTGTCACCGATACCACGCGTTACACGTTCCGGCCGGGTCAGCAAAAAACCTGTGCGATTCATGTAGGTACACAGGTCATTCACAGTAAGGTAAAGCGCGAACACAGTAAAGAATAGGAGCAAAAATGGGTAACACTCAGAGTCCCAATAACCCCCACGAACAAATTGTCATGACCCAGGCGAAGATAATTACGAACCAAACAGAAGTGACTGACAAGTTAGACAAATTTGGGCTTATAGTACTGGGAATTTTGGGAATCATAATAATAGTCATAGTGATCATGGCATGTACCAGGTGCCAAACAAGCATTAAGAATTGGTTATATAAGCAAGTTGCGCGTAATGTGGATCGTAACATGAAGGAGCAAAGGCGAATGGGTACGTCTCAAGTGGACATAGAATAATACAACAATAAGCAGAAGTGACAATAATAACACAGTGTCAATAGGAATGACGGTTTCGGAAGCATGTTACAACAACCAAAAACCATGACGACGTTTAAGACAAAAGTGCAATTGTGAGTACCAGATGTGTTTATGATGTAATAGTATGTACCATTAGGCAGTATAATGAATGTATGTTGTTGGCGTTGTCATAATGGGTACTGCAGGCCCTAAGCGGTGATAATTTGAGTATAGCAGAGTATACCATTATGGCAACTACCCTTAAGTAAAAACAAACGCAAATAATGTCTAAATGTAATAGACAACATACGGTCCAATAAATGACCTTTTAGGTTTAGAGTTATGAATAGTAAGATCATGGGTATTTTGTTAATTAAGGCATAGAAATAAGATGTAAAATATTAGTATGTCCGTTGTTATGTTAAATATGTGACCATTATTGATATCAGTTAATTAGAGAACAGTAAAACAGCTTAGAGTTCTACAGAAAATAAAAACAATGTTGATCTATGACAATACTTTAATGATAAGCCAGTACAAAGTAACTATGCAACAAAGAAGCATGTAATCATAAACAGAGAATTATATTGTACAACTAAGAACACAAACATAAAATAAATTGTAAGTAAAAACCAAAAACATGGAAAATAGTAAATAAGTGTAATATATGATTTATGTAATACAAAAATTAAAAAAAAACGGGGGGGAATGATGTAAGGTGCTGACGCACACATTTGTAATAGTTCGACGCGGGGCTTGTCGACACGGGCAGTTAGCCTCTCGCCTCGGACTAAGTAGGTCAATGTATCGAATTGAGTAATAAATATCATAACGTGTCTTTACAAGCAGTGTATCATTTATATCCACCACCTGTAGGGGCGTAGGGCTAACTCACAGACGCAATCAAATGCCTTGGAGAGGTCACAAAAAATTCCTATGGCGTTTTGGGCCTCTTCCCACGCGTTAAAAATGTGTTTTAATAAGGTTACACCGGCGTCGGTCGTACAACGTCCTTTGGTGAAACCAAACTGTTGATCGTGAAGTATTTTATTCGTGTTAAAATGATTGAGCATTTGATTAAGCATTACTTTTTCAAAAACCTTGCTGAAAACTGGCAACACGGATACGGGTCTATAATTATTTGTGTCCTTACTGTCCCCGGATTTAAAAAGTGGTATTACCTTACTGTATTTCATTAAATCCGGGAAAACTCCTTGATCCACACACAAATTAAATATTAAGGTTAAGTAAGGCGCTATAGTCTCAATTATGGAGGTACAGACTTTAATGGACATTCCCCAAAGATCTTCGGTCGGTTTGATCTTAATTTGCTTAAAAGCTTTTATTACTGTTATGGGGTTAATGTGCTTAAAGTTAAATTCAATCGGGCAGGCCGAAACGTTCGCCTTTACTAAATCAAAAGAGAGTGAGGGCGAGGAGTTTAATATTTCAGTAGTTTTAACTGGGATACTGGTAAAGAAATTTACAAATTCTTGAGCAACTTCTTTACTATCGCAAATGAGACCACATAACGTCTCCAGTATGTAATCAAAATTATGCTTTTTGATCCTGTTAGTTTCATTATTGATAATTTTCCAAACTGTCTTAATTTTATTCTCTGCTGATTTAACCTTGTTGCTAATGTATAAAGCTTTAGCTGCCTTACAAGTATTCTTAAAAAATTCTAGAGTAAGTACTCGTAGAAACATACTTACTAAAAGATTCCGTGTTAATATAAGGCTTAAGGCCATACAGCTCGAAAAGTCTTTCCCTACTTTTCCTGAGTCCTCTAGTTGCCCAGTCACTAAATAAAAACTTAGGGCTTATAGTTTTTGTGATCTTCTTAAAAGATTTATCGAACTCTGTTTGGACTACCGAAAAGAATTCTTCATACAAAATATTAACATTGTTCATTGTTAGTTCTTGATCATTTAACTTACCAATTAAAGTGCTATTAAATCTTCTTCTTCTTTTTCTTCTTCGAGTCTTGTTTCGACTCAGGTTCATAATGATGAACCCAAGTTTCATCTCCAGTAACAATTCGACTTGATAGCCCATCCTTATCTTCGTTACAGAGGTCCAAAAACGTGCGAGAACACTCCACGTGGTGTTGTTTTTGAGGCGGCTTGAGCATTCTTGGCACCCATCTTGCACTGACCTTTGTCATGCCAAGATGATCGTGTAGAATTTTGAAAATTGTCGCATCCGATACTCCAACCATTTCTGCAAGCTGTTTCTTCTTTAGTCTGGCATCTTCCAATATTATTTATTCGACTTTTTTAATGATTTCCGGAGTAGTCACCTCGATCGACCGTCCGGGCCGTGGGTCGTCTTCAAGTGAGGTCCTGCCTTGTTTAAAGAGACTGTGCCACTTGTAAACCATGGTTTTACCCGGGCAAGAGTCCCCGTAAACGGATTCCATATCTTCCAGTATATTTTAAACTGACTTTCCTTGCTTGGTAAGGAACTTTATTACGGTACGGTACTCGATTTTTTCCATACTTCACACTTTCTTCCCAATTGAGTTGTTTGCTTGACGATAGTTCAAAGACTAATGATCCAATTAAGATAAAACCTGGTATTTATACTAATATTGAGTGGCTGAAGTTGTGGACATCCCGATAATGACCTATTGTTATCCCCTCCCCCCCATTCCGCGAACTTAAAAACGCCCCCTCGTATCTCGTGATCAATCTCCAGCCATTTCAAAAAAAATATCGCGCAAAGTCAACACTGAACCCCTCACGTATTACTAATGGTCCACATTGACCAAACTGTGAATCCTTAAATATAAACTGCACCAATTGTGTCAACTCAACACACTTTGCAAGGACTATGTCCCGTCTGTCGAGCTGTCGCTGCACCCCCGTAAGGGGGTGCGGCAGGCGGTCACGGGGCATAGCCCCTCTCCCGCGGGCGCCATACGTTGGCCCGTAACTACGGGCCCCTCATTTTGATGGCCTACTGCGGCCTAACAGATGATGGGACGCGAATATGCGCGTCCCTGTGAATGATTGCTATATCTGTGTCTGTAGGCACGCCACGACGCTGCTAATCAGCGCCGCTTTCTTCACCGTATCCCGGCGGTCAACCCCTACCAGGTGGAACCCCCACCTACATGAGGGAAGCCCAGCAGAAGGCGACCTGCGACAGAGATACGGACTCGACGTTCCTACAGAAGGGATGAGTGGCTCCCGCCCGCCCCACTTTCAGAGCTAGCCGAGCCTGGCACGGGTTAGGGAGACCGTGTAATGGGTGTATGGGTGGCATTGTACTGTGTGACGCCACCAAGTGTCTACGCGAATCGCACGCCCACGCTGCGCCTTCGCGTGTGTTTTTACATGCCTGTATAGAGGTGAATGTCTGATGTTTGCTACGCGACACGCCTAAATTATCCTAGCACGCGCCACGCAACAGATGTATGTATGTGTAGAGTCTATTGTCACAGGTGAGCCGCGTGTAAACTGAGAGCGACTCACTAGGAAGTCCAGTCCGGGGATGGAGTCACTCGTCCGCGATCAGGTCGCGGGGCAAAGGTCTTCTCGCGTCAGGGGGGCGCGTATGCCAGGGCGCAATCTGTTTGACATGGGGCCACTCAGATGCGCCGGCACGCGCGAACATCCCCTTCGCGAGGCGCCGCACAAACTCGTCCAGGCTCTCGATCCCGAGGTCCCGCTGCATGACATCGTTCCTCACGAAGCGAGGGGCGGCTAGTATTGTCCGCAGCGTCAGACTCTGCTGCGCGCGGAGGAGCCTGCGGCTGGTCTCGCTCGTGAGGGCGAACCATGCAGGGGCGGCGTACGTCAATATTGGGCGTATGTAGATCTTGTACACGCCCAACTTGACGCGCACCGGAATGCGGGATGAGAGCACCGGTCGCAGGAGGTTGCGGGCGACCCTACCTTGCGCGGCGATCGCGCGGACATGTGACTCCATTGAGAGCCGTCGGTCGATGGTGACCCCCAAGTACTTGACCCGGGGCGACCACTCGACGTCGGCTCCCTGCAGCTTCAAGGGTGGCGGGAGAGGCGCGGCACCGGAGACCAGCGCCTGCGTCTTACCCACGTTAACCGACAACCGCCATTTGGACAGCCATTCGGGAAGCATTTCGAGCGCGCGCTGCATCTTGACCGCCGCGTGCCTCGCATTAAGCGAAGTAGTGATGCACGCGGCGTCGTCAGCGTACAGCGCGAGCATGGCCTCTGAAGTTGTGAGGATGTCGTCGGTATAACGCGAGTAACACGCCGGTGAAACGCAGCTCCCCTGCGGCACACCGGCGCGCACCGGGCGAGCGCTAGATAGCGCCCCGTCGACCACCACCCTGAAAGTCCTGTTTGAGAGAAAGCTAGAAACCACCATTACAACGCGACGGGGCGCGTCCGAGGTGGCCAGTTTGTAAACTAGGCTCTCGTGCCACACGCGGTCGAAGGCCTTCTCCATGTCGAGGAATACTGCAACCGCGCATTACTTTTTGTTCATCGCCGCCGAGATGTGGTGCAGTACCCTCGACAGCTGAAGCGTCGTACTATGTTCCGACCGAAACCCAAACTGTTCCGGTCGTGGTGGGATGTGTGGCTGGAGATGTCGCAGCAGGAGCGCCTCGAACACCTTGGAGACTGTTGGTAGAAGAGTGATCGGCCGATAACTCTCCGGCTTCAGAGTGTCTTTTCTCGCCTTGGGCAGCATAACAACGCGCCCCTCCTTCCACGAAGCGGGAAAAGCCCCCGTGCGCAGTATCGCCGTGAACAGGCGCGCCAGTGCCGCTACCATACGGAACGGCAAGTGGCGCAGCACTGTGTTGGAGATACCGTCGGCACCAGGGGCCTTCCTGGGCTTCGTTCTCAGGATGGCGCGTCTGACTGCACCCGGCGAGAAGAAGATAGGGTCTTCATCGGGAGCTATCGGCGTTGCGAAGTAGTCTCCCAGGTGTTTCTCGACTGCCGCGACATGTTCATGGTCGCTAGTCGGGTTCGGTCGGAACTGACGCTCCAGGTGTTCTGCGAAGACCTCCGCCCGGTCCTCCGATACATATTTCAGCGCCCCGTCGCTATTGAGTAGAGGACGCACCGGGGCTGGGGTATTCGATAGCTGGCGGCAGAGCTTATGTACTGACGGCCAACTGTCCGTCGTAGCATCTATGCGTTCCTCCCAGCCCGCGGCGGTGTGAGCCTGTAACTCGGCCTTTACCTTCTCCGCGAGACGGTTGAGTGCAGTCTTCAGTGTTGGACATCTAAGTTGTTGCCACTGCTTGCGAAGGCGCCTCTTCTCGGCGATTAGAGACATAATCCGCGCCGGCAGGGGCGGCAGTAGCCCTCTCCCCTGCGGCTGCGTCGTCGTCGCCGCTTTCAGGGCGCTCTGTATGCAAGCAGTGACCTCGTCCGCAGTCCGATCTACGTCCGCGGCGGTAGCAATAGGCCGAGTCGGCGTGGTGGCTTCTAGCTTCTCAGCGAACTCCGTCCAGTCCGTTAATTGACGTGGCGCTATGGGCTTCAATCGGGTCGGCATACCCGATAAGACGACGAGTACCGGCTGATGGTCTGACTGTAACTCGTCGTCTATCAATTGCTGCGCGGCCTGGCAGCGTAGCCCCCGGTGTACTACGATGTCCAGCACGTCCGGAGAGTGCTGCCAATGGTCCGGGTAGTGGGTGGGTGTCTCAGGGCCGGACACCGTGTACCCGAAGGCTTCCGCGTCCGCGAAGAGCCGTCTCCCCTCGCTGTTCTGGAGCAGTGAGTTCCACGCTGGGTGCTTGCAGTTTAAGTCCCCGGCGAGGATGGTAGCATGCTGCGACGCGTGCAGTAGGGCCCGCAACTCGGTAAGATCGAGGCGGGCCGAGGGCGGCTTGTAGCACGCGTAGATGTTGATGTCCTCGCCGGCCACGTGCAGCTGCACACCCAGCGCGTATAGCGTAATAGTCCAATATGTTCTCTTGGTTCTCCAGCACCCTAATTGCGAAACACAGTTTGTTTCGGAAATAGATTCCCAATTTAAACAAACTCCTGTCGGTTCTGGCTTCCATATTTGGAATTGTGAAAAAAAAATTCAATTCATTAGAATTGTATAGAGATGTACTAACCAATTGCTCATAATCTGTAACGTTGAAGCGTTTTGTTTCATCATATTGGAAATATTTGTTTCCGAACTATTGTGCTATATGAACATCCAATATGGATCTTCTATAAAAATCATTGAAGGTACCTAAGCTTTTTATTTATTTATTTCATTTGGGAAAACAAACAGTAGTATACTAATCATAAACAGTGTTGTGTTAAAATTAGAACTTTACAAATATACTACCCACAACATTTTCCACAGATTACTACATTATAATAGGTATTTACCTATGAAATTGCCGTTTTGTATGAAAAAATTTAAACGAATTTTTTTAATGCATTTTTTATTTGTATTAATCGAAGTAATCACCCATGCAATCAATGCATCTTTGCCAACGCAGTGGCAGTTTATTGATGCCCTTCTTAAAGAAATCAGCTGGACGGGAGGCAACAAATTCTACAAAGGCATTTTGTACTGCCTCTCGGGTATTGATTTTTTTCCCGCCAAGAAGTTATCCAAATTCTGGAAAAAGTAGTAGTCTGTAGGCGCAAGGTCTGGTGAGTAGGGCGGATGACGGAGAGCTTCCAACCCCAGTTCTTGCAACTTGGAGACCGTCTGCTGTGCAGTATGAGGTCGCGCGTTGTCGTGCAGGAGCAGCGGAGACGAGCGATTGACCAATGCTGGTTGGAGATGTGCCAGCTTCTCCATCATTGTGTTCAGTTCTTCACAGTACACATCTGAAGTAATGCTCACCCCGTTTGGTAAGAAGCTGTGATGAATCACACCGGCGCTAGACCACCAAACAGTGACCATCACTTTTCTAGGGGTAAGTTTTCGTTTAGGGCATTGTTTAGGTGCTGAACCAGGATCCAACCAACTTGCTGAGCGCTTGCGGTTATCAAACAGAATCCATTTTTCATCGCAGGTAACAATGTGGTTCAAAATTCCTTCATTTGTGTGTGTTGATCAGTGCAAGGCACGTCTCGACGCGTACTTCGCGCTGGCGATCATTGAGTTCGTGGGGCATCCATTTGTCAAGCTTTTTTACATTGCCAATTTGACGCAAATGGACCAATATTGTTTTGACGCTAACGTCGAAAGCTGCTGCTAATTCAGCCGTAGATTGTGTATCATCAGCTTCCACAATCGCCTTTAATTCGTCATTGTCGACCAAAGTCTTCGGACGACCGCGAGGTTTATTTTTCAGGTCGAAATTTCCAGAACGGAAGCGAGCAAACCAATAACAAGTGGTGCGTTGGTTTGTAGTGTTAGCTCCGTAAACGTCGTTGATGTTGCGTGCCGCTTGTGCCGCGTTGCTGCCACGACGGTACTCATATTCCATAATTACTCGAATTTTTAACGTATTCATGATGACGAAAAAGATTGAAATGCGATGAAAATGTAACACTAATCAATAAACAAATGACTACTTTTGGGAAAAAAAATCCGTGTTTTTAAAATAAAATTAATTTGAAATTAGAATTCTTAGCCAAACAAAAATTATTTTGATTTGAAATGGCCAGTACTGCAGAACGGCAATTTCATAGGTAAAGACCTAATATAATAAAAACAAGCTATTAGCAAACGTTAACTGTACCTACTGTACGGTAACTGTGTGTTTTTTGACACATATTTAAGAAACAAGCGTAGCAACTTACTAGGGGAGACAGGACACTTGATCCCTCGGGAGACTTGCTCCCCAGGCCATAACTAAAAAACTAATAATCACATTAGTGAACTTTCTACATAGTCAAATAAAATAGTCACATCATATATTTTATGTATGCCCAACTGTTTTAAAGCAAGCCATACGGGTCGATCTATCAAGTTAAGCTACGCTTGTCAGGATTGGTCTGTGGATGGGTGACCCATTTTTATATACCGAGATTCCTCCGTGCCTTGGAGAGCATGTTAAGCTGTTGGTCCCGGCTGTCATTTAAGGATCTTTGGCAGTTGTTACGGGTCGTCAGAAGCCCGAAAGTCTGACAACCAGACTTACCAAGGGGTATTGCATTACCCAGTAACTGGGTTGTGGAGGTCAGATAGGCAGTCACTCTATGTAAATACTGGTATTCATCGGCATCTAGTTAGACTGGAAGCTGACCCCAACATAGTTGAGAAAAGGCTTGGCAGATTTATATCTAACTAATGTTTACCGTACTAATTTAGTGTTACAGTTAAATAAAAATATCTGGAGACTGAAAAATCAGATCCTGAAGAAACTAAACAACCGGCAGCAATGACTAGGCCGGTGACTTTTGTCCAGCCATGGGCTGATGAAGGCCTAGTTTGCTACATTTGTTTTAAAACTGTAGGAGAGTTCCCGGGGTGGTTGGCAGCATAAATGATGTCGCCCATTGCTGCTATTTACTTGACATCACTGCACAGCTCCTCTGCAACTACTTCAGTTTCCAAGTACAAAAGTAGAAACGAAGATTTTTCATAAAATATTGTCATCACAACAGCAATATAAAGACTGCATATGATATTGTGATAATTGATAAATGTAAACTTTAATAATTATAGTGTTTCATTATGAACTATGAAGGTATAAATAAAAATAACTTGTTATGAAGTATTTAAGAATTGAGTAAGTACCTAGTACTTACTATGTTTTTTTTAAATAAAGAAGTGATTATTCTAGTGATACTATTTAGAAAAGTGGTGTTTAGCAAAATTAACTGTCATTCATTACTTTTATTTTCAAGCATTAGGTTGCTTAGCTTGGGGCTAGATGGCGTTGTGTGATATGTCTAAAAACATATTTATTTTTATTTTTTATTTATTTATTAGGTATAGATCAATAGGTAGAAATAAAATATGGTAAACAAAAGAACTGTTTTATTTATATCATTACAATTACAACCACTGACAAGAGCATTTAGTATTTGGACATGAGGCAAAAAGAAATTGGAACAAATATTTATAACGTATGCATTGGTGGAACTTGGTATTCTAAAGTTTTCCTGTGGAAGTCATCATGGATTATTTATGTACTGCTTGGATTATATAAGTACTGGTTCTTGAATAGTGATTTTAAAGTGGGGCGGGCGGGAGCCACTCACCCCTTCTGTAGGAACGTCGAGTCCGTATCTCTGTCGCAGGTCGCCTTCTGCTGGGCTTCCCTCATGTAGGTGGGGGTTCCACCTGGTAGGGGTTGACCGCCGGGATACGGTGAAGAAAGCGGCGCTGGCTAGCAGCGTCGTGGCGTGCCTACAGACACAGATATAGCAATCACTCACAGGGACGCGCATATCCGCGTCCCATCATCCTTTAGGCCGCAGTAGGCCGATCTAATGAGGGGCCCGTAGTGACGGGCCAACGTATAGCTGCTGCGGAGAGGGGGCCACGCCCCGGCACCGCCAGTCGCACCCCCCTGACGGGGTGTAGCGATGTCCAACTAGTGATTTTAGTAGAAAACTGGTTGTTACTGCTCTTAGACTCAGATCTGGACACATTCCATGCAAAAAATTTGCCTCCATGATGAAGAAAATCGCTTCACCTAATTGTGAGGAATGCGGAGTTGTTGAGGACCTACAACATTTATTGATGGAATGTGTCCAATATGAGTCAAGTAGAAATAATTTAGTAAGGTCCCTGGATTTGAACAGAACTGATGTAGGCATGTTCCATACAATTCTATCCCAACCAAATGGCGACGATCCTTCCTTCCACTTGACACCACCAAAACGACACCACCGGTGGTGACGTATGGAATCTCTAGTCCATATGACACCACCGACTATTAGTGAGGTTACATACAAAGTTGTTGATATGAAAACTCCAATTAAGTTCAAGCAGTTTCATTAATGAGGTACGTCATTTGACAAAGTTTATATTTATCTGTCACTCAAATGGTCATCTTGACATTGTTCATTGCAATTTGCATATTATTGTCTTTCCGTCCTAATCTTTTAATTTTTCAACTAGTTCGTAACTAGCACGTAACAACAATTGTGGACATGCTGGAAGACTAGTTTTCCGGTCCGTTCTTTAATACCTACATAGGTAACTACTTACTTCACTTAAATAAAAAAAAAATATTTTATTAACTCTGTTTTATTAATTATCGTTTAACTATAGATAACTTAAAAAAATGAATTGGGAGCTCTTTGTCAAAAACACGCGTTTTTGGACATCACTAGGGTGGTGTCATATGGACTAGAGATTCCATACGACACCACCGGTGGTGTCGTTTTGTTGGTGTCAAGTGGAAGGAAGGGCGACGATGCGAAGCGTTTGTTCAAATTCATGGCCCACGTCTTGTGAAAGTACCTACAATTGTTTAGGATACGATGGGACTGACATGCGCTATGCATAAAAGCCCCTATAAACAAAGAAAGAAAAAAAAAAAACTATTGTCTCGTACAAACGGATGTGTCGATGTTGGGAAAAAGAGAAAAAAAAGTCGGACCGCGCTCGCTCGTACAGGGTGTTTCAAACTACGTCATGCGTCATAATATACATATAATATTAAAAAAAACAACAAAATATATTAAATAATAATAATAATTATTTATTATATTATTAAATGTTCACAAATATCTTTTTGTTTTTATGAATGAATAGTAGCCATTGGATACGTGAAGTGGGCTGGCGTTGTAAGACGATTAAAATGCCATGGTGTATAAACATTGCCTTGTTGAAATCTTTACCCTCTTCTCACTTTCAGCGCCCAGCACCCGGCTCCCAGGTAGAACGATAATTCGTTCGCGTGCCCACAACTCGCCTCCCGCGTCGTACATAAGTAGCTATAGGTGGCATGTGACAATGCCCAGCACCCGTCTACTGGGTGCAAATCAAAACGTGCTACTAGGGTTGTCATAAATACCGAATGAGCTTCAAGTTACTTTGGAAGCACAACTAACCCAAAATCGTAATCCATATTTACCCGAGCAATAACGAGTATTTAAAAACAAAAGAAGACAATTTTTAAAAATCTTTTTCCATGTTTCAAAAAGAAAACAAAGCGCATCTGCAGGTGTTTTATTGAAGACAATTTTTTTAAATATTTTCCCTTGAAAAAGAAAACAAAACGCATAGATCTGCAGGTGTTTTATTGCGGTTTTTAATCCCTCGCTGTAGGTTTAAAAATGAAAACAAAGGCGTCTCGGTTCGTTTTTATTGAGCTTATAGGTTTCTAGGTGACGTTGCATAGCCTAAGCCACCCTGGTGCGAAGGCATCCATAAAAATGGTCAGTGAACGTTTTGTTTGGCCTTCCCTTAGGAAAGATGTTCGCGCTTGGGTAAGAGAGTGTATTCCGTGTCAAAAGTCAAAGGTAACAAGGCATACCACATCTCCTCTTGGTAAATTTGATGTACCAGATGTTCGATTCGCAGAGATTCACATGGACCTTATTGGACCACTACCAATATCTTCCAATTTTAAATACTGTCTTCCTATTATTGACAGGTATACCAGATGGCCTGAGGTGATACCACTTCCCGACATGACAGCAGAGACGGTGACGAAAGCATTTGTGTTGGAGTGGATTGCTCGGTTTGGTTGCCCAAAGAAGGTAATAACGGACCAAGGTAGACAATTTCAGTCACACTTATTCCAAAATTTAGCAAAGACGTATGGGATCAAGTTGGCAAGGACTACAGCGTACCATCCAGCTTGCAACGGCATGATTGAGCGTTTACATCGCACGCTCAGAGCTGCTTTGATGACACACGGCACGAAGGATTGGGTTAGTTCTCTTCCCATAGTACTTCTAGGATTACGGACGGCATACAAAGAGGACATACAATGCTCACCCGCAGAATTGGTGTTCGGAGAGCAGCTACGAGTCCCCGGTGAGTTTTTCACCGCAACAAAAGACAAGGTAGATTACCCAGATTTTGTCAGCACTTTACGACAAAGAATGTCAGACCTACGCCCGTGTTCAGCATCAGACCATTCAAAACACCCGAGTTTTTGAGCACAAGGACTTGCATACTACAACGCATGTGTTCTTGCGCCAAGATCTGCTTCGTGGATCGTTAGAACCACCTTACAGTGGCCCACATAAGGTCGTCTCAAGAAGTCCAAAAACATTCGACATCATGCTAAATAATAAAACTGTCAAGGTGTCAATTGACAGATTAAAACCAGCACATGCATGGCCTGATGACGTAGAGACAAATAGCCACGAAACAAAAGACGCACGTCCATTGCGTACTACTCGTTCAGGACGCAAAGTAAAGTTTCCTGAACGGTACAATTAAAGCGGCCCTTATATTCGTAAGGGGGTCCTGTGGCGTTAACAGACCCACATTAATATAACACCAATTTGTTCGCAGTGCTGCCTACCTGCTTTGTTTTCTTTCGCTGGCGTGAAGGTGCGCGCACGGCGCGCGCGCCCCACCGCGAGCGCTGCCTGCTGCGGTTCCTACCTCGCCCTTGACGCCGCGCACCGCACCGCCTCCGCAGCCCGCTCAAGACGCAGACGGCGATGACCGCCGGACTAGGGCTGTGTCGATCAATCATTTGCTGTAACCCGGGTCAATCGCGACCCATTTGCAAGGTGATCGAATCAAAATGATTCGATCGTTTCGATCACTCGATCACTTCGATACTTCTATCACGGATTGTGGTTCAGTCGTGTGATTGACTGGTTTCTTGAGTAAATTTCGTGTGGAAATGTGTATAACAATATCTAATCTACCTTAGTAACCTACTTCCTTTAGCATTATAAAAATAACGGCAGTTATTGTGTTTTATGTTGCGATGGTCGGTATAATATATAACTAATAGTTGTGACTAAGTGTAATTACTCTCAGAAATATTTAAAAAACATACAAAAACAATAATTACCATTAATAAACTAAACATTCGACACCAAACACCGAAAACTAAACAGATCACGCACAGATCGCAAACGTGGGTCGCGAGTCGTAGGTCACGGTGCAACTGATTTGTTATTGTTAATGTCAATCAATCTATCGATCGATCACTCGCGACCCAATCAAACAGGTTTGTACTGGTGTAGCGCGCACGAAGGAAACTCGACTCGTGAAAGTGACCGACATACAAATCGGAATGCGATAAAAAGAGACAAACATACTTGTGTCGATTCAATTCGTAAAGTACGGCGCTGTTGTATTGTGACTATAGAGTATCGCGAGTCAGCGTCCTCCGTGAGCGGGTTATATGATCGAATGTTTTTGAGATTCGTGAGTCGATCACTTGCGAGTGGGTTGTAATCGAATCAAAGTGATTCGATCAATCGTGTTCGACACAGGCCTACGCCGGACAGTCAGCCAAAGGCCTTCAGCGCGAACCCACGTCGCTTTGGCTCACAATTCGCACTATCGTCATGCTCGCGTATTTTATATTGCTTATATTGTTAATCTTTCAAACTCATTCTCCTGTAACTCTTCTAGTCTGAAGTCGTTTGTTTTCCTACTGTGACTTCTGCCTGTTCTGTATTACTTAAATCTTTTATTCAATACACTATCCGCTATTCTACGTCGTGCCTATAATTTAACACGCTCCTATATAATCCTCTAAAGGTCCTTCGTACCGCCTCAATCGTCATACTAATACTAATTGAGATCTCAAGAAGCTTCAGTTATAATATACAACTACAACATACAAACTTTGCCAACCTCATTGGTTTACATGTTATCATTATTCAGTATTTCTGTAATTTCGAGAACAATGGGTTCAGTGAATAACCTAGTAAGTACTTAGATAGATTAATTAATCTTTAAACATTAGATACTCAGCTTTCAATACAGAGATGCCGGCTCCAACCGCGATACAAACTCACTTTGATAAACACTGCTTCTGACTAAACTTTAGCTAAACACCAACAATTCAAATACTCGTTCTTACCGTGTCAGACTGATTTGCCAGGTTCCATCGATGATGTCATTGCATAAAGTTATTGTTGTAATGTTGCTATGTCTGATTATTGTTGTATTTACATTCGCGGATTATATCCTCTAAAGGTCCGCGACAGTCCACGTGGTTCCGAACCCATTCTAATCGTCGTCCACGATTGCCTCTCCGTAAAGGTGGGACCCGGAGTGGTCTACGAGAGCGTAGATTGCTTTCATGCAGTCGCCTTCTTACAGTTTGGTCACTCACAAGCACTTGGTGTTCCACTCGCAGCCTTTGGACCAATTGAGTCGCCGCACAGTGGATCGTCCCCATACAAGAGGTCGGACATAGAATTAAAAATTGAAAAAGTATTTAATTGAAAAAAATGAAATATGCAGTTGCATTACTCTATTAAGGAACTACAAAAAATGTTACTACAATTTTTTTATTTGACCAGTACTTTATGAGCAATTCGATGAAAAGTGTTATTTTTCTATGGAAATGGTCACAAAAATGTCTGTATCTCATGATTCCCTCCTTGTTTCGATTTGCGGTTTTCACTACTGTTATCTACCCATTTTATGCCACATTTTCTTCAAGGACACATGGTGCCCCCAGCGACCCCCTTCCGAGATATTTTGCTTTTAGTAACTTTACTTTTTATTGTATAACTGATGATATGGAGGTACATTAAGTATATTCATTACTGAGAATAAGTCATCCCTAAGTAGTTCCTTAAATAACAGGTGCATTTACGATTACTTTAATGACTTATGAACGCTTCTGTTGCCATACAACAAACGCGTTAATGAGTCCTTAAGTGAAGATTCCCAGTACTTGCTTAATCTAATTAGTTATTGTAATTACTATGTTAACAGCCCTTAATCTCTGCATTGTGATTGTCTAATGTCATCATTAGCTTAGTAATGACTGAGTCGCATTTACAATAACACATCGAAAAGAAATAGAGTTTTATGATCAATAAGAAAATATGTAGGTATAAATATATTTTTTATTTATATAATATAACACTGTAAAAATAATTTAAAAATAAAATAACTATGTACCCTAAAACAAACTAAAAAAATAAACAACTACTAAAAACTAAATTATAATAGGAAATTAATTAATTAACACGACCATGTAGTTACTAACAACAATAGAAAAGAAAGAAAAAAACCATTTATTGGCTGATGGGTGGCATAACACAAAACAAAAAAAGAATAAAATTAAAAAAAAATCACAAAAACTAGAATAGAAAAAAAGAATAGAATAAAAAAAATACACAAAAACTAGAAATTAACAAAGAAACTGCTTGTAAAATAATAATATTAGGTACTATAAGACTTAAACTATATTTTCTTCATCTTCATCAATAACGACATCATGATCATTATCATCGTCATCATCTTCTTCAACGTCACTACATGCAGCAAGTGTATCAGTTGAAACGTCAATGAACTCCAATTCACTCTGATCACGTATGAGTAAATCGTCTAGTTCTCTAAATGAAGACTTTTTGGCTTTATTTGTCATCTTCGGTCGTAAGCTGGCGAGAAGAGGATCGGAAGATAATAGCAGATTATGAAGAATGTCTTCATTAGTGGCGATGCTACTATGCTTTCGTGTATGACATTCTCTAAATTTGCGAAAGTCCTTGTTTCTTGCTTCAGATGCTTCTTCAGACAAAAAACCTATAGGCACTACTGATAAGTGGTCCACTATCTGTGATCCATGAATCAGCAATTTGTGTAAACTTGCTGGCATGTTATACCATGGATATAATTCCACGAATAAATTTGCTGTTTCATCACAATATGATTTGAATTTTTGGACTTGAATTTTTTCGCCTGAGGAAATGCATTGCAAAATAACGGCGAGTCTTCTAATTAAATTAACATCTAATTTAGTAATTTCGGCAGTCGTTTCAGGGTTTGCAAAAAATCTTCTTGCAGCATTTCCAGTGTTTGTGTTGCCACTACCCTGCTTAACAACGTCTAGAAGTAAGCCTGTTCTTCTTCGGAAAGCTTCTTGAATGGCTTCTTTCTTATCTTTAACTTTTTTTTTATTTTCGTCACCTTTTGCTTGCCATGATTTTATGTCCATTCTGTAAGAAATGTGTAATAAACATTCCATGGACCGAATCCAAGCATGCAATGAACTAAATCCATGCTTGTATAAATCTGTATTCACGGGTTTAGCTCTCACTTCTTCCAAGTTATTCATTTCGCTTGGGCGAGCTTTGCACAAATCACACACTGCTGCCGATGTACCAGATATGATTGAATGTACCTTACCATCAATCATGGTTAGCCATAGATTGTGAGTAACAGTAGCATTGCCGCAATCAGTCGGGTTCCGTTCACGAATCTCGGTCTCAAATATTTCCATTTCAGCCTTAACATTCGCTTCCGTTTCTTTCATAAATGTAAATGAAATCGGGCGACAATATGTGGTTGACGATGGCCGATCATTCTGCCACACTATACTTCCACTAGAAGTCACTAACTTAAGTGGTACAAGACTTGCCATAAATACACTGGATAAGTCTTGTTCACTTGTTGTTGTCGTTTGATGGTAAATGCTTTGACTTGAAGCTCCATCAAAACCCCATTTACTGTGAAGCACAAGTTGTTCACCAGCATCAAAATTTGATTCAAGTGAATCGATCAGCCTCCTAACGGTGAGATCAAGGAGGGCTTGGATACGTATCTTTGCGGAAGTTTCAGTCACAGTTATGTCTTCTTTTGCCGGGTAGCATTTAAGCTTTTCTTTAACTAACAAGTAGTAGCTTGGGTATTTCGCATGACCTTCTTTTAAACTAAAGTCCCGAAGTGTGATGTAACGCCACTTGGATAACTGCAAGTAAACGTAAAGAGCAAGTGCTTTGTGAGTAGGAACTTCACGAAGCGGAGGATTCTGCTTAGTTTCCAGGACATTTATAACTGTTGAGACGTGTTCAGGATTTTCCAGCAAATTTTTCATTATTCTGGCTATATCATTTTTTCCGGCAGACTTAAGTATACTTTCAACAGTATGCAAAAGCTCATCCGGACGACTGCAACTAGTAACATTTTCATTAACACGTCTTCTTTTGTGTCTAGTTGATAAATCTTCAAAGCGTTTGCGAGGAGATGTATATGTTGAAGTAGATGCATCTGATTTTGATGGACTGACTACCTCTTCTGCCTCATTTTCATTTGCTTCTTCAGTGTCAACAACATTTTCTTTAAAGCAATCTGGCCAAACGATATCGGAATTTAACCACTCTTCGTTCTTGTTAATGAACCTGTCAACTGTCCTTCTTGATTGCACCCATTTGGTGTAAACCCTATAGCAAAATCGTCGACACCAGTTCTTGAGATCCGTCACATCACTTTCACTTAACTGGACGTTAGTATTCGACTTCAATGTGTTAAATAAATGGTCATAGTCACGAAGATCTTTATGATTACGAAGAGCAACGTAAAGATCTAGGTAAGTAGAAAACCCACGGAAAGCCATAATGACAACACTTGGTAGAAGTTATAATTACAACTGAATTACATTTGCTAAACACACTCAAATATATAGGGCAGCAAGTAGGCAACTAGCAATGAATTTGATAAGCTAATGATGACATTAGACAATAACAATGCAGAGATTAAGGGCTGTTAACATAGTAATTACAATAACTAATTAGATTAAGCAAGTACTGGGAATCTTCACTTAAGGACTCATTAACGCGTTTGTTGTATGGCAACAGAAGCGTTCATAAGTCATTAAAGTAATCGTAAATGCACCTGTTATTTAAGGAACTACTTAGGGATGACTTATTCTCAGTAATGAATATACTTAATGTACCTCCATATCATCAGTTATACAATAAAAAGTAAAGTTACTAAAAGCAAAATATCTCGGAAGGGGGTCGCTGGGGGCACCATGTGTCCTTGAAGAAAATGTGGCATAAAATGGGTAGATAACAGTAGTGAAAACCGCAAATCGAAACAAGGAGGGAATCATGAGATACAGACATTTTTGTGACCATTTCCATAGAAAAATAACACTTTTCATCGAATTGCTCATAAAGTACTGGTCAAATAAAAAAATTGTAGTAACATTTTTTGTAGTTCCTTAATAGAGTAATGCAACTGCATATTTCATTTTTTTCAATTAAATACTTTTTCAATTTTTAATTCTATGTCCGACCTCTTGTATGGGGACGATCCACTGTGCGCCGTTGCATTTGGTTGAGCTCGCGCAGTAATTTGCAAAAATCGGTCTTGTCTGGGGGTAGTGATGCGACTTGGCCCCCGGTGCCTCTCCTACTTCACCTGTGGCACGATAGCGTGTCCACAATCTTGAAATTACATTTTGGTGGGTCCCTATGGCCTCAGCAACATTACGCTGAACAGACCCAGCTTCCAGCATTCCCACAGCTCGTAACATCTCCGCCCTCGTCAAATGTCGGCGTTGCATGGCTACAATACCTCAATTTTAACTTTATCTTTCGTTTAAAAATTAAAAAAAACTGTAACTAAACGTAATTCGTATTGTTTTCTAAATTTCGCACAAATGAAAATTCCCTCTCCTACACATCAAGACATTTTTATGCCACCGAAACAAAAGAATTTTCAAAAATTTGAATTTGGAATTAGTCTGAGATAAATTACAAACAAATCGGTGTATAAAAGATTCCAATGCGGCCAGTACTTTTCGAGTTATTTAATTGAGTATGAAATATCCCTGGACCGTGTTGATGTGTGTATATCAGATTTCTTTGCTAACGTTACCCACTTTTACACACACAAACGCGCTTGTCGGGATACGTCACTACTACAATCAAAGCCGAACGGACTTCGTGAAATAGAATATCTGTAGTTATAGTTCTGTGGTCGACACAATCGAATGACATTTCAACATGATGGCCGTAGTTCCAATTTTCGCCATTTCACAGATAAGTTGGTAGGAGTGTAACTTAATAATGGGAAAGGTATTAAACTCGTTTCGTTGTTGTCGTGAACTCGTGAAGCCGAACGAGTTGTCACCGTGCTTCAAAATACCTAATCTGTCAGAAAGCAATTTTGTAATAAGCCTCATATATAATCTTATACAGCTGTCATACTTTATTATTACGAGTATTTATTTAATGTGAACTTATGACTAAATAAATATTCTATTCTATTCTATACATTCGATTTGGCCTTAACCTTATAATCACTAAAACTACGCTGACATACATCACACTGATAAGGCTTTAAACCAGT
Source organism: Cosmia pyralina (assembly GCA_946251885.1). Classification (NCBI taxonomy): domain Eukaryota; kingdom Metazoa; phylum Arthropoda; class Insecta; order Lepidoptera; family Noctuidae; genus Cosmia; species Cosmia pyralina. The sequence goes on along the minus strand of OX276369.1, from coordinate 11,308,635 downwards.
GTGCATAAGAATATGACTTTGTACAGAATTGGCTAAAACTACGCTCACATACGTTTAAAAGGTTTTTCACCAGTGTGTATTCGATTATGTCTTGTTAAATCACACTTTTGAACAAAACTATGCTGACATACGTCACACTTGTATTTTTGTTGTGTGTATACGAATATGGCTTTTTAAAGTACTATTTTGATTAAAACTACGCTGACATACGTCACACTTGTAAGGTTTTTCACCAGTGTGTATACGAATATGCCTTCTTAAAGCACTCTTTCGACTAAAACTACGCTGACATACGTCACACTTGTAAGGTTTTTCACCAGTGTGTATTCGATTATGTTTTGTTAAATCAATCTTTTGAACAAAACTATGCTGACATACGTCACACTTGTAAGGTTTTTCACCAGTGTGTATTCGATTATGTTTTGTTAAATTACTCTTTTGAACAAAACTATGCTGACATACGTCACACTTGTATAGTTTTTCACCAGTATGTTTCTGCATATGTTTTGTTGTGTGTATACGAATATGCCTTCTTAAAGTACCATGTTGACTAAAACTACGCTGACATACGTCACACTTGTAAGGTTTTTCATCAGTGTGTATTAGATTATGTTTTATTAAATCATCCTTTCGACTAAAACTATGCTGACATACGTCACATTTAAAGGGTTTTTCACCAGTGTGAATTAGATTATGTCTTTGTAAATGAAATAATCGACTAAAACTACGCTGACATTCAATACACTTGTAAGATTTTTCACCAATTTGTATTTTTTTTACTGGATTAATAAAACTACGCCGATCATATTTGTAAGGCTCTTTGAAATAAGTGCCAGGTTTGGACGTCAGTTTTTGAGTTACCCTGATAACTTTCGAGTGTAATTTTTCTTTTTTTGCTTGCTCGGCTGTTATTGCATCCTCTAATGTTGTTCTTCGTGTTTCTAGTTTTGGTTTCTTCGCAACGGTCGCCCCTGTGATTATAAATCTGGTCAGTACAATGTTGGAAGCGGATTGACATGTACACGAATCAAAATAATAGCGGATTGCATGATTCATACTAGGACCGATAAGGAGGAATGTCTGGTGACATTGAACAATGCACTTTATCACCAGAGACATGACATGCAAAACTGTACTAACATCAACGTAATATGGTCTGTAGAGTCAACACACAAACACTGTTCTGCGGAATTACTAACTTATTCATCTGTATTTAGAAAGTTTTAACTTTATTAAATGCGTCAGAAATTAGTAAAAAAATAAACGAAAGTATTAGAAAAGTTAAAAAAATAATAGACAAAATACATTGTAAAAGCATATTATTGAAAAAACCGGTGGAAGAAAGAAAGCTATAAAAGAACTAAACAATAAAAAAGACTGGATGTCTAGTGTGAAAAGTAAACGTGGAAACTACACCAGCAAAAGACCTGAAATACTTAACGTAGCCACAGGCTACGTTAAGTATTTCAACAGTAAGTACAAAAGTAAAGGAATATAACATTATAGATTTTGAACCAATACCGATAATATTAAAAGAAGAAACAATAAGAGCAATTAACACACAAAAAATGGACAAAACTCCTGGATCAGATGAAATAACAAATGAACTACTAAAATCAAATATATCAGTGATTGGTCCTATATTGACAGACATACTTAACGAAATTATAGAGACTGAAAGTATTCCTACTGACTGGACTAAATCAACAATAATATTGTTACATAAACACCGGCCAAGTGCGTGTCGGACCACGCACAATGAAGGGTTCCGTAGTAGAAAAGAATTTATCCAAAAAATAAACTTGGCATTATCCCAAGAAAAAAAATATTTATGTGATAAAATATCGATTTTGATTTTTTTTTTTTATTTTACTTAAATTGTAATTTTATCCATCGGGATAAAATTACAAATTAAGTAACAATTTTGGAACTTTTTCCTTTGCTGCTTTTTTTTTTGCTTTGTGCTGTGAGACTAGCGTTGCCGAGTAATATTCCGAAGTATTCCCGTATTCGCGAAATCGCGCAGCATTCGGAAGTTTTGAGTAGTAGGTGTTCGCAATTATTCGCCGAGCTAAGTACATGTTCGGTCACGCATAGAGTAGGTACCTATCTCATTGACTCACCATAAGAGTTTGACTATTAACCGCTAGATGGCGATGCAATTCCCATTGCAAATTACATAATGTTCCGCGTTGGTGAACCACGAGTCTTCCATCATTCTTAACCTTATTAGCCACTGCAGCAGCAGATAGCGCATATAAGCGAGCATCCCCGTGCACCGACAGAAGTTACTGCTTACTTTTACCCGCTAGATGGCGCTAACATCAGTGACTTCAAGTCACAGATTTAGTCGGGTTAAGACCTGACTATATCGATGATTTTACGATAAAATCTTTGATCTAGCTCTTGGACTATACTTAAAAATTGAACTCATTATATCTTCTACACTAAGAGCCGACTAAATCTGTGACTTGCCGAAAACTTGCAAAATATGTGACATAAATGGCCGTTTTTTTATTGCGTTGACTTAGAACCTTGACTTTTTAGAACTCCAAGGGACCACAGACCTACGTATTTGATATTAATTTTAACTTGATACCTCCACACGTTCCTGAGAAAAAGGCTCTTGAAGATTGACAGACAGATAATAAAACCGCTTGCGTGTTTTTTTTTTTGAGCTAATCTGCATTCAGTTACCTACTATATGCAGATATTTTTTGAGGTTTAAACCCGTTTTTGTGCTTATATTTATATTAATTATTATTAAACTTTTTAAACTTTCGCGATTTGCACACATTATAAACAAAACCAAAAACGGGTCTTCTCGCGATATTCCTTTTTACGAGGTAAACAGGTATCGCGAGAAGACCCATTTTTGGTTTTGTTTATAATACATTATTATATTTATAGTTTGTAATAGGTATATGAGTATCTTTATATTTGAATAAATATTTATTCCTTAATTTTTCATAATTGCACCTGCCACTGTTTGTCTCTGCATCACCCAAAGGTTGACTGGTAGAAAATGCCTATTTTTTCATTTTTTTATTTTATGTCTAACATACAGTTGAATCCGTTTATTCTTTACTCCGCCTATATTGACTAACCGCTTAGAATGAAGTAATACCAGTGGGAAGTTTGGTTGTCACACGGACTAGAAAAAAAACGCATATCGAAAGTGAAGCACAGTAAGTATACCGGGACCATTTGTACAAACACGCCTCACGCACACATTTATCCCCGCTCCCGCACCGCCGCATTTGTCAACCGACCGCCATTACGTGACACGACGACGTCATTGTCAAATCACGCACACAGATCGGTACGGTGCTTCACTTTCAATACGCTTGGCGCAAAGTCCTTTTTTTCTAGTCCATGGATTTCATATAAAATTCTTTATAACCGAGTGCGGATAATAGGTCTTTACCTATGAAATTGCCGTTTTGTATGAAAAAATTTAAACGATTTTTTTTCATGCATTTTTTATTTGTATTAATCGAAGTAATCACCCATGCAATCAATGCATCTTTGCCAACGCAGTGGCAGTTTATTGATGCCCTTCTTAAAGAAATCAGCTGGACGGGAGGCAACAAATTCTTCAAAGGCATTTTGTACTGCCTCTCGGGTATTGAATTTTTTTCCCGCCAAGAAGTTATCCAAATTCTGGAAAAAGTAGTAGTCTGTAGGCGCAAGGTCTGGTGAGTAGGGCGGATGACGGAGAGCTTCCAACCCCAGTTCTTGCAACTTGGAAACCGTCTGCTGTGCAGTATGAGGACGCGCGTTGTCGTGCAGGAGCAGCGGAGACGAGCGATTGACCAATGCTGGTTGGAGATGTGCCAGCTTCTCCATCATTGTGCTCAGTTCTTCACAGTACACATCTGAAGTAATGCTCACCCCGTTTGGTAAGAAGCTGTGATGAATCACACCGGCGCTAGACCACCAAACAGTGACCATCACTTTTCTAGGGGTAAGTTTTCGTTTAGGGCAATGTTTAGGTGCTGAACCAGGATCCAACCAACTCGCTGAGCGCTTGCGGTTATCAAACAGAATCCATTTTTCATCGCAGGTAACAATGCGGTTCAAAATTCCTTCATTTGTGTGTCTGTTGAGCAGGGCAAGGCACGTCTCGACGCGTACTTCGCGCTGGCGATCATTGAGTTCGTGGGGCACCCATTTGTCAAGCTTTTTTATCTTGCCAATTTGACGCAAATGGACCAATATTGTTTTGAAGCTAACTTCGAAAGCTGCTGCTAATTCAGCCGTAGATTGTGTATCATCAGCTTCCACAATCGCCTTTAATTCGTCATTGCATATTCGTCATACTATTCCATGAGCGAGAATCTTACCTTGCCGTAACACAGTCCTTGACTAGCACGGGAGGTAAAGAACTTTTCTCTGTATACCGTCATTGGGCATTTTTATATTTTATGAAGTATGTGAACCATTGCTTTACTTGTTGTTATCATTATTATAATTTAACTGTTCTTCTACTCCCCTTGCTACTTGTTATATATAAGTTCTAACTTAGTGTAGTTGAACATAAGTGAGTTTGCCCTATACTATGTAAGTAATAAGTAAATATGTATTACCGGTGTACTGTAACCTAAATTTATGGTCAATAAAACTTTATTATTATTATTATTATTGCCGACCAAAGTCTTCGGACGCCCGCGAGGTTCATTTTTCAGGTCGAAATTTCCAGAACGGAAGCGAGCAAACCAATAACAAGTGGTGCGTTGGTTTGTAGTGTTAGCTCCGTAAACGTCGTTGATGTTGCGTGCCGCTTGTGCCGCGTTGCTGCCACGACGGTACTCATATTCCATAATTACTCGAATTTTTGGTTCCGTGTTTGGCTTCTATCGAGATCGGACGTGTATCATTCGCGCCCGCGTGCTCTAGTTTAGAGTAATTCGCTGGCGCATCACAACAACACCGTCGTCGATGCGTTGCGAAATCGGTTTATCAAGGTCGCCGCAATGACCCAGTTATTAATTATAACGTAAACAGTGAAATTAAATAATTGTGAAGGTGAAGTTTCTACTTGCTTTACAATGTCATCAACAAAAGTAAAAATAAAAACTGAGCTGGAAAAGCTGTTGTATGACCGCTACATCCAAGAAAAAACAGAGAGAGAAAATCTGGAACTTCTTGTTAATGATATGAAGGTTCAGATAGAAGGCCTCCAGCGACAACTTCTACGCCAAAAAGAACATTATAGGTCCAAGAGACAAGAAAATAATGATCCTAAGGAGTTGGAAGCTAAGAGCAACATACAATTTGCTCAGTCCGATAAAGAAAATGTCGAGTATTGCACAGACGAAGAAGAACTCGCTAAAGAAACTGAGTGGATTAGGGCTAGAAGTAGGAAGAAAAGGAAGCTAAATATCTCCCTCTCTCCATCGGAACAACCCGGAACTAGTGCCCAACATCAACAAAAATGTGAGAAAGAAAATACATTAGTCAAAAAAGTGCCTCCACCACCGCCAATCATAATAGACGGAGTCAAGAACTACCAAGTGTTCTACGACTTGTTAACTCAAACTCAACCAACTGAATCATTCACCGCAAAAATGATGAATGGAGATTGTGTGAAAGTCAACGCTAAAACTGAAGATTCTTATAGAGCGATTGCTAGGCTTTTGTCAGAAAAAGAATATCTTTGGCATTCATACGAGAACAAACAGGCTAGACCAATAAGAGTTGTGGTGAAAAAATTACATTCTTCTTGCCAGCCAGATCGAATTAAAGATGATTTAACATCGCAAGGACTGAAAATAGAAAAAGTAGATAACAAGTTGAGCTGGAAGACTAAAGAACCACTCAATATGTTCGTATTATCATTTAATAATGACGAAGACGTCAACAAAATCTATGGCGTAAAGCACATTCTAGGGTGTAAAATTGAAATACACCCTCTCAAAAATCCCAAACTCATTCCTCAATGTAAGAGATGCCAGGCGTATGGGCATACTCATAAATACTGCAGTAAAGAGCCAAGGTGTGTAAAATGCACTGGCAAACATCTTACAGCCAACTGTACCAAATCTCCGCAAGAGAAACCAAAATGCGTCCACTGCGGCTTACCCCACCCAGCTAACTACAGAGGGTGTGAAGTAGCCAAGGAAATGCAAATGATGAAAAATAAAAACATCAAAAAGAAATTTGTAATGCCAACTGCCCAACAGTCTGTTTCCATGAGAAACCCTGACAAACAGGCACGGAAAGAAAGTGTCCAGGCAACTGGAATACCTGTGAAAACAACCAAAAGTAGTTCTTATGCACAAGCTGCAAAACAAAGCACACAATCTTCGAATCTGGAAGATAAGATTAATCAGATCTTGAAATGTATTACTACATTTGACAAAAGATTAGAGAAGTTAGAATCCAGCACCAAAACAGCTGTTTTTAATCATCAAAAATGAGTAACACACTAAAAATAATGGCATGGAACTCCAATGGGCTCCTCAAACATCAGAAAGAGTTACAGGCAGTCCTAGACATAGAAAATATAGACGTGTGTTTGATCTCCGAAACGCACTTCACTAAACAATCTTTCGTCAACTTTACTGGATACAAGGTATATAATTCGCTCCACCCTGACAACTCGGCCAGAGGAGGTAGCACGGTTATAATCAAAGAAAACATTAATCATTACGAGCAGAGTAAAATTGAAGAATCAGATATTCAAGCCGTGGCAGTATCTGTTAAAACCAAATTTTGTCATGTTTCCATTGCAGCAGTATACTGTCCTCCAAGGCACATGATAAGAAAAGAGCGATATTTACAATTCTTTGAACTTTTAGGCCCGAGATTCATCCTAGGTGGAGATTTTAATGCCAAGCATACGCACTGGGGATCAAGACTTACTACAACAAAGGGAAGGCAGCTCTTAAATGCAGTCAAAGATACACATTGTGAAGTTATGAGCACAGGCAAACCAACGTACTGGCCCACTGACCACCAGAAAATACCGGATCTTATAGACTTTTTTATATACAAAAATATATCCACCAATTACCTTAGCTTGGAAGAAGAGTTTTATATGAATTCGGACCACTCCCCGATTATACTAAGACTGAGTCAAAAAATCCCACTAAAAGGAAGACCTTTAACCCTGGTTAATAAATCGACAGACTGGGACAGTTTTGCCCTTGATCTAGACAATATTATCGATCTAAAAACTCCGTTACAAAATCAAGATCAGCTTGACTCAGAAGTTAACAAATATATCGTTAATATTCAACAATGTGCGTGGAACAATACGCCACAATTAAAATGTAGATATAAAGGACATACCTATCCCAAAGAAATTGTATATTTACTATCTGAGAAAAGAATACAAAGAAAGCGGTGGCACCAAACAAGGTGCCCGCGAGATAAAACATTATTAAATAACTTAACTAAACGACTAAAGAGGAAAATTCTACAATTTGAGGATGAATGTCTGAATAACCAACTTGTGCAGCTAACCAACGACCAATCTACGGACTTCTCTCTTTGGAAAGCGACAAGAAAACTAAAAAGGCCGATTATGCAAATACCGCCTATCAGAAACAGCGACGGAAAATGGGCCATAAGCAATGAACAAAAAGCGTTAAGGTTTGCCCAATACTTAGAAGACACTTTTCAACCTAATGAAAGCTCCATAGAAATAATTGAGACTGAAAAGTTATCACAAAATCAAAGAATTCCGCTTGTGACTCCCAAAGAAATTTTGAGAGAAATTCAAAACAACATAAGCTCGAAGAAATCCCCGGGTTACGACCTCATAACAGGAGAAATTCTAAAACACCTCCCACGCAAAGCCATAGTCAAGCTGACCAGACTTATCAATGCTGCATTTATGCTAAAACATGTACCTGAGCCATGGAAGGTTGCTGAAGTCATTATGATTGCGAAGCCTGGGAAACCACCCCATGAAGCATCATCTTATAGACCTATTTCCTTGTTGCCCGTATTATCCAAACTATTTGAAAAACTGTTATTAAAACGGTTAAAACCAATAATAGAAGAAAAAGACCTCATACCAAGCCATCAATTTGGCTTCAGGGAAAAACATTCTACAATAGACCAAGTACACAGAATAACAAACATTATTGAAAAAACACTCGAAAACAAGCAAGTCTGCGCCACCGTATTCCTAGATGTCGCACAAGCTTTTGACAAAGTTTGGCATGAGGGTCTGATATTCAAACTCAGACGCATGCTACCTCCAGAATTCGCAGATATTCTTGAGTCTTATATAAGTAACAGAATGTTCAGAATAAGGCAAGAGGATGCATATTCCGAACTAAAAACTATAAAAGCTGGGGTACCACAAGGAAGTGTGTTAGGCCCAATCTTGTACTTGCTATACACTTGTGATATCCCAGAGCTGGAAAACAACACCATTGCGACCTTTGCAGATGATACAGCTATTATGGCTACCGGGTCAAGCCGCAAAGAAGCAGTAGAAAAAGTTCAACTTGCTGTGAACAGAGTTTATGACTGGACACAAAAGTGGAAGATCAAACTGAATGAGTCAAAATCAATACATATTGACTTTACTAACAAACACTGCGATTACCACCCAGTCTATATAAATGGCATGCAAGTGCCTTATGCTAATACAGCCAAATACCTTGGCATAACTCTTGACGCCAAGTTGCGTTGGAAATCTCACGTCAAAAAGAAAAGACAGGAACTCGACATACGTTATAAAAGTATGTATTGGTTACTTGGAAGGAAATCTTGTCTATCAATACGTAATAAAATGATATTATACAAGCATATTCTTATGCCAATTTGGACGTATGGTATTCAACTTTGGGGCTGTACTAAACGAAGCAACGTTAAAATAATCCAACAATTCCAAAATAAAGTACTCAGGGATGCTGTAAATGCACCATGGTACATTAGAAATGACGACCTCCACCGCGACCTTAAAATGGAACTCGTCACCACCATCATCCAAAAATTTGCTGAAGCCCACGAACACAGACTTCACCGACATGTGAATGTCGAGGCAATTCAGCTGCTAGACAACACGGACATAGTGCGCAGGCTAAAGAGAACTAAACCATTTGAGTTAGTGTAAAGTGTGAATGAATAATAGTAATGCTGTGCTATACATATGACACATGAACAAAGTGTTTTTATTAATATTATCAGACTCTAAGAAAGTGCTACGGAATTGTGAAAAAGTGCAAATTGACACTATTCTTAGTTATAACAAAATGACACGTAAAATAATAAGTTAGAGTTAAATTGCTTATTAGTCTATTAGGCTAGATTGTAATCAGTTATTAAGAACTCTAGTTCTTTTTAATAAAGAAAAAAAAAAAAAAAAAAAAAAAAAAACTCGAATTTTTAACGTATCCATGATGACGAAAAAGATTGAAATGCGATGAAAATGTAACACTAATCAATAAACAAATGACTACTTTTGGAAAAAAAAAATCCATGTTTTTAAAATAAAATTAATTTGAAATTAGAATTCTTAGCCAAACAAAAATTATTTTGATTTGAAATGGCCAGTACTGCAGAACGGCAATTTCATAGGTAAATACCTAATATAATGACATCGCTTATAGTGGTATGTCGCTTATTACGACCTATTTTTAAAATTTCATTATTTTAGGTCATCGGGAAGTACCTACCCTACTTACTTGCGAGTATCAAAATATGTGACATAAATGGCCGTTTTTTTATTGCGTTGACTTAGAACCTTGACTTTTTAGAACTCCCAAGGGACCACAGACCTACGTATTTGATAGCTAAAGTATGTCTTTTCTCTTGAGACGTTTTGGATAGCTGCACGTGGTTAGACTCGTCGCAAGTACGTTCGGATGCTTTTCCAGCCGCTTCTGATATTTTTTTGACGAGGCCTGAATTTCCTCTTTTAAGTGGTCATATTTAGGTGTGCGTGGATTTCGGAGTTAGTAATAAACCTCGGAAGATGCGCTGTTGTTCTTAATATTGCGTTTTGCATTCTTTGCGATGTTTGAATTTTTTACACTGCCCCAAAGCTGGATGCCGTATGTCCAAGCCGGTTTCAATATGGACTTGTATATTAGGAGTTTGTTATCTATCGATAACTTGCTATTTCGACCCAGCATCCAAAAGAGGTTTCTGTGCCGTATTTTGAGTTCATCTCTCTTGCTTTTGATATGCTGGTTCCAAGTCAGACGGCGATCTAGGTGTATGCCTAGATACCTTACACTGTCTTTGTGTGGTAAAGTAGAGTTTTCAAGGCATACAGATGGGCAGTTTTCTTTCCGAAGCCTGAAAGTGATCTGCACTGACTTAGTTGTGCTAGCTTTAACCCTCCATTTTTGGAGCCATTTTGTAATAGCGTCTAGGCCTTGTTGTAGTTGCTCTGTGGCCAGCTCAGGTTGCTTATTACTTGCCCTTATAGCGGGGTCGTCGGCATAAGTAGCAGTCATGACTTCGTCCACCTGTGATAAGTCCGAAGTGTATAAGGTATACAAAATCGGTCCCAACAGCGACCCCTGAGGCACGCCCGCTCTGATGTTGTAGAATCCGGAGGTCGATTCAGATTCCTTTACTTGAAAGATTCTCCCTGTGAGATAAGATTTCAGAAGAATGTAGTAGCTATGCGGAAGACTTGTTCTTAATTTACAGAGAAGACCCTCGTGCCAGACCCTATCAAATGCCTGCTGGATGTCCAAGAATGCAGATGAACAGTACTCATTTTCCTCTAGGGATTTTCTTATTTTCTCAACTACTCTACGTACTTGTTCAATAGTGGAATGTTGTTGCCTAAAGCCAAATTGATGGTTTGGGATGTTGTCATTGTTTTCTAATAGAGGCAGAATTCGATGAAGAATCAATTTTTCACAGACTTTTGAAAGGATAGGTAAGAGGCTGATAGGCCTATACGAGGTGATTTGATTTGCTGGTTTCCCTACCTTGTGTATCTTAAGAATTTGTGACACCTTCCACAGGTCCAGAAAGTATTGGACCCTTAGTATTCCATTATACAGCATGGTAAGGAAAACTACCGCCTTTCTTGGAAGTTCTCTCTCTCAAAATTTCCTTTGTAATGAGGTCATATCCTGGCGCCTTTCTGTCTTTCAGGCCATCAATGTCCTGCAAACTTCTCTAACTGTGACCGGATCAGGTGGTAGCGACATTTGTATAGGCTGGGTTAGTATAGATTCGACCTCTATCTCAGGATCTGTGTCACTGGCCTGATTCGGGCTGAACACATTCGGTAAATGTTCTGCGAATAATTTTGCCTTTTCCTGCGATGTGCGTGCCCAGCTATTGTTGTTTCTCAGCGGAGGTTTTGTCAGCTGTGGTCTATCATACAATTTTGTAAAGGGAAATGCCCATCAGCCACACAAAAAAATGCTTGAAATGAACAACAATGAAATATACGCCAAATTGCACTACAAATTGTAGGGAATCCATTACAATTTCAATAATTATCAAAAAACTAGGTAGAAGCCAGTTACAATTTTTTTTTTCTAAAATATAGGTTAATTCAAGGTTATGGATTAATATGCAATAATTAAACAACAAAACAGCATTTAAATGTTTTAATCATCATTAAAAACCACTAATATATCATCAAGAAACTGTGCAGGAGGATAGAGATTGATACCGGGCCCAAGCTAAGTACCATATTATTGACATAGTATGAGCACAGGTACCAACTGTTCGCCGTCCCACTAGGCAGTTACAATAACGATGCTGTATAGCGCTAATTCCAGATAAAGAATTGTTAACTATTATGTAAACAAAATATTTTATTTTTGAGAAATATGTCTACTATGTATTTTTCCTCGCAGTAAAAAAAAAAATCCCGAAAGACCTAAATCCTTAACCAATTCGTTATCCATTTCCCTGCATATCTCAATCCTAAACATACTATTAGCTCGTGTATGCTCGCCATAGTATGAACGAGTCTGTTTTATTTGATAAGTTCCACATGCCACCAAAACCATTTCGCTGTATGTCAGTTGGTAAAAATGAGTCAAAATGGGTAACGTGTGCAGAAGTAAAATCAATATCCTTAAAAAATGGCCAAAGTCGTCGTTAAATATCCTAAAAAGCAATGTACTAGTAACTCAAGTCGCAAACGCAAAACCATGAATCGATCAATTCAACAATCGAAAAAATTAAATACAGTAATGTCAAACTGGCAGTAAGACAAAGGACATATGATGCATACAGCCTACGATACGTTTTCTATTTTGAAAATAATTTGATATTAATTAATATTGACATGCATATATTATTTTAATTAGATTTACGGTATAAATAGATCGAATTATATTAAATGAATGATAACTGTGCAATAATTCTATAAAATAGTTCGTTAAAGATTATTTGACGATTCCTATTTGGCTGAATGTCCATTACTCATGTCAAATAAATACTGACCTCCATGATAAAATAAGAATGAATTAGACGGATATCAAGTTAAATATTTTAATGATCGTTATATTTTCACCCTAGGTATACAAACTTGAGAATTATTTCATTATACCTAATTTATTCTAAATAGAATTAAGGACTATTAGTAGTGTATTAGTAGTGTATTTTAAGCATTTTTCAGGCATTCCCCTTTCCACAGTGAGTAAGCGATTCCAGTTGAGTCTCAAGAGTCTTATTGTGCCAAGTCTGTAGAATTTGCTTTAGACGTGACGCTTGCCTGTTAAAATTAGTTTTATCAGATGCAAGTATGCTTAGTTGCCAGACTCGGCGCAGTCTCCGTCTTTGCAATACCTCTTTTTAGGGTTCCGTACCTCAAAAGGAAAAAACGGAACCCTTATAGGATCACTTCGTTGTCCGTCTGTCTGTCTGTCAGTCTGTCAAGACCCTTTTTCTCAGGGACGCGTGGAGATATCAAGTTGAAATTAATATCGAATACGTAACTCTATGGCCTCAGAGTTCTAAAAAAATCAAGCTTCTAAGTTAACGCAATAAAAAAATACGGCCATTTTGCGACACATTTCGATACTCGCAACTGTCGCAAGTAAATCAAAACCTATAGGGTACTTCCCGTTGACCTACAATAATGAAATTTGGTAAGAAGCAAGGTCTCCCAGCACAAGTAAAGGAAAAAGTAAAAAAATTGTTAATTTGTAATGCTATCACAACACTCATAGTTCTTGAATTTAAAATTTGAGGCAGAGGTGCAATGAGCTTCAGATATCAATAACAAGTCCAAATTTTGTTCAGTCATTAGGATTTCCGTATCATTCTTGTTTGAGGTCAGTCCATTTATGTCCCATGTTGCCATACGAAATGTAGTCATTTGGATAATTTGTCTACAAGTTGTGTTATGAGCATCATAAGGGTACTCATCTGTTGAAGGATTAAGTCAAATTTCTCAGTCTGTTTAATTAATATCTGTTCCAAGTTAATAAGAGGTTGTGATTTAGATATTTTATGAGCTGGTTTTTTATTGTTTCGTGTGACATCAGAGTACTTTTTTGTTGTTTTCAGGATTTTCAACTGGCTTAACAGCTACATTTGGCAGTGGTCTATCTTTTGTTTTTTCAGTTGTAGAGGTTTGCGTTTGATAGTTTCTTGCCGTTTGATATGTAGGCTTCGAACGTCTTGGGAGGATTTCCCTGTATACTTCACATCCTTTGTAATTCGCCGGATGTGAACCGTTGCATAGTGCACACTGGGCGGGTGTTGTGCGATCTCGTTTTTGGCATTCCGATGTTTTATGTGACTGTCCACAATTTACGCAACGATATGGGCGCATACAATATTTTTTCGTGTGCCCATATTGCTGGCATCTTTGGCACTGAACTATCGATTCTCGTTTCCTCGGGTCCTCTATGATAACCGACTGATGGTATATGTATTTTAGTTCTTTCACAGCCTTGTTATTTGGTCCAGGTGAAAGATTCACAAAAAATGTGAATGTTGGTTTTTTGTCAGGCCCAAACTTTGCATTGATGATTTCTCCAGTGATTATGTTCCCTGTAGCTTCAATGTCTTCTTTGATAGCGGACATTGGAGTTGTTGGATGCAGGTTTCTAATTACAACTCTGAAGCACCTCTGGTCTTTTCGATTAAAGGTGTGACCGATCAGCCCGTTTTCTCGTACTACTTTTATAATTTGTTTATAATAATTGTTATATACTGAGATAAACACTTCTATTAATTAAAGTAGTATTTATTATTCACACACGATAGCACAGACGTTTTAACAAGATGGCTGCAGGTAGCGAGAGAGCGAGACAGCAAAACCAAAGAACAGTTCAGATATATGTACGTTCCGATATCACACTCTCCACCACCTTAACAAAAACAACTTAAAATGAGATTACATAACTATATATTATATACTAATTTATAATATAACATAATTTACTCGTCCACCGATGGATCACATGTTCGAATTTGGTTTAGATGTCTTTTCCATTTTAACCCCCCCACATCAATGTAATAGGTTACTCCTGGACAGGATTCATTAATTATAGTTCCTAATATCCAAGGTTTATGCTCCTTTCTGTAGTCTCTGACCATTACTTTCTGCCCTAATTGTAATGTTGGTGTATTCCTGCTACCTTTATAGTAATGTTTTGATTTTTCTTGCATTTCATATGATTTCTCAATAATTGGTGGTGGCCTTAGTAGCGTAAATCTGTTTCGAAGCTCCCTACCCAGCATTAATCTGGCTGGTGTTACACCAGTAGTACTGTGGGGTAAATTTCGGTAATCAAATAAAAATAGGTTAACAGCTGAACTGAGTGGGCTACCACTTTCCTTAATTTTAGTCACATGTGTTTTGAAAGTCTCTACAAATCGCTCAGCTGCTCCAATTGTTGCTGGATGATAGGGGGGTGAAAATGTATGTTTTATATTTGTTAGTTGACAAAAATTTTCAAATTCAGTACTAGTGAAAGTGGGGCCGTTGTCTGTTACTAAGTGGACTGGAAAACCAAAGGTGGTAAATAACTTTTTGAATTTTTCAATTGTACTTGTTGCGCCAATATTGGTCATTTCAAAAGCCTCAGGCCATTTAGAATAGCTGTCCACAATCACTAAGAACATTTTATTATAATATGGTCCTAAAAAATCGGCGTGAAGTCTGTACCATGAGGATGGCGGTACTGGCCATGGTTTAAGTTGTGATTTTGGTGGATTTCTATTATTACGCAGACAAATTATACACTTTTTTGTAATGTTTTCTATTTCTGAATCTAAACCTGGCCACCAAAAATATGATCGTGCTACTTGCTTCATACGAACAGTGCCAAAGTGGCTTTTGTGTAGCTCTGAAAGGATTGCTTCCCGTAATACCGTAGGAATGACAATTCTATAACCCCAAAATAAACATCCTCTGTCAGTGCTGATTTCATCCCTTCTGTTATAATAAATTAGAAGTTCCTTATCAACTTGTTTTTTATCTGGCCAACCATCTAGAACATGCCTAGTAGTTTTTGACAAAATCATATCTTTCTTTGTTTCTGTTTGGATTGTTTTCCAGTCCAGTTTATCCATTTTAGAATTGTTTACATGGTATATATTACTTACATTAGCACTTAAACAAATTGTATGTAATTCTACATTTTCTGTACTTTCTTTTGTTAATGCACGTGATAAGAAATCAGCTGGGTTTGATGTGGTGCTGATGTGCTTAATCTTATAATTAAATGCTGATAGGAAAATCGCATAATGTTGCAGCCTTTTTGCTGCCATTTTTGGAATACCTTTGGTGGGTCCAAATATTCTTACTAATGCAGCATTATCTGTTTCTAACTCAAAATATCGGCCATAAGTATAATTGTAAAATTTGGTCACACCAAAGATAATTGCCATTGCTTCTTTATCTATTGTAGAATACTTTAGTTCTACTGAGTTTAATTTCTTACTTGCATATGCAATTGGTCTTACAGTACCATCATAATCTCTGTTTGACAATACAACACCCAAAGAGGTTTCTGACGCATCACATGACAAAATTAATGGTAAATTTGGGTCAAAATGTCGTAAATTTTTGACAGAAGCCAATTTCTGTTTGATTATCTCAAAAGCTTTGTTACAATCTGAGGTCCATTCAAATTTATTTTTCTTAACAATATCATACAATGGCGCTAACGTACTTGCCATGTCTTTTAGAAACCGGTTGTAATAATTAATTTTTCCCAAGAAAGACCTTAACAATGTCATACTAGTAGGAGCTTTAGTTGTCAACAATGGTTCAATATTTGATTTAATAATGCTTATGTCATTTTTAGTTACTCTAAAACCAAACACATCAATACTTTTTTTGAAGAACTTGCACTTTTCCAGTTTTAATTTAAACTGACATTCTTGCAGTTTTGATAGAACCTTACACAAAGTATTTAGCATATCATTTATATCATTTCCTGCCATATAAATGTTGTCTATGAACACAGTGGTGTTTGGTATGTTAGCAAGCTTTTTGCACATTAACCGCTGGAAGGAACCTGGTCCTGTACTTACACCATATGGTAAGTATTGGTATTTATATGTACCTTCTTCTGTTACAATAGTAGTAAGCTCCTGCGACTCAGAACTTAAAGGTGCCTGTAGGTATGCCTCTTTTAGATCAAGCTCGCAGAAGTATTCCCCATTTTTAAGTGTGTTAAAAATCTCATCAATATGGGGTAATGGAAAATGGTCTACTTCTAAATGGGGATTAAGTGTAACCTTGTAATCACCACAAAGCCTTACAGATCCATCAGCTTTTAATACTGGAACCACCGGAGTACCCCATTGACTGTATTTCACAGGTGTTATCCTACCATTTTTTAGTAAACGAGTAATTTCAAGTTTTACCTTGTCCTTTAATGCAAATGGTACACGTCGTGGTGTTAGGCACTTTGGCTTTGCATCCGGCTTTAACTGTAATGTGATAGCTTCACCTTTGAAATTACCCCACCCTGGGCTAAATACTTCTGCGAACTTCTCTTTGATTACATTTTCTGCTTCTGAAACAGTTTTATTTTCACATGAGTAAGAGTCTGAATGCTTAGTCATAATATTGGTTTCCATAAATGTTGGTGGCCACAGATCAAATGCCTTTAACCAGTCACGACCTATTATTCGCGGAACATCATCATGAGCTACAAAAACATCCAAATTTTTCACCTTTTGGTTATAGTTTACTGTTAGGTTTTTTAGTAAGCCAACTGGCTTTGAAATGGTTTGGTCAAAATTTTTAAATCTTACTTTGGATTCCTCTATTACTAACTGGTTGAATAGTCTTATTTTGTCTTTTAATGGGATTACTGTCACCTCAGAACCAGTGTCCAATTGAAAATCTAAGTTTATTCCTGCAATATTTACAGCTATGTAATGCGGAGGTACCTTACTTACATTGACGGAGAACATCTCATACTCATTGAATAATTGTCCAACAGAAGTCTCAACGTCGTCTTTATCCGGCTTTATTTCCTGATCACTTTCCTCAATTGTGTATACTCTCCGTGGATTCTTAGTACAAACTTTGAAAAGGTGTCCTTGTTTCCCGCACTCCGAACAGAACTTCTTGATCAATCTGCATTCAGACTTAATGTGGCCATTGTTCCCACAACAAAAGCATCTAACTTCCTTGTCTTTCACTTGTTGATTTTTCTTAGATTTTATTTTGTTCTGCTTTGGTTGAGCATTCTTTTCGTAATGGAACATGTCTGATACCTCCGTTTCCTTTTTATTGGTAGTATGCACTAAGGCTGATTCCACAGTTCGTGCCAGCATCACTGTTTGTTCTAAACTTAGATCTGCATTACTTTTCAACAATTCAAATTTTATCAGCCTTGAATGCACTCCATCAATAAACTTTTCTTTTATCTGGTCGTTCATATCTTTGAAGTTGCATACTCCTGCTAGTTTTTTTAATACCAATAAATATTCTTCGACACTTTCTGTTTGCAATTGATTTCGACTACGAAATGTAGCTCTATCTAAAACTGAGGACTGCTTCTTTATATATTTTTTACTCAATGTTGAACACAGTTCATTATATGACAAATCGATTGGTTTCGTAGGCGCACACAAACATGTCAATGTCTCAAAAACTTTAGGTGTTATCTTCGTGAGCAGCAAAGGCACTTTCTTTGTTTCCGAGACCTCATTTAACGTAATTATACATCGTAGTTGTTGTTCAAATGATTCCCAACATTCACCATTAAATAATTGCAGATCATAATTTGACATGATTGTCTTTGTTTGTGTAGATGAACCGGTAGCGTTTGTTTTCAATAATTTTTCTTTGCAATGGTTGTTCAGTAGTTTTCGTAGTTCATCAACTGTTTCGTTTTGGGTGTTAATTCCGTACTCTGACAGCTGCTCTTCCAATTGTGACTTATTTAACTTGTAAATCCAAGATGTCATTTATTACATATTAGCGTTGTGTATTTTTTTGTAAACAACCGTGACATTAGCCAATAGTGAACCAAGATGGTGGACTCTGGAGTGCTGCTGCTTGCAAGTCAATTGTTGCTAACTTCACAGCAAAGCGTGCCGGTGGCTGGTTTTTTTGATGAATATCTGCGTTTTTTACTTTAATTTTCGTGAAATTATTATACACTCGGATGTGGGTTCTTTATAGCTCGTCGCCAAACTGTTATATACTGAGATAAACACTTCTATTAATTAAAGTAGTATTTATTATTCACACACGATAGCACAGACGTTTTAACAAGATGGCTGCAGGTAGCGAGAGAGCGAGACAGCAAAACCAAAGAACAGTTCAGATATATGTACGTTCCGATATCACAATAATAATAACCCCACCGTCGTATCTCTACGTTGACGTCGTGGTGGGGCTTGCGCGCTCCGAACTCTGGGTCTGTGCCGATGGAGTTTACTTTGCCGAAATAGGTCTAGGGTGAGGAGCCAGACCAAGAGAGATACGTGAACCCGCAGGGCAGCATGTGGCGAGCTGTTGGGCAGTAGCGACCCCACGGACCCTATTTCCCGGGAGAAGTCTTGTTCTTCACCTCTGGCTTGCCTTTATTGGCCGGCTGGAGTGAACACTGACGGGAACAGAGCTCCCACCTCTGTAATATATAATATATATGGATCGAATAGAGCGGCGCGAAATGATTATTGACATAACAGTCCCGCATGACGAGAACCTCGTGAAAGCCGAGAAAGATAAACAAATCAAGTATCTTGACTTGGCTCGCGAGGTTGTCGACATGTGGGATGTGAACTCAGCAATCATTGTGCCGATAGTCGTATCAGCCAATGGCTTAATTGCCAAGAGCCTCAACCAACACCTAAGGAGGCTTGATTCAGAAAGCAGTACTTCTGGACACGGCCCGCATTGTTAGGAGGTTCCTCTCTCTGGAGCCCTGACTGCCGGTAGCTTGGACCCTGTTCCCGATACCGGTGGGCTACTATTTTTTATATTTTTAAATGTTTTTTATATATTTTTTAAGAAATATTTAAAAATGTATTTTATAAGAACAAAAATGAATAAACGAAATAATAATAATAATTCCCCCACCGCTGTATCTCCACGTTGAAGTCGTGGTGGGGCTTGCGTGCTCCGAACTCTGGGTATGTGCCGGTAGACTTTACTTTGCCGAAACGGGTCTAGGGTGAGGAGCCAGACCAAGAGAGATACAGAATCCCGCAGGGCAGCATGTGGCGAGCTGTTGGGCAGTAGCGACCCCACGGACCCTATCTCCCGGGAGGTCTTGTTCCTCATCTCTGGCTTGCCTTTATTGACCGGCTGGAGTGAATACTGATGGGAACAGAGCTCCCACCTCATTCTTGCCTTTATTGGCTGGCTTGAGTGGAGATTCGCAATAGCAAACGTGCTCGGAGGATGGAAGTATTCCAGTAAGTGCTTGTAGGGATCTTGACCATCTTCCGGGTTCTGGGATTGTTCTGAGAGCCATGGAATACCTCTCCACTCCTCAAGCACCTCGTGACATGTTGCCCCCTTGTCGCTACGTCACTAAGTGCTAGCGACAGTTTCCGGGGGCCCATTATTGAGTGTGCAAGTCATCCCCTGCCAATTTTTCCGTGTAATAAAACATTGATCAGGCAGGGGCCATAGTCCTTTCATAGTTCTAGGTAACCAGTCCACTTTAGCCACCCAAATCCATAGTCCAATATCTTTGTTTCCATATCCTGCAATAGTCCTACACCAACCGGGGATTGTCCTTGGGTGCACTCGCATCGAGCGTATAGGGATAATCGTCGGTTGGTGCCTCATTTCATTGAAAGCGCCTGACAGGCCTCTGCCAGTTGGCTTCGGCCCCTCGTACGCCTTCCAAAGGTCCGGGACCCCAGAGTCCCGAGATATGTAAACAGATCAAAAATAACAATTCCTTTATTTTCAGGCTATTAGGGCCCATAGATAAAATACACAAATGATTGGTACAAAATAATAAACTAATACATATTAAAAACATTTAACAAACTTAAAAACTACTGCACACGAAGTGACGGTGACGGTGATAGCTTTCGATGTCTAAGCTACTTATTCTCAATTGGCTTCGGTTGACGATTTTGAATGTAAATTAGTTCTTGTCAACAACAGCTGCAAGTAGTTCAGTGAGCTTATTGACGTCTTCTATGCCATATAAGACTATTGGTGGCGGTTTAGTGGGTCGTTTATCTTTGGGTAACGCAATGCTTTCAGTGAGATCGATTGTTAGACCTGTGAATCTATTTGAGGTTTTTACTGTTTCGGGAGAGGGACTGTTTGAGGTTTTTTGCCGCTTTGGATTTCTGCTGACAGGAACTCTTTGCAATGTTGGAGGACAAATTGGTGTGGTCTCCATCTCTGTATCGGGAGTCAGAAGTTGCTTATCGGAGGTTGAACGAGCTCCTATTTGTTGATTACTCCCCAGGGAAGAGGATTTTTGTCTCATAAACAAGCCTGGATGTAAGGCTTGCTGGACATGCTTTTTGCTGCTGCTGCTGCTACTGCTTCCAGGCACATTTACCAACACAGCGGTCTGGTTGCCTACCCCTGTGCGGTCTTCGGTAACATATTTCACACTCGCAGGCCCCGGTACCTGCGAGAGCCGGGCGTTAGCCGGATCGCATGACATCACATTCTCGTTATCAGACATTTTCATATAAAAAGGAGGGTTGGAGTATAAACATGATGCTTTCCCAAGGTATCATGACCACACTTTCAGAGGGTATTTGGTCCCTCTTGGCTAGTGGCAGGCTAGAAACAGGTTACGTGACCACCACTTGCGTGATTGGATACATTTTTTTGTATGCTCCCTAGTTGTCACTGCTTGTGATTGCATCAGGGCCCAAAATGCTAGTGGGCTGATCTTAGCGTTATGCTCGTGAATGAGTGCTATTTGTGGTGACTGGTTGTCTTGCTGGCCATGGTGTAGTTATTGTTATCAGAAAATAACAGTTTATTAATTTAACTATGTTGGTCCTAGTTTATCAATTGTGATTTCCGAGTTACAGTCCTGTGGATAGAATTCAACACATGTAAGCGGCTAACCACTTCGTATCACGTGAACCATCGGCCTGTTTGCTTACCTGTAGATTAACTAACTAATACTTACTTGTCATCTCCCTGGCTCTTCGCTTATTCTTAGATACTTCTTGTTCTTCTTCTATTTCAGTTTTAAACTCCATCAAAGGCACGTCGTCTTCTGAGTCTGATTCAGGCTGGAGTGGTGGTATATCTGATACACCTATACAGCTTATATCAAATTTTTCCGGTTCTAGCTCTGTAAGTTAACAAAAACAGAAAAAAAAGAAAATGATAAGGCCGGCCCATTGTATATTTTGTAGTGTTGATATGTTTTTTTGTTATGTATTTTTATGGTGTACAATAAAGTATAATTATACAAATTAACAGTCAAGAATATTTACTTGTTTAATATTAACATTTGTTTTATTTCACAATATAATGTGGTTACCGTTAAGTTAAATGAAACCAAACACTATCAAAACTTTGAATTAGTTTAAAACATTTTTGATCAATATAAAATACATCTTTATTTAATATTTTATTTTTAATTTTTAACACATACCATCACTTTGTTCCTCCTCCTTTGGCTCAATAATATCATATAGGCCTAGGGGATCACCAACAGCTGGTAATTCTTCTTTGATAGCAATGCTTTCTGTTTGACATTCATCAACTATACTTATGTGTATTATTGGAGTTACAGAAAGCCCACTGCAAAACTCTAACAGACCTTGGTTTATTAGAGGTTTTATCTGTAACAAGTTGTTTATAGTGTTAGGTCAATTTATGCTTATGATCACAGTCACTATGAGCACAAACGTTTATCTATATAAATAAAAAGAGAAGTCCCGACTGACTGACTCATCAACGCCCAGCCCAAACCAATGGTCCCAGAAAGCTGAAATTTTACACAGAGGTTCCCTTTATAATGTAGACAAGGAATGATTTTTGTTCCCATTTGATATTTCCTGAAATCCACCAGAGCAAAACCGCGTGGGAAGTGCTAGTCATTAATATAGTCAGCCAGAAGAGCCTTCACAAGTGACAAGAGTTAGGTAGGTTCAGCACACCCTGGACAGTTGGTGGCGCTACCAACATCACGGACCACTGTGTGAGCTGTATGTATAGCTCAGTATCAACATGAGACAGGACCGTTATTACTTGCATTTACTTTACAAGTTTCGTACAGAAGTAGCAGTGTTACGTGGAGTATTTAAAATGTAACATCGCAAACAACATTTGTCAAAAGCAGTTATATCCAATTAAAGAACCTGAAATTATAACAGAATATTATCTTGACAGGAGGGTCACGTCCCAATTATACTAAAATTATAATTAAAAGTCTGTCAAAGTCAAACCTCACCTCATAGTCGTCATTCAACATCTGCGCGAGCAGCTCCTCGGCTTCCAAACATTTTCTCTGCAATTCGTAGCATTGCTTCAGTTTAGAGCAGCAGAAGAAACAAGTGAGCATCGGTCTACTGTCTTCAGTTACAAACTGCAACAAAACTACCCTCAGACTATTTGTTTATTTTGAATACTCCCATAATATATTGTTATACAGTCCAAAGGGTTGGGGCAAAAGGTTCTGGAGCTGCGAAGACAGAGTGTGTAGGTCTGTCACAAGGAGGACAGGTGACCTGGTAGGAGCTTGCCTCTTGGTCTTGAGGCCTATCCAGCAGTGGACGTCTGCTGATTTAGAGGAATGAATACTGTCATCTATTAGGTCTTCAATTTTTACAAAGTATATACTTACTGGGACATCAGTCAGCTTCTCATATATCTCTTGCAGGTTCTTGTTGACAACCACATACATCTGAACATTCTCCACTAAACATATCCTACACTTTTTCAGTTTTTCCATTGCCATATTTAAAACAATACTGAGTGTAAATTACTGGCAAAAAATATGAATACAACTTCTTCTTTAAAACTTCTAAACTTTAAATAACGTGAGCAATTTTTAGTTCTTTTATTATTTATTATTGATGTCGTGTGCGTTATCTGTGTGGACTTAATATATTTCTCCAATATTTACGTAAGTAAATTAAAAAAAATACTTTTTGTTTTATTTTTTGGAGGTCTGCCTGGTGCACGGTGCTATAGCTTATAACATAACATCGATATATAAGATCGATGGAACAAAAGCAAAGAATATACTCAAAGAGTATCAGTCAGTATAATAATAAAAATAAGGGAGAATAAACTACTCTACCAAAAGGGAATTATTACCGAACAGGTTATGCCAGGCTTCTGCTTTTGAAGTGGAGATACCAAAGAGTATAAAAATAAATAGGGAGATGCACTACTCAATTCAATAGATTTATAAAACCAACATTCATGAAGTCTAGTCCATGCTATTGCTATAATTCTAAATTGCTAACATTACGTAGGTACGCTACAAGCTAGCATCCTAGAGCGTCGCTACTTCACACACATCACCTTCACATTGACAGTGCCAGTCAGCAGCACCTGACACTTGACACTAGTTTTTTTTGGAATTTAATGAACTGGCTACTGAGGCTTTTAAGTCAAAATCAAAGATAAAGAATTCATTCTAAAACTTATTTTTAAAAACATCTTGATGTTACGCTACGCCATAACGCTAGGCTGACAAGCAATGTGCACTTTTTTTTTATTTTTATCGTGGACGACCACGGTATCACGATAACACAGGGAAGAAAAATGTGTGGAACTATATGAAGACACTTACCAAATTTCAAATTCAAATTCATTTAATCATTTTGTGCACATAGAGTAAAATTATACAGATGTTATATAAAAATAAAAATGTTGGTCCATGCTATGTCCCGCCAGAAGGCATACAAAATGGAATGTCACATTCAAAGAAATACAATAAAATAAAATCAATATGTTAGCAAATGTCACAATTTCATGCCAAACACTATTAATTAATAATAATATGTCAATAAAATAATACGGTACATAAACAAATAGCTAGTATTTAGTCACAATTTCGTATACAATAAATAAAATAGAAAATGTCAGTAAAGAATATCATTATGTTATGGGAACTACTTTTTAATTATACAGACAGATATAAATTTTTATACTTGAATATTATTGCAATTTGTCATTAAGATATTCTTTGACAGAATAATACGCCTTGTTAATCAATAATTTAAATAGCTTACGTTTAAACTCATTCATGTTGCTGCTTGATACAATTTGATCAGGTAATTTGTTATAAAGTTTTGGAGCCATCGCATAAATACTATTATATAGAAATTGGGTTTTAGTGCTTAATGTGTGCAATTTTTTTGAGCGCCGTTGACTTTCGACAGATTTATATAAAGACATGTTGTTTTTTACAAATATACAGGCTTCATAAATATAAAGTGATGGTACAGTCAATATTTTTAAGTTTTGGAAATGTGGCTTGCAAGAATCCGTTCGTTTTATTTTACATATAGCTCGAACACATTTTTTCTGAGCTATTAATACTTCCTCAACCTTAGTAGCATTGCCCCAAAATATAAGGCCATATCGCAAAGTAGAGGCCACATAACCATGATAAGCTGCCAGGAGCGCTGTCTTATTCACAATTTTACCTAGCATATAAAGAGCATAGGAAAACTTACTGAGCTTCCCACACACATTATCTATTTGAGTCCTCCATGACATATCGCTATCAATATTAAGTCCAAGAAATTTTGTAACATTAGTTTCAAGTATTTGGTCACCTTTGTAGTTTACCTGAAAAGGTGACAGTGTTTTTTGTCTAATTTTAAAATTCATAATTTTAGTTTTATTTAGGTTAATTTTAAGGTTATTAGCGTTCAGCCAGTCAACAATCGTAACAAGACTAGTGTTAATATCATCTTCTATTTCTTCATTACTACCGGTATTATATATAACTGCGCTGTCGTCGGCAAATAAGGACATATGGTGAATGCATGCTTGAGGAAAGTCGTTAATGTAGCATATGAACAGCAAGGGTCCCACCACAGAACCCTGCGGAACACCGTAACAGAGAACTCTAGAGCTTGACGAATATATGACTTCAGTTTTGGACTTAAGATCCACTTGACTAATTTGAGTAATTTGTTTCCTATCCTCCAAATAAGATTGTATGAGTTTAAGCACGTTACCTCTGATGCCGTATCTATTCAGCTTATTCAACAATACTTTATGGTCCACATAGTCAAATGCCCTGGTCATATCCATATACATTGCCATTACTGGTTTCCTATTGTCCATGTTGTGATGTATTTTTTCAAGAAAATTGTATATGGCCATATTAATGTTTTTTGACTTTCGGAAACCCATTTGCTCCTTGCAAAAAATATTATGTTTTTCAAAATAATTATAAATACCATTATAAAGAACTTTCTCAAAGATCTTTGAGAAAATCGGTATTAGAGCTATTGGTCTATAATTACTTAAATTTGTTTTGTCATTTTTTTTATGTAACGGCTTGATAATGGAAACCTTTAACTTATGCGGAGAAATACCATTTACAATACAATTATTTATAATGTCACTTAATATAGGTGCTATAAGAGGAGCCACTGCTTTAACTACTCTTGTGTCAATATCATCATATCCTGTGCTCTTGGTGTTTTTAAGGTTGTTAATTATAATAAGAATGTCATTCGGTATGGTTGGTTCCATAAACATAGATTGTGACCCTAATGTATTAACATTATTATTCGTCTGAAAGTTTTTATCATTTGGTTGAACTGAGTCTACAAAATAATCATTGAATTGCTTTGCTATCATTTTAGGATTTGTTATATATTTGTCATTCACATTTATTACATTTATATTAGCTTTAGGAATGTTAGGTTTCATACTATTTATTACCTTCCATGTTGCCTTAGATTTATTGGTACTTGTTCCAATAAAATAGCTATTTTGAGGTCGCTGTGTTAATTTGATCACTTTTTTAAATCGTTTTGAGAAGGTTTTAAAAGCCATTTTTGAATCACTGTTTCGTTTTATTCTATATTGTCACAATAAAATTCGCCTCTTCTTACTACAGCGTTTTATCCCCCGTGTGATCCACTTTGGTCTAATAACTGTGGGCACTTTACGTTTTATAATTGGGAAGCAGAGATCGTAAAATAGTTTAAACATATCATAAAATGAATCAAAACTTCTATTTGCATTATCTGTTTCGTAAACTTCAGAGAAACTAAGACTTGCAATACATTTCCTAAAAAGATTAATGTTTTCTTTGCTGTAATCGCGTTTATTAACATAGTAATATTTTAAAATACATGTTCGCTGTACAGGAAACTTCATCATTTGAGCTGTGTGGTCAGACACACCTAGCTCCAATATCTCACTCTTGCAGCCTCGTATGTTGTGAAGGAAATTGTCCAGACAAGTACCACTACTAGGTCGCGTAGGTTTTTTTATTTCTATATTCAAATTAAACTCCTTTAACAGATGTTTAAATAAAGTAGAATGTTTAGTTTTCTGAAGAATGTCAATGTTAAAATCACCGCAGATTATTATTTTTTTATTATTTTTATAGCAAATGTTTCTTAATAAGTAGGTTAAATTATTAAAGAAAAAATTCATGTTACTTTGATCCGGAACTCTATATATACACAATATTATAATTTTGTGATCAGTTAATTCTACAGAGCAGCATTCGAATGCGTTAGGAATGTTAGCATTTTTTACCAAGTCAATTTCAGAGAAACTAATGTGGTTATTAACCAGTATGCAAGAGCCACCATTTCGCTTTTGTCTTGTGAAGCATGCAGCCAAAGTAAAGTTAGGAATGTTCAAAAAGTCGACGTCACTCTGCTTCATATTATGTTCCGTAAAACAGAGTATATCCACACACTTCCCACCGTTTGCAAAAGTATCTAAATGTTCTGTTATTATATCACTCTTTGCCAATAAACCATTTATGTTTTGATGTAATACCGTCCACGATAACGTTATAAGGTTTTAGGCGCGATACGGTGCGGTGGCGGCGGCGGCGCGGCGCCCTGTTTACTTGAATTAAACTCGGTTCAGTTGTAATAGATTTATATTTGTATCACAACACAGCTTCCAGGCGATAGCGGAAGAATATCGTTAAAACAAACATTATATGAATCTTGGTGGTTATTCACACTGAGTACTTACAATAAAAGTAATGTTTTACATTCCGATAAGAAATCGCAAGTCCTTGTGTAATCACTAGTGGACCATAGACCTCACTAGACCAACTAGTGTTAGAATTAATTATCTTTGATTTTGACTTAAAAGCCTTAGTAGCCAGGTCATTAAATTCCAAACAAAAAAACTAGTGTCAAGTGTCAGTGCTGCTGGCACTGTCAATGTCAAGTAGCGACGCTAAAATACTACTTCGTCTGTGGACGCTACGATGCTAGTTTGTAGCGTACGTAATGTTAGCAATTTAGAATTCTAGCATTAGCATGGATTAGACTTCATGAATATTGGTTTTATAAATTAAAATCTATTGAATTGAGTAGTGCATCTCCCTATTTATAATTATAATCTTAGGTATTTCCACTCCAAAAGCAGAAGCGTGGCATAACCTGTTCGGTAATGATTCCCTTTTGGTAGACAGTAGTTTATTCTTCCTTATTTATTATTAATATACTGATTGATACTCTTTGAGCATATTCTTTGATATAATGTTATCTATCGATGTTTTGTTCTAAGCTATTGCACCGTGCACCAGGCAGACCTCCAAAAAATAAAAAGTATTTTTTTATTTACTTAGGTACGTAAATATTGGAGAACGATATTAAGACCACACAGATAACGCACACGACATAATAATAATAAAAGAACTAAAAACCACTCACGGTATTTAAAGTTTAGAAGATTTAAAGAAGAATTGTGTTCATATTTTTTGCCAGTAATTAACACTCCGTGCCTACTGTTTTAAATATGGCAATGGAAAAACTGAAAAAGTGTAGGATATGTTTAGCGGAGAATGTTCAGATGTATGTGGTTGTCAACAAGAACCTGCAGGAGATTTATAAGAAGCTGACTGATGTCCCAGTAAGTATAATACTTTGTAAAAATTGAAGACCTAATAGATGACAGTATTCATCTAAGTCAGCAGACGTCCACTGCTGGATAGGCCTCAATACCAAGAGTTGCTGCATCAACCGGTCCTGTGATTCTTGCATCCAGCAAGTTCCTACCAGGTCACCTGTCCACCTTGTGTGAGACCTACGTACTCTGTGTCCTCGCCGCTCCAGAACCTTTTGGCCCAACCCTCTGGAGTCTATAACAATATATTATGGGAGTATTCAAAATAAACAAATAGTCTGAGGGTAGTTTTGTTGCAGTTTGTAACTGAAGACAGTAGACCGATGCTCACTTGTTTCTTCTGCTGCTCTAAACTGAAGCAATGCTACGAATTGCAGAGAAAATGTTTGGAAGCCGAGGAGCTGCATGCTCAGATGTTGGATGACGACTATGAGGTGAGGTTTGACTTTGACGGACTTTTAATTATAATTTTAGTATAATTGGGACGTGACCCTCCTGTCAAGATAATATTCAGTTGGAATTTCAGGTTCTTCAATTGGATATAACTGCTTTTGACAAATGTTGTTTGCAATGTTACATTTTAAATACTCAATACTATACATACAGCTCACGCAGTGGTCCGTGATGTTGGTAGCGCCACCAACTGTCCAGGGAGCGCTGAACCTATGTAACTCTTGTCACTTGTGAAGGCTCTTCTGGCTGACTATTCATTCAGTGCGGCCAACGCGCCTGCGCGTTGTATGTGCTGGTACCGCATATGCGCGTCCATACAATTTAGATAACTTTCTTCGAGTGTGGTGCGCCGCACCTGTGCGTTCATTGTGCATCTCTATTGTTTCGGAAACACTTTGCTCGGGTGGATTACGGGAAATATCAAATGGGAACAAAAATCATTCCTTATTCGTTGTCTACATTATATAGGGAACCTCTTTGCAAAATTTCAGCTTTCTAGGTCCATTGGTTTGGGCTGGACGTTGATGAGTCAGTCAGTCAGGACTTCTCTTTTTATTTATATGGATAAACGTTTGTGCTCATAGTGACTGTGATCACAAGCATAAATTGACCTAACACTATAAACAACTTGTTACAGACAAAACCTCTAATAAACCAAGGTCTGCTAGAGTTTTGCAGTGGGCTTTCTGTAACTCCAATAATGCACATAAGTATAGTTGATGAATGTCAAACAGAAAGCATTGCTATCAAAGAAGAATTACCAGCTGTTTGTGATCCCCTAGGCCTATATGATATTATTGAGCCAAAGGATGAACAACAAAGTAACGGTATGTTTTAAAAATCATAAATAAAATAATAATTTAAGGTGTATTTTATATTGATCAAAAATGTTTTGAACTAATTTCGTTACATTCAACTTAACGGTAACCACATTATATTGTGAAATAAAACAAATGTTAATATTAAACAAGTAAATATTCTTGACGGTTCATGTATATAATTATTCTTTATTGTACACCACAAAAATACATAGCAAAAAAATATGTAAAACACTACAAAATATACAATGGGCTGGCCTTATCATTTTCTTGTTTTTCTGTTTTTGTTTACTTACAGAGCTAGAACCGGAAAATTTAGACATAAGCTGTGTAGATGTAGCAGATATACCACCGCTCCAGCCTGAATCAGACTCAGAAGACGACGTGCCTTTAATGGAGTTTAAAACTGAAATAGAAGAAGAACAAGAGGTATCTAAGAATAAGCGAAGAGCCAGGGAGACGACGAGTAAGTATTATTAGTTAATCTACTGGTAAGCAAACAGGCCAATGGTTCACCTGATAGGAAGTGGTTAGCGTTACCTAAAGGGCGTACCCGCTTACATGTACAGTCAACAAAAGAGATATCTAGGCAGGGTATACTAACATATTTGTATGTGAATTGCTTCATGTTCAATTTCGCGACAATATACAACTTTGTGTTGGTGTGTTACAATGTAGGAGTATTGCAAAAACAAAGTAATATATATAAAATTGAACATGAAGCAATTCACATACAAATATGTTACTCTACCCTGCCTAGATCACAGAGTACATTTGTATATAGGAGGATAGAGACGTCACTCGAACATTTCATAGCGCCCTCTAGCAACAAGTAAAAACAAGAATCCATGAAGCCTACTAGGTTTATACGTATAGCTAGCTTCAAATCTATTCTGCAGACCTGCAGTAGGCCGTGTCCTATTTTCCTATTAATAAAACATTAGATACACTGCCAAACACTTTGATTCAATCTTTATTTACAATATATGAAGACCAACTCCTGAATTTTGTATTCTACATCATAATCTTTACGTAATCAACATATTAATTTATTTGTATCTGTACACCGATTATATATGAATAAATTAATTGTTCGCGTTCATGTTTATTATCAACACAACACAATAGGTATCACTGCGTTTCACAAACAAGTAAACAGTCCAGATTTTCGTGTAAGGGTCAGTCACTTATAGCGATGTCGTCGGTATCCAATACTTTTCCGTCAATGTTTAGAAGCAGAATCCAAGTCAAGACAAATCCACGAAATACATAATATAACGAAGCGCATACATTCACTCGAAAAGAGAATAAAAACTTTTTTACAAAAAAATACAACCGACTTTCAAAAACAACACTACAAAGTGAAAAATAACTTTAATTTCGGAAGTCGGTGTCTAGTTAAATGTATTTTCGTTTTTTGCCACCGACTTCCGAAATTAAAGTTATTTTTCACTTTGTAGTGTTGTTTTTGGAAGTCGGTTGTATTAGGTCTTTACCTATGAAATTGCCGTTCTGCAGTACTGGCCATTTCAAATCAAAATAATTTTTGTTTGGCTAAGAATTCTAATTTCAAATTAATTTTATTTTAAAAACATGGATTTTTTTTTTCCAAAAGTAGTCATTTGTTTATTGATGAGTGTTACATTTTCATCGCATTTCAATCTTTTTCGTCATCATGGATACGTTAAAAATTCGAGTAATTATGGAATATGAGTACCATCGTGGCAGCAACGCGGCACAAGCGGCACGCAATATCAACGACGTTTACGGAGCTAACACTACAAACCAACGCACCACTTGTTATTGGTTTGCTCGCTTCCGTTCTGGAAATTTCGACCTGAAAAATGAACCTCGCGGTCGTCCGAAGACTTTGGTCGACAATGACGAATTAAAGGCGATTGTGGAAGCTGATGATGCACAATCTACGGCTGAATTAGCAGCAGCTTTCGACGTTAGCGTCAAAACAATATTGGTCCATTTGCGTCAAATTGGCAAGGTAAAAAAGCTTGACAAATGGGTGCCCCACGAACTCAATGATCGCCAGCGCGAAGTACGCGTCGAGACGTGCCTTGCACTGCTCAACGACACACAAATGAAGGAATTTTGAACCGCATTGTTACCTGCGATGAAAAATGGATTCTGTTTGATAACCGCAAGCGCTCAGCAAGTTGGTTGGATCCTGGTTCAGCACCTAAACAATGCCCTAAACGAAAACTTACCCCTAGAAAAGTGATGGTCACTGTTTGGTGGTCTAGCGCCGGTGTGATTCATCACAGCTTCTTACCAAACGGGGTGAGCATTACTTCAGATGTGTACTGTGAAGAACTGAACACAATGATGGAGAAGCTGTCACATCTCCAACCAGCATTGGTCAATCGCTCGTCTCCGCTGCTCCTGCACGACAACGCGCGACCTCATACTGCACAGCAGACGGTCTCCAAGTTGCAAGAACTGGGGTTGGAAGCTCTCCGTCATCCGCCCTACTCACCAGACCATGCGCCTACAGACTACTACTTTCCAGAATTTGGATAACTTCTTGGCGGGAAAAAAATTCAATACCCGAGAGGCAGTACAAAATGCCTTTGAAGAATTTGTTGCCTCCCGTCCAGCTGATTTCTTTAAGAAGGGCATCAATAAACTGCCACTGCGTTGGCAAAGATGCATTGATTGCATGGGTGATTACTTCGATTAATACAAATAAAAAATGCATGAAAAAAATTCGTTTAAATTTTTTCATACAAAACGGCAATTTCATAGGTAAAGACCTATTATTTTTTTGTAAAAACGTTTTTATTTTTCACTTTTTAGTTGTGTACCTACCCCACACAAATTCTAATACCACTATCTGCAAAACAAACATCATCCATATAAAAGTGGGGAAAAAATACGTATTATTGGAGGTACCTCAAAAACTGCCGAAGCAAAGTTAATCAATTTTATATGGGACCAACTGTGATGTATACCCTCTCGAATAAAACAAAAAGAATCCAAATCGGTCCAGCCATCTTCGAGTAATCGGGGAACATACATAAAAAAAAAATAAAAAAAAATGGTTCCCACGAATTCAGAACCTCCTCCTTTTTGAAGTCGGTTAAAAACTGGGACAACGAAATATTTTTTTTAACAATAAATTTGACATTTACGCGAGTTGCGATCCTTTTTTTCCACTTCAATTGAAAACAGTTTCAAAAATTAGCGTTGCGTTATTGGATGATTTTATACATTTATACAAACGTTCTAAGTTAACACAATCAATTAACCCGTCGCGCGCTAATTAGCAGACACAATTGAAATTCTATTGTTATCTGTACACATGGTGTGCAATCGACATTTTAAGAGTTAAAAAGATGTCTCAACTCCTTAATTTTTTTATTTGTAAATATAAATTGTTGTTATTTTAATACAATCTAAGTAAAATGGATCATAATGCTTAAACTATACTCATGAACAATTTGAGAACAGCGCCATCTATCAATAAGAAGTTTAACTTTTGATATTATTACACGAGTAAATTAAAAATCTATTGAATTGAGTAGTGTACCTCCAAAAGCACCCTACCTGAAACCTGAGCCCCTGACCCTGAGTAGCCTACCTGAACTGGCCGGTTATGTTACCCTTACATTTGTTCTAAGCTATGGCACCGTGGCCTAGATATTATTGAATTCAATTTATTCTGATACTTGGCTGTATGCAAGTATCTATGCTTGTGTTTTATAATGATGTGTTAGTTCCTATTCCTAACACTTGGTGTTGTGGTACTTCCCCTTCCGTAGTTTTACTTACTGTGTCATGTATGTTTGATGAACAAATAAATAAATTATTTAGTTCTAGCTATAGAAATCTTGCTTATTATTATATCTCGAAGTGATATCTCTTTTATTGACTGTACATGTGTTGAATTCTATCCATATGACTGTAACTCGAAGTATTTATGTACACACAGTAAAATACATACAGGTACAACATAATTATAATTTGGAGTACAAAGGTACTGCTTGTTCGTTACTTTAATTTAATTTAAACTTTAATTTCGGAAGTCGGTGTCTTTGGTTTTTTAGTTTCGTTTTTTGCCACCGACTTCCGAAATTAAAGTTATTTTTCGCTTTGTAGTGTTTTTTTTGGGAGTCTGTTGTTTTTTTTTTTTTTTTTTTTTGTAAAAAG
Source organism: Cosmia pyralina (assembly GCA_946251885.1). NCBI lineage: Eukaryota > Metazoa > Arthropoda > Insecta > Lepidoptera > Noctuidae > Cosmia > Cosmia pyralina. Next base: position 11,274,807 of record OX276369.1, on the reverse strand, counting down.
TTTTTATTTTACACTTTTTAGTGGTGCCTAACCCACACAAATCCGAATACCAAAATAAATTAGAGCATCATTCACATAAACTATGTGGCAAAAATACGTATTAAATTATTGAAGCTAACTCAAAAGCCACTCATCATCAGAACTTGAAGATATATATATATTTATATATATATAAGATATATATGCGACTATCTCAGGGCACTCCTGATACCATTTCAAATAAAAACTTTGCAAAAAGGCAAATAGGTATACGTCGCGCTAAGCCGTGTCAGAAGTTTGGAAGGTGTAGTTTTATGTTGACGGAGATAACGTGACTACGAAATCTGACTCCTGACAATCAAGGCCACACATAAGATACAACTCGAGTATCACAATTTGAAGCGGCATATAATTACCATTAAAATCATTTATAGCCAGAGTGCACCTCATGACAATCCAATAAGCCCAAACACGGCTAGAATGCATTGTTTTATTACGGAGTTCCTTTGCCTACCTTCCGGCTTCTTCATCAGATCGTTTCGATGGTACCAAATTCACCAGAACCATTTATTTAAAGCTTCGTCATAGCCGCTTAACTATATTCATCGAGATGTCTTATCGCCACCCGTGAAATACTTGTTATCATTGAGAAGTTGCCGTGGCCATCTGTGGTCTTCTTCATCAGTTCCACTTCACCAGATGATACTTTCTGAATGCAAATGCTGAATGCAATTCGTTGATGAAAATACCAAAATCGCTATATGTATGCCTATAATTTTTGAGGAGTTTCCTCAAATCCTCATGTATCCCATCATCAGAACTGGTTTTGATAAAAATGGGACCAATCTGGAAGTATATCCTTTCAATTAAAAAAAGAATTTTCCAAATTGGTTTATAAATGACGGAGTTCTGAGGTAACAAACATTAAAAAAAAACGAACATTCAACTGAATTGAGAACCTCCTCCTTTTTTTGAAGTCGGTTAAAAATGAATCCCTAAAGAAAGAAAGAAAAATATTTTATTTGGGACACGCACAGGAAATACAGTTAAAAAGGAGCATATAAAAGTAACAAAATAAACATTAAAAAACAAAAAAAAAAGAAATTAAATTAAATAAAAATTCAGACTAAAAAAAAAGAGACCTGTGCGAGGCCAAAAAGCCTCCCATCTCAGCATAAAGCTGCGATATTTAAAAAATAAATACCGCAACGCTGGTATTCTGATAGGGCCTGTGTGATGCCACGGACATACCCACGGATATCAATTAAAAATCGCAAGGGGAATAAAATCAAATAAAATAAAATACAAACACTAGAATACTTGAAAAGAAAAAACAAAAACCGTCAATAAAGTGTAAAGTTCGACTCGCGCTTGACGCCCGACGGTCCAACCTCACTTGTCTATGCTATAGACTATTGTCTATATTATATTTCCCTATTTCCCTTGGTCATGCCATAACTTGAGAATGGCTTGACCGAATTGAATTTTTTTTTTTTGTTTTGTTCTCCTCCTTACCGGGGTGGTTTGAAAGGACAACGTCTGCCGGGGCAGCCAGTACTTAAATAAATACATAAAGCTAAAATATATAAACATACGAGTACATCTCTTTTACACGATATTTGAATAGAGACACAGTTTTTAAGTCGCGAATGCTAGGTGGAAGTGAGTTCCACAATCGTACAGCACAGACAGAGAAGGAATAAGAATAGTAGCTAGTTAGGGTTCCGTGCCAAAATGGTAAAAAGTAACCCTTATGGTGCGACTCAGTCTGTCTGCCTGTCAGTCTGTCACAGCTGGATATCTCAAGAACTACTAATGCTATCAACTTGAAAATTGGAACAGTTTTAGATAAAGTTTGCCAACAATTTTGCAAATAAGAAAGTTTTTTTTTTTTTGCAACAGAGGCTGAAAGGGGGTCTTAAAAAATCGAAGTGCGGCTACTAGGGCATGTGCGGTATCATATGAAAGAGCGCTGTTTGCACATTCTCAAACATTTTTTTTTAATTTTTTTTTTAGGCTGCAGTTTTTTAGAGAAAAATCTGAAATTATTCTAATCAATCTGTCTAGCCTTTTCCCAACTAACAACAACTACAACTAACCGGATGCAGCTGAATACCAGTATTTTACATGGAGCGACTGCCTATCTGACCTCCACAACCCAGTAACTGGGTAATACGATACCCCTTGGTAATTCTGGTTGTCATACTTTCGGGCTTTTGACGACCCGTAACTACTGTCAAAGATCCACGAATGACAGCCGGGACCAACGGCTTAACGTGCTTTCCGAGGTATGGAGGAGTCTCGGTATGTAAAGATGGTCACCCATCCACAGACCGACCCCGGCAAGCGTAGCTTAACCTGATGGATCGACCCGTGCGGCTGTTATTACTTAGCCACGAGCTCCTGCAAGAAAAACGGAAACGATGTTTCTAAATAGCACACTTTTTAACCGACTTCAAAAAGGAGGAGGTTATCAATTCGTCGGGACCTTTTTTTTTTTTTTTTTTTTTTATGTATGTTCCCTGATTACTCGAAGATGGCTAGACCGATTTGGATTTTTTTTGTTTTATTCGAGAGGGTATACATCACAGTTGGTCCCATATAAAATTGATTAACTTTGCTTCGGTAGTTTTTGAGTTAGCTTCAATAATACGTATTTTTTCCCCACTTTTATATGGACGATGTTCTAGTTTGCTTTGCAGGTAGTGGTATTAGAATTTGTGTGGGGTAGGTACACAACTAAAAAGTGAAAAATAAAAACTTTTTTACAAAAAAATACAACCGACTTCCAAAAACAACACTACAAAGTGAAAAATAACTTTAATTTCGGAAGTCGGTGGCAAAAAACGAAAATAGGTACATTTAACTAGACACCGACTTCCGAAATTAAAGTTATTTTTCACTTTGTAGTGTTGTTTTTGGAAGTCGGTTGTATTTTTTTGTAAAAAAGTTTTTATTCAGAAATCGGAACGGAACCCTCGCTCTGAGCGTGAGTCCGACTCGCTCTTGACCGGTTTTTTTTAAATGAGAATGTGATTTATGGAGAGATCTAACAACACTCACGCAGGTTTGACTAGGAAGGATAAGACGGGTTGTGTAAGATGTTGAATAGGAGACATAAAATCCCAGTGTTCCTGCGAAGGTGGATTTGGAGCCACTTGAGTTCAAAGACAGACATTTATTCGTCGGATATGGTAGCAACAAAGTTGGTACCTATATAAAATAATAGTGTTCAGGACACATCCGCCGCTAAAAGCGGCATACGAATATTTACAATAATAAGTGCACATGGGCATAAAACCTAACTTATAAACTACATATCTATACTCTACAAAACGATATAAAACACTTGGTACCTATAACCTACAATATAAAATAAACAATAAAAACACAACATAACTTAAACAAACAACCTAATTGTAAATCTAATTTAACCCTTAAAATAAAAAAAAAAGTAAAGTTTAAAAAAAAAAGTCTAAAAGTTTAAAGTTTTTTTTTTGTAACAATTAAATGGCAGTTCTCTTATTAATTTTGGAATGTGGTTGTAATTTTTTATGGACATGTTCCTTGCGAAGGTGAGAAACATGGTCATGTTTCGAAGACCGAATGCTTGTTCAATAGCTCCTTCAGAAGCATCAAGGTAGCATGCGTCGGCATAATCTATGATCGGCTGAATGAGTGTTTGTGCCAAAGACATTTTAGTCTTCAAGGGCAGGAGACTGAAGGCTTTCCAGCGACTGAAAGGAGAAATTTACTTTTCGACTGACTTCATTGACCTGAGCACGCCACGAAAGATTGGGAGTCAATAATTACACCAAGATCTTAGGTGGTTTCGGTATAGTCAATGCGAACACCATCGAGATATAAAAGCATCGAGGCATCAGAGATGTACGAGGGCGGCACTGAAAATTTCTGGAATCAAGGAAGTGACACAACATTACTATTTAAAAATGTATTTATTGCTTTTCGAAGTATTCTCCGCGAAATTTGACACATTTTTCCATACGATGGAACCAATCATTGAAGCAACCATTCCATTCGGAAGTTGAGGTCTCCAAAATGGCCGTTTTGTAGCTTCTTCAGGTGATGAAAATCTGACCACGCAATTTATTCTTTATTTTAGGGAAAGTATAGAATTTATTAGGGCTTAGGTCGGGGCTGTACGGCGGATGGTCTAATAATTCTATGTTTTCTTGCTTTAAAAACTCTTTTGTTCTGTGCGCGGTGTGAGAACTCGCATTGTCGTGATGGAGGATGATGCGGCGGTTGCAGTTCTCTTTACGGAGTTCAGAAACGACCTGTGGCAAACAAATGCTAGCATACCATTCTGCATTAACCGTTCTTTGTCCCTCAAGAGGAATAGTCGCAACGTGGCCGGTTTTGGAGACAAACGTGGCCACCATTTTTTTTGCAACACTCCGTGAACGAACAATTTTTGTTGGCTTTAACTCATTTTCGAACACCCAAACTCGTGACTGGTTTTTGTTTCGGGTTCGTACGCGTATATCCAGGATTCGTCACCTGATACAATGTTGTATACAGCATTTGAGGATCCTGCGTGGAATCTTTCGAGAGTTCTGACGCACCAAGTAACGCGAGCCGCTTTATGCTCTTCACAGAGCGAATGCCGTATCCATCGGGAAAACAACTTTTTTACACCTAATTGTTCATGCAAGATTATTTGTATTTGACTCATGCCAATGTCTAAAGTTGCCTGAATTTCGCGGTATGTCACATGTCGATCTTCCTCAATCAGCTTACGCACAGCATCAACGTTTTCTTGGGTGACTGCAGTTTTTGGACGACCTTGACGGGGATCATCACTGAGCTTGACACGTCCACGTTGAAATTCAGCAAACAAGCGATAAATTGTGATTTTGGATGGGGCTTCATCACCAAATGCAGAAATCATCCGGTCAACACACTGTTTTTGTGTTAAACCACTTCGAAAGTCATAATAAATCATCGCTCTTGAATTTTCTCGAGTCAATTCCATTTTCTCAACGACTAAACAAGTTTGACAAAACCTTGTGACAAGACCGAGAATCTTTTTTTAAATAAATAAATGGTATTTGACTTTTAAAACCAAGGATTTTTCAATTAAAAAGATTTTAATATGACAGGCACAATGGAAATATTCCATTCCCGATACTTTTAGTGCAGCCTATGTAACATCAGGCGCACTACGAACGAATCTGCTGCCTATGATCATGGCCTGAGATTTAGTTGAATTAATTTGCAAACCAAACGACAGCCCAAACGCTGATGCAAGCCAGGTTATTCATAGCAGCAATTGCAAAACCCGCGTCAGCTACAGTAAAATGTCGGTAAAACTGCAAGTGAGAAGTGAAAACGCTACCCTGAGGAACACCCTCAGTGAGGCTACACCAATCAGAGTAAGACTTCTCCAGGGAAACACATTGAGAGCGTCCCCGAAGATAAGAACTGAACCAAGCTAAAGCGGAAGAAGAGAAATGGATAAATTTGAGGATACCAATTAAAATGTCAAAATCCACTGAGTTGAAGACGCTACTAAAGTCAAGCGATAAAAAAACAGTAAGGGACTTATTCTCCATTGCCCAGCGGATATCGTCAGTTACTTTCAAAAGCGCGGTTACAGTACTGTGACTCGAGCGAAAACGGCATTGAAAAGGGGAAATTATCGAGTTTGACGCTAAGAAAAATGATAATTGTCTATGAACTATATGCTCAAAAACATTAAGAGAGAAATTGAAGAACAGAAATAGGTCTAAAGTGGATTAATAATGTAGGATTATTGGTTTTTGGTAAAGGTTTTATGTGAGCCTGTTTCCAAACTGACGGAAATGAGCAAGAGGAAAATGAGTGGTTGAAGATGTGAGTGAGAACAGGAAATAACGAGGAAAGGATAAGACTTCTTCTTGAGCACAACTTATCATTACCGATTGTTGAAGAAGTAATTGCAGGTATAGATTTCTTAACGTCATCATCAGTAACATCGCTAAGCATAAAGTGAGAACATTCTGGTAAGGGCAAATTTGCAAAACTAGTGTCGCAGCTTTGATAGAAGGATCAAGAGAAAAGGGAAAGAGAGACAAATGCTTATTGAGATCATTGAGATTGATAGATCCTTGATCTATAATTGATTCTTGATCTTTGATCCTTACACTGGCCTACAGATATGAGAAATTTCCATCTGCGGTTATTGAATTGATCGTGGAAATAGCGTCTCTTAGCATCTTGATACTCAGAGACGCACTCAGAGACCGTCACCTAACAACCAATTAGACACCACCACCAACAAAAATGAAATGCTTTTAAACTGCCCTATTTTAACTGACAGGGTCCAAATTTATATCTGTCGATTAGAGTGGATGATAATTATTCACAAGTCCCAAGTAACGACTCTGAGTATTGGCACAAGTCTTACAGAGGGCAATATGTTAAGTGTCATCCTCTGGAATTCCGCCAAAGAGCAAGTAAAGATATCCAATTGCAGAGAGACGCTGTTGAGTATCTTTATTGCCCGCCATATAGGTGCAAACTTTAATCCCCGCCAATCGGTGCAAACTTTAACAAGTTTGTACGGGCCACCGGGACTTTAAACAGCCTCTCTCTCGGCCCTTACCGCAGCCTACTGATCGGAATGAGAAATCCCAAAGATTCTAATATTTGTGGATTATTCAACATACCACGAAAAACCATAAAAACATACTTAGCTAGTGCGAAATTGCGCCTTACCTCCAACTTATAGCATCCAACTAATTACAATTACAAAGAGGGTTGGATACATAAGTGGATAGAATGGGTAGACGCCAAATTGCTTCAACCGGGGGAACCGGGTGAACTTATTTTGCATTTTTTCTACCATTAGAGATTACTTAATTTCAAATGGATTTCAGATCATAGGACTCGTTTCCAGGTTACTTCTCACCAATGCATTATAAAGCGACTTCACAGCTGCTGTGTTAGTAAATTCACGGGATTCACGCATTATAAATCCAAGATTCTTGAAGGCTTTCTTACACCTGTACAATATGTGTGTGAAACGACAAATCTTCGGAGAATGTGACACCAAGATCTCCCACCGACACTACCCGCGGTATCACGTGCCCATCCGTGGTATATTCGTGACTTCGGGGAACCACGGCCCGCGTAAATGACATCACGTTACACTTAGTTACATTAAAGAGCAGTTTGTTCTCCATACTCCACTCTACTACACGATCAATGTCCCGCTGCAGCAGTTCACAGTGTGACTGATTGGTAATCCCCATGAACAACTTCAGATCGTCAGATAACAGTAATTAAGCAACCAGGATCTTTTACAATTTCAGGAAGGTCATTTACCATTATAATAGATTCCAACGGTCCTAAGTAAGTACCCTGGCTTGCCCCTGTAAGGGTGCAATACTAGTCCGAGGTGAAGCCAGCGTATTCTACAATTTGTTTCCGATTGCCTAGGTATCTGGAAAATATCTTTAGAAGGGCTGGAGTAAAACCAGCCTTAGCAAATTTACTTAACAGAATGTCATTATCTACGCTATCAAATGCCTTCCTGAAGGCGAAGTAAGCGACGTCCAGTTGGGCCCCTGCCTCCGAGTCCAGCACTGTGGCGGCCTGGTTCATAAAACAAATTAAATTTGAATTTGTGCTGCGGCCTGTTCGGAAACCATGCTGCACATTATTAAGCTGGGTAGCTACTTGCGAATGGATACAAGAGCACAACGCAGACTCGAATACCTTAGCAAATGCTGACAGTACTGCTTCAGGTCTGTGTCCAATAAAACCACAAAAAGATCTCGGTTTCTTTGCAAACTGTTGCTCAATGCGATTTTGATAGTTGCGGGAAGCGGTATTGATTTTATGTTTGACCACGGAACGATAGTACGAAAAGTTTTTATAGTTGCTGTTCGAACTAGTTTTCTTATACTATTTATGCCAAAATATGTCTATATATGACTTACAAATTGAGTGCCTTGGTTTGATTATTTGAACTTTTTTTTTTTTACCCAAAATTCAACTTGAAACCTGACAGATGATTTTCATTTGCTAACTAGCTGGCCGACCCGACAGACGTTCTCCAGTCTTAGCTATGAATATTCTAATGTAAACGCGTGAAGTTCCCGAAGGCACATGCTGAGAACATTTTGAATTGTCTAGGAAAACTTCATTAATATTTTAAGAATTGAACTACGATTTTTTGCTGAAAAGTAAAATACCGGAATAAATTTAAAGGAAAAAATACGGAAAAGATTAATTGGAGCCAAATAATTTGAAAAAAAAAATTGAGTATGAATGTCGATTGCTATAAGAGTAGGGGAAGACCAAAGAAACGATGGATGGATTGTGTGAAAGATGATATGGCTAGAAAGGGAGTGACTACCGAGATGACGACTAATAGAGAAGTATGGAAGAAAGGGACATGTTGCGCTGACCCCAAATAAATTGGGATAATGGGTTGTTACTTGTACTATCAAACCCCCACATATTCAGTACAGTAGTGTAATTGACTTGTAACAATAAACTATGTAGAAGTTTCTTTCACACAAACCTTGTCCTGACAATCACAAATACAAAAAAAAAAAAAATTTGCCAAATAGGTGCATCCGTTCTGAAGTGATGCGCGTACATACCTACATTCGGCAATTGATTTTTATTTATATAGAACTAGCTTTTGCCAGCGGCTTCGCCCGCGAGTTTGTCGGAAATTTTCCCACGGGAACCTTCTACCGGGATGAAAAGTATCCTATGTCTTAATATAGGTTATAAACTATCTGTATACCAAATTTCATCCAAATCCGTTCAGCCGTTTTTGCGTGATTGAGTAACAAACATCCAAATATACAAACTTCCACATTTATAATATTAGTAGGAAGTAGGATAGGTACTACATAGCTGACCTGCCAGACATTGTCCTGTCAAAATTTCAATAAATTGAACGGCGGGAAAACAAATGTACAACTGATTATAAAATTAATTTGAATTTGGAATTCTAAATATAATGAAAGATTTCCGATAGACGTTGACAGTTATGTAAAATTAATATATTATTGTCGTTAAGTTTTCTTAAATTTTCTAATGTTCAGCTCAACTTCCTTAATGTTTTCTTTCATAAGAACCTTCTCCTGACAATAATAAACACAACAAAAAAGAATTAGCGAAATTGTTCCATCCGTTTACGCGTGATGCGATGACCAAGGGAAATAGAGATTCATTTTTAAGTATATACATACAAAAAAATAATTAGCGAAATTGTTCCATCCGTTTACGCGTGATGCGATGATCAAGGGAAATAGAGATTCATTTTTATATACATACAAAAAAAGAATTAGCGAAATTGTTCCATCCGTTTACGCGTGATGCGATGACCAAGGGAAATAGGGATTCATTTTTATATACATACAAAAAAGAATTAGCGAAATTGTTCCATCCGTTTACGCGTGATGCGATGATCAAGGGAAATAGAGATTCATTTTTATATACATACAAAAAAAGAATTAGCGAAATTGTTCCATCCGTTTACGCGTGATGCGATGATCAAGGGAAATAGAGATTCATTTTTTATATACATAATATACATAGACGTAGAAAAAAAGGCGGACAGATTCTCGCTAGCAAAAAACTGTGTCTATCGCAGCACGCACACATTTCACAAGACATGCTGTATTTTTACCTTATATTAGGTCTTTACCTATGAAATTGCCGTTCTGCAGTACTGGCCATTTCAAAACAAAATAATTTTTGTTTGGCTAAGAATTCTAATTTCAAATTAATTTTATTATAAAAACATGGATTTTTTTTTTCCAAAAGTAGTCATTTGTTTATTGATTAGTGTTACATTTTCATCGCATTTCAATCTTTTTCGTCATCATGGATACGTTAAAAATTCGAGTAATTATGGAATATGAGTACCGTCGTGGCAGCAACGCGGCACAAGCGGTACGCAACATCAACGACGTTTACGGAGCTAACACTACAAACCAACGCACCACTTGTTATTGGTTTGCTCGCTTCCGTTCTGGAAATTTCGACCTGAGAAATGAACCTCGCGGTCGTCCGAAGACTTTGGTCGAAAATGACGAATTAAAGGCGATTGTGGAAGCTGATGATACACAATCTGCGGCTGAATTAGCAGCAGCTTTCGACGTTAGCGTCAAAACAATATTGGTCCATTTGCGTCAAATTGGCAAGGTAAAAAAGCTTGACAAATGGGTGCCCCACGAACTCAATGATCGCCAGCGCGAAGTACGCGTCGAGACGTGCCTTGCACTGCTCAACAGACACACAAATGAAGGAATTTTGAACCGCATTGTTACCTGCGATGAAAAATGGATTCTGTTTGATAACCGCAAGCGCTCAGCAAGTTGGTTGGATCCTGGTTCAGCACCTAAACAATGCCCTAAACGAAAACTTACCCCTAGAAAAGTGATGGTCACTGTTTGGTGGTCTAGCGCCGGTGTGATTCATCACAGCTTCTTACCAAACGGGGTGACCATTACTTCAGATGTGTACTGTGAAGAACTGAACACAATGATGGAGAAGCTGGCACATCTCCAACCAGCATTGGTCAATCGCTCGTCTCCGCTGCTCCTGCACGACAACGCGCGACCTCATACTGCACAGCAGACGGTCTCCAAGTTGCAAGAACTGGGGTTGGAAGCTCTCCATCATCCGCCCTACTCACCAGACCTTGCGCCTACAAACTACTACTTTTTCCAGAATTTGGATAACTTCTTGGCGGGAAAAAAATTCAATACCCGAGAGGCAGTACAAAATGCCTTTGAAGAATTTGTTGCCTCCCGTCCAGCTGATTTCTTTAAGAAGGGCATCAATAAACTGCCACTGCGTTGGCAAAGATGCATTGATTGCATGGGTGATTGTTTCGATTAATACAAATAAAAAATGCATGAAAAAAATTCGTTTAAATTTTTTCATACCAAACGGCAATTTCATAGGTAAAGACCTATTATTATATATCTTATCTTATTACGAATACGTTACCATATTACTAATGGTTGACTGATGTGTGAATGTGTGCGTGCCGGCCTGTAGGTACAACGAGCTGGCTGACTCCGATAGACACAGTTTTTTGCTAGCGAGAATCTGTCCGCCTTTTTAATACGTCTATGTACCATCGGCAAACTTTTCGGTGAACCACTTTTCAACCTTGTTGCGTTAGTAATGAGGTCGAAAAATGGTTCACCGGAAAGTTTGCCGATGGTACATATAAAGATTAGGTTAATTTTATAACATCAGTTAGCGTCGATGATTTTTCAATTACAACTTAATTATGTTATAAATAATGACGCATTTAATAATTATTGCTTATACATATAACAATAACATTATTGAATTGATATATAGATGAAACCTTCTAAATAATGTGTTAGTAATTCCGCTTAATGGTGATGCACTGTGGTAGCCCGCGAAATTATTTTTTTTTTCAAAATTTATAAAAAATTTGTCGAACGAACGAAATCTGACGAATCTGCACGAAATCTAGCTTAGCGAGATGTATTAATGATTTTTATGGTTAAAATTATGTAAATACATATGTTTTATTGCCGCGTATCATATTTTGATCAAGATACAACCTGACACGGACCTGCTAATTGCATAAAACGCAAGAAAATTTGAATTTCGCGGGCTACCACAGCAGGCACCTTAACGGGGTTTGTTAACACTTTGATCTGAGACTTCTGGAACAGACCATACGTGAATGTTAGTACAATTTTGGTCGTCATGTCTACGCTTGCCGCGGTTGGTCCTTGGATTGATGACCATCTTTACATACCAAGACCCCTCCGTGCTACAGGAGTTCACCCATACACAAGCGGAGACTTGTTTGTCCTCGACACCGGGCTGCAGGCAGTCCAGGGGGAAGCTGTGCCATCCCTAGATGATAGGCTAACAAGACGTTTATTACGCCTGAACAGGAACGGCCTGCGCCTGGTGACGGGGTCTTACAGGACACTGCTCACTAAATAAACACTCCACACAACAGGCATAACGGGCAGTCCTCTGTGCAGGCCTTGCATGGAGGCTGAGGAAACCGCTGCGCATGTGCTCTTTGAATGCACAGCCGTCACCCAGATTAGAACAGAAACCCTCGGGGCACCCAGATCTTTCACAGATGTTCTTTACAGAACAGAAGACTTGATCAACTTCTGGAGGGAGGTGGGCTGGTTTGAATAATCACCAACGGCGGCCATGGCCCTCGCACAATGGTCCACCTGAAGGACTAAATGCGGAAACCAAATACTCCAACATTGAACATAGACCGTGCTTCGTGCTTCGGAAATCACGTTAAGCCTTTGGTCCCGGCTGTCATTCGTGGATCTTTGACAGTCGTTACGGGTCGTCAGAAGCCCGAAAGTCTGACGCCAGCCTTACCCAGAGTTATCGTATTACCCAGAAACTGAGTTTGGAGGTCTGATAGGTAGTCGGTCCATGTAAAATACTGGTATTCAGCTGCATCCGGTTAGACTGGAAGCCGACCCCAACATAGTTGGGGAAAAGGCTAGGCAGATGATGATGTCTCTGGTGATAAAACGCATTGTTCAACGTCACCAGACATTCTTACTTCTTCTTCCTTTTCGGTTCTAGCACACTAGAACCGAAAAGGAAGAAGAAGTAAGAATGTCTGGTGACGTTGAACAATGGGTTTCAATCATGCAATCCGCTATTATTTAGATTCGTGTACATGTCAATCTGCTTCTAACATTGTACTTACCAGATTTATAATCACAGGGGCGACCGTTGCGAAGAAACCAAAACTAGACACAAGAAGAACAAACCCAGAAGATGCAACAACAGCCGAGCTAACGAAAAAAGAAAAATCAGACTCGAAAGTTATCCGGACAGTTCAAAAACGTACGTCCAAACCTGGCACTAATTTAACAGAGCCTTATAAATGTGATCAGCGTAGTTTTAATCCAGAAAAAACAATACAAATTGGTGAAAAACCTTATAAGTGTGATGTATGTCAGCTAAGTTTTAAAGAAAAGGGTAATTTATCACAACATATTCGAATACACAGTGGTGAAAAACCATATAAGTGTGATGTATGTCAGCGTAGTTTTAATCAAAAGGATGCTTTAATATGTCACATTCGTAAACACACTGGTGAAAAACCCTATAATTGTGACGTATGTCAGCGTAGTTTTAGTCAAAAGAAGGTTTTAACAAATCACATTCGTACACACACTGGTGAAAAACCCTATAATTGTGACGTATGTCAGCTTAGTTTTAGTGTAAAGAGTAATTTATCAAATCATATTCGAATACACACTGGTGAAAAACCTTATAAGTGTGATGTATGTCAGCGTAGTTTTCATCAAAAGGGTGCTTTAACAAATCACATTCGTACACACACTGGTGAAAAACCCTATAATTGTGACGTATGTCAGCTTAGTTTTAGTGTAAAGAGTAATTTATCAAATCATATTCGAATACACACTGGTGAAAAACCTTATAAGTGTGATGTATGTCAGCGTAGTTTTCATCAGAAGGGTGCTTTAACATATCATATTCGTATACACACTGGTGAAAAACCTTATAAATGTGATGTATGTCAGCGTGGGTTTAGTGTTAAACATAATTTAACCAAACATATTCGTTGTATGCACACTGGTGAAAAACATTTTAAACGTATGTGACCGTAGTTTTAGCCAATTCTGTACTTAATTTTATTTAAAAGTCATATTCTTATGGAAACGTGAAGAACCTTATCAGTGTGATTTATGTCAGCGTAGTAACTTAAGAGATAATTTGGAGGAAACGTAGCCGAGTAGTCATTTTAAGGATGCGCTTTTAGGCACTAATTACTGAACGAAACCGTATAATAGGTCACTTGTTTCCTATGACACGCTAGTCTGTCCTCTGTATAAACAATCACACGGACTACCAAAAGGTGCAGTTGATCAGCTTTAAAACCACAGTTACCCTTGATATTGCTTTTGTATGCTACTATACAGCTACTATGCAGCCATTGTAAACTTGAAGCTGTATAATTTGTTCCCAAATCGGGTGTATTAAAGATTATTTATCCACACATTTTCGTATGCACAATGCAGAAAAACCTTACCATTGTGTCATAGTCAGCGTAATATTTATCAAAACGATAGTTTATTGGGACTAGATATGAGCGCCGGTGGCCAATTCCACGGCGGCGGCGTGGCCTGTTAATTTCCACAGCGGCGGCGGCGTCGCGGCGGCGTGGCGTGGCCGGTCGTGGGCCTGAGTTTTTTTTTTATCGGGGAGAGTTTTCTTAAAAATAACAAAGAAAACCATATTGTTATTACCAAAAAAAGCTTTATAAAGGAACGTATTTATTAATTACAATTTTACAGTCTTCTAAATAATAATTGGAGATCACGTTTACTGAAAAATAATTATTTCTCTCTCATCTCATCTCGAAGTTACTGCCATCGTTAACACAACACAATAATACACGTTTACTCGGTAAAATATTGAACTCGACTGCGTAAGCGACGAGTGTGCCGAAACGACTAGGCGAACTAACGCGGTCGGGCCGCGCGTGCGAGCGAGAAAGCAAGTTGTGAGTAGCCGCGACGGCGCGCCGCGTGCTGCACTCGGCGGCGACGCGTCGACATGAACTCACGGCGACGGCGGCGCGCCGGTGCGGCGCTCATATCTAATTGAGACATATTCGTCGTTTACGCACTGGAAAAATACCTTACAAATGTGAAATATGTCAGAGTAGTTTTAGTCACCAGGATTCATTTATTTGGAGACACCTAATGGCAAGTCTTGATCCTAGAAACTTAAATGAAGCAATTAAGCGACCTCACTATCCATATCCTACATTTGATGGTCTTAGATCCAAAGTAACCGGTGCATCTATTTTTTCAAAACTTGATGATAGTTCTGGATAATGGACTATTTGTTTAGATTCAGAAGTGACTTATGTACTTTTAATCAGGGACCATTTTGGTTATCCATTGAAAGGTATTTCGATAGGGTTTTTCTAAGCATTTGGGAGTACAGTGATTTTGATGCGTATGCTTTGCAATAAAAGTCAAAGAAACTATGCCCAAATAGAAAAAGAGCTTTTCTTTTTTTTCCTATTGCATACACACATATACCTATACACTCCACGCACAAAACTACACAAACAATCCTTCCATACAAACACACAATCGCACGTAAAATTACACAGTGATTATATTATTCCGTTTTAATTGTTTTGTTCTAATTTTTAATTTAATTTTTCTTCTTTTTTAGTTTTAATTTTTTTTTTCATTTTTAGTTTTAATTTTTTTTTTTTAGTTTTAATTTTTTTTAGACTATTAGTTTGCTTTTGTCACGACTTTTTGGAGGTGGGCGTTAATGACTGCGATACAGTATTATACTAATGCAGTTGTTACTTACGGGGGATGCGCTGTGGTGGCCCGCGAAATTAAATTTTTTCTAGGTTTTTGCAATTCGCAGGTCCGTGTCAGGTTGTATCTTGATCAAAATATGATACGCGGCAATAAAACATATGTATTTACATATTTTAACCATAAAAATCATCAATACGTCTCTCTAAGTTAGATTTCGTGCAGAGTCGATAGATTTCGTTCGTTCGACGAATCTGCACGAAATCTAACATACAGAGATGTATTGATGATTTTCATGGTTAAAATTATATAAATACATAACGCAAGAAAATTTGAATTTCGCGGGCTACCACAGCGCATCCTCGTTAACACAGAGTTTCTGTAAACTGAGTTTTTTCTTTTCATTAAAAAATGATTGATTTATTATTATTATTCAAGCCGAAACACATCACCAACCATTGGTCACTCTATTTAAAAAAACCCTTGTCAGAAGTTCCTACAAGATTACAACGTCGGTATGATGGATAGCCTTACAAGCTTACCACTTAGGTCTCGTTTACGGAAACGCGGGGCGTCGCGCGGCGCGTTGAGCGGCGCGGCCCACACTAAATTTAAACATAGGGCGTTCTATGAGAGCGTTTACGGAGACGCGATTTTACACGCCTTTGTTTGAATTGGAGCGTCGCATGTGGCAGGTGAAGCGACGGGTGACGCAGCGGGAGACGCGGCGGGTTTCTTCGGCTTAACTACTTTATAACATACTTAATAATAATAATAATAATAATAATAATTCCTTTATTTTCAGGCTACTAGGGCCCATAGATAAAATACACAAATGATTGGTACAAAATTATAAACTAATACATATAAAAACATTTAACAAACTTAAAAACTACTGCACATGAAGTGACGGCGTCGTGTTACGCTGCGAGGTGTCGCGTAGCTGGTCGCGGAAACGCCGATACAACACACCTTTCGGCCAAAACTCTTCCTTGAGGAAGGTCAGCAAATGGTGAGTCGGAACGCGCACCACGAACGACTTGAAATTGGTGTTATGGCGCGCCTCCAACTTCTCCACCCTCAAGGTCCAATTGGTCTTCACCCGTATGTACTCTACGATGTCCTCAGGCTTTGTAGAGTGGTGCAACCGGGACACGTACAGCTGCGTCGTCGGTACTGCAGGACGTAGCAACATGTTAGAACCAGCCGGCGCCGTCCCACACTGGTTGCGATAAGTAGGCTTCTTCTTCTTTCTCTCCACCTTGATGAAGCCGTCCTCGTCGCATGTGTTCTTCGGTGGAACCTGCTGTTCGTGGTCCATCACAGCGCCTTTAGTCGCGCTAGATGCTAAGCGACTCTGCTTTCCCCCTTTTGGTTTTCCTGCGTGTCGTTTCGTTTGCGACACAGCAGTTTTCGTCTTGGCGACAGTTGTAGAATAAGTACGTACGGGGGTCGATGTATCTATCTCACGCGTCGCTTCCCCGGCAGGTACGACGCGATCAGCAGAACACGATGCAACGCTTGCGACACCGCAAGCACCACCGCTTGCGCCGCCGCGTGCGTGCCATAAACGGGGGAAACACTTGACGCCCCGTAGCCCGCTCCGCGCACCGCGCCGCCTGACGCCCCGCGTGTCCGTAAACGAGGCCTTAATAAATTGTCTCATATACTAAAGGCACTATATACTTTCTCATGTGCTCCCCACAGACTGAATGAAAAACCAAGACGTAGCGCTATCAACAGTGATGTGAGGCCGCACGTTTCGGGTTTCGTAAACATTTGTGCACGTAATGAGATGTAGTTTAATTATAGTTTGGTGTAAATGTGAGCGCGTATAAAGCGAGGTGTACTTTTGCGCATGCTTCACTGTATTGTTCACAGCGCTATGTCAGGGTGTTTTATTTAGTCTGAGGTGCTCCCATAAAGGACACTAATCAAAATCAAGAATTAGTCAGCCTAGATGATTTAGACAATGAAGTCGAAATTCATATTAACTTTTAATTTCTAACTTTGCTATCACAAAAGCAAAACTTGACAATATTTTACATCACGCAAATCAAGATTTAATATTACAAGAAATAAAAGAATATTATAAAATAGGATGGCGTAAATGCAAAGAACACTGTGATAGTTTAGCATCACTTTATTGGTTCAGAGGCCAGCACATCAAGCTACCCCAATCTGTCAAATTTCTTTCATATTTAATTGGGAAAATTTGACAAATTGGGGTAGCTTCATGTGCTGGCCTTTGTCATCAAGGAAGAAACTCATGTATTTAATTTACAAAAATAACTCTGTCATTATACCTATTTGTATGAGACCTGAAATCTTGAATATTTTACATGAAGGACATTTAGGTCTAGAAAAAACAAAAGGTTTGGCTAGAGGAGTAATTTATTGGCCTAACATCAACCAGGATATAGAAAATAAATTAAGACAATGTGAAACTTGTACTATTTATTCTTCAAATAAAACAAAAGAGTAAATTGTTATCGCATGACCAACCATTATTTCCCTGGCAAAAGCTAGCTACCGATTTATTTGATTTTAAAGCCAAGAATTTAGCTACCTGTTGTAGATTTTTATTCCAACGCAAAAAAAATCTCATAACGCACTTAAAATCTATTTTTGCTAGACATGGTATCCCATTACAACTGCTAATGCCGGAGCCACATTATACGGGATGTGCCGTTGATTATCGCGTTGAAGGACGATAACCGTACCACTTACCGCGATAATTTGGTCGGATTTAACTACCGCGATGTTTAAAGCGTTTATGGGCATTGGCGTTGACAAGTATAATGTGGCCCCGGCATAAGTGATGGAGGTAAACCCACCTTACTACTCATTAGATTTGAAAAACTTGCTACACTCCTACCAACTTATCTGTGAAATGGCGAAAATTGGAACTACGGCCGTCATGTTGAAATGTCTTCGATTCTGTCGACGCATGTCATTCGATTGTGTCCACGCATCGACGGTGGCGTCCTCTTTCAGTTCACAGATAAGTTGGTAGGTAGGACTGTACTTGAATGGAATGTTGAACATACGTGTATTGTGTCAAGTCCACAGTTGTCACAGTAAAATGGTCTCGCTGAAGTTTCTGTAAGCCGACGTTCGCACGGACGTAAAAATATCGCGGCGATTTTTTTTTGCGCACTGTATTTTTAACGCTCTGCTTAGCGCCCAAACTTGAAAATACAACAGTGTGTTTTTGCGACGCGCTGAGATGCACTCTGTTGGATTCTCGAAGCTAAACTCAACACCGAGAGTTGAAAATCCCGCCGCGATATTTTTATGTCCGTGCGTACGTCGGCTAAAAATTGTAAAAAAAAACATATTGAGAAAATGTGACGAATCAGGTTCCGATCATGACATAGGATTACTTCATTATAGAAATAGCCCTAGAGGAAATATTGCTTCACCTGCTCAGTTATTAATGTTAAGTTTAAGAAATAAATTACCTAATACAGTAAGAGATTGTAAAATTTTCAGACCACTATGTAAAGAAAAACAATTATTGAAATAAAACAAAATCTTATTACAACAAAAATTGTGAAAAATACCCAACATTTTATATTAAAAATATATTTTAAGACTAACTTTTGTACTTTTTTTCTTTTCTTTTTATTTTGTGTGTTATTTCTTTGCGTCCTGTTTACCGCAAATAAACGTATTTTCTTTCTTTCTTTCTTTTCTTCCAAATCCAAAAGATTTCATATGGACTAGAGGTACTTTGGTGTCTAAAACTAATTTCCTAGATCAAAATTAAATCAATGAATGAGAATTGTCAAAGATTGTCATGGTACAATTCCAAGTCCAAGTAAAACAAAAAAGTTTAAATCAAAATCATTATGAGTCTAAAATTAAAGTAAAGAAATATTGTATATTTATCTTATTATTTATTTATTTATTTAATACTTCAAACACACAAATGTACAGAGGCGGACTTAATGCCATAGGCATTTTCTACCAGTCAACCACTCATCTTCACTCATGATCATAAGTCAAGTCCTATGTCAAAGTCTAAAGCATGACAAGCAATGATTCTGATTCCATCATAACAGTTGATTCAAATCATTCTGTTGAGTCCGAGAAGGTAATAACATCTTCAGAGTCTGTGCGGAAAGACAATATTATGCACGGCGTAAAATGGAACTAACATTATGTTTATTAGAAATTTCATCAAAACATTTATTAAGACAGAATCTAAAAAACATTATAATATTCTAACACAGCCTAAAACTAAACGGTGTTGATGTTACAGTCGCCGATTCTCTTTTACATCGAACTAAACTATCACTAAAATTCCTTAAAAAAAAAAAAAAAATCTTAAAGCAATTTTGCAAAAAAAATCTCTACTGACACAACTAAAATCTAATTTGACAATCGCTACTCCTCTCCACGTTGTACTTGTTTGCCCTACCCCGAGATTTTTTTTAGAGCCGGAGGTGCGCACCGCGCAATCTCAACGTGTTTTACTTGGATAAGCTTAAATCAGAGTGTGAACTCTGACTAGCTATGTACTTTTTCTTTTCTGCAGTATTTTATTTTGTTTTATTTATCTTTCTTTATGTTAATACTTAATATTTTGTTAATAACTAGTCAATACTGTAATATGTTGATTTTAATCATTTTAAAAAATGTTTTACATTATGTTCATTTAACAATTTTCGAAAAATTTTATGTAACTCTCACCACATTATACTCATTCACATTCACACACACAAACACACACTTAATAAATACAAACATAGACAGTTATCTTATTGGGTTAGATGTTTTAATGATATCTATAAAGACTATAAACGAGAGACGTAGTGTCATTCGATGGTTGGCAAAATACAAAGATAATTTAAATTGCACACTAAAATATTATGTTTTGAAAAATGGATGACTTTAACGTGATACTAAATAATGATTTGGATTCTGTTACTGTAGCTCAATCCGCCACTTGTGACATTGAAGACTGCCACTCTTTGTTAAAAAATTCTTCGAGTACCAAAAAAATATTAACTCAAAGTATACGTAGTATTAATTGCAACACCCAACTTTCAAACATTACTCGCAAGGTCAAAAGTTGATTGGGATATTATTGTTCTAACCGAATGCTGGTTGCAGCGAAATCCTACCGTTCCTGAATTCGATGGTTATGTTTCTTTCCCTACTCGAAATAATCAAACTCAAAATGAAGGTGTAGTCATTTACAGCAAAAACTCAGAACAGTACAGTATTGATGAACCGGAAATTGTCGACTCAAATTGCCTTATTTTAAAAGTTCCAATTTACTTACCCTCAATGTCGATAAGACAAAATACATGACATATTCCCTTAGACCCCAGGACCAACCAAATTTTAACTTGAAAGCCCACTCATGTAATTTTATCAACCATTGTTCTTGTCCCGTGTTAATTAAAACTAATTCAATTAAATATCTTGGCATAATCATAGATTGTCGTCTCAGCTTCCAACAACACATTGAAACCCTAGTTAAAAGAATCCGAAAATTAATCTACGTATTTAAAAATCTAAGACATTTAGCTGATACATCAGTTATTAAGACAGTTTACTTTGCACTATGCCAATCTTTGCTAGTATATTGCATTACCACATGCGGCGGTACTTCAAAAACTTATATGATAAATTTAGAGAGAGCCCAAAGAGCTATATTAAAAGTTAGTTGCTTTTTTCCAAGGCTCTTTCAAACTTTAGAACTTTACCAACACTGCCAAGTGCTAACTGTCCGGCAGTTGTTCATACTCATGACAGTAAGTACTAAAGAAACATTCAGAACTGCCCATGAATCACGATTTCTTAACACAAAATAGACGATCAAAAAATGTTTGTTCAATCATCCGATTTAACACTGCTTTCTCCAAAAGTTTTTCTGTTTTCTTGGCACTTTTCTTTATAACTCAATTAATAACAAAATATCTATCTACACACATACAAAAGCTATTTGTAAAAGAAAATTACACATTTGGCTTTTAAATCTGGACTACATTGCCACTGAAAATTTATTAAAACCAGTGTCTTAACTCCCACTCATTTACACTCACACTCCTACACTTACAAACATTCATACACTCAACATTCTTCATTTCCATTCTTAATTTTTTGTTAAGCTCATTCTTATTTTATTTTGTTTTGTAGATACCTAAGAACGTATCACTGAATATCTATACAGTGATAATAATACCTACAATAAGTACCAATTTGTATATTTATTATATGTATATATGTATCAGATAATCTATGTACCAGACAATATAATATGTAATTTTCTCCAATTCCATATTTTCATTACAACACAATACTTAATATGCAAATTTATTAATTTTCTTTTAATTTTGTAGGTTCTTATTTTACCTAATTGCGATTTTAGACTTATGTTATGTAATATCTTGACTAACCGTTTTGTAAATTAACATGTCCTATCTAAATGAGCCGGGTGATCTGTAACTCGGGGCCCTCCTACTTCAGACACCTTTCTCTATTTAAGATTGTGCATCTGTACTATCTAGTGCCTGTAATACTGATGTTGAGATAAATAAAGATTTATGATTATGATTATTTTTCACTTTTTGTATGCAAAATATTAAAAATTATTATATACATGTTGAGTTTTATGGGGTATAAGAGATTTATTATAAAGGGGTCGACATTTTCATTATTTTTGCAATAGGACACGCCGTTTTGCAATGGTGTGAATTTGAGTTCATAAAAATTAATTTTATTCCACACCTTTTTAATCGCGATTAAAAATAGTCAGATTTAGTTACACAATCAAATTCAGAATAGCAAAATCGCCATTTTCACTAAATTAATAACTCAGTGCCATCTGGGTGCTGTCAAACTTAAATAGTTTAAGAGATGTATTGATGATTCTTATGGCAACCCAAACAAAACTTCACACACTGTCAATGTCATAATTGACAGATGATAGATTCTATACATATGTCAAATATGACATAGAGTGATAATGATGGCACTGATAGACCGACGCTCAGAACAATAACTAAAGAATAGAAAGAGTGCTAAAATAGCATCTCAACTCAATATATTTGCTTTAGTTATTGTTCTGAGGACCGAGGCGACCGAGGTAAATACCCTGTGTCAATTTTCACAAGTTTACTATTTTTTTTTGGGGCGTGTTCACTTTAATAACACAGATAATTAGACAGGTTTGTTCGTTTTAGGAGTAAATTCACACTAAAATAAAAAACGATTTTACCCCGAATTAAAGACCTATAAAAAAGTATGTTATAGTTAGAACCATTAGCTTTTGGAATGTCTATACAAATATATTTAACTTATCCATGTTAGAATTATTGAATAATAAAAAACCATTTTCGGTCATGTCCTTTAGTTGATTCCTATGAAACGACGATTTCCCATAGTGACACAATTTAATTTAAAAATATGTATTATTTTGTTAGAGGCGCGCATCATATTTTGATCAAGATACAACCTGACACTGACCTGCAAATTGCAAAAAACGCAAGATTTGAATGTCGCGGGCTACTACTGCGGATCCATCTCAAAGGCCTCAGTAGCCAGGTCATTAAATTACAAAAAAAATGAGTGTCAAGCCCAATCTGTCTACGAGCCCAATATACAAATGTACTCTATGGTCATGCCGTCAAGAGCTGCTGCTGTCATTGTCATTCTGTCAAGTCAAGTATCTATTGTACAATGGAGCTATGTTGGTTCTGTAAATTAAAATCTACTAATCTGTGAATCTTTGATTGATTATTGTATCTCCACCCACTCCAAAAGCAGAAGCCTAGCCTACCAAAGTCCTAACCTAACCTCGGTAGAGAAAAGTTTATTCTCCCTTTACCAGTGTTTAGATTGATATTCTTTTGAGTATATTCTTTGCTAGCACCGTGCAAAATTTTTTTTTTGTTTAAGTTGGTAAATATTCGAGAAAGATATTATGTCCACACAGACAGTGCACACGATATCAATAATAATAAAAGAACTAAAAACCGCTCACGTTATTTAAAGTTCAGAAGATTTAAAGAAGAAGTCGTACTTATTCATATTTTTTGCCAGTAATTTACACTCAGTACTGTTTTAAATATGACAATGGAAAAACTGAAAAAGTGTAGGATATGTTTAGTGGAGAATGTTCAGATGTATGTGGTTGTCAACAAGAACCTGCAGGAGATATATGAGAAGCTGACTGATGTCCCAGTAAGTACATTACCTATGTAAAAATTTAAGGCCTAATAGTTGTCAGTATTCATCTAAAATTCTAAATCAATAGACGTCCACTGCTGGATAGACCTCAAGATCAAGAGTTGCCGCATCACTCGGCCCTGTGCTTCTCGCATTCAGCAAGTTCCTACCAGGTCACCTGTCCACCTCGTGAGAGGCCTACATACTCTTGTGTCTTCGCCGCTCCAGAACCTTATGCCCCAACCTTTTGTACTTTATTACAGTCTATTTATTGGGAGTATTCAAAATAAACAAATAGTCTGAGGGTAGTTTTGTTGCAGTTTGTAACTGAAGACAGTAGACCAATGCTAACTTGTTTCTTCTGCTGCTCTAAACTGAAGCAATGCTACCAATTGCGGAGAAAATGTTTGGAAGCCGAGGAACTGCTTACTCCGATGTTGAATGACGACTATGAGGTGAGGTTCGACATTGAGGGACTTTTAATTATAATTTTAGTATAATGTGGATGTGACCCTTCTGTCAAGATAATATTCTGTAAGAATTTCAGGTTCCTTATTTTCACAAATGTTGTTTGCAATGTTACATTTTAAACACTCCACGTAATACTTCTGTACAACACTTGTAAAGTAAGTGGTGGTGTGATAACAGTCCTGTCTCATGCAGTTAACCCAACACACTGTATAAAAACATGGCAGAGTCAATACTTTATATTAATAGGGTTCTGTACCTCAAAAGGAAAAAACGCTACCCTTATAGGATCATTTCGTTGTCAGTCTGTCAAGACCCTTTTTCTCAGGAACGTGTAGAGGTATCAAGTTGAAATTAATATCAAACACGTAGGTCTATGGCCTCTTGGAGCTCTAAAAAAATCAAGCTTCTAAGTCCACGCAATAAAAAAATACGGCGATTTTTGCGACATATTTTGATCTCGCAGGTAAATCAAAACCTACAGTGTACTTCCCGTTGACCTAGAATCATGAAATTTGGCAAGTAGCAAGGTCTTGCAGTATAAGTAAAGGAAAAAGTCCTAAAATTGTTTATTTGTAAATTTATCACATATTTTTTTTTTTGGATTACAAACTTAAATCTTTGAGAATTGACCGTGACGTAGGTGCAATGTATGGGAGAACATGTTTTTCAACTACATAACATTGTAGTTATGTTTATATTAGTTTGTTTTTGGGATGAATTATTTGACGGCGCGTCGCCATTGAAATCAAAATGTCAACGTAAGAGTGGCTTTATTGTCTCTGTCAAAGCCACTCTAGCTAAAACACACTTTTTGACGGAACGGCGTCAGCGCACCACGTCTGCGACGAATCGCTTTCCATCGCTTCAATCAAAGTGATTTTTAATAAGATCTGTGAAGATTTAAAGACTAGATAGAGACTATTGTTTTAATATTAGGTTAGTTTGAGTGATAGTGTAATTGTTGAAACCATTAGGTATAACAGTTGATTTTCGGATGTGTTCGGTTTTATTCATCGCCTTATATCCACGCCCTGTGAGATGAGTTCTGATGATGGCCCTCCAGCGCCTTCATATTTTTAACTACGAAACCCTTCATTGTGTGTGGTCCGACACGCACTTGGCCGGTTTTTTTTTAGTATGGCTTGCAACTGTTAGTTGAGCCTAATTTAAATATAGTCCTAATGCATCTTGTTTGGGCTTTGAAAGGTATATCTTTGTATGTTGAATTACCCCAAAAGATGACCCCATATCTTAAATGTAATCAGAAGCATAATTGACCTAACACTATAAACAACTTGTTACAGACAAAACCTCTAATAAACCAAGGTCTGCTAGAGTTTTGCAGTGGGCTCACTGTAACTCCAATAATGCACATAAGTATAGTTGATGAATGTCAAACAGAAAGCATTGCTATCAAAGAAGAATTACTAGCTGTTTGTGATCCCCTGGGCCTGTATGATATTATTGAGCCAAAGAAGGAACATCAAAGTGACGGTATGTTTTAAAGAACAAAAATAAAATAATAATTAAAGATTTATTCTAGACTAGCTTTTGCCAGCGGCTTCGCCCGCGTGGATGTCGAAAAATATCCCACGGGAACATACTAACGGGAATTCCTTCCTTATTCCTTGTCTACATTATAAAGGGTACCTCTGTGCAAAATTTCAGCTTTCTTGGTCCAAGGGTTTAGGCTGGGCGTTGATGAGTCAGTCAGTAAGGACTTCTCTTTTTAACCGACTTCAAAAAGGAGGAGGTTCTCAATTCGTCGGAACCTTTTTTTTTAATTTTTTTTTTTATGTATGTTCCCCGATTACTCGAAGATGGCTGGACCGATTTGGATTTTTTTTTGTTTTTTTCGAGAGGGTATACAGCACAGTTGGTCCCATATCAATCTGCCTAGCCTTTTCCCAACTATGTTGGGGTCGGCTTCCAGTCTAACCGGATGCAGCTGAATACCATTATTTTACATGGAGCGACTGCCTATCTGACCTCCACAACCCATTAACTGGGTAATACGATACCCCTCGGTAAGACTGATTGTCAGACCTTCGGGCTTGTGACGAACCGTAACGACTGTCAAAGATCCACGAATGATAGCCGGGACCAATGGCTTAACGTGCTTTCCGAGGCACGGAGGAGTCTCGGTATGTAAAGATGGTCACCCATCCACGGAACAACCCCGGCAAGCGTAGCTTAACCTGATAGATCGACCCGTGCGGCTGTTATTACTTAGCCACGAGCTCCTCATACTAATATTAAACAAGTAAATACTCTTAACTGTTTTTGTTAACTTACAGAGCTAGAACTGGTAAATTTAGACAATAACTACATAGATATACCACCGCTCCAGTCTAAAGCTGATTTAGAAGATGACGTGCCTTTGATGGAGTTTAAAACTGAAGTGGACGAAGCACAAGAAGTATTAACGAAGAAACGAAGAGCCAGGGAGACGAAAAGTAAGTATAAGTTATTTAATCTATAGGTAAGCAAACAGGCCAATGGTTGACCTGATAGCAAGTGATTAGATTTAGAATAAAATATCTTAATATACACTCACAGGCACAATTAACCGCCCACCTTGAATTTCTTTCAATTTACAGTGACCGTCAAATTTAGACCACATTTGATGAAAGTTATGTCAAAAGGAATCATTAGGGATAAAAAAAACATAACTGTATTGAAAAAATGCGTTTATTAAAAATAATAATTAAAAAAAACGATTTTTAGAAAATTATCAATGAAATTGAATTGAGTTTAATTTTGAAAAAAGTGGTCAAATTATTTTAAATTTTAATTTTAATAATGGGTATTACCGCCTCGGGCTCTAATGACTTCTTGGAGCCGGTTTGGCAATCCATCCATTATGTCTTGGATATCTGACTGGGGGATATTGTGCCACTCCTCTACCGCAGCCGTTTTGAGCTCTCCTAGGGTCGTAGGGGCTGGTACTCTTGCTCGAACACGTCTTTTTAGGTTGTCCCAAATGTGCTCAATTGGGTTAAGATCGGGGCTACGTGCTGGCCAAGGTAAAACTTGAATCCCGACCTCATTGAGGTATTCAGCGACGAATCTTGCGGTATGGCAACGCGCATTGTCAAGCATAAGACGAAAGTTATTACCAATGAATGGTGCGAATGGTATGACATGGTCTTGTAAAACCTCTTCCACGTATCTGTGAGCATTCACACTCCCTCTATCGAACACCACAAGATCGGTACGAGCCTCGTAAGAGATGCCTCCCCAAACCATTATGGACCCTCCCTGATAACCTACCGTTTCGATTATCGCGCATGGAGCAAACCGTTCATTTCGTCACCTGTAGACACGCTGACGTCCATCTGGACCTCTTAAAGCTCTATCTATTCTGCTCTCATCGGAGAACAATACGTCCTTCCATTCTTCGACAGTCCAGTCAGCATATTCTCGCGCAAAGGCAAGTCTAGCTCTACCATGCTGTGGGAGCAGTTGTGGAGCGCGAGCTGGGCGAAAAGCCCTTAGATTTCTTTCTACCAGTCTTCTTCTTATAGTGCGTTCACTCACACTAACATTTCTCACCTCAAAAAGACGTACGAGCTTCAGTAGCGGTGCAAAAGCGATTTCTGAGCACATTACTGACAACAAAGCGGTCATCCCGAGCTGAAGTGCATCGATGCTGCCCTTGACCTGGCCTCCTCGTGTATGAACCAGTCTCCCGAAAGCGTCTGATAGCATCCCGTACCGTAGTTTGAGGTACACCGAGTGTCCGAGCGATGCGATGTTGGCTGTACCCAGCGTCAGCTAAAGCCACTGCCCTAGCAGCACCAGTTGCATCGAGTGGCATTTTTTAGAATTACAAAGAATAATTGAACACTACAAACTTATATCGAACAATATTTACACACAATGACAGAAAAAATCAGGAAATGTAAGCACAGTAACCCAACTGCAACAGTGTCAAACAACGACTAAATTTTCCAAAAACGCTTCGGTGATACAAGTTTATGGATCAAAATAAGGGTATGCGTGTTTAGTGTATTGCTAAAGTACCCACTTAATAAAAAACAAAACAGTAGATAAGCCACAGTTAACATAAATAAACAGAGTGACGAAAGATATGGGTGGGCGGTTAATTGTGCCTGTGAGTGTATATAATTCTTCTGTACGTGTTTGTCACCTAACTCCTCCAAAACGGATGGACCGATTTAACAGAAATTTTGTGTGTATATTTCATTGTGTTCCTGGATGGTTTGAAAACACAATTAGACCCGGTAGGTGGCGCTGCAATCGGGTTCTAGGATCGTTCAGACAGGACAACGTCTGTCGGGTCCGCTAGTAATAATATTATTCTTTAAGTATCCGATGAAAATGTATATGTGAACGACCAAACCAAATTTCAGGCCAAACCGGTTTATCCTACGTGTGTCAGGATATACTAGTTCAAACCAGGACAATCTAGTGTGACCTAAATACTTTATCCTTAACGAGTTTGGCCTAGGCTAAACTGATGATAGAGGATACGAAACGGGGCATTATGACAAAAAGGACCTATCAACACGTTGAGAGTCGCATATCCTCTGGCGCTACGGGAAGTACAGCCTCTTCGACCTAGCGTAATAAGGCGCAAGCACCTGTGCTAGTCTCGGCTGCTACGGTTCGCATGGTGCGTGTACCTTATTACAGCGGGCAGAGGTTGCCGTCCCTACGCGCCTCCGCCTCTAAAAACACTCTCGGGGTAGGGCAAACAAGTAGGTGACCTCCAGCCGCCTTAGGGTGAGGCCTGCAGGCAACTGACTAGGGGAGTTTGTTGCCTGAACAGTGAACGCGCGCGCCGTTCTAGAGGAATTGCGGCCGAATATGACCGCTGAGGGTGACGGGGTACGCATGAATACATGCGGGCCGACACCTAGCCGGGGCAGCGTGACGAAATGCGCAAGCACTCCAGCACCCCGGTTAAAGGTAGCAGCAGAACACCGTGTGGTTTTAGTCAGTAAAAGTCTGACAGACCCCTCCACCCGCCCCAGGGTGGAGGACATCCATAAGGATTTCCACACCGTAAAAAAAAAGGTCAGTCAAGTAGGTACCACGTGAAGTCGGAGTTGGTTAACTCGATTTTGTGACAGTTTTTGAACTTAATCTATCCTAAAACTAGTGAGCGCTACTTCCAAAGACTAAGCTGTTAGCTAAACGACTAATTAAGATATGGCTGCGACATACCAGTAATTTACTTATACTCCATTTGCAATAAGATTAAACATTTAAACAAACCTTTTTAAAAGTCCGTTCAACCGATTTTGACTTCTATTCCGTAGGCTTAAGGAAGGCATAAAAGGCAAAAAAGTTGTTTCAATACCAACT
This sequence comes from Cosmia pyralina, assembly GCA_946251885.1. Taxonomy (NCBI): domain Eukaryota; kingdom Metazoa; phylum Arthropoda; class Insecta; order Lepidoptera; family Noctuidae; genus Cosmia; species Cosmia pyralina. The sequence goes on along the minus strand of OX276369.1, from coordinate 11,245,513 downwards.
GTTTACTGCAGCTGCCATTTGTCATGCCACCAACGTAATAGAAGTCAAAATCGGTTGAACGGACTGTAAAAAAGGTTTGTTGAAATGTCTAATCTTATTTATTGCAAATGGAATATACACACATCAAAAGTGTCTAGGGATCAAGCATTTTTATGCGGATTTCTTGAGATTGAGATGTGGCTTTGTAATAAATTTATGATTTTATAAATTTATATGGATCCTTTTTGGTGCATTTCATAATTTGAATCAGGAACTGTGAATCAAATTCGAGTAAAAGATGAAAATCAGCTGTCAATATTTACCCTATAAAAACATACAACGCATTGAAGACATTATTAGTGCTACTGTTTCCCTACTACTGATTAAAACCAACGTTATTATGGAGCGGCGACGTCATTTAAGCAGGGAAGAAATGCTCAGAGCCGTGGGAATGATAGAAGCTGGTTCCCGGCAACGTACTGTGGCTTTAGCTCTGAATACAAGTCAGAGTGTTATCAGTCGACTTTGGACACGTTACCGAAGCACTGGTACCGTGGCTGAGCGCCATGGAGGACGGTATCGCTGCACCACACGGAGACAAGACCGATACATTCAAATCTTAACTCGAAGAGCTCCAACTATAACCGCCATGATGTTAGCCGTGAGGCTTCATCACTCTTCAGGGAACTTAATTAGCGACCAAACAGTCAGAAACCGCTTGCATGAAGTGAACCTTCATTCCCGAAGACCGCTACGGGTACCACCTATAGCAATGCACAATCGTAGGATTCGATATCAATGGGCTCTTGAACACAGAAATTGGGCAGAAGAACAATGGCGTTTCGTGTGCTTTTCTGATGAGTCTCGTTTTGGTATGAGACCGGATACAAGACGTATACGACACTGGAGAACCCCTGGACGCCAACAGCGATTAAAATCCTGCCAGGAAGTCCATCCTTATAGTGGTGGAACCATCATGGTATGGGCGGGTATTTGGATCGGCGGAAGAACTGAGTTGATTTGGATCAGAGGCAACCTCAACGCTCAAATTTATGCTGAGACGATTGTATCAGACGTCATCGTTCCTCTACAAGTGCAAATCGGTCCCTTATTTCAGTTAATGCATGATAATGCACGACCGCACACCGCAAGAGTTGTAAGACAGACTCTCGCCGCAGCTAACATCAATGTCCTGCCCTGGCCTGCTCAGTCGCCAGACTTGAACCCGATTGAGCATGCATGGGATATGCTACAGAGAAGAGCTCTGCCGAATATGGAGGGTATCCAGTCGCAAGAAGACCTTTTTTTGTTGTTGCAACGAACATGGGCGGCCATTCCACAGCGTGATTTGGATGAACTCATTTTGAGTATGCCAAACCGATGTTCTTGTGTTGTTAGTGTTCGCGGTAGAAACACGGATTATTAATTGTTTAAGTTACCCAATAAAATTTTAAAGAAAACTGTTATTTCAGTCTTTTTTTCGAACTTTAATGTTAGTGGTTCAAATGTCAAAAAGCCCTTTATTAGGAAAATGGCAAATTTCTTTATTAATGCAAAGGTGACTTGGTTTATCGTTACAGTGACAAACGAAAACACTTTATTTGATGAATCCTTAAAGAAAATTTTAATTAATATCAATCAGGAGAAAAGTTATTGCAAAAATATATGTTGATCCCTAGACACTTTTGATGTGTGTAGTTTAGCCTGTGTTTATTTTGTCACAAGCAACAATTCAATTAATTTAGCCTAGGCCGAACTACTCGTAGTTAAAGTTAAAATAATTAGAAACTAGATTATCCTGACAATCAATCTGCCTAGCCTTTTCCCAACTATGTTGGGGTCGGCTTCCAGTCTAACCGGATGCAGCTGAATACCAGTATTTTACATGGAGCGACTGCCTACCTGACCTCCACAACCCAGTAGCTTGGTAATACTATACCCCCTGGTAAGACTGGTTGTCAGACTTTCGGGTTTCTGACGACCCGTAACGACTGTCAAAGATCCACGAATGACAGCCGGGACCAACGGCTTAACGTGCTTTCCGAGGCACGGAGGAGTCTTGGTATGTAAAGATGGTCACCCATCCACGGAACAACCCCGGCAAGCGTAGCTTAACCTGATGGATCGACCCGTGCGGCTGTTATTACTTAGCCACGAGCTCCTCCTTAGATTATCCTGACACGCGTAGAATAAACTGGTTTGGCCTAGGATAAACTAGTTTAGCCTGAAATTGGGTTTGGCCGGTAACATATATACGTAGGTACATTTTTAAGTTCGCGGAATGGAGGGTGAGAAGTGAAAATAAAAATACTAAATTATTTTTCTTTTTCAATATATTCACCTGCTACCCTTATACATTTTTCAGATCTTTCAATTAGCTTATGTATACCTTCATAAAAAAATGCTTTGTCTATGTCCGAAAAATAAGCTGAAACCGCGTCCTTCACTCAGTTGAAAATTTCTTCCCACGAAGTTCTTTTTTCAGTTTTGGGAAGAGGTAATAATCACTGGGAGCCAGGTCTGGGCTGTAGGGTGGATGGTCTAAAATATCGAAGCCCACCTTATGCAGGGCAGCCAACGCAACACGGCTCTTGTGAACAGGCGCGTTGTCGTGAAGAAGAAGGACACCTTTGGTCAATTTACCCCTCCTTTTTTCTTTAATGCTTTCTTTCAACCTCTCGAGGATAGAAGTATAGTATTCTCCGGTTATAGAAACGCCTTTATCTTTATAATCGGTCAACAGGATCCCTTCTGAATCCCAAAACACTGTTGCCATGATTTTTCCAGCCGATTGTGACACTTTAAACTTCTTGGGTGGTGGTGTGCCTTTTTTGTGCCACTGCATAGAGTCTTGTTTGGACTCAAGTTCATAATAATGAACCCAAGTTTCATCTCCAGTAAAAATTCGACTTAATAGTCCATCCTTATCTTCGTTACAGAGGTCCAAAAACGTGCGAGAACACTCCACGCGGTGTTGTTTTTGAGGCAGCGTGAGCATTCTTGGCACCCATCTTGCACTGACCTTTGTCATGCCAAGATGATCGTGTAGAATTTTGAAAATTGTCGTATCCGATACTCCAACCATTTCTGCAAGCTGTTTCTTCTTTAGTCTGGCATCTTCCAATATTCATCATTCATGATGATGAGTATGTCTCATGCATGGTCTCATCGCTTGTCATAAATATAGACAATAGTCTATAGCATAGACAAGTGAGGTTGGACCGTCGGGCGTCAAGCGTGAGTCGATCTTTACACCTTATTGACGGTTTTTGTTTTTTTCTTTTCAAGTATTCTAGTATTTGTATTTTATTTTATTTGATTTTATTCCCCTTGCTATTTTTAATTGATATCCGTGGGTATGTCCGTGGCATCACACAGGCCCTATCAGAATACCAGCGTTGCGGTATTTATTTTTTAAATATCGCAGCTTTATGCTGAGATGGGAGCCTTTTTGGCCTCGCACAGGTCTCTTTTTTTTTTTATTCTGATTTCTTTTTTTTGTTTTTTTTGCTTTTTAATGTTTATTTTGTTACTTTTATATGCTCTTTTTTAACTGTATTTCCTGTGCGTGTCCCAAATAAAATATTTTTCTTTCTTTCTTTTATTATTTATTCGACTTTTTTAATGATTTCCGGAGTAGTCACCTCGATCGACCGTCCGGGCCGTGGGTCGTCTTCAAGTGAGGTCCTGCCTTGTTTAAAGAGACTGTGCCACTTGTAAACCATGGTTTTACCCGGGCAAGAGTCCCCGTAAACGGATTCCATATCTTCCAGTATATTTTGAACTGACTTTCCTTGCTTGGTAAGGAACTTTATTACGGTACGGTACTCGATTTTTTCCATAATTCACACTTTCTTCCCAATTGAGTTGTTTGCTTGACGATAGTTCAAAGACTAATGATCCAATTTTTTTTTTATTTTTTTTTTATATAAATGGCATCTCGCAGTTGACCACTGAGGGTCGAGACTGCTCAACCGGGCGTTTCCTGTGGGTTCTTTAAGCGAACTTAAAGCCCCCGGCCAGGCTTAAAACTAGGGTAAATTATTAGTTGACTGAGCGTCGCTAATAATAGGACAGCCAGACGGGGCAGGCTGGATCATAATGGGGGGGATAAGTGCTACAGGCTCAGCTGTCCCCCAGCTGGCACAGCTTCACCGAGTAGGGGATAGGGGGGGGGGCGGTTACGATTGCGACCTCGGCGGCGAGGTCGGAATGTATTCCTGGGTAAATGATCCAATCACTAGTTGGACATCGCTCCACCCCGTCAGGGGGTGCGATTGGCGGTGTCGGGGCGTGGCCCCCTCTCCGCGGTAGCGCTCGTTGGCCCGTCAATACGGGCCCCTCATTTTGTTGGCCTGCTGCGGCCTAAAAGATGATGGGACGCGGATATGCGCGTCCCTGTGAATGGTTGCTATTTCTGTGTCTGTAGGCACGCCACGACGCTGCTAATCAGCGCCGCTTTCTTCACCGTATCCCGGCGGTCAACCCCTACCAGGTGGAACCCCCACCTACATGGGGGAAGCCCAGCAGAAGGCGACCTGCGACAGAGATACGGACTCGACGTTCCTACAGAAGGGGTGAGTGGCTCCCGCCCGCCCCACTTTCAGAGCTAGCCGAGCCTGGCACGGGTTAGGGAGACCGTGTAGTGGGTGTGTGGGTGACATTGTGTTGTGTGACGTCACCCGGTGTCTACGTGAATCGCGCGCCCGCGCTGCGTCTTCACGTGTGTATTTATGCGCCTGTATAGAGGTGAATGTCTACTGTTTGCTGCGCGACACGCCTAAATTATCCTAGCACGCATCACGCAACAGATGTATGTTATGTGTGGAGTCTATTGTCACAAGTGAGCCGCGTGTAAGCTGAGAGCGACTCACTCGGAAGTCCAGTCCGGGGTGGAGTCACACGTCCGCGAGCAGGTCGCGGGGCAAGGGTCTCCTCGCGTCAGGGGGGCGCGTATGCCAGGGCGCAATCTGCTTGATGTGTGGCAGAGCAGACGCGCCGGCACGCGCGAACATCCCCTTCGCGAGGCGCCGCACAAACTCATCCAGGCCCTCAATCCCGAGGTCCCGCTGGATGACATCGTTCCTCACGAAGCGAGGGGCAGCGACGATAGTGCGCAACGCGGCACTTTGCTGCGTGCGCAGGAGCTTACGGTTGGTCTCGCTCGTGAGGGCGAACCACGCAGGGGCGGCGTACGTCAAAAGCGGGCGCACGTACAGCTTGTACACGCCCAGCTTGACGCGCGCCGGGATGCTGGATGAGAGCACTGGTCGCAGGAGGTTGCGGGCGACCCTACCACGCGCGGCGACCGCGCGGACATGTGCCTCCATTGAGAGCCGACGATCTATGGTGACCCCCAGGTACTTGACCCGAGGCGACCACGCGATGTCGGCTCCCTGCAGCTTCAAGGGTGGTGGGAGAGGCGCGGCGCCGGTGACCATCGCCTGCGTCTTACCCACGTTGACAGACAGCCGCCACTTAGACAGCCACTCGGGGAGCAGGTTCAGCGCGCGCTGCATCTTCACCGCCGCGTACTTCGCATTAAGCGAGGTGGTAATGTACGCGGCGTCATCGGCGTACAGCGCGAGCATGGCTTCAGCGGTTGTGGGGATGTCGTCGGTGTAGCGTGAGTAACACGCCGGCGAAACGCAGCTTCCCTGCGGCACACCGGCGCGCACCGGCCGAGCGCCGGAGAGCGCTCCGTCGACCACCACCCTGAAAGTCCTGTGGGACAGAAAAGCAGAGACCACTTTTACAACGCGACGGGGCGCGTCTGATGTGGCTAACTTATAAATGAGGCCTTCGTGCCACACACGGTCGAAGGCCTTCTCCATGTCGAGGAATACTGCCACCGAGTATTCCTTCTTGTTTAGTGCGGCTGCGAGGTGGTGCAGTACCCTCGACAGCTGAAGCGTCGTGCTATGCTCCGACCGAAAACCGAACTGTTCGGGTCGTGGCGCAACGTGTGGTAGGAGGTGTCGCAGCAGGAGCGCCTCGAACACCTTGGAGACGGTCGACAGCAACGTGATCGGCCGATAGCTCTCCGGCTTCAGAATATTCTTCCCCGCCTTGGGCAGCATAACGATGATCCAATTAAGATAAAACCTGGTATTTATACTAATATTGAGTGGCTGAAGTTGTGGCCATCCCGATAATGACCTATTGTTATCCCCTCCCCCACATTCCGCGAACTTAAAAACGCCTCCTCGTACAAATGGATCAGAAAAAGTATCTGTGGATGTCAATTTGTGGTGCCACTTATAAATTGAGTGCTTTGATTTAATTATTTGAATACTAAAACTCGAAATTCTAATTTTAAATCACCTTAACACGCTTAGCGCCAAGACGATTTTTGGAAAAGCGTGCTGGAATTGCGTTTTTTTTTTTCGGTTTCGGATTAAAGAAAATTTATTCCCAATAAAGACATATGTCACTTACTTGAAAACAATTTTAAAAAACATACATGTATACTACTCAAAACAAAATAAGGGCCACCACTATTTTTCTGCGTAATTTAATTCTTGTCAAGCTTACGATGCTGGGGGTGTTTAAATTAAATCAAACAACTATTTTTTCATCAAATAAAATTAATTTTAATAAGATTAAATAAAAAATTAACGACATAATCATAATTTTTAGGTTTCGCCATATTTACGGGTATTTAAACGTAAACTTTAAAATTAAAGTTCAGTCTCAAAATCACAAAATGTACAGTTGCTTTTTATGGGGTTAGTAACGAGTATGTCCTCCCCTTTTTAAAACACACTCTCGAAGCCTCGAAGGCATGCTCTCAATAAGGTGTCTGATGTTCTCGTCAGGAATTTCCTCCCAACACCTTTTCAGGAGGTCAATCAACTGGCGCTGGGTGTGTACATCCTCTTGAGCTGCTCTGACTCGCCGTTTCAGCTGGTCCCAAAGGTGTTCGATCGGATTTAGGTCGGGGCTGTTGGCAGGCCATGGCAAAACCTGAATATAGGCTTCCTCTAAGACAGTCATGGTCGCTCGGGCTGTGTGTGCTCGTGCATTATCCTGCAGTAGGATGAAGCCGTCGTCTGCTCGTTGTGAAAACGATATCACATGGGGCCTGACAACATGTTCGATGTAACTTTGTGCTGTTACTGTACCCTCGTTCAGAAAAACAAGCCCAGTTTTGCCTTGTAAGCTGATTCCGCCCCAGACCATGACATTGGGTTCACCAAATCTGTCACGTTCGTGTATGCAAGGATCAGAAAATCGTTCACCGCTTCTTCTCCACACTCTGACACGTCGATCGTCACTAGAAAACTTCACCTTGCACTCATCCGTGAAGAGCACGTTACGCCATTCCTCCATCCCCCATTCAAGATATTGACGCGCAAATCTTAAACGGTTTGCACGCTGGCTCCCGTTCAGTTTAGTTTGAATTACTCGCCTTCTTGAACGTTGCAGGTCTTCGTGCAAGCGATTGCGTATAGCTTGGTCACTGACAGTTGTACCTGTGGTCCGGCGTAGACGATTTTGTAGAGTGCGCGCTGTAACAGTTCGTTCAAGTCTTGCACAAAGTCGAATGTACCGATCCTCGCTGGCAGTAGTAGCACGTACTCTTCCCGAGCCACGACGCCGAGACACACTACCGGTCTCTCGGTACCGGTTCCACAAGTTTTGAACAGCCCTTCGTGAAGATCCTAACTGCAGAGACACGGAACGTTGCGATTGACCACCCTCAATCATTGCTACGGCTCTAATAGCAGTAGCGTTGTCCATATGGTGTCGAATTCTTGGCATTGTACAGTTAAACAATCGATTTGCACGCTTAACTTCAAAAAACAACCGTAACACACAGCGAACTGAAGTTAAACTGATTGAAATAAAACACAAAAATTAAACAAAACTACCCACTTGAAAAGGTGCGGGATAAAATATCAGTCAAATCGTACCCTCGACCACAATGTTGCCCATACTTCACTGTTATCGTTTCTCAACCACTTAACGGGGGGTTATCCGAATTTTCCTGTTTTCAGAATCAATTTTAAATGGTCAAATTAGTGTATTAAGGTCCTGAAAAAAATATATACCATAGATACATCCTTGCTTGAGGGAAATTAACGGTTCAAAACACGATAAGTTGTACTTTCCTCGATGAAAAAAAAAATCCGAAACATGGTCGATTTCAAAACCATTTTCCGTTTCATTTCCTAATTACAGCATAAAATTATATGAAAATTGCATGTATCATGAGGTAATCGTATTTCGGAGGGAATTTAACGGTTGGATTTTTGAGTTTAATAGATTTTTTTTAAATAAACTCAAAATTAGTCAATTTGGCTAAATCCGCTCGCGATCAGAGTCCTGCGGGACGTCATGGAGGTTGGACCTGTGTCAAATTTTTTAAAAATTCGCTCTCTCTGCAGTTGTTCAAAAAATTCAAATAAAAGAGGAACACATTAGACATGAAATTGCGAAAGCTCAGAAAAAATATCTCGTAATTATATTGTAGTTTTAATTCATAATATCGTTTTCGAAAATGTGATTATTTATATGTGGTATGATGACGTTTAATTGTCATCTTACGATAGTGTTAAGACACATTGCAAATTATTATCGATAAAATTATAGTCAAGCGCGAGTAGTTTATAATTTTTTATCGTGGTCCTTTATGAAGAAGTTTCAAAACACATTTTTCTAAGATTTTTTCATCAGATTCATCCATATTACTATTTCACTCTCCATCAAACTGTCTTCGCTACTACCATATCCTACATTAATTACACATAATATGTATAAATACAATGTATCCGGTTGTCGGTTGGATACTAATATAATCAACTTTCACTGTGGCAACAATAATGAAAATTAGAAAAAATAAAAATGTGCGGTCGGGGACAACCGCCAGGAATGAAGTTCCTTCTAACGTATGATTTAAAACACAAACACAAAATTTTTACAGCCGCCATCTTGAATTTTCAATTTAACTTCACTACCGGCTTTGGCTCCCTCGAAAACCATGAAAACGACATCCATGAAGTAAAATTCGAAAATTTTACCCCTCTCCGTCCTCGTCTGTCGTCGTTTTGCCCTCTCTCTTTGTCTCTTTCAAGATATAATAGAAAGAGACAAAGAGACAAAGTCGCATGTAGGGGGCATTTAAACGTTTTTTCGTTACGTGACGATTTTCTGCCAGAGAATTTCGTCGAGCTGTTTCAAACAAAAGTGCTATACTAACATGACCTAATGCATGAACACGATAAAAATTGTCGATCGAAAAGATTATTTTCTTGTAGCGTTTTAGCTGTGTGAACAAACTTTCAGTTTTGAGTACAAAAAGTCACTGTATACGATAAAATATCGTATTCTATACACTTGAAAAATAGCGCCGTGTGAACGTAGCCTGGTTAGGCGGTAACCGTACCTATCACTCGGTGCCCATGTTCCAAAGCAAGTTAGTCGATGACGTACCTATCGTATGTTTGTTGGTTTGTAACTTTTAACATATTGATACTTCCAATTTTTTTTAGGCTAATAGTCCTAAGGGATGGCAATCCGACATGAGCGGGGCCGGTTAAAAAATACACTAAATTAATTTTGATGTCTTAGAATAGTAGATTCGATAAATTGTAGCTGTAGCAGTAGGTACGTCCCTTGACAATAAAGTACGGCAATTGTTCCTTTATATGTAGTTGTCAATATTTACTTATCTTTATGAGCAGTGGTCGACATCAAAAACAAAAGAATATGGTTACAGCAGAAGCAAAGCAGTACGACCATTTTTAGCCCGTACTTAATAAAAATCTTATTGTTTTTTTTATTCAGTCACTAAAGGGGTTAAATAGGGGATGAAAATTCACCACTTCTGTCGATGGGAAATACCATCGGGCACACGGCTTGTCTACTTGATAAAATTCTTATATTCACTGACAGACAATCCACAGCCTAAATCGCTGGGCTAGAAGCATGAAATTTTGCAAAAGAGATCTTTTTTTAACGAAAAAATTAAATTTCTATTAACATTAACCTTTGCGTGACTTTTTGATACCCAGTAGAACCATTGCAATTTGAAACTTTCACCTTACTACCTCAAAATCATGTTTATCTCTAACTAGCTTCCGCCCGCGACTTCACAATATACTAAAACAACAGCCATATTTTATAAAACTTTTCTGTACAGTACGTTTGTAGTTGTGGTCTCAGCAGCCAAAATATACAGAGAGTCGTCCGTTTGAGAAGCAGCTCGTCCTAAGGTCGAAACCCGCAGCCTTCAGTAGCATTTTCCCATTGCTTGCAAAGTTTTTCGTTTTTAGTGAATAAATACTCGTAAACGCCTGTTCGTGCCGTTCCTGCATTTAATACATAATGGCACAACACTGATACACTGAGTGATTCTTACAGATTATTCCTGACGAACCCGGCTTTCGCTAAAAAATATAACAGTAGATTGTACACACGGGATTTCTCATTAATACTGTCAGCTAACCATTGATATTTATTTTTATTATAACCGTAGATGATATAAAAGGAATTAACTTCATGGATTCTGTGTACGTTCTACGAACTATCAAATAACAGTATAACAAAATGTAAAAAAAGAATCGAAAAAAATATCAACAGTTGAGAATCGAACTTTTAACCACAGGTTTGCAAAGAAGTCGTCGAACCACTAAGCTATTTGCTTGGATGAATGTTGACTAAAATAGCCGTTCTTATGTTATTATTATATCACGGTTGACATCCTTCCATCCGCTAAGCCTTAACTCCTTAGAGATTTAGCGCGATGATAATCATTTAAAGGTTAAATCTGAAACTATCTGCTATATTCGTTTCCTGCTCCGCCCGGTGAAGTAATGGAATAATTCGCTTTTACATTGTGTTTTATTGTCACCTATATCGTCGTAGTCAACGACAGACACCGATCATCTACATTCTCCTGCCCTTATCCCATTATTTTTCGGGTCGATACAACTTGTTTTTATCTTCCATACTTCTCTATTACTTAGTTAACATCACGGTAGTCACTCCCTTTCTAGCCATATCATCTTTCACACAGATCATCCATCGTTTCTTTGGTCTTCCCTTACTCGTATAGCCATCCAGATTCATAATCAAAACATTCCAGACGACATTTTCTTCATTTTCCGCATCACATGCCCATAACATTGTAACCGATTTCCACATACACCGACACCGATATCGGCACGATATCTACCGGCGAAGACAGTGCGGGGTGAGAGTAGCGGGCATTCTTTCACTTGAGCAAAATTTTTCGCACTGCCGGCTTCGAGACGTCGATACTTAGTAGTGTGCTTGTTTGTCGAGTCGCGATGGTCATCGATATTCAACAATATCATGGGGCCGGTAATAATTGAACCTATCGCTATCGAATCGTGTTGGTATCGTTATCTGATAATGTGAAAACAAATTCACGTCATTTTATGTAATCATCTTAGTTCACTCCACCGTAGACACCATAAAATGTAAACCTAAGGAATAAATATCGACCTAAGAAAAACTAATTAAGTTGATCAACTGCAAATATTTTACACTGTGTCATGGATTTTCTGCGAAATCGTCGGCGGCGCGTCGTAAATAAACACGTCGCGCTGCATTTGGGGGAGGCGGAGGTAGCGTTTCAAAGGCCTACAGGCCCGAACAACCTGACCTTAAGATCATAACACAACTCATAGAAATGAGTTATCTTAACGTAGGTCAACATTCAGTTAGTTTAAAATGTAAATGTACAAGTGGCCCTTATTTTGTTTCGAGCAGTATATTACAAAAAACTCTTCATCAGTATTACAAGTTAAATAGTTGCCCATCCAATCCATTCGTTTCTCAAGAAGTGATCGATCCGCAATTATATGCTGGCTAAGGTGAGTTTTGAATGCATTGAAAGAGTGTAGATTTCTTGTATAGGACGGTAATTTATTATAAATAAATAAAATCATTTTATTTCGGACAACTAAAAATCCATAAATTGTTATTAGTAAAAGGATTAGAACTTACAACACCATTGTTAGTAACTTAAGCTAAAGACAGGAGACAGTTAATGACAAGACTGGACACAACAAGAAATGGACACTATGGTATCAGCTTTCTCACAAACTGTCTTATTACTGCAGTCGATGAGTATATCGATAGTTTTATATATTTATAAATGGGTGATAGAAATAAATCACATTTTTTTTTATTTTATTACCAAATTTACTACAAAGCATATTAAATATAAACAAAAGAACGTACTATTATGTATTCTGTGTGTGTGTGTTCACTTCGCCCGCGACTTCGTTCGCATGAATTTGGTAATTTCTCCTACAAATTCAAAAACCCCTTCCACCACTATAAAAGGTAGTTTTCGAAAATTAATGATTACTATATTACTTATTTATTCAGACAGGTATACTGTAGTTTTTAGGTTTATTGTATTTTTTGTAGTTTGTGTCTTTTTTTTTGTTATGTATTTTTGTGGTGTACAATAAAGTATTTACAGGGTGTCCCGAAACTCAACGTCAAGCGGGTACGGGGCGATACGCTAGGCTATACCAGTTCTGGCAAAAATAAAAAATAAAATCCATGTTACTTGGTTAAGTGATAATAAGAATACTTTTGAAAATTTAGAAAATCAACACCCTTGTTCACATATTTAGGTACTGTGAATACAATTTTACCAATTTTGCAGTGTTTTTTTTTTAATGTAATCCCAAATAGCTACGCTATTCATTGCATTCACAAATCCAATAATTAATGTTGTCAGTTTAGTAATAAAAATTAAGTTTTACTGTGTCATGGTTAAAAAACGTTTAGTAAGATAACTTTGACACTTGATTTTTAAAAAAAAAATGTACTATACTACCCTAGGCAAGTTATTTAAAAAAATGGCCCATTTAATCAAGATTTGAAAAAGAGACTTGAAAATTGCAAAAATCGTAAGAAAATTTGAATTTCGCGGGCTACCCTGGCGCTTTCGCCTTAAGAGTTTTTCAGTGGGCTTATTAAATCTCCAACACAAAACATAAATATGTTTAGTTGATGTTGTTCAAACAGAAAGCATTGTTGTCAAAGAAGAATTACCAGATGCTTGTGAGCGGCTAGATGATATTATTAAACCAAAGGAGGAACATGAAAGTGATGGTATGTTTTTAAGAACAACAGAAATAATATCTTAAAATAAATGAAAGACATTTATAAATAAATATTAAATGCTTAGTATTGTGAAATTAAACGAATATTAATAATATTTTTATTTTATTTTATTTTATTTATTAAGGGATAATAAACAACTACAACATATACATAGCACGTAAGGTTAACAAAACTTTAAGTAGCAATGCTGCAGTCCACTGCATTATCCGCAGATAAACATAATTATGGATCAGTGATTGCCACTAGACGGGTATTACCAAAATTAACAAACATTTTGACATAATTAGGTATAAAATAGGTTACTGTAGTGCCAGCTATAGCTACAAAGCCAAAACAGATTAAAAACAACAACAATTTCATTTACTTAAAATATGCAGTAAATAAATAATAATAATAGGATTTAACAATTAAGATAAGAATTTTATAATATTAGATTTAAATTTATTTTTCGAGCATGCAAATATATCTACATCAATGAAATTTGAATTATAGGATTCCAACATTCTATGGATAGGGCAACGTAAGCCAGAGTTTGTACGACAAGGATTTAACGCGAACAGAGTACGTGAACCTGACGCACATGAACAGTACGGGGGACAGAATAACACAGCCTGCTCGTCAGATCAATGGCATCAAAATGATTATGAACGATACCATGAAGCACGTTGGCCTCTAGGTATTTGCGCTGGTTCTCCAAGCTAATAAGCTTGTACTTCTCAAGAAGTTGGGAGTATGACAGATAAGTCTTAGTCCCATTACATCTAAAGTACATAGCACGGAGGTACTTGCGCTGGACCTTTTCTATTCCAACTACGTACTTTTGGTAGAAGGGGTTCCAAATAGGGACCGCATATTCCAATTGAGAGCGAATGAGCGTCTTATACAAACAGAGATAGGTTGAGGTTCGCTTAAATTCTGTGGAAGATCTCATCACAAACCCATACATTTTAAAAGCACTATTGACTATGGCTTCAACATGCTGGTTTAAGGACAGTTTGCCGTCAAAGAGAACACCTAGATCTTTCACTATAGAAATATTATTTAAGGGGATACAGTTAAGGTTGTAATTGAAATTTATGATGAAATTATTCTTAGTAAAGTGAATATAGTTACATTTGGGGATACTAAGATGCAGCTTATTATCACTACAGTAGGTAGTTAGTCTGTCTAGGTCCTCTTGAAATGACTGGCAGTCGTCCATAGTACGTATCGCTTTAAACGCCTTCAAGTCATCAGCGTACATCAAGAATTTGGAGTTTTTAAAACATTTCTTAATATCATTGATATAAATAATGAATAATAGCGGTCCCAGAATAGACCCCTGTGGAACTCCAGAAGTAATATTGACAGAGACAGACTGGTGACCATTAACCACAACCTTTTGTGACCGGTTTTCGAGGTACGACACAAACCACCGTAACAAATCTCCACGTATTCCATTGAAGGCAATTTTATTCAGCAGAATTTCATGATCGACCCTGTCAAAAGCTTTTTTGAAATCAGTGTAGACTGCATCTATTTGTAATCGCCTATCAACATTTTCAAAAAGGTAATTAGCAAATATTAAAAGGTTAGATGTCGTAGATCGGCGTTTAACAAACCCATGTTGTTCAGGAATGATAATATTATGCAGAAGTGGATAAATCTCGTTGTGAACAAGTCTCTCAAAAAGCTTTGACAAGGTCGGCAGAATCGAGAAGGGTCTATATTGTTCGACGTCATGCCTCGAGCCACCCTTATACACTGGGGTAATGTTAGCTTGTTTCCACACCACTGGGAACACACCCTCACGCAGACATCAATTAAAAAGGATATAGATCGCCACACAAATACTATCAGCCGTAGCCCTAAAAAAGGCCGCCGGAAGACCGTCAGGTCCTGCACCCTTAGAGGGGTCCAACCGCTTCAACTCGCAGAGTACTTTCGATTTATCTATATGCAAATTACTAATTATACTACCATTCTCTGCGCACTGCTGCGGTGGACACCACGCGGTGAGCGTTGGTGACACGGGCTCAAATACGGACAAGAAAAAATCCGAAAACATATTGCAGACAACATCAGGATCACCTGACTTGACATTCTGGTACTGCATCATGGACGGAATGCCTGACTTACTTTTCCGGTTAGAAATATAGGACCAAAAATGCTTTATGTTACAAGAGACACTATCTTCAACCGAGTTAATATAACTGGAGTAACAGGTTTTACACATATGTTTGAAGATAGACCTACAT
Organism: Cosmia pyralina; assembly: GCA_946251885.1. NCBI lineage: Eukaryota > Metazoa > Arthropoda > Insecta > Lepidoptera > Noctuidae > Cosmia > Cosmia pyralina. Next base: position 11,230,184 of record OX276369.1, on the reverse strand, counting down.
TCGGAGAAGTTATTGTAGTCTTTGACGTTGCTGTATTTTTTCCACTTTATCCAATGACGTTGCTTCTTTTTAAATATTTTAACTAATTGTGGCGTAAACCAGATTGGGAAGTCAAGTGATCTAGTTCTTGCGGGGGGGACTAGTGGGCTAATTATGTCACTCAACATACTATAGAAAGCCTCCACGGCCTCTTCCGAAGATAGATTGTCGAACAGCGCGGACCAATTGACCTCGTCCATATGTTTGTTGATGAGATCATAATTAGCTTTACGGAAATTATATTTATTGATCGGCTTTCTTTTCATCATTTGGGTAGATAGGCTAACAGGTGCGATTATAACAAAAGGGGGGTGATAGGGGTCGACTGGTAATAACGGATCATTAAGGTGACCTGTGGTACAGCAAGTGTTCGAGATAAACAAATCCAGGGTCTTTCCTCCACTATTAGGCCTGCTGTTATATTGGTGGGCATCTAGCGAAGACATGAGATGTGTCAGTTCCGAGCATACAGGGTGTGCACAAACACATGCCACGCAAGCCTCATACCCCGCTGTTATCGTCCTCCACGTGATATTAGGAAGATTATAATCACCAACGATGTAAACATTCATGACGTTAGGGGCATTTAACGTGTCCTGTAGAAAGTCAAAATGCGATGTATAGACATCGGAGCTGGTCCCCGGCGGGATGTACACTGCGCTGATGATATGTATCTTGTGTTTATCGTTTTTGCAAGGCAGTGCAACCATGAGGTGCTCAATACACGCCGAGGGCCTACACAGTGGGTCATTGGAAATATCGAGTGAGGCCGATTGAAGCTCACGCAGTATTGCAATGAGCACCCCACCTCCATCTCGCTTCCCCGTAGCGTCACGATCCCGATCGCAGCGGAATACAACGTATCGAGGGTCAATAAACTCGCTATTTGCTATCTCTGGTACCAGCCAAGTCTCTGTCAATATTATAATGTCATATGAGGATGCCAAGATATTCACGAGCACCGAGTGTAGCTTAGTTCTAACTCCCCTACAGTTCTGGTAGTAAATAGACAAATTATCAGTGCTATCCATTAACAGAGTGTAATGCAACAAATATATATAGATCTCGCGTTCTTTTGTAAAACTTGATACATTGTGGAATCCAATGAATTCTAACAGTACGTCCATAGCTAGTGAAATAAATAAATAAGATAACATTAAAACTTGTATATAATTTTGAGCTAAGTTGTATTACATACAGTCGATTAAAATATAAAATTGTATATAATTTTGATTTACATTTCATAAGTAGATTTGATTTTATAAAAATTGTATTCAAAATTGATTTAAATTTTATAGTAAGTAGTTTTAGGGTTAATAATAAAATAATATTAAAATTTATGGCATGCACAAACACATATGGTCGATTAAAATTTAAAATTGTATATAATTTTGATTTACATTTCATAATAATAATAAGTGGATTAGATATTATAAATATTGTATTTAAAATTGATTTAAATTTTATAGTAAGTAGATTTAGATTTATTATTAAAAATTTATTTATTAGTAAAATAGTATTAAGATTTATGGCATGTACACTTTTGAAAAAACAGGTAACGCAACAGAAAAAAACATTTAAAATATAACAGTAAGAACTATAAGGAGTATTGATACCTATGTGAGTTAGATATTTATTCGGCAGATTTGGTTCGAATTTTCTTGAGGTCTCTTTCTCCGCGTATAGCAAACGAGGGTTCACCTTCACGCTCTCGGACAAGTATTGTGGCATTTCTAATCCACACAAATTTGTAGTGGTGACTTTTGGCGACATCCCGGGCTTTACGAAATAACTGTTTCTTCTTCAGAGTTAAATGCTCATTAATGTAAATAGAAGATGACGTTCCAGATATGCCAACTTGTTCTGTCTTAAGAGACGATGCCTTACGAAAAGCACTGAGTAGGTTATCCCTGTGTATGCACGACGTGAACCTGACGATGACATTTTTTGGTCTAGTGCTTTGTTGGTGTGCATGTGGGACTCTGTGAACGGCGACGATGTTCTGCTGTGTCACTGGGGATTTAAGTGCTAGACCAATTGCTTCAATGAGAGCCGGTAGGTTTTCATTGCGCCTTTCGGGCAAATTACCTATTTCAACATTGCACTGACGAGCCTGTTGTTCCAAGGTATCAATTTTGGTTTCAAGAGCATTGACTATCAGCTCCACATCCGCAGACTTAGTGCCATTTAGTTCGCTGGTACGCTTTTCAAGGATGTCACAATGCTGCGTCAGATCCTGAGTAGTAGCTTGGAGGCTTGCAACATCACTGCGCAGGTCATGCACATTCTGCTTCAAAAGGGACTGCTCAGTACGCAGTGAATTTATTTCCTTTTGTATATCGGCCATAGTAGATTTGATATCGTCGCGAATTTGAGTCAGATCTTTATTCATCTCACTCCGCCAGATGCTGAGGGTTTTGCTTAAGTCACTTGAGAATCTTTCAAAGTCTAAGCTAGAGATGGTTTGAACAGGTTTATCCGTAGCTTGGCAGGGATGATTGTATGTGCGAGGAGGACTGCTTTCCCCTAAGGTATCACACGACATGTCCAAGGAGTTATCCACGATCGCCGGTTCCGTGTAACTGCGCACAGGCGTATTAACATTCGGCCTAAGACGTCTGGTTACATTGCTGCACGACGGGCACTTCCATGAATCCTTAAATTCGGCGTTTAGCGCAGCATATCGGCTACGCGTGATATTGAGACACTCGTAGTGATATTTTCCTTCACATGCACAGCATAGAAGTATGTTATCACGGGCAGCAGTCTGTTCGCCTTGGCAGCAATTCATATTTAAACTTGATGTAAATAAAGTTTAAGTAAAGAACAAGAGGACAGCGCCACCTAGCTTGCTTCGTTAATAAACGAGTACTACTCTTGTTTTTGTTTACTTACAGAGCTAGAACCGGAAAATTTAGACAATAGCTGTCTAGATGTAGCAGATATACCACCGCTCCAGTCTGAATCAGATTTAGAAGATGATGTGCCTTTGATGGAGTTTAAAATTGAAGTGGAAGAAGAAGAAGAAGTATCTAATAACAAATTAAGAGCCAGGGAGACGACAAGTAAGTATTAGTTAGTTAATCTATAGGTAAGCAAACAGGCAAATGGTTGAACTGATAGGAAGTGGTTCATCATTTCAGCCGAATGACGTCCACTGCTGGACATAGGCCTCCCCCAAGCACTGCCACTTCGACCGGTTCTGTGCTTCCCGCATCCAGTAGATTCCTATGGTCTTTACAAGGTCATCGGTCCACCTTGTGGGAGACTTTCCAACGTTACGTCTTCCGGTACGCGGCTGCCACTCCAGAACCTTCCGGCCCTATCGGCGAGTTCTGCGAGCAATCTGCCCTGCCCACTGCCACTTAAGTTTGGCAATTCTCCGGGTTATGTAGGTCACCTTGGTTCTCGTGCAGAACTCCGATCTCCGATTTTAAGTAATAGGTTGGGGAAAAAGTTTCTTCGCATTTTTTAGGAAAATTCAAAACATTTTTTAATATACATTATTTACATTTATCTAAAGTATGTAGGTACCATTTTGTTCGATAACTTTTTGCCATCTTGTAGGCAGGGAAATGATCCCATTGCTATAGAAATTTTGGGACTTCTGATCAAGATACCGCGACAAGTGGTTTTGGCAGTCCTCTCGTGATGTTAACCTGACACTGCCTAAGAATTCTGAAGAGACCGAAACAGGTGGAAATCTGATGGTGCAAGGTCAGGACTATACGGCGGATGCATTAACACCTCCCAGCCAAACTCTCTTAATTTTTGCTGAGTGGCTAAAGATGTGCGAGGTCTAGCGTTATCGTGATGAAAAACCACACCCCTTCTGTTGATTAATTCCGGCCGCTTTCTCTCAACTTCTTGCTTTAATCTCATCAGTTGTTCGCAGTAGAGTTCAGAATCGATGGTCCTGCCTGGTGGTAACAGCTCATAATGAATAATGCCCTTCTATTCCCACCACACACACAGCATCACCTTGTTGCGAGTTACCCCGGGTTTCACCACAGTCTGTGAAGCCTGACCGGCCTTTAACCACGACCTTTTTCGCACGTTCTTGTCGTACGTGATCCACTTTTCATCACTAGTAATCAGCTTCTTCAAAAATGGTTCGGTTTCATTACGTCGTAATAAAGAATCACAAATGAGTACACGGTTCATTAGGTTTCTTTCAGTGAACTCGTGAGGTACCCAAATATCGAGCTTTTTTGTGAAACCAGTTTTTTTCAAATGCGCCAAAACTGTTTTGTGGACAATTCCCAGTTCTTCAGCTACGTCGTAACTACTGATATGCCGATCTTGCTCCACTTTTTCAAAAATAGCATCCATTTTATCCGTAATAGGGCGACCATAGCCACGTGCATCTTTGACATCAAAATTTCCGGATTGAAAACGCTTAAACCAAATTTGTGCTACTCTCACAGACACTGCACTGGGTCCATAAACATCGCAAATTTTTTTCGCGGCTTGCGTTGCATTTTTACCTTTTTTGTAGTAAAATTTTAAAATGTATCGAATTTCTTCATTAGATTCACTCATCTTGACAGTACGAAAAACAAATGAAAATCACACATTTTCCTAATTTGAATTTGGAATTATGTTCTTTAAAATTTAAACTTTCAATGATACCAAAACCAGCCAGATACAAATAGCCAAAGAGATTTTATTTTAAGTTCATACATACTATAATGCGAAAAGACTTTTTCCCCAACCTAATATTTTTCAGATATTGTTTTGTGACATTATCGTCTTGAATGTCACAAAAAAATATCTGAAAAATACACACTATAAAAAAAGATATGAATTTTTGTAGCTCCACCGCCAGAAAACTATGTACGAGTATAATTACAAAAACAAAAGTAACTCGAAAACTAGAAAAAATCGCGGAACATATACGGGGTATTTTCGAATACCTTTCTTTTTGACGTCACTGTTTGGACCACCCAGTATATACAGGGTGAAATTGAATTCATCGGCAATATTTTAAGGGGTCATTGTACTCATCATTATGAACAACTATTACTATGGGAACAAACCTGAAATGGCGAAAAAAAAATCAGCTGTTGCATACATTATGCTCACAAAATTCGTCAAAATGTAGGAAACAGCTGATTTTTTTTTTCGCGATTTCAGGTTTGTTCCCATAGTAATAGTTGTTCATAATGATGAGTACAATAACCCCTTAAAATATTGCCGATGAATTCAATTTAACCCTGTATAGATTCAATTGATATAAAGTTAAAATCTTCTAATCTATGTAAATAAAAAGAGCAGTCCTGAGTGACTGACTGACTGACTCATCAACACCCAGCCCAAACCCTTGGAAAACTTAGAAAGCTGAAATTTTGCACAGAGGTTCCCTTTATAATGTAGACAAGGAATAAGGAAGGAATTCCCGGTAGTACGTTCCCGTGGCATACTTTCCAACATCCACACGGGCGAAGCCGCCGGCAAAAGCTAGTTACAGATAAATGTGTTACTAATTAACAGAAACCCTGTTCAGCGGAATTTTAGTTTACACTTTGATCAGATACTTTTGGACAGACCAAACGTTGATGTTAGTTTAATGTGTATGTCAACAACGCCATGCATTGATAGATGACCGATGCTTTTGCAAATGGCTGCCATGTCATCGCAAATATCCCATGACATTTATACATAGATCAATTTATTGAAGTCACAATATTTAACTGTAGAAGTAAAATAGCATAAATAGAAGCACACCACACTACAATGTTTTTATAAAGGAATTATTTAGTATATTTTTATTTATTTTTTTTACTATTGAGGCCATAATAATAGGTCTTTACCTATGAAATTGCCGTTTTGTATGAAAAAATTTAAACGAATTTTTTTCATGCATTTTTTATTTGTATTAATCGAAGTAATCACCCATGCAATCAATGCATCTTTGCCAACGCAGTGGCAGTTTGTTGATGCCCTTCTTAAAAAATCAGCTGGACGGGAGGCAACAAATTCTTCAAAGGCATTTTGTACTTTTGTTCTTCAAAGGTATTGAATTTTTTTCCCGCCAAGAAGCTATCCAAATTCTGGAAAAAGTAGTAGTCTGTAGGCGCAAGGTCTGGTGAGTAGGGCGGATGACGGAGAGCTTCCAACCCCAGTTCTTGCAACTTGGAGACCGTCTGCTGTTCAGTATGAGGTCGCGCGTTGTCGTGCAGGAGCAGCGGAGATGAGCGATTGACCAATGCTGGTTGGAGATGTGCCAGCTTCTCCATCACTGTGTTCAGTTCTTCACAGTACACATCTGAAGTAATGCTCACCCCGTTTGGTAAGAAGCTGTAATGAATCACACCGGCGCTAGACCACCAAACAGTGACAATCACTTTTCTAGGGGTAAGTTTTCGTTTAGGGCATTGTTTAGGTGCTGAACCAGGATCCAACCAACTTGCTGAGCGCTTGCGGTTATCAAACAGAATCCATTTTTCATCGCAGGTAACAATGCGGTTCAAAATTCCTTCATTTGTGTGTCTGTTGAGCAGTGCAAGGCACGTCTCGACGCGTACTTCGCGCTGGCGATCATTGAGTTCGTGGGGCACCCATTTGTCAAGCTTTTTTACCTTGCCAATTTGACGCAAATGGACCAATATTGTTTTGACGCTAACGTCGAAAGCTGCTGCTAATTCAACCGTAGATTGTGTATCATCAGCTTTCACAATCGCCTTTAATTCGTCATTGTCGACCAGTCTTCGGACGACCGCGAGGTTCATTTTTCAGGTCGAAATTTCCAGAACGGAAGCGAGCAAACCAATAACAAGTGGTGCGTTGGTTTGTAGTGTTAGCTCCGTAAACGTCGTTGATGTTGCGTGCCGCTTGTGCCGCGTTGCTGCCACGACGGTACTCATATTCCATAATTACTCGAATTTTTAACGTATCCATGATGACGAAAAAGATTGAAATGCGATGAAAATGTAACACTAATCAATAAACAAATGACTACTTTTGGAAAAAAAAAATCCATGTTTTTAAAATAAAATTAATTTGAAATTAGAATTCTTAGCCAAACAAAAATTATTTTGATTTGAAATGGCCAGTACTGCAGAACGGCAATTTCATAGGTAAAGACCTAATATAAGTAAGTATTTCTTTTTTTTTATTTATAAAAGTTACGCATTGACATACTTATTTTATTTTTGTTTGTATATTTCTCTTTATTTATATTAGTATTAATGTTCAGCTCTCTGTGAATAAAACTTACCCGAGTTATTAGGTCACACAGGGGGGACGTCATTGCGTCATTCGATAGGTAATTGCTGAAAATCAGCGCCGCTGACGATAGGCTCGCCCGTCGTCACGGCATTTTGCTGAGCAACGACCTTTTCTTGCACAGATACGATGCACGGATTAATTTGTTCTTGTTGTTTGTGTTATAAAAGTATTATTTTTCCACTTTGGTTGTTTGTTGCATGTTTGTTTTCATTTCCTAGTGTCACAACACAGAGCAGAGGCAATGTGGAGTTGTAAACTGTAAATTGTCTTTGGTCTCATATCAATCAATGGAAAACATTGGTTAACTTGAATATGAGGCTTTTGCTTACATTGCTTTTGAGTGTATTTTGTAATTTTTATTTTATTTTTTCTAATGTGCGTTTTATTTGTGCAGAATAAACAAGTTTTCTTTCTTTCTTTTGTCATATCTCTGGTAATAAAGCGCATTGTTCAATGTCACCAGACATTTTTACTTCTTCTTCCTTTTCGGTCCTAGAGTAAATCATGCAATCCGCTATTATTTTGATTCGTGTACATGTCAATCCGCTTCCAACATTGTACTTACCAGATTTATTATCACAGGGGCAACTGTTGCGAAGAAACCAAAACTAGACACACGAAGAACAAAACTAGAATATGCAATAACAGCAGAGCAATCGAAAAAAGAAAAATCAGACTCGAAAGTTATTCGGATAACTCAAAAACGTACGTCCAAACCTGGCACTTATTTCAAAGAGCCTAACAAATGTGATCAGCGTAGTTTTAATCCAGTAAAAAAAAATATACATCATACTCCTACACAACTTGGTGAAACACCTTACAAGTGTAATGTATGTCAGCGTAGTTTTAGTCAAAAGAGGTATTTAACAAGTCATATTCTTGTACACACTGGTGAAAAACCTTTCAAATGTGACTTATGTCAGCGTAGTTTTAGTCAAAAGAGGTCTTTAACATGTCATATTCTTGTACACACTGGTGAAAAACCTTTCAAATGTGACTTATGTCAGCGTAGTTTTCGTCAAACTGGTGCTTTAAAAATTCATAATCGTCTTCATACTGGTGAAAACGTCTATAAATGTGACTTATGTCAGCGTAGTTTTAGTCAAAAGAGGTCATTAATAAGTCATATTCGTGTACACACTGGTGAAAAACCTTTCAAATGTAATATATGCCAGTGTAGTTTTCGTCAAAATATTCATTTAATAACTCATATTCGTCGACACACTGGTGAAAAACCTTATAAGTGTGATGTATGTCAGCGTAGTTTTAGTCATAAGAGTGATTTAACAAATCATAATCGAATACACACGGGTGAAAAACCCTATAAATGTCACGCATGTCAGAGTAGTTTTCGTCAAAAGGGTGCTTTAATAAAACATATTCGTATACACACTGGTGGAAAACCTTACAAGTGTGATGTGTGTAAGCGTAGTTTTCGTGAAAAGCGTGCTTTAACAAATCATATTTGTATACAAACTGAGGAAATACCTTTTAAACTTATGTGAGCGTAGTTTCAGCCAATTCTGTAATTTAAAAAGTTTCATACTTATGCTTACTGGTGAAAAATCTTATCAGTGTGATGTTTGTCAGAGTAGTTTTTAGTGATAAGGTTCATTTAAGAAATCACATTCGAACACACAGTGGCGAGATGCCTTTCCATTGTGATAAACACACACAACGTTAAAACTTTTGGCTGTTATTAAACGCCTTAAACGGCACATTCTCTTGCTTCTTCTGTACTTTAAAGAAAGATCAATAACAACCACACATTCATGTCATTAGATAGATATTTTAATATCATGCAATAATTACAATCACTGTGTGAAAAAGATATAATGATGTTTCGTAGGACTGACCAGGGAGCCTAGACAAAATCGCTTTTCTGTAAGCGTTAACGCCAACGGAATGATCAAATTGTACGGAGTTGACAGCAGCAGTCACGTGACATCTCTGAAGCTAATGTCAACTCCATATTTGATCTTTCCGTTGTCGTTAACGCTTACAGAAAAGGGATTTTGTCTAGGGGGGGCTGGACGGTAGATAATAGATAACGGGCCCTTGAATAGTTAATCACTTTTAGTGGTCTTAGTTTGAGAATTTCCTCGAGAGAAGCTCGTGGCGCGTGGCTCGTGGAGTAATAACAGCCGCACAGGTCGATCCATCAGGTTAAGCTATGCTTGCCGGAGTCGGTCCGTGGATGGCTGACCATCTTTACATACCGAGACTCCTCCGTGCCTCGGAAAACACGTTAAGCCGTTGGTCCCGGCTGTCATTCGTGGATATTTGACAGTCGTTACGGGTCGTCAGAAGCCCGAAAGTCTTACAACCCGTCTTACCAAGGGGTATCGTATTACCCAGTTAATGAGTTGTGAAGGTCAGATAGGCAGTCCCTCCATGTAAAATACTGGTATTCAGCTGCATCCGGTTAGACTGAAAGCCGACCCCAACATAATTGGGAAAAGGCTAAGCAGATTAATTGATTGAGTTTGAGAATTTCCAAATGTATTTTATTTATTTATTTATTGCACAATGTACACACAGTTACAGGCTTTGCTTACAACTAATGAGTACATAACCCCGTTGGGGCGCAGCAAGATAACTTAAAACTAGAATATTGTTGTGTAATTTTATTACATTATTAAATATTTATACTAAATTGTATTGTATTATATTATCATTATATTCTGTTATTACTAGGTATTACATTTATAGTTTAATTATAATCTGTAATCTATTATTATCTAGTAGGTATTATCACATAATTATAAAAAGTTTAGGAACTTTCACAAACATACATTTAATTTGTATATTATTAATTAAACTTATATCTAGCTTTACATCGAACAAAAAATAAAAAAAAAAACAAAAAATAAAAAATATATTAAGTAATTATAATTCACATATTCTATTCATATTCATATATCATCCATAAATTCTTGTATACTATAAAAACATTTTTCTATGAGTAATGACTTTAGTCTAGCTTTGAATACACTTAGTGTTTTGGTTGACCGTATACTTTCGGGCAATTTATTATATATTTGAATGCTACGGTATTCTGTGCTATTTTTATACATTTGCAATCTAGGTGCTGGTAGAACTAACTTTGAATTGCGGCGCTCGTTCTTATCAAAATTAAACATGGTTATGTTTTTCTTAACAAAAGTGGCTACTTCTAGTAAATAAATAGTGGGTAGAGTTAGCAATTTTTCCTTTATAAAGTTTGTTTTTTAAGTTCCTGAAGCATGCGGGGTCATATCTATGTAGGGTTCTAGCTTTGCTTTTTAATTTATGTCTCAGTCATCGCTACTTACCGGAAGACCTTATGCACACTGTGGTGGTTCCGATTATTAAGGACAAGACGGGGGACGCCTCTGAGGTGTCTAATTACAGGCCTATTTCGTTGGCCACGATAGTCGCCAAGGTCTTGGACAGTTTGCTTGATCAACAGTTGGCTAAACATGTTGGACTCCATGACGCGCAATTTGGCTTCAAACCCGGTCTATCCACGGAGAGTGCCATCCTGTGCCTCAAGCAAACTGTTCAATATTATACCTCCAGAAAAACACCTATTTTTGCTTGTTTTTTGGACCTATCAAAGGCATTCGACCTTGTGTCCTATGAGGTACTATGGGACAAATTGCAGAGTGAGACAACACTACCGAATGAAATTACATCCTTGTTTCGCTATTGGTACTACAACCAGAGGAATAGTGTTAGGTGGGCTGAGGCTCAATCGGATGTGTATGAGCTGGAGTGCGGGGTGAGACAGGGGGGGTTAAGTTCACCCCGCCTCTTCAACTTATACATAAACCGGCTGATCAGTGAACTCAGCAGCACCAGAGTTGGATGTCATATTGACGGCGTTTGTATGAATAATATTAGTTATGCCGATGATATGGTGCTGCTGAGCCCATCGATTGGCGCTTTGAGGACGCTTGTGGCGATTTGTGAGTCCTACGCAGTGACCCATGGGCTTAGGTACAATGTCACGAAGAGCGAACTTATGATGTTTAAAGCGCGTGACATAAACTATTCAGATGTTCCCAGTGTCTCGCTCTGTGGCGCTCCTTTAACATGGGTGACTAAGTTTAAGTACTTGGGTCACTGGGTCACTGAGGATCTTAGGGACAATATAGATATAGAGAGGGAGCGCAGGTCGCTGGCCGTTCGATGTAACATGCTGGTTCGAAGAATTGCACGTTGTACTCATCAAGTTAAGGTAACACTTTTTAAAGCTTTCTGCCAGTCTTTTTACACGTGCAGTCTTTGGACCAGTTTTACGCAGAGGACATACAGCGATCTGCGTGTCCAATACAATAACGCGTTCAGGATACTGTTGGGGCTGTCGTGGCGTTGTAGTGCGTCCGGTATGTTTGCGGAGGCGCACACAGATGATTTTTACGCCATAATAAGAAAAAGGACAGCATCCATGGCCGGCCGGCTGCGCACCGCCACTAATAGTGTCCTGAGTGTGTTTCGTGATCGGTGGGACTCCCCTCTGCTGCGTCACTGGGTAAGGATCCACACCAGTTGAGGATAATAATATATTGGTACCTTTTTTATAATTTTGTATTATACTTACTAACACTAGTCTTTAAGTAATTTTGTTATACTAACATTATGGACCCGTGTCTGAAATAAATAATTTGAATTTGAATGAATTTGAAAGTGGGGTTTGCAGCTATCTCTAGGTTTAATTTTGAATATTATTCGTACACATTTCTTTTGGGCGATAAATAGATCTTTGGCATCTATACGGTGTCCCCACAGGATGATACCATAGCGTAGCCACGCGTAGGCATACGCGTAATATGCAGAGAGAGCACAGTGAGTTTGTGTGTTAGTTTTTAAGACGCTAAGCCCATATGAAAATTGTGATAGTTTTATTTTGGTTTTCTCGACATGTTTTTTCCAATTTAAATGTGAGTCTAGTGTTATACCTAAAAGTTTGAATTCTTCAACTTCTTCAATATTGATATTATTAGTAATAGTTTTTAGGTTTACTTTTTGCTTTTGGTAGGGTTTGAACTGTATAATTTTAGTTTTTTTGTTGTTTACTTCAAGATTGTGATTCTGAAGCCATGATTTTATTAGGTTAAAAGTATCAATAATTTGGGAGTTATATTCTAGGTTGTTAGAAGGGCTTTTAAAGAGAATGGAGATGTCATCAGCGAATAGCACACAAAGATGGTCACATATTTTAGGCAGGTCATTTATGTAGATGAGGAAAAGTATACATCCTATTACACTACCTTGTGGAATAGACCAGTTTGTAGTTAACACGTCCGAGCGCACGTTTTGTAACTCGCATGTGTCGTCGTCTAGGTGTTCTATCTGTACATACTGTTTCCTATCAGCGAGGTACGATTTTAACCAGTCAAGAGCGTCACCCCTGATGCCAACTCCATTTAATTTCTGTAACAGGATCGAGTGTGATACTTTGTCATAGGCTTTTGTCATGTCGAGCAAGAGACCTATTGCATAGTTTTTGTGTTTGATATATGTAAGTATTTCTTGAGTGTATTTATAAACTGCTAGGGTCGTGGATCGGTTTGTCCGGAATCCAAATTGGTTGTTGTCTAGTATGTCGTCCTTTCTAGGAACCTACACATGCGTATGGTAACTACTTTTTCAAATATTTTTGAGAATGCTGGAAGAAGTGCTATTGGTCTGTATTGACTAGGGTCACTGGAATTACCGCCTTTTTTTGATATAGGTTTAATTATTGCTATTTTTAGTCGGGACGGAAATGTTTTTTCCGTAAAAGACTGGTTTATAAGGTATGTTAGCAGGGGGGTGAGTTCTAGGATACATTCTTTTATTAATGTTGGGGCCTTGGGGGTATCTCGTCGATGCCACAACTATGTTTGTTTGGAAGGTTCTGGATAATGTCAAATATCTCTTCTTCTGTGACAGGTTCCAGGAACATGGAATTAATGGCGGGCGTAATTACTGCATGGTCTTTGGGTGTTTGCGTGCTGTTGTTTTGTGTGTTTGGGGAGATACTAAATAATGATTTGGATTCTGTTACTGTAGCTCAATCCGCCACTTGTGACATTGAAGACTGCCACTCTTTGTTAAAAAATTCTTCGAGTACCCTAAAAATATTAACTCAAAATATACGTAGTATTAATTGCAACACCCAACTTTCAAACATTACTCGCAAGGTCAAAAGTTGATTGGGATATTATTGTTCTAACCGAATGCTGGTTGCAGCGAAATCCTACCGTTCCTGAATTCGATGGCTATGTTTCTTTCCCTACTCGAAATAATCAAACTCAAAATGAAGGTGTGGTCATTTACAGCAAAAACTCAGAACAGTACAGTATTATTATTTGAGATATATGCAAAAGAAAAAAAATGCACTACTGTTTTTGCATCCGAAGTCAAGGTCTCGGTGTGAATTTTAGTTCATGTCAACTAATTTTATTCCACACCTTTTTAATCGCGATTAAACATAGTCAGATTTAGTTTGACAATTAAAATTTTAGGTGAAAACCGTCAAATTCAGAATAGCAAAATTGCCATTTTCAATAAACTAATAAGTCCGTACAATCTTAGTCCTGTCAAACTAAAATATAGTTAAGTTGTGTCACTTTAGTCAATTTCAGAATGGGAAATCATCGTTTGACAGGAATAAACTAAATTTTAGTGATTTTTAGTCTAGTTTAGAGGCATTTGTGACAAGAGAATCGGGACCACTGTGTCCACCAACTAACTATAACCAACTAGCAACTACTACTAGTAACTGTAACTATAGACCAATCTCCATACTACCAACGTTATCAAAAATTTTAGAACGATTAATGAACACCAGACTTACTAAATATCTTGAACAGAATTCTCTTTTATCCCCATCACAATTTGGGTTTCGATCTCGCAGGTCAACAACTGAAGCCGTCCACGAACTAACAGATCACATAGTCAACAAACTAGACAATAAAACAAAGACCTTAGCCATTTACCTAGATTTAGCTAAAGCATTTGACACAGTATCTGTTTCCATTTTGATAAATAAATTAGAGAATATGGGAGTAAGAAGTTTACCACTTCAACTATTCATAGACTATTTGTCCGACAGAACACAAACTACTAAAATTGATAGTTGGATTAGCAACGAGCTTCCTAATCAGTACGGCGTTCCACAGGGTAGTATCCTTGGCCCAACATTATTCTTAGTTTATATAAACGACTTATGTGAAATCAAGCTGCAAAACGGTAAAATCATCACTTTCGCCGATGACACTGCCTTGATATTCGATGCTAACACATGGGAAGAGGTTAAAAGTTATGGTCAACAAGGATTTGATACTGTTTATAAATGGTTATATTCCAATTTACTTACCCTCAATGTCGATAAGACAAAATACATGACATATTCCCTTAGACCCCAGGACCAACCAAATTTTAACTTGAAAACCCACTCATGTAATTTTATCAACCATTGTTCTTGTCCCGTGTTAATTAAAACTAATTCAATTAAATATCTTGGCATAATCATAGATTGTCGTCTCAGCTTCCAACAACACATTGAAACCCTAGTTAAAAGAATCCGAAAATTAATCTACATATTTAAAAATCTAAGACATTTAGCTGATACATCAGTTATTAAGACAGTTTACTTTGCACTATGCCAATCTTTGCTAGTATATTGCATTACCACATGCGGCGGTACTTCAAAAACTTATATGATAAATTTAGAGAGAGCCCAAAGAGCTATATTAAAAGTTAGTTGCTTTTTTCCAAGGCTCTATCAAACTTTAGAACTTTACCAACACTGCCAAGTGCTAACTGTCCGGCAGTTGTTCATACTCATGACAGTACTAAAGAAACATTCAGAACTGCCCATGAATCACGATTTCTTAACACAAAATAGACGATCAAAAAATGTTTGTTCAATCATCCGATTTAACACTGCTTTCTCCAAAAGTTTTTCTGTTTTCTTGGCACTTTTCTTTATAACTCAATTAATAACAAAATATCTATCTACACACATACAAAAGCTATTTGTAAAAGAAAATTACACATTTGGCTTTTAAATCTGGACTACATTGCCACTGAAAATTTATTAAAACCAGTGTCTTAACTCCCACTCATTTACACTCACACTCCTACACTTACAAACATTCATACACTCAACATTCTTCATTTCCATTCTTAATTTTTTGTTAAGCTCATCCTTATTTTATTTTGTTTTGTAGATACCTAAGAACGTATCACTGAATATCTATACAGTGTTAATAATACCTACAATAAGTATCTAATACCTACCAATTTGTACATTTATTTGAATTTTATGTTTGATTTGCTTTTCTCTGATTTTAAAATTTTTATGTTCTGAATTTTTCTAACTGTAATTTAAGTTTTCAAACTGATATTTATGTATCAGATAATCTATGTATACCAGACAATATAATTTGTAATTTTCTCCAATTCCATATTTTCATTACAACACAATACTTAATATGCAAATTTGTTAATTTTCTTTTAATTTTGTAGGTTCTTATTTTACCTAATTACGATTTTAGACTTATGTTATGTAATATCTTGACTAACCGTTTTGTAAATTAACATGTCCTATCTAAATGAGCCGGGTGATCTGTAACTCGGGGCCCTCCTACTTCAGACACCTTTCTCTATTTAAGATTGTGCATCTATACTATCTAGTGCCTGTAATACTGATGTTGAGATAAATAAAGATTTATGATTATGATTATTTTTCACTTTTTGTATGCAAAATATTAAAAATTATTATCTACATGTTGAGTTTTAGGGGTATAAGAGATTTATTATAAAGGGGTCGACATTTTCATTATTTTTGCAATGGTGTGAATTTGAGTTCATAAAAATTAATTTTATTCCACACCTTTTTAATCGCGATTAAAAATAGTCAGATTTAGTTACACAATCAAATTCAGAATAGCAAAATCGCCATTTTCACTAAATTAATAACTCAGTGCCATCTGGGTGCTGTCAAACTTAAATAGTTTAAGAGATGTATTGATGATTCTTATGGCAACCCAAACAAAACTTCACACACTGTCAATGTCATAATTGACAGATGATAGATTCTATACATATGTCAAATATGACATAGAGTGATAATGATGGCACTGATAGACCGACGGCGACGCTCAGAACAATAACTAAAGAATAGAAAGAGTGCTAAAATAGCATCTCAACTCAATATATTTGCTTTAGTTATTGTTCTGAGGACCAAGGCGACCGAGGTAAATACCCTGTGTCAATTTTCACAAGTTTACTATTTTTTTTTGGGGTGTGTTCACTTTAATAACCCAGATAATTAGACAGGTTTGTTCGTTTTAGGAGTAAATTCACACTAAAATAAAAAACGATTTTACCCCGAATTGAAGACCTATAAAAAGTATGTTATAGTTAGAACCATTAGCTTTTGGAATGTCTATACAAATATATTTAACTTATCCATGTTAGAATTATTGAATAATAAAAAACCATTTTCGGTCATGTCCTTTAGTTGATTCCTATGAAACGACGATTTCCCATAGTGACACAATTTAATTTAAAAATATGTATTATTTTGTTAGAGGCGCGCATCATATTTTGATCAAGATACAACCTGACACTGACCTGCAAATTGCAAAAAACGCAAGATTTGAATGTCGCGGGCTACTACTGCGGATCCATCTCAAAGGCCTCAGTAGCCAGGTCATTAAATTACAAAAAAAAATGAGTGTCAAGCCCAATATACAAATGTACTCTATGGTCAAGCCTTCAAGAGCTGCTGCTGTCATTGTCATTCTGTCAAGTCAAGTATCTATTGTACAATGGAGATAAGTTGGTTCTGTAAATTAAAATCTACTAATCTGTGAATCTTTGATTGATTATTGTATCTCCACCCACTCCAAAAGCAGAAGCCTAGCCTACCAAAGTCCTAACCTAACCTCGGTAGAGAAAAGTTTATTCTCCCTTATTTTTTACTAGTGTTTAGATTGATATTCTTTTGAGTATATTCTTTGCTATAGCACCGTGCAAAATTTTTTTTTTGTTTAAGTAGGTAAATATTCGAGAAAGATATTATGTCCACACAGACAGTGCACTTATTTAAAGTTCAGAAGATTTAAAGAAGAAGTCGTACTTATTCATATTTTTTGCCAGTAATTTACACTGTACTGTTTTAAATATGACAATGGCAAAACTGAAAAAGTGTAGGATATGTTTAGTGGAGAATGTTCAGATGTATGTGGTTATCAACAAGAACCTGCAGGAGATATATGAGAAGCTGACTGATGTCCCAGTAAGTACATTACCTATGTAAAAATTTAAGGCCTAATAGTTGTCAGTATTCATCTAAAATTCTAAATCAATAGACGTCCACTGCTGGATAGACCTCAAGATCAAGAGTTGCCGCATCGCTCGGCCCTGTGCTACTCGCATCCAGCAAGTTCCTACCAGGTCACCTGTCCACCTCGTGAGAGGCCTACATACTCTTGTGTCTTCGCCGCTCCAGAACCTTATGCCCCAACCTTTTGTACTTTATTACAGTATATTTATTGGGAGTATTCAAAATAAACAAATAGTCTAAGAGTAGTTTTGTTGCAGTTTGTAACTGAAGACAGTAGACCGATGCTTGCTTGTTTCTTCTGCTGCTCTAAACTGAAGCAATGCTACCAATTGCGGAGAAAATGTTTGGAAGCCGAGGAGCTGCTTACTCAGATGTTGAATAACGACTATGAGGTGAGGTTCGACATTGAGGGACTTTTAATTATAATTTTAGTATAATGTGGATGTGACCCTTCTGTCAAGATAATATTCTGTAAGAATTTCAGGTTCCTCATTTTGACAAATGTTGTTTGCAATGTTACATTTTAAATACTCCATGTAATACTTCTGTACAACACTTGTAAAGTAAGTGGTGGTGTGATAACAATCCTGTCTCATGCAGTTAACCCAACACACTGTATAAAGACATGGCAGAGTCAATACTTTATATTAATAGGGTTCTGTGCCTCAAAAGGAAAAAATGCTACCCTTATAGGATCATTTCGTTGTCCATCTGTCAGTTTGTGAAGACCCTTTTTCTCAGGAACGTGTAGAGGTATCAAGTTGAAATTAATATCAAACACGTAGGTCTATGGCCTCTTGGAGCTCTAAAAAAATCAAGCTTCTAAGTCCAGGCAATAAAAAAATACGGCGATTTTTGCGACATATTTTGATCTCGCAGGTAAATCAAAACCTACAGTGTACTTCCCGTTGACCTAGAATCATGAAATTTGGCAAGTAGCAAGGTCTTGCAGTATAAGTAAAGGAAAAAGTCCTAAAATTGTTTATTTGTAAATTTATCACATATTTTTTTTTTTTGGATTACAAACTTAAATCTTTGAGAATTGACCGTGACGTAGGTGCAATGTATGGAAGAACATGTTTTTCAACTACATAACATTGTAGTTATGTTTATATTAGTTTGTTCTTGGGATGAATTATTTGACGGCGCGTCGCCATTGAAATCAAAATGTCAACGTAAGAGTGGCTTTATTGTCTCTGTCAAAGCCACTCTAGCGGAGCGTCGTGTCGATGGTAGCGACTAGCGAGGCAGCTCAGTCAGTATATTATAATGTACTCTGTGCGAGGCAGCCATCTTTAAAACACACTTTTTGACGGAACGGCCATAGATTATACAGTATAATAATGGTATAGATATGCCACTCTGCGTCCAAGGACGATACTAATTTCTCCCCACGTCCCAGAGATGGCGTTAAGGAGCATGCTAGCTTCCATACGAATCCGATAGATGGCACTCTTAAGTAGGCTATACTACTTTCGACACAACTAATAATTAACAAAATATCATAAATTTGTAGTATATTCATCACATTTATTATTTCTATTTGTAGAATTTAATTAGTATGTTACCTATGTTCTTCTACAGCTGCCATCTAGCGACTAATTTTGTAAATTTTGGGGGAAATTGACATCCACCAGCACAAGAGGGCGCTTTTGTCAAGTTTTTTTGGAGTTCGAAATATGTATAGAAGTTTCATGCCTCTGGGAACGGCGTCAGCGCACCATGTCTACGACGAATCGCTTTCCATCGCTTCAATCAAAGTGATTAAGATCTGTGAAGATTTAAAGACTAGATAGAGACGACTATTGTTTTAATATTAGGTTAATTTGAGTGATAGTGTAATTGTTGAAACCATTAGGTATAACAGTTGATTTTCGGATGTGTTCGGTTTTATTCATCGCCTTATATCCACGCCCTGTGAGATGAGTTCTGATGATGGCCCTCCAGCGCCTTCATATTTTTAACTACGAAACCCTTCATTGTGTGTGGTCCGACACGCACTTGGCCGGTTTTTTTTAAGTATGGCTTGCAACTGTTAGTTGAGCCTAATTTAAATGTAGTCCTAATGCATCTTGTTTGGGCTTTGAAAGGTATATCTTTGTCTGTTGAATTACCCCAAAAGATGACCCCATATCTTAAATGTAATCAGAAGCATAATTGACCTAACACTATAAACAACTTGTTACAGACAAAGCCTCTAATAAACCAAGGTCTGTTAGAGTTTTGCAGTGGGCTTTCTGTAACTCCAATAATGCACACAAGTATAGTTGATGAATGTCAAACAGAAAGCATTGCTATCAAAGAAGAATTACCAGCTGTTTGTGATCCCCTGGGCCTAGATGATATTATTGAGCCAAAGAAGGAACATCAAAGTGACGGTACGTTTTAAAGAACAAAAATAAAATAATAATTAACGATTTATTCTAGACTAGCTTTTGCCAGCGGCTTCGCCCGCGTGATGTCGAAAAATATCCCACGGGAACATACTAACGGGAATTCCTTCCTTATTCCTTGTCTACATTATAAAGGGTACCTCTGTGCAAAATTTCAGCTTTCTAGGTCCAAGGGTTTAGGTTGGGCGTTGATGAGTCAGTCAACCAGTCAGTCAGGACTTCTCTTTTTATTTATATAGATCTATTTTATATTGATCAAAAATGCTTTAAACTAATTCAAAGTTTTGATAGTGTTTAGTTTTTAATGGCAGTCGTATCATGTAAAATACTGGTATTCAGCTGCATCTGGTTAAACTGGAAGCCGACCTTAACATAGTTGGGAAAAGGCTAGACTACTATCTGATGATGTTAGTGCTTAGTTTAAAAAACTTAACGGAAACCACAATATTGTAAAATAAAACATACTAATATTATCAGTCTGCCTAGCCTTTTCCCAACTATGTTGGGGTCGGCTTCCAGTCTAACCGGATGCAGCTGAATACCAGTATTTTACATGGAGGGACTGCCTACCTGACCTCCACAACCCAGTGACTGGGTAATACGATACCCCTTGGCAAGACTTGTTGTCAGACTTTCGGGGTTCTGACGACTGGCAAAGATCCACGAATGACAGCCGGGACCAATGGCTTAACGTGCTTTCCGAGGCACGAAGGAGTCTCGGTATGTAAAGATGGTCACCCATCCACGGAACAACCCCGGCAAGCGTAGCTTAACCTGATGGATCGACCCGTGCAGCTGTTATTACTTAGCCACGAGCTCCTCATACTAATATTAAACAAGTAAATACTCTTAACTGTTTTTGTTAACTTACAGAGCTAGAACTGGTAAATTTAGACAATAACTGCATAGATATACCACCGCTCCAGTCTGAAGCTGATTTAGAAGATGACGTGCCTTTGATGGAGTTTAAAACTGAAGTGGAAGAAGCACAAGTATTAACGAAGAAACGAAGAGCCAGGGAGATGAAAAGTAAGTATTAGTTATTTAATCTATAGGTAAGCAAACAGGCCAATGGTTGACCTGATAGCAAGTGATTAGATTTAGAATAAAATATCTTAATATATATAATTCTTCTGTATGTGTTTGTCACCTAACTCCTCCAAAACGGATGGACCAATTTAACAGAAATTTTGTGTGTATATTTCAATGTGTTCCTGGATGGTTTGAAAACACAATTAGACCCGGTAGGTAGTGCTGCAATCGGGATCTAGGATCGTTCAGACAGGACAACGTCTGTCGGGCCCGCTAGTAATAATATTATTCTTTAAGTATCCGATGAAAATGTATATGTGACCGACCAAATCAAATTTCAGGCCAAACCGGTTTATCCTACGTGTGTCAGGATATACTAGTTCAAACCAGGACAATCTAGTGTGACCTAAATACTTTATCCTTAACGAGTTTGGCCTAGGCTAAACTGATGATCAGAGGATACGAAACGGGGCATTATGACAAAAAGGACCTATCAACACGTTGAGAGTCGCATATCCTCTGGCGCTACGGGAAGTACAGCCTCTTCGACCTAGCGTAATAAGGCGCAAGCACCTGTGCTAGTCTCGGCTGCTACGGTTCGCATGGTGCGTGTACCTTATTACAGCGGGCAGAGGTTGCCGTCCCTACGCGCCTCCGCCTCTAAAAACACTCTCGGGGTAGGGCAAACAAGTAGGTGACCTCCAGCCGCCTTAGGGTGAGGCCTGCAGGCAACAGACTAGGGGAGTTTGTTGCCTGAACAGTGAACGCGCGCGCCGTTCTAGAGGGATTGCGGCCGAATATGACCGCTGAGGGTGACGGGGTACGCATGAATACATGCGGGCCGACACCTAGCCGGGGCAGCGTGACGAAATGCGCAAGCACTCCAGCACCCCGGTTAAAGGTAGCAGCAGAACACCGTGTGGTTTTAGTCAGTAAAAGTCTGACAGACCCCTCCACCCGCCCCAGGGTGGAGGACATCCATAAGGATTTCCACACGGTAAAAAAAAAGGTCAGTCAAGTAGGTACCACGTGAAGTCGGAGTTGGTTAACTCGATTTTGTGACAGTGTTTGAACTTAATCTATCCTAAAACTAGTGAGCGCTACTTCCAAAGACTAAGCTGTTAGCTAAACGACTAATTAAGATATGGCTGCGACATACCAGTAATTTACTTATACTCCATTTGCAATAAGATTAAACATTTAAACAAACCTTTTTAAAAGTCCGTTCAACCGATTTTGACTTCTATTCCGTAGGCTTAAGGAAGGCATTAAAGGCAAAAAAGTTGTTTCAATACCAACTGTTTACTGCAGCTGCCATTTGTCATGCCACCAACGTAATAGAAGTCAAAATCGGTTGAACGGACTGTAAAAAAGGTTTGTTGAAATGTCTAATCTTATTTATTGCAAATGGAATATAGTTTAGCCTGTGTTTATTTTGTCACAAGCAACAATTCAATTAATTTAGCCTAGGCCGAACTAGTTAAAGTTAAAATAATTAGGCCAAACTAGATTGTCTTGGGCTAAACTAGATTATCCTGACAATCAATCTGCCTAGCCTTTTACCAACTATGTTGGGGTCGGCTTCCAGTCTAACCGGATGCAGCTGAATACCAGTATTTTACATGGAGCGACTGCCTACCTGACCTCCACAACCCAGTAGCTTGGTAATACGATACCCCCTGGTAAGACTGGTTGTCAGACTTTCGGGTTTCTGACGACCCGTAACGACTGTCAAAGATCCACGAATGACAGCCGGGACCAACGGCTTAACGTGCTTTCCGAGGCACGGAGGAGTCTTGGTATGTAAAGATGGTCACCCATCCACGGAACAACCCCGGCAAGCGTAGCTTAACCTGATGGATCGACCCGTGCGGCTGTTATTACTTAGCCACGAGCTCCTCCTTAGATTATCCTGACACGCGTAGAATAAACTGGTTTGGCCTAGGATAAACTAGTTTAGCCTGAAATTGGGTTTGGCCGGTAACATATACGTAGGTACATTTTTAAGTTCGCGGAATGGAGGGTGAGAAGTGAAAATAAAAATACTAAATTATTTTTCTTTTTCAATATATTCACCTGCTACCCTTATACATTTTTCAGATCTTTCAATTAGCTTATGTATACCTTCATAAAAAAATGCTTTGTCTTTGTCCGAAAAATAAGCTGAAACCGCGTCCTTCACTTCTTCATCAGTTGAAAATTTCTTCACGAAGTTCTTTTTTCAGTTTTGGGAAGAGGTAATAATCACTGGGAGCCAGGTCTGGGCTGCAGGGTGGATGGTCTAAAATATCGAAGTCCACCTTATGCAGGGCAGCCAACGCAACACGGCTCTTGTGAACAGGCGCGTTGTCGTGAAGAAGAATGACACCTTTGGTCAATTTACCCCTCCTTTTTTCTTTAATGCTTTCTTTCAACCTCTCGAGGATAGAAGTATAGTATTCTCCGGTTATAGAAACGCCTTTATCTTTATAATCGGTCAACAGGATCCCTTCTGAATCCCAAAACACTGTTGCCATGATTTTTCCAGCCGATTGTGACACTTTAAACTTCTTGGGTGGTGGTGTGCCTTTTTTGTGCCACTGCATAGAGTCTTGTTTGGACTCAAGTTCATAATAATGAACCCAAGTTTCATCTCCAGTAACAATTCGACTTAATAGTCCATCCTTATCTTCGTTACAGAGGTCCAAAAACGTGCGAGAACACTCCACGCGGTGTTGTTTTTGAGGCAGCGTGAGCATTCTTGGCACCCATCTTGCACTGACCTTTGTCATGCCAAGATGATCGTGTAGAATTTTGAAAATTGTCGTATCCGATACTCCAACCATTTCTGCAAGCTGTTTCTTCTTTAGTCTGGCATCTTCCAATATTATTTATTCGACTTTTTTAATGATTTCCGGAGTAGTCACCTCGATCGACCGTCCGGGCCGTGGGTCGTCTTCAAGTGAGGTCCTGCCTTGTTTAAAGAGACTGCCACTTGTAAACCATGGTTTTACCCGGGCAAGAGTCCCCGTAAACGGATTCCATATCTTCCAGTATATTTTGAACTGACTTTCCTTGCTTGGTAAGGAACTTTATTACGGCACGGTACTCGATTTTTTCCATAATTCACACTTTCTTCCCAATTGAGTTGTTTGCTTGACGATAGTTCAAAGACTAATGATCCTCAACAGTGAGATGTCGCGACGCCCCGCAAGGGGCGTGGCGTGCGGAACCGGGGCATATGCCCCCTTGCCGCGGAGGCTATACTGCGGCCCGTAACAACGGGCCTCTCATTTTATCTGCCACTGGCAATGGTATGTTTGGACGTGCTGCATTAACACGCCCATGTTAACAGTAGTCTGTATATGTATCCGTAAGCTCGTCACGACATATGCATACTGCCGCTTTCTTCACCGCGTCCCGGCGGTCAACCCCTACCGGGTGGAACACACACCTACATGCATGAAGCCCAGCAGAGAGCGACCAGCGACAGAGACGCGGACTCGACGTTCCTACGGATGGGGTGGATGGCTCCCGCCCGCCCCACTTTCAGAGCTAGCCGAGCCTGGCACGGGTTAGGGAGACCGTGTACTGAGTGTATGGGTGACATTGAACTGTGTGACGTCACCCAGGTATCTTACGCGAGTCGCCGCCCGCACGGCGCCTCAACGTGTGTGTCTCTGCGCCTGTTTAGAGGTGAGTGTCTGTAGTTTGTCACGTGACACGCCTAAATTATCCTAGCACGCATCACGTGACAGCGTATGTAATATGTGGTGAAAGCATTAGTGTCACAAGTGAGCCGCGTGTAGCCGGGAGCGACTCACTTGGAGGTCAATCCGGTGCGGAGATGGGGTCACCGTCCGCAAGTAAATCGCGGGGTAGGGGCCTCGCGTCAGGGGGGCGCGCATGCCACGGCGCTATCTGCTTGACATGGGGCCAAGCAGACGCGTCGGCACGCGCGAACATTCCCTTCGCTAGGCGGCCCACAAACTCGTCCAGGCTCTCAATCCCGAGGTCGCGGTGGAGCACGTCGTTCCTCACGACGCGAGGAGCGTCAACTATCGTCCGCAGCGCGAGACTCTGCTGCGCGCGGAGCGATTTTCGGCTCGACTCGCTTGTGAGGGCGAACCAAGCGGGGGCGGCATAGGTCAAGATTGGGCGAACGTACAATTTGTACACGCCCAACTTGACACTATGAGGGAGGCGGGATGAGAGCACTGGTCTGAGCAGGTTGCGGGCGACCCTACCTTGTGCGGCGACTCTGCGGACGTGTGGCCCCATAGAGAGCCGACGATCGATGGTCACACCCAAGTACTTGACCTGGGGCGCCCAATCGATGTCGACTCCTTGCAGCTTCAGGGGTGGCGGGAGGCGCGCTCGTCCCGTGACAAGCGCCTGCGTCTTACTCACGTTCACCGACAGCCGCCACTTGGACAGCCAGTCGGGGATGAGGTCGAGGACGCGCTGCATTTTGACCGCCGCGTACTTCACATTCATTGAAGAAGCGATATACGCGGCGTCGTCGGCGTACAGCGCGAGCATCGTCTCTGCTGTAGTGGGGATGTCGTCCGTGTATCGTGAGTAACACGCAGGCGACACGCAGCTCCCCTGGGGTACACCCGCCAGCACCGGGCGGGCGCCCGAGAGCGCGCCGTCGACCACCACACGGAACGTCCTGTTGGAGAGAAAGTTGGAAACCACCCTGACGACGCGACGGGGCGCATCCGAGGTGGCCAGCTTGTAAACAAGGCCGTCATGCCACACACGGTCGAAGGCCTTCTCCATGTCGAGGAGTACTGCGACCGAGTGCTCCTTCTTGTTCTGTGCAGCTGTGAGTTGGTGCAGTACCCTCGACAGCTGGAGCGTCGTGCTGTGTTCCGCCCGGAACCCGAATTGCTCCGGACGCGGCGCGATGTGAGGTTGGAGGTGTCGCAGCAGGAGTACTTCGAACACCTTGGAAATCGTGGACAGCAGAGTTATCGGCCGATAGCTCTCCGGCTTCAGTATGTTCTTCCCCGCCTTGGGCAGCATGATGACGCGCCCTTCCTTCCACACCGCGGGAAAAGCCCCGGTGCGCAGTACCGCCGTGAACAGGCGCGCCAGCGCCGCTACCATACGGTACGGCAGGTGGCGCAGCACTGCGTTGGTGATACCGTCAGCACCAGGGGCCTTGCGGGGCTTTGTGTTCAGGATGGCGCGTCTAACTGCGCCAGGCGAGAAAAACACTGGGTCTTCTTCGGGAGCTATCGGCGGCGCGAAGTAGGCACCAAGGTGTTTCTCGACCGCTGCGACATGCTCGAGGTCGCTGGTCGGGTTCGGACGAAATTGACGCTCCAGGTGCTCAGCGAAGACCTCCGCCCGGTCCTCCGCTACGTACTTGAGCGCCCCGTCGCTGCTAAGCAGAGGGCGCACCGGAGCTGGGGTATTCGTGAGAGAGCGGCATAATCTAAAAACAGAGGGCCAGCTGCCTGTACTGGCCTCTATTCGTTCCTCCCAGCCCGCGGCGGCCAAAGCCTTGAGCTCGGCCTTCACCTTCTCCGCGAGACGGTTGAGCTGCCTCTTCATCGTCGGGCATCTTGTCTGTTGCCACTGCTTGCGCAGGCGCCTCTTCACGGCGATCATTGCCTTGAGATGTGTCGGTAGGGGCGGCAATAGCACTCTCCCCTGCGGCTGTGTAGTTGTCGCCGCTTCCAAGGCGCTTTGGATGCAAGCAGTGACGTCGCTCGCCGTCTGGTCCACGTCCGCGGAGGTGACTATAGGCCGAGTCGGCGTGGTGGCTTCCAACTTCTCTCGGAATGCTGCCCAGTCCGTTGTACGACGTGGCGCTATGGGCTTCAGTCGGGTCGGCATACCCGCTAAGACGACGAGCACTGGCTGATGGTCAGACTAGCTCGTCGTCTATCACTTGCTGCGTGATCTGGCCTTGTAGCCCTCGGTGGACTACGATGTCCAGCACGTCCGGCATGTGTGTATTGACGTCCGGATAATGGGTGGGCGTCTCTGGGCCGGACACCGTATAGCCGAAGGCTTCCGCGTCCGCGAAGAGCCGTCTCCCCTCGGTATTCACGTTGGATGAGTTCCACGCTGGATGCTTACAATTTAAGTCGCCGGCGAGGATGGTTGCCCTCTGCGTGGTGCTGATAAGGGCCCGCAACTCCGACAAGTCCAACTGTGTCGCGGGCGGCTTATAGCAGGCGTATATGTTTATGTCCTCGCCGGCTACGTGTAGCTGCACACCCAGCGCGTAAAAAGAGCTGAGCGACGGCAAGGGGAGCTCTTGATGGACGACTCTTCGCCTCACTAATACCGCCAGACCACGGTAGCGGACGTTCTGAGCCGACCTTTCATCCTTCCTGTAAGCGAGGTAACCCGGGAACCTGACCCTATCCTCGGGTCCCAGGAGCGTCTCGCTTATGAGCGCCACGTCTACATCTTGTTCCCTAAGGAGATGGCGGAGAGGGGCGACCTTATCCCGGAGGCCGCGGGCATTCCAATGGGTCACCCTCAATGGCCTAGCCATGATAGAGGGTTAAAAGGGTGGCCAGGCCATCGAGGATGACCGTCTCCACGTCCTGACCCTGCCTTATCGCCTTAATTAAATTCATAAGCAAGTTGATTGCGCAGGTCGTGAATTCTTGCTTTGTAGTTGCGGCTTTAGCGCCGGTAGCGCCGCCACTCTTCTTCGAGGTGAACTTTTTTGTTTCGCATTCTTCCCGCGGCGCTATGTCGGCGCTAGTGGTACGTTGTGAAACTTTCACGACCTGCGCCCTGTTCAAGGCAGGGTCGGCCGGTTCGACCTCAGGGACTTCCTCCTGTGTCGCCGGGGGGGGAAGGGTCGGCTGCATGCCTTTTCCCCCCGCGCCTCTTTTTCTTCCTCCGCCCCGAGGAGGAGGCTTGTTTCCTATCTGTGGCCATCAGCGACGTAGCCTGTTGGCCTTCTATAGGCGTCTCTTGCGGCCTCTCGGTGGCCGCCTTGGGCCGGCGCGCATTTGCCGTGATGGCGGCGGTCCCCGCCCGCCTGTTTCTTATTTCAGTCTGAAATACGGGGCACTTTAGGTTGCACGCGGGGTGCGGGCCACCGCAGTTGGCGCAGGTGGCCGGCTCCGTCCGCGGGCGCGGGCACTCCCTAGCCGCGTGCCCCTCCCCACATCGCACGCAGGCGAGCGGGCGGTGGCACTGGTGCGAGCTGTGCCTGAATTGTTGGCACCGGTGGCACTGTGCGGGCCCACGTTTGCCCCGCCAGGCCTCGATCTTGACACCACGCATGTACATAAATGTCGTGGTGTCGTAAATGGCCCGGACGTCTGGCGTCTTTTTTAAAACTGCGTGGAATACACAGCCGGGTCTTCCCTGCGCCCCCTTAATGTGGCGCACGTACTCCGGCTGGTATCCCAGCGTCTTGAGCTCCTCCTCGATCTCCTTAGGGTCCGTGTCCGCCGGAAGACCCTTGATGGCGACCTTTAAGCTCTTCTCCGCTGGCAGCGAGTAGGCAAACCAGGAGATGCCGCTATCTCTCTCTAGGTTGGTCAAGTAACGCTGGACCAGCCTATATTCGTCCTCCGTGTCCGGGGTGAAACGAACGCCCGCCCCGTACGGACGGGCATTTGGAGGCCGGCCCAGCTTGGCGGCAATGGCCCGGAAATGGGTGGCCCAGTTAGGCAGCCTCTCGACTACCAGCGGTGGATACCGGGGCGTCTTCTGCTGCTTCTTTGTCGTCGGCGCCGTCGGAGCGCCAGGCGCCGCCGAGGCGCCAGGGACGGCAGCAGGGGGAGCAGTGGAAGTAGAAGGGGTAGGTGTCAATCTAAAAGCACTTACCCCAGCGGCACTTGCAGACGGTGTTGGTGACAGCGGTGGTGCTCTGCGCGCCGCCTCCGCAAACGTGGGCGACGGTGATGGCGACGCAGGCGGCGTGGCGCGACTCCGCGGCACACTCTCGCGAGGTGCCTGCTGCGAGTCGAGGCAAGTCCGCTTCACTACCTCCACGCTGGTATCCGAAGAGCTTCTCCTCCTCCTCTGGATCTTCCTCTGCGGTTGGGGCGTCAGTTCGTATGGTCCTGCATCTATGGCTCTTCCCTCGGTGGGCCGCCGACCGGATCGCGGGGTCGTGTCCGGAGAGACGTCATCGCGACCGGATGCGGCCGAGCCCGCCGATACGAGCGACATGCTCGAACCCGAGCGAGACGAGCATGCCGATCGCACGGCGGGCGAGTCACAGGCGGAGATACGCGGGGGCGCCGGAGAATCAGGCGCCCGCGGAGGCACTACACTTTCACCACTTCGCACTTTCACTGACACACTAGCCGGTCCCGCCAACGAGAAGCGGGGACCGGACGTCGCGGAGCGCGAAGCTGGCACAGCTTTAGCCGCAGCCCCCGTGGGCGCGGGCGGCGACACGAATCGCGGCGGCGGCGCAGTGGGGCGCACGATGGGGGCGCGCGAGCGTGCAGACGACGCAGACGACGCGGGGTACACATGTGATGCGGCGACGCGCGCGCCCGGCGCAGGAGTGCGCACCGGGGCGGACACGCGCACGGGTGGTGGTGCCGTGGCGCGCGCGTGCGGCGCATGGCTGGGGTTTGCGGCAGGCCCCGGGGCCTGTGTTGGCACCGGACGGAACGCAGCGGGGCGGATGGCGACCGCCTGTTGCCGGCTCGACGACGGCGTCGGCGCAGCGCGCGCAGGCGCCGATGACGTCGGTGGGCCGGCCGTTTCAGCGGCACTCGGCCCCTCTCCCTTCTTCTTCAACTTTCTTCCCTCCTTCAACTTCTCCTTCTTCTTGACCTCGGCCGGCGGCAAACCTGACGACGCACCGCCGATGTTCGGCAGCGACGTCGCCCGGTCTAACGTCGGACGGGGCTCCGGTAGCCCGGCATCGTGGCCCAACGAGCCACGGTTGCCGGGTTTCGACATCGTGTTGGGGTGTGGCCGCCGCGACCGCAACGGTGAGCGAGCTCACCGGGCAGCACGGGAGGCTCCCCCCTGTGCCTGCACAAGCGCCGGTTAAGTAGCTTGTGCAAACACAGAGAGAAAAAACAATTGGGCGATCCGCGCGGATGGGAGCACAAACAAACCGAAACTATGTTGTGCTCTGACCACAAAGCCAATCCTGACTAATGATCCAATTTTTTTTTTTTTTTTTTATATAAATGGCATCTCGCAGTTGACCACTGAGGGTCGAGACTGCTCAACCGGGCGTTTCCTGTGGGTTCTTTAAGCGCACTTAAAGCCCCCAGCCAGGCTTAAAACTAGAGTAAATTATTAGTTGACTGAGCGTCGCTAATAATAGGACAGCCAGACGGGGCAGGCTGGATCATAATGGGGGGGATAAGTGCTACAGGCTCAGCTGTGCCCCCAGCTGGCACAGCTTCACCGAGTAGGGGATAGGGGGGGGGGGGGGGGGGGGCAGTTACGATTGCGACCTCGGCGGCGAGGTCGGAATGTATTCCTGGGTAAATGATCCAATTAAGATAAAACCTGGTATTTATACTAATATTGAGTGGCTGAAGTTGTGGCCATCCCGATAATGACCTATTGTTATCCCCTCCCCCACATTCCGCGAACTTAAAAACGCCTCCTCGTACAAATGGATCAGAAAAAGTATCTGTGGATGTCAATTTGTGGTGCCACTTATAAATTGAGTGCTTTGATTTAATTATTTGAATACTAAAACTTTTTTTTCGGTTTCGGATTAAAGAAAATTTATTCCCAATAAAGACATATGTCACTTACTTGAGAACAATATTAAAAAACATACATGTATATATACTACTCAAAACAAAATAAGGGCCACCACTATTTTTCTGCGTAATTTAATTCTTGTCAAGCTTACGATGCTGGGGGTGTTTAAATTAAATCAAACAACTATTTTTTTATCAAATAAAATTAATTTTAATAAGATTAAATAAAAAATTAACGACATAATCATAATTTTTAGGTTTCGCCATATTTACGGGTATTTAAACGTAAACTTTAAAATTAAAGTTCAGTCTCAAAATCACAAAATGTACAGTTGCTTTTTATGGGGTTAGTAACGAGTATGTCCTCCCCTTTTTAAAACACACTCTCGAAGCCTCGAAGGCATGCTCTCAATAAGGTGTCTGATGTTCTCGTCAGGAATTTCCTCCCAACACCTTTTCAGGAGGTCAATCAACTGGCGCTGGGTGTGTACATCCTCTTGAGCTGCTCTGACTCGCCGTTTCAGCTGGTCCCAAAGGTGTTCGATCGGATTTAGGTCGGGGCTGTTGGCAGGCCATGGCAAAACCTGAATATAGGCTTCCTCTAAGACAGTCATGGTCGCTCGGGCTGTGTGTGCTCGTGCATTATCCTGCAGTAGGATGAAGCCGTCGTCTGCTCGTTGTGAAAACGATATCACATGGGGCCTGACAACATGTTCGATGTAACTTTGTGCTGTTACTGTACCCTCGTTCAGAAAAACAAGCCCAGTTTTGCCTTGTAAGCTGATTCCGCCCCAGACCATGACATTGGGTTCACCAAATCTGTCACGTTCGTGTATGCAAGGATCAGAAAATCGTTCACCGCTTCTTCTCCACACTCTGACACGTCGATCGTCACTAGAAAACTTCACCTTGCACTCATCCGTGAAGAGCACGTTACGCCATTCCTCCATCCCCCATTCAAGATATTGACGCGCAAATCTTAAACGGTTTGCACGCTGGCTCCCGTTCAGTTTAGTTTGAATTACTCGCCTTCTTGAACGTTGCAGGTCTTCGTGCAAGCGATTGCGTATAGCTTGGTCACTGACAGTTGTACCTGTGGTCCGGCGTAGACGATTTTGTAGAGTGCGCGCTGTAACAGTTCGTTCAAGTCTTGCACAAAGTCGAATGTACCGATCCTCGCTGGCAGTAGTAGCACGTACTCTTCCCGAGCCACGACGCCGAGACACACTACCGGTCTCTCGGTACCGGTTCCACAAGTTTTGAACAGCCCTTCGTGAAGATCCTAACTGCAGAGACACGGAACGTTGCGATTGACCACCCTCAATCATTGCTACGGCTCTAATAGCAGTAGCGTTGTCCATATGGTGTCGAATTCTTGGCATTGTACAGTTAAACAATCGATTTGCACGCTTAACTTCAAAAAACAACCGTAACACACAGCGAACTGAAGTTAAACTGATTGAAATAAAACACAAAAATTAAACAAAACTACCCACTTGAAAAGGTGCGGGATAAAATATCAGTCAAATCGTACCCTCGACCACAATGTTGCCCATACTTCACTGTTATCGTTTCTCAACCACTTAAGATCATAACACAACTCATAGAAATGAGTTATCTTAACGTAGGTCAACATTCAGTTAGTTTAAAATGTAAATGTACAAGTGGCCCTTATTTTGTTTCGAGCAGTATATTACAAAAAACTCGTCATCAGTATTACAAGTTAAATAGTTGCCCATCCAATCCATTCGTTTCTCAAGAAGTGATCGATCCGCAATTATATGCTGGCTAAGGTGAGTTTTGAATGCATTGAAAGAGTGTAGATTTCTTGTATAGGACGGTAATTTATTATAAATAAATAAAATCATTTTATTTCGGACAACTAAAAATCCATAAATTGTTATTAGTAAAAGGATTAGAACTTACAACACCATTGTTAGTAACTTAAGCTAAAGACAGGAGACAGTTAATGACAAGACTGGACACAACAAGAAATGGACACTATGGTATCAGCTTCCTCACAAACTGTCTTATTACTGCAGTCGATGAGTATATCGATAGTTTTATATATTTATAAATGGGTGATAGAAATAAATACACATTTTTTTTTATTTTATTACCAAATTTACTACAAAGCATATTAAATATAAACAAAAGAACGTACTATTATGTATTCTGTGTGTGTGTGTGCACTTCGCCCGCGACTTCGTTCGCATGAATTTGGTATTTTCTCCTACAAATTCAAAAACCCCTTCCACCACTATAAAAGGTAGTTTTCGAAAATTAATGATTACTATATTACTTATTTATTCAGACAGGTATATTGTAGTTTTTAGGTTTATTGTATTTTTTGTAGTTTGTGTCTTTTTTTTTGTTATGTATTTTTGTGGTGTACAATAAAGTATATACAGGGTGTCCCGAAACTCAACGTCAAGCGGGTACGGGGCGATACGCTAGGCTATACCAGTTCTGGCAAAAATAAAAAATAAAATCCATGTTACTTGGTTAAGTGATAATAAGAATACTTTTGAAAATTTAGAAAATCAACACCCTTGTTCACATATTTAGGTACTGTGAATACAATTTTACCAATTTTGCAGTGTTTTTTTTTTTTAATGTAATCACAAATAGCTACGCTATTCATTGCATTCACAAATCCAATAATTAATGTTGTCAGTTTAGTAATAAAAATTAAGTTTTACTGTGTCATGGTTAAAAAACGTTTAGTAAGATAACTTTGACACTTGATTTTTTTTAAAAAATGTACTATACTACCCTAGGCAAGTTATTTAAAAAAATGGCCCATTTAATCAAGATTTCAAAAAAGTACAATACTTGCTACTTATCTTTTCACAAAAAATATTATTGCTTATTTACTTGCAAAAGGACCTCATTTCAAAAAATCTTTTATCTGAATATTATTTTTGTGTGCAAAAAGATCTGCTTCATTATATTGTAAGCGAGACAGACAGATGCGATAGAGTGAGATAGAGAGTGACACTGTTTGAAATGCAATAGAGTGAGACAGACTGACATTTTATTATTAGAGAAAGCGAGACGGATAGTGACGCCAATGCATAATAATCAATTGATTATTGGTTATTAACATTCAGTACGCTTTGTTCCTTCGTTTACTGCGCACGTGTAACTTTCGTACTGACGATTTTGGCTTGTGTTACCCTGGACATGATATCGCATTTGTGTTGACGACTTTGGCTGTGTTTTCCTGGACTGGATTATTTATTGTTCTGCCGACTGTTTTAGCTAGTATTTAGCACTAAAAACATTTCGCAACATGCCGTATTTGTACACAGCGGAAGAATATGCGGACATGCATATTATCTACGGTGAATGCCTTTGTAATGCCTCTGCCGCAGCCAGATTGTATCGCGAGAGATACCCAAATGCGGCGCGTTACCCAGATCACCGTGTGTTCATCAATGTACACCAGTCATATTCGCAAGGACGATTGCCAAGTGCACGTACGGCCGGTGGAAGACTACGAAGACACGAAGATGATGTAGTTTTAAATGAAGTTGAAAATGATCCCAGCACTTCAGTACGTGCAATTGAAAGAGCCACTGGAATACCGAAAAGTATTTCTCATCGAATTTTAAAGCGGTACAGATATCACCCGTACCATGTGCAACGTGTACAAAGTTTGCTGCCTCGTGACTACGCACCCAGAATTGATTTTTGTAGAACAATGTTGGAGAGAAATAGAGAAGATCCGCAATTTCTCAACAAAATTTTATGGACCGACGAAACGACCTTTAAAAAAGACGGTTATTTAAACTTGCACAATCTTCATGGTTGGCACACAGAGAACCCACATTTAATGCGTGAAGATCGCTCTCAATATCAATTTAAAGTTAATATGTGGACCGGAATTTTAAACGGACAAGTAATCGGACCATTCGAGCTGCCTGAAAACTTAAATGGCAGCAACTATCTGGATTTTCTAAGAAACGATTTGCCGAATTTATTAGAAGACGTACCACTCAACATCTACCGAGACATGTGGTTTCAACAAGATGGTTGCCCAGCGCATTATGCTCGTCCTGTACGGGATTACCTGAATACAGAATATGCCGATAGGTGGATTGGGCGCCTTGGTTCAATTTTGTGGCCTCCTCGGTCTCCGGACCTAAACCCACTTGATTTCTTTTACTGGGGCTGCATAAAAGAAAAAGTATATTTAAAACCCATTGAAAATCTAGCCGAACTTCGCCACACAATTGTTGAAACAGCAGAAGAAATAAATACAAGGAGATTCGCACGTCTAGTGAAAAGATCTTTTCTGAGGCGATGCAGAGCCTGTATTCGTGCCGAAGGCAAAAGCAATTTGAACATTTGATTTAGTTTTAAAGAAAAAAACAAATGTATTAAATAAAATAAATAATATTACAATATTTCCTTTTGTTTAATTATGATTAACTTTTGCAATAATACAACAATAAGGCATCATATTACACTTCGAATTCTTTTGTTCGAGTTTTTATTGCTCTTAATGATTGATAATATTGATATTTTTTTTTATGGAAAGACAAGTAGCAAGTATTGTGCCTTTTTGAAATCTTGATTAAATGGGCCATTTTTATAAATAACTTGCCTAGGGTAGTATAGTACACTTTTTTTTTAAAAATCAAGTGTCAAAGTTATCTTACTAAACGTTTTTTAACCATGACACAGTAAAACTTAATTTTTATTACTAAACTGACAACATTAATCATTGGATTTGTGAATGCAATGAATAGCGTAGCTATTTGGGATTACATTAAAAAAAAAAACACTGCAAAATTGGTAAAATTGTATTCACAGTACCTAAATATGTGAACAAGGGTGTTGATTTTCTAAATTTTCAAAAGTATTCTTATTATCACTTAACCAAGTAACATGGATTTTATTTTTTATTTTTGCCAGAACTGGTATAGCCTAGCGTATCGCCCCGTACCCGCTTGACGTTGAGTTTCGGGACACCCTGTATAAATAAATAAATAAATAAGTATATATATTTTGGACAAGTTTCAAGTTTTTAGATCAAAGGAATAAGATTTTTAAGATAAGCGGGGATTTGAACTAATACATATCACATGTGTGAAATTTTATGTTACGGTTAATAAACCAAGAGCACTTAAGGCGAAAGCGCCAGGGTAGCCCGCGAAATTCAAATTTTCTTACGTTTTTTTTTTTTAATTTGCAGTTCAGTATCAGGTTGTATATTGATCTGACTATGATTCGCGACCGTAACTGTTTCGAAACTACCATTTGGAAGGGGGGACTAGAATTAATTCTATTTTTTTAATTTTGACTTTCAAACGTGCCTTTGCTTTTTGGAAATAAATGGTTTAACTTTGACTTAAAACATTTGCAATTATAATCATTAAAAATCATCAATACAACTGTAAATTAATATAATCTTAATAAATGAATGACTATTTCATGAAATCTTGACACTTAGGATTACACTAACTTAAGGAGGTGTATTACTGATTCTAATGATTATAATTTTGTAAATATATTTAAGTTACGGTCGCGAATTATAATACTATATTAATACTGACTTGAAAATTGCAAAAATCGTAAGAAAATTTGAATTTCGCGGGCTACCCTGGCGCTTTCGCCTTAAGAGTTTTTCAGTGGGCTTATTAAATCTCCAACACAAAACATAAATATGTTTAGTTGTTGTTGTTCAAACAGAAAGCATTGTTGTCAAAGAAGAATTACCAGATGCTTGTGAGGGGCTAGATGATATTATTAAACCAAAGGAGGAACATGAAAGTGATGGTATGTTTTTAAGAACAACAGAAATAATATCTTAAAATAAATGAAAGACATTTATAAATAAATATTAAATGCTTAGTATTGTGAAATTAAACGAATATTAATAATAAACGAGTACTACTCTTGTTTTTGTTTACTTACAGAGCTAGAACCGGAAAATTTAGACAATAGCTGTCTAGATGTAGCAGATATACCACCGCTCCAGTCTGAATCAGATTTAGAAGATGATGTGCCTTTGATGGAGTTTAAAATTGAAGTGGAAGAAGAAGAAGAAGTATCTAATAACAAATTAAGAGCCAGGGAGACGACAAGTAAGTATTAGTTAGTTAATCTATAGGTAAGCAAACAGGCAAATGGTTGAACTGATAGGAAGTGGTTCATCATTTCAGCCGAATGACGTCCACTGCTGGACATAGGCCTCCCCCAAGCACTGCCACTTCGACCGGTTCTGTGCTTCCCGCATCCAGTAGATTCCTATGGTCTTTACAAGGTCATCGGTCCACCTTGTGGGAGACTTTCCAACGTTACGTCTTCCGGTATGCGGCTGCCACTCCAGAACCTTCCGGCCCTATCGGCGAGTTCTGCGAGCAATGTGCCCTGCCCACTGCCACTTAAGTTTGGCAATTCTCCGGGTTATGTAGGTCACCTTGGTTCTCCTGCAGAACTCCGATCTCCGATTTTAAGTAATAGGTTGGGGAAAAAGTTTCTTCGCATTTTTTAGGAAAATTCAAAACATTTTTTAATATACATTATTTACATTTATCTAAAGTATGTAGGTACCATTTTGTTCGATAACTTTTTGCCATCTTGTAGGCAGGGAAATGATCCCATTGCTATAGAAATTTTGGGACTTCTGATCAAAATACCGCGACAAGTGGTTTTGGCAGTCCTCTCGTGATGTTAACCTGACACTGCCTAAGAATTCTGAAGAGACCGAAACAGGTGGAAATCTGATGGTGCAAGGTCAGGACTATACGGCGGATGCATTAACACCTCCCAGCCAAACTCTCTTAATTTTTGCTGAGTGGCTAAAGATGTGCGAGGTCTAGCGTTATCGTGATTAAAAACCACACCCCTTCTGTTGATTAATTCCGGCCGCTTTCTCTCAACTTCTTGCTTTAATCTCATCAGTTGTTCGCAGTAGAGTTCAGAATCGATGGTCCTGCCTGGTGGTAACAGCTCATAATGAATAATGCCCTTCTATTCCCACCACACACACAGCATCACCTTGTTGCGAGTTACCCCGGGTTTCACCACAGTCTGTGAAGCCTGACCGGCCTTTAACCACGACCTTTTTCGCACGTTCTTGTCGTACGTGATCCACTTTTCATCACTAGTAATCAGCTTCTTCAAAAATGGTTCGGTTTCATTACGTCGTAATAAAGAATCACAAATGAGTACACGGTTCATTAGGTTTCTTTCAGTGAACTCGTGAGGTACCCAAATATCGAGCTTTTTTGTGAAACCAGTTTTTTTCAAATGCGCCAAAACTGTTTTGTGGACAATTCCCAGTTCTTCAGCTACGTCGTAACTACTGATATGCCGATCTTGCTCCACTTTTTCAAAAATAGCATCCATTTTATCCGTAATAGGGCGACCATAGCCACGTGCATCTTTGACATCAAAATTTCCGGATTGAAAACGCTTAAACCAAATTTGTGCTACTCTCACAGACACTGCACTGGGTCCATAAACATCGCAAATTTTTTTCGCGGCTTGCGTTGCATTTTTACCTTTTTTGTAGTAAAATTTTAAAATGTATCGAATTTCTTCATTAGATTCACTCATCTTGACAGTACGAAAAACAAATGAAAATCACACATTTTCCTAATTTGAATTTGGAATTATGTTCTTTAAAATTTAAACTTTCAATGATACCAAAACCAGCCAGATACAAATAGTATAGCCAAAGAGATTTTATTTTAAGTTCATACATACTATAATGCGAAAAGACTTTTTCCCCAACCTAATATTTTTCAGATATTGTTTTGTGACATTATCGTCTTGAATGTCACAAAAAAATATCTGAAAAATACACACTATAAAAAAAGATATGAATTTTTGTAGCTCCACCGCCAGAAAACTATGTACGAGTATAATTACAAAAACAAAAGTAACTCGAAAACTAGAAAAAATCGCGGAACATATACGGGGTATTTTCGAATACCTTTCTTTTTGACGTCACTGTTTGGACCACCCAGTATATACAGGGTGAAATTGAATTCATCGGCAATATTTTAAGGGGTCATTGTACTCATCATTATGAACAACTATTACTATGGGAACAAACCTGAAATGGCGAAAAAAAAATCAGCTGTTGCATACATTATGCTCACAAAATTCGTCAAAATGTAGGAAACAGCTGATTTTTTTTTTTCGCGATTTCAGGTTTGTTCCCATAGTAATAGTTGTTCATAATGATGAGTACAATAACCCCTTAAAATATTGCCGATGAATTCAATTTAACCCTGTATAGATTCAATTGATATAAAGTTAAAATCTTCTAATCTATGTAAATAAAAAGAGCAGTCCTGAGTGACTGACTGACTGACTCATCAACGCCCAGCCCAAACCCTTGGAAAACTTAGAAAGCTGAAATTTTGCACAGAGGTTCCCTTTATAATGTAGACAAGGAATAAGGAAGGAATTCCCGGTAGTACGTTCCCGTGGCATATTTTTCGACATCCACACGGGCGAAGCCGCCGGCAAAAGCTAGTTACAGATAAATGTGTTACTAATTAACAGAAACCCTGTTCAGCGGAATTTTAGTTTACACTTTGATCAGATACTTTTGGACAGACCAAACGTTGATGTTAGTTTAATGTGTATGTCAACAACGCCATGCATTGATAGATGACCGATGCTTTTGCAAATGGCTGCCATGTCATCGCAAATATCCCATGACATTTATACATAGATCAATTTATTGAAGTCACAATATTTAACTGTAGAAGTAAAATAGCATAAATAGAAGCACACCACACTACAATGTTTTTATAAAGGAATTATTTAGTATATTTTTATTTATTTTTTTTACTTTTGAGGCCATAATAATAGGTCTTTACCTATGAAATTGCCGTTTTGTATGAAAAAATTTAAACGAATTTATTTCATGCATTTTTTATTTGTATTAATCGAAGTAATCACCCATGCAATCAATGCATCTTTGCCAACGCAGTGGCAATTTGTTGATGCCCTTCTTAAAGAAATCAGCTGGACGGGAGGCAACAAATTCTTCAAAGGCATTTTGTACTTTTGTTCTTCAAAGGTATTGAATTTTTTTCCCGCCAAGAAGTTATCCAAATTCTGGAAAAAGTAGTAGTCTGTAGGCGCAAGGTCTGGTGAGTAGGGCGGATGACGGAGAGCTTCCAACCCCAGTTCTTGCAACTTGGAGACCGTCTGCTGTTCAGTATGAGGTCGCGCGTTGTCGTGCAGGAGCAGCGGAGATGAGCGATTGACCAATGCTGGTTGGAGATGTGCCAGCTTCTCCATCACTGTGTTCAGTTCTTCACAGTACACATCTGAAGTAATGCTCACCCCGTTTGGTAAGAAGCTGTAATGAATCACACCGGCGCTAGACCACCAAACAGTGACAATCACTTTTCTAGGGGTAAGTTTTCGTTTAGGGCATTGTTTAGGTGCTGAACCAGGATCCAACCAACTTGCTGAGCGCTTGCGGTTATCAAACAGAATCCATTTTTCATCGCAGGTAACAATGCGGTTCAAAATTCCTTCATTTGTGTGTCTGTTGAGCAGTGCAAGGCACGTCTCGACGCGTACTTCGCGCTGGCGATCATTGAGTTCGTGGGGCACCCATTTGTCAAGCTTTTTTACCTTGCCAATTTGACGCAAATGGACCAATATTGTTTTGACGCTAACGTCGAAAGCTGCTGCTAATTCAACCGTAGATTGTGTATCATCAGCTTCCACAATCGCCTTTAATTCGTCATTGTCGACCAAAGTCTTCGGACGACCGCGAGGTTCATTTTTCAGGTCGAAATTTCCAGAACGGAAGCGAGCAAACCAATAACAAGTGGTGCGTTGGTTTGTAGTGTTAGCTCCGTAAACGTCGTTGATATTGCGTGCCGCTTGTGCCGCGTTGCTGCCACGACGGTACTCATATTCCATAATTACTCGAATTTTTAACGTATCCATGATGACGAAAAACATTGAAATGCGATGAAAATGTAACACTAATCAATAAACAAATGACTACTTTTGGAAAAAAAAATCCATGTTTTTAAAATAAAATTAATTTGAAATTAGAATTCTTAGCCATACAAAAATTATTTTGATTTGAAATGGCCAGTACTGCAGAACGGCAATTTCATAGGTAAAGACCTAATATAAGTAAGTATTTCTTTTTTTTTATTTATAAAAGTTACACATTGACATACTTATTTTATTTTTGTTTGTATATTTCTCTTTATTTATATTAGTATTAATGTTCAGCTCTCTGTGAATAAAACTTACCCGAGTTATTAGGTCACACAGGGGGGACGTCATTGCGTCATTCGATAGGTAATTGCTGAAAATCAGCGCCGCTGACGATAGGCTCGCCCGTCGTCACGGCATTTTGCTGAGCAACGACCTTTTCTTGCACAGATACGATGCACGGATTAATTTGTTCTTGTTGTTTTTGTTATAAAAGTATTATTTTTCCACTTTGGTTGTTTGTTGCATGTTTGTTTTCATTTCCTAGTGTCACAACACAGAGCAGAGGCAATGTGGAGTTGTAAACTGTGTATAATAAAATGCTTGTTGATTTTTAGCAGTAAAACTGTATTTCCAAAATAATTACTTTAACTTTACAACAAGAGCAAAAGTCCATGGCACCGAGAAGATTCTACTCGATACAATGTTACCAGTGTATAAAATACTAGTGAAAAATACAAATGTTGCTAATGCAAATATAATGTTTAGATTATTCTTAAACATAGTTGGGCCGGGGCCATGCAATGACAAAAAAATGTTGTAACTACATAATAGAAACATAAGAAATGGATAAAAGTAAGAAAAGTTAAATTTAAATTGTGTTCAATCTAATTTATCGGTAATGGACATAATTTTCTGAGAGATCTAACATAGGTTTTATTATTTGACAGTTTAATTTCTGCCACTCTGACCATACCATCTGGTCCAGGTATTGTCCTCACAATTCTTGCCATGGGCCATGTCATTGGAGCAGTATTATCACTACGAAGAATAACTAGGTCTCCTTCTTTTAAATTAGGATTGACATGGTGCCATTTTGGCCTGCTTTGAAGCTGTGTAAGATAATCCCCAGACCAGACTTTCCAAAAGTCTTGTTTAATTTTACATAAAACATTCCAAAATTTTAGGTTATTAATAGAATAATTAGCTAAGTCAGCTTCGGGATAACTCATCATAGAGGTACCTATGAGGAAGTGGCCAGGCGTTAAATACCCAAAATTGGAAATATCTGAGCTCATGGGAAGGAGAGGTCTTGAATTTAACACAGCTTCAATTTCCGTGATAACAGTATACAAACCTTCAAAAGTCAAGACAACAGTTCCAACAATTCTCTTAAAATGGTATTTAAAACTTTTAACCCCTGCCTCCCATAAGCCTCCAAACTCCGGAGAGTAACTAGGGATAAACTTAAACTTAATAAAGTTAGGAGTACAATAATTATTCACAGAATCTACATGAGTTTTTGATATAAACAATTCATACAGTTTATTTAACTCATTGGCAGCACCTTTAAATGTTTTTGCATTGTCACAGAATATTTTCTGTGGCATTCCTCTTCGAGAAATGAAACGTTTGAGGCATGCTAAAAAGGCTTCAGTTGTGAGGTCACTGACTAGCTCCATGTGGATTGCCTTTGTAGCAAAGCACACGTAAAGTGCCACATAGCCTTTTGTGATTAATGGTCTCCTGATTCTAGAAGTTTTAACATTAAAAGGTCCACAGAAGTCCACGCCAACTACATTGAATGGCCTAACAGCTGTAATCCTATCTTGCGGGAGAGAACCCATAAGTTGCTTCGCAGCTGCAGCTTTTAGACGGAAACATTTGACACACTTGTTTACCACCTTCTTGACTTCACGGACACCACTGATAAGCCAAAATTGTTGTGAAAGTGAGCCCAACACTAATTTAGCCCCTGCATGCAACAAGCGAAGATGCTCATTACGAATTAGGATATCTGTGAAATTACATGATTTAGGAAGTATAGCAGGATGCTTTTTATCATATGCCATGTCGATGGCACACTGAAGACGGCCACCAACTCTAAGCACACCAGCCTGATCCAGAAAAGGATGTAAACTTGATAATCCAGATTTGATAGGTAAATTATTTTTAAGACACTCTATTTCTTTAGAAAGTGTTTTCTTTGAACACTACGAATAATCGCCAACAAAGCACTACGAAGCTCTTGCAGTGTCAAAGAACCATACAATTTATCAATGTTTTTGGAACAATTTTTGATAAATCGCAATATATAGGCAACAATTCGCTGAAGTCGATTAAAATCTGATATTTTTTCAATTAAATCATTAAAAATTCGCTCATCTTTTTTAGAAGGTTCATTGACTTCACATATATTATTTACTATATTATCTGTTTCAGCTAAATAAGGAAGTGGGAACTCGACATTATTAACAGAGTGTTCAAAGTCCTTACTTAACAATTCCTTAAGACCATGCCACCAAAGCAAATTGGACTTTAATTTGTATGGGTCACAACCTCTTGATAATAAATCAGCAGGATTACTAGCCGTGCTGACATACGACCACTGAAAGTTTGAAGTTAATATTTTTATTTGGTTTACCCTATTAGCCACATAAGGATTTGATTTTATGTTTTTAGATTTAATCCATGCTATCTGGGAATCACTGTATAAGTGAACTGTGAGACTAGGGAATCTGCATTTTAAAATATTGTATACCCTATTCACAATTTGTGAAAGAAGCAAAGCACTATTTAATTCCAGTCTTGGGATTGTTAAATTTTTCTTTAATGGGGCAACACGGGACTTAGAGCACAATAAATTAACAAAAACTGAACCATCCGGTTTAACCGTTCTTAGGTAAAGACAACATCCAAATGCTTTCATAGACGCATCAGCATATCCCACCAACTCTATGATATCCACATCACATGAACTTACATATCTTGGCACAGTAATTGTATTCATCAAAACTAAGTTTTTTATAAATTTATCCCAAACATTGAGTTGCTCTTGGGGCAATATTTTATCCCAGTCTAAATTCATAGACCATAAAGTTTGCATGAAAATTTTTGCCACAACTATAATAGGACCTATGAGGCCTAGCGGGTCAAACATTTTACCAATGAAACTCAGAATAGACCGTTTGGTCATCATATCATCATTGTTAATCATTGGACAGTTAAAAGTAAATGTATCATTTAAAATGTCGCATTTTAAACCTAATGTCTTGACAATATTGTTTTTATTGATGTCTAATTTTTCAAAACATTTGTGCTCATTGGGGAGAGCATTAATAGCCTCGGGATAGTTTGAACACCACTTATGAAGCGTGAAGCTGCCTTTTTCCAAAAGAGCAATAAGTTCACATTTAAGTTGATGAAGCTCTTGAGTACTATCAGAACCACAAATGACATCATCGCAATAAGTGTTCAACAACATGGCTTGAGCAGCAAGCGGGAATTCAGCTTGATATCTACGAGCCAACTCTATCAGACAACGAGTAGCCAAAAAGGTGGAAGACTTTAAGCCATATGTGACAGTTTGAAGCTGCAAACAGCTTATGGGTTTGCATGGATCATCCCGCCATAAAATATTTTGAAGACAAGTTTGACTTGGGTTTATAAGAATTCCACGAAACATCTTTTGAATGTCACAGGTGAGCGTGTAGAAGTATGTTCTCCAAAGAAGGAGAATATCAAAGAGTTCGCTCTGAACAACCGGACCATTCAACATTACATCGTTCAGTGACACCCCAGCTCTAGACTTCATACTACCATCAAATACTACACGTAATTTTGTGGTTAGACTTGCCTCATTTAATACAGCATGGTGAGCTAAAAAATAAACAGTGCCATTTTGGACATCATAGCTGCCTACATCCACCGTTTTAGCATGCCCCAATGCTATGTACTCCTCAATAAAGCTCTTATATTTTTCTAAATATACAGGGTTGATTTTAAATCGTTTCTCCAGTGATAGGAATCTTTGAAGAGCCACCGAAAACGAATCCCCGAGCTGCAACTCTTCCATTTTGGAAGCTAAGGGCATATCAACACAAAACTTACCATTTTCAAGTTTAACAGATTGTTGGAAACATTTTTCTGATTTATCAAATTCATTACAGCCTTTTGTTGTAGACTGAGGAATCGTCTCAGTGAGCCAAAACTGTTCCATTACAAGTTCTAATTTGTTAGTATCACAAATAGCCAAGTTTGT
The DNA here is from genome assembly GCA_946251885.1 of Cosmia pyralina. NCBI lineage: Eukaryota > Metazoa > Arthropoda > Insecta > Lepidoptera > Noctuidae > Cosmia > Cosmia pyralina. The sequence goes on along the minus strand of OX276369.1, from coordinate 11,185,307 downwards.
AACTAAATTATTTTTATAATCATCAACAAATTGCTTTCCACCAATAGTATAACCAAACAAAGTATTCTGCAATAACAAGCCATTATGAATTTTAACTTGACCATCCATTAAAATATTAAAATAAATATCAGCACCTAAAAGCATAGATATTTCTGTTGGTACATTAAATTCATCATCTGATAACTGGATGTCTTTGGGAATATTTAACCCTGAAATATCAAAATGATACTGAGGCAAATCTGCTGTAATACAGTTTACAACATGGCATTTTATTTTTAATTGTACATTTTTCACTGGAGAATTGATGGTAATGTCAACATATTTGTTGATTTTATTACAATTGTTCCCTATGCCAATAATATTGGCATTTTGGCTCTTAAGCTTTAGCTGCAATTTTTCCACAAGATTTGAGGTAATAAGTGAAACTTGACTTCCTGAATCAAGTAATGCTCTGACATAAAGTTCGGATCCCTGATAGTCGATCAACTTAACCTTTATGGTGGGCAATAAAGTATTCATAGATGAATTAACAGAATGCAATGATATAGAAGCCTGAGGGCTAGGATCACTGTCTTTATGCAGGAGGGTATTGTGCCCTTGCTTGCAAATTTTACAAGAAAATGAAAACTTACACTTACCAGTGTGAGACTTTAAACACATAGTACACAACTTTTTGTCATCTATGAATTTTATACGGTCTTCTATTGAAGCCATTTTAAATTTAGGGCATGAATGCAACAAATGTGCAATACCTTGACAAAAAGAACAAGAACTAGAATTTTTAGTGACAACATTGCTCACTTTTTGTACTGTATTCTTCTTATTGTCAGAATTACAGCTATCTTCAAACGCTATAGCACGTTTCTCTAAAAATGAAAGGAACTCTTCCATCGTTGGAAGTGTATCTATATTTCTATCTAGCTGATAAGCACGATTGGTATACAAATCTAATTTTTTAAATAATATTGAAATTAAAAGCATGTCCCATTGCTTAACAGGCTGCTGCAAGTTTTTAAGTGCATACAATTGTTGTTGCACTTGTGATATAAAAGACCTTATAGAGGCCGCTGTACTTTTCTGCATCACAGGCAATTGCAATAATATATTTATGTGATTAAATATTAATCGTGACTTATTATCAAAGCGTTTTTTCAAAATCTCAATGGCTTCTTTATAAGATTCATTCACAAGTGGTAGGTTAACAATAACAGCCAATGCTTCGTCGGACAAAAATTTGCGCAAATAAAATAACTTTTGCACATCTGAGAGTGCCCTGTTTCCGTCAATAACAGCCATAAATAAATCAATGAACGGAGTATATTTTGTAAAATCCTTCCCATCAAATATCGGGATATCAATGTTAGGTAATTTTGAAGTCGAAACATTCGAGCATTGTTTTACCTCAGATGTATTTAAGTTTTTTAAAGCTGAATTTAACTTTGAGATAATGTCAAAATATTTATCCTCTAAAATAGCAACATTTTCCTTGTCTTTTTCATCACAAGATAAAATATCTAATTGTGTTCTCTCATAGTCTTTGAAAGTTGTATTCAGCTTGTCAATACGAGCTTGTATCATTTCGATAGACGCAGACGCAAGATTGATTGGATCACTAATAAAGTTCTCGATGCGTGTAACAGTACCTTTTTGTTGTGCTCGGGCGAGACGCAACTTTTTAAGCACTTCCTCCGCCGTCGACATGGTAAACACGTTAATTTACGCACTAACGTACACTTAAATACTCACAAAAACACTTCGCTTTACGTATCCGCACACTTTTTAAACCGTAAACACCGGACGAACTTCTTTGCAGGTTATGTTGATGTTTACAATCAAAAGATAATCTCGATGACAGTTCCGCAATGCTGCCAACAGTATTGCACGACGATGACGACCACAGACTATTGAGACGTGACGCAGTAACTTGACGAACCGACCGTTTCCCGCTCCACGATTATGAATGATATTTGAAGGTAGAAGTGAATGTGATGCAAAATTATAGATTTGCAATTTAACACAATTGAAATAATATTGAATTGAATGTATTCCTGTGAAATAAGCAGAAATCTTGACGAATCTTCTAGTATTTTGCAGAAAAATTATAGATTTCCCGCAAAATCTTGCCCGGCGACCACGAACAATAACTCAAGTTCTCAATGAGCTGCAAAATTATCGATTTGCAATCCACAACAAAATGAACTTATTTCTGTGAAAAATGCAATGCAAATGCTAATGCAAATATAATGTTTAGATTATTCTTAAACAAACTGTAAATTGTCTTTGGTCTCATATCAATCAATGGAAAACATTGGTTAACTTGAATATGAGGCTTTTACTTACATTGCTTTTGACTGTATTTTGTAATTTTTATTTTATTTTTTCTAATGTGCGTTTTATTATGAAGTTATTCAATGTACATACCGAAGATACAGGAATTTTTGTAATAATATTTTAAGAAAAGCTAAGATTGATTATGAAAAAGATATGATTAGGAAAGCCGGAAATAATAACAAGAAGCTGTGGGAAACCATTAAAACCATTACATACACCTCAAAGAAAAAGGACAAACCAACACAATTAATTTGCCCCAACAATCCATCAGTTTCGGTCAATGATATAAACTCGTTTTTCGCGGGTGTTGGTAAATCATTGGCAGAAAAAATTACAACTAATAAAACTAATACACCATATACCACTAGTTCATCTCAATCAACGAATGCCTTCGTTAATTCAATAGTACTATTACCTACAGACGAGTTCGAAATAAAATCATTAATATCTAACCTCAAGAATGATTGTGCAGTAGGGGTAGATAAAATCTCAGGAAGCTTCTTAAAACAATTCACTGACGTCATTGTTCCTCCTCTAACATTTATATGTAATTTATCATTTACTACGGGTGTCTTCCCTTCTGCTTTTAAACGATCTCAAATAGTTCCCATTTTCAAAAGTGGGGATAGACGCTGTGTCAATAATTATAGACCTATTTCTATCCTTCCTACACTATCTAAAATATTGGAGCGCCTTATGAACAACAGACTAGTTAGGTTTCTGGAAACAAATCAACTATTGTCTTCATCTCAATTTGGATTCCGAGCACAATTATCAACGTCAGATGCTGTTCATCACTTAACGGAATTTATAATGTCCAAGTTAGATAAAAAGGAAAAGACCTTGGCCATCTTCCTGGATTTAGCCAAAGCGTTTGACACAGTGTCTGTCCCCATCTTGATCAACAAACTTGAACACTTGGGAATTAGAGGTTTACCACTAGATTTGTTTGCAAATTATCTAAAGGGTAGAACACAGGCTGTTAGAGTAGATGGTTGGGCTAGTGATGAACTGCCGATTGAATATGGCGTCCCACAAGGCAGTATACTCGGCCCGACCTTGTTTTTGGTTTACATTAACAACCTATGTAATATGGATTTGACCAACGGGAAAATAATTACATTCGCCGATGATACTGCTCTACTTTTTTATGGTGACACATGGGAAGAAGTTTATAAACACGCCCAAAATGGGTTCAACCAAGTGTCTAAGTGGCTTGAAGACAACATCCTCACCTTAAATGTAGGCAAAACTAAGTACATGACCTATACACTCAGAAAGCATGACCTACCTAACCTTCCCGTTATATCACACAATTGCAACTTACCATCCAACAATTCATGTAATTGTCCGCGTTTGTCAAAAACTAACAGCATCAAATATTTGGGTGTTGTAATAGATAACCAACTAAATTTCCAACACCACATTGAGGCCTTGGTTCCTAGGATTCGTAAACTTATTTATATATTTAAATCTCTTCGTCATATTGCTGACACTTTCATAATTAAAACTGTTTATCTCGCATTATGCCAATCCTTACTGTCTTATTGTATAACATCTTGGGGAGGAGCCGCTAAAACTCACCTACTAAAACTAGAGAGAGCCCAAAGAGCCATATTAAAAGTAAGTTCTTTCCTTCCGATACGATACCCTACGTTTGATCTTTATCAGCGATGTAAGGTACTGACAGTTAGACAACTTTTTATTCTACTGACAGTTACTAAGAAGCACTCAGAACTTTCTTACGACCCCAAAACAATGTCAGGTAAGAGGAGAACTACTGATGTCTGCACGACAAATAGATATAAGCTCAGTCTGGCACATAATTTTTACGGTTTCCTGGGTCCATATTTATATAATAATATGAACAAGCAGCTATTAATTTATCCTCTTTCTAGGGCAGAGTGCAAGAGAAAGGTTTGTTCTTGGCTTCAAGGCATTGATTACAGTGCAACAGAACGTTTATTAAAACCCTTAAGGTAACGTTTGACAGCATGGAACGATTAACAATTAACACACACGTACTCATCACACCATCACCTACACTCTCACCGATACACACACACCCACACATACTCATCCCCAAATCAACATTATTAAGTCACTTTTGCCACCAGATTTGTTTTACTTTAGTTTATAATTATCCATTTTTATTTTTTAATTTTTGTTATTACTAATTTGTAAAAGTATTTCATTATGTACAACCTGTATGTTAATTTAATGCAGTCATAGGCCGTTAGTGACTGGTCCGATGGAGGGTAAGCCTGGTGATCTGTAATACAGGTTTTACCTACAACAGACACCAGTCTCTATTAAGTGTTACCTTGACTTTGTACTGTGTTTGTGATTATGAGAGAACAATAAAGAATATTATTATTATTATTATTATTTGTGCAGAATAAACAAGTTTTCTTTCTTTCTTTTGTCATATCTCTGGTAATAAAGCGCATTGTTCAATGTCACCAGACATTTTTACTTCTTCTTCCTTTTCGGTCCTAGAGTAAATCATGCAATCCGCTATTATTTTGATTCGTGTACATGTCAATCCGCTTCCAACATTGTACTTACCAGATTTATTATCACAGGGGCAACTGTTGCGAAGAAACCAAAACTAGACACACGAAGAACAAAACTAGAATATGCAATAACAGCAGAGCAATCGAAAAAAGAAAAATCAGACTCGAAAGTTATTCGGATAACTCAAAAACGTACGTCCAAACCTGGCACTTATTTCAAAGAGCCTAACAAATGTGATCAGCGTAGTTTTAATCCAGTAAAAAAAAATATACATCATACTCCTACACAACTTGGTGAAACACCTTACAAGTGTGATGTATGTCAGCGTAGTTTTAGTAAAAAGTTTGGTTTAACGAGACATAAGCGGATACACACTGGTGAAAAGCCCTATAAATGTGACTTATGTCAGCGTAGTTTTATTGAAAAAAGTCTTTTAAAGAGTCATATTCTTGTACACACTGGTGAAAAACCTTTCAAATGTGATATATGTCAGTGTAGTTTTCGTCAAACTGGTGCTTTAAAAGTTCATAATCGTCTTCATACTGGTGAAAAAGTCTATAAATGTGACTTATGTCAGCGTAGTTTTAGTCAAAAGAGGTCTTTAACAAGTCATATTCGTGTACACACTGGTGAAAAACCTTTCAAATGTAATATATGCCAGTGTAGTTTTCGTCAAAATATTCATTTAATAACTCATATTCGTCGACACACTGGTGAAAAACCTTATAAGTGTGATGTATGTCAGCGTAGTTTTAGTCAAAAGTGTGATTTAACAAATCATAATCGAATACACACGGGTGAAAAACCCTATAAATGTCACGCATGTCAGAGTAGTTTTCGTCAAAAGGGTGCTTTAATAAAACATATTCGTATACACACTGGTGAAAAACCTTACAAGTGTGATGTGTGTAAGCGTAGTTTTCGTGAAAAGCGTGCTTTAACAAATCATATTTGTATACAAACTGAGGAAATACCTTTTAAACTTATGTGAGCGTAGTTTCAGCCAATTCTGTAATTTAAAAAGTTTCATACTTATGCTTACTGGTGAAAAATCTTATCAGTGTGATGTTTGTCAGAGTAGTTTTTAGTGATAAGGTTCATTTAAGAAATCACATTCGAACACACAGTGGCGAGATGCCTTTCCATTGTGATAAACACACACAACGTTAAAACTTTTGGCTATTATTAAACGCCTTAAACGGCACATTCTCTTGCTTCTTCTGTACTTTAAAGAAAGATCAATAACAACCACACATTCATGTCATTAGATAGATATTTTAATATCATGCAATAATTACAATCACTGTGTGAAAAAGGTATAATGATGTTTCGTAGGACTGACCAGGGAGCCTAGACAAAATCGCTTTTCTGTAAGCGTTAACGCCAACGGAAAGATCAAATTGTACGGAGTTGACAGCAGCAGTCACGTGACATCTCTGAAGCTAATGTCAACTCCATATTTGATCTTTCCGTTGTCGTTAACGCTTACAGAAAAGGGATTTTGTCTAGGGGGGCTGGACGGTAGATAATAGATAACGGGCCCTTGAATAGTTAATCACTTTTAGTGGTCTTAGTTTGAGAATTTCCTCGAGAGAAGCTCGTGGCGCGTGGCTCGTGGAGTAATAACAGCCGCACAGGTCGATCCATCAGGTTAAGCTATGCTTGCCGGAGTCGGTCCGTGGATGGCTGACCATCTTTACATACCGAGACTCCTCCGTGCCTCGGAAAACACGTTAAGCCGTTGGTCCCGGCTGTCATTCGTGGATATTTGACAGTCGTTACGGGTCGTCAGAAGCCCGAAAGTCTTACAACCCGTCTTACCAAGGGGTATCGTATTACCCAGTTAATGAGTTGTGAAGGTCAGATAGGCAGTCCATCCATGTAAAATACTGGTATTCAGCTGCATCCGGTTAGACTGGAAGCCGACCCCAACATAATTGGGAAAAGGCTAAGCAGATTAATTGATTGAGTTTGAGAATTTCCAAATGTATTTTATTTATTTATTTATTGCACAATATACACAGTTACAGGCTTTGCTTACAACTAATGAGTACATAACCCCGTTGGGGCGCAGCAAGATAACTTAAAACTAGAATATTGTTGTGTAATTTTATTACATTATTAAATATTTATACTAAATTGTATTGTATTAAATTATCATTATATTCTGTTATTACTAGGTATTACATTTATAGTTTAACTAGCTGCGCCCCGCGGTGTTACCCGCGGTTTATGAGATACACTAAAACGTGTATTATGTAATCGGTGAGAAAAGTATTCACAAAAAATTGCTCATTCCACGGGGACACTATATTTTTTCTGGATGAAAAGTAGCCTATGTGTGCTATGTGTACACAGGATGTCTGCTATTTCCACACCAAATTATATCAAAATCGGTCGAGCCGTTTGAGTTTGAAAGAGTAACAAATATATTTGAATTTCTTGCTCATCCCACGGGAGCACTACATTTTTTCGGAATAAAAAGTAGCCTATGTGTTAATCCAGGGTATAAGCTGTCTACATACCGAATTTCATCCAAATCGGTCCAGCCGTTTGAGCGTGAAGAAGTAACAAACATACACACACACACAAACTTTCGCCTTTATTGATTATTAGTGTGATAATCTGTAATCTATTATTATCTAGTAGGTATTATCACATAATTATATAAAGTTTAGGAACTTTCACAAACATACATTTAATTTGTATATTATTAATTAAACTTATATCTAGCTTTACATCGAACAAAAAATAAAAAAAAAAATAAAAAAATATATTAAGTAATTATAATTCACATATTCTAAGGATATTTTTTATCATCCATAAATTCTTGTATAAGTACTATAAAAACATTTTTCTATGAGTAATGACTTTAGTCTAGCTTTGAATACACTTAGTGTTTTGGTTGACCGTATACTTTCGGGCAATTTATTATATATTTGAATGCTACGGTATTCTGGGCTATTTTTATACATTTGCAATCTAGGTGCTGGTAGAACTAACTTTGTTTTGCGGCGCTCGTTCTTATCAAAATTAAACATGGTTATGTTTTTCTTAACAAAAGTGGCTACTTCTAGTAAATAAATAGAGGGTAGAGTTAGCAATTTTTCCTTTATAAAGTGGGGTTTGCAGCTATCTCTAGGTTTAATTTTGAATATTATTCGTACACATTTCTTTTGGGCGATAAATAGATCTTTGGCATCTATACTGTGTCCCCACAGGATGATACCATAGCGTAGCCACGCGTAGGCATACGCGTAATATGCAGAGAGAGCACAGTGAGTTTGTGTGTTAGTGTTTAAGACGCTAAGCCCATATGAAAATTGTGATAGTTTTATTTTGGTTTTCTCGACATGTTTTTTCCAATTTAAATGTGAGTCTAGTGTTATACCTAAAAGTTTGAATTCTTCAACTTCTTCAATATTGATATTATTAATAATAGTTTTTAGGTTTACTTTTTGCTTTTGGTAGGGTTTGAACTGTATAATTTTAGTTTTTTTGTTGTTTACTTCAAGATTGTGATTCTGAAGCCATGATTTTATTAGGTTAATAGTATCAATAATTTGGGAGTTATATTCTAGGTTGTTAGAAGGGCTTTTAAAGAGAATGGAGATGTCATCAGCGAATAGCACACAAAGATGGTCACATATTTTAGGCAGGTCATTTATGTAGATGAGGAAAAGTATACATCCTATTACACTACCTTGTGGAATAGACCAGTTTGTAGTTAACACGTCCGAGCGCACGTTTTGTAACTCGCATGTGTCGTCGTCTAGGTGTTCTATCTGTACATACTGTTTCCTATCAGCGAGGTACGATTTTAACCAGTCAAGAGCGTCACCCCTGATGCCAACTCCATTTCATTTCTGTAACAGGATCGAGTGTGATACTTTGCCATAGGCTTTTGTCATGTCGAGCAAGAGACCTATTGCATAGTTTTTGTGTTTGATATATGTAAGTATTTCTTGAGTGTATTTATAAACTGCTAGGGTCGTGGATCGGTTTGTCCGGAATCCAAATTGGTTGTTGTCTAGTATGTCGTTCTTTCTAGGAACCTACACATGCGTATGGTAACTACTTTTTCAAATATTTTTGAGAATGCTGGAAGAAGTGCTATTGGTCTGTATTGACTAGGGTCACTGGAATTACCGCCTTTTTTGATATAGGTTTAATTATTGCTATTTTTAGTCGGGACGGAAATGTTTTTTCCGTAAAAGACTGGTTTATAAGGTATGTTAGCAGGGGGGTGAGTTCTAGGATACATACTTTTATTAATGTTGGGGCCTTGGGGGTATCTCGTCGATGCCACAACTATGTTTGTTTGGAAGGTTCTGGATAATGTCAAATATCTCTTCTTCTGCGACAGGTTCCAGGAACATGGAATTAATGGCGGGCGTAATTACTGCATGGTCTTTGGGTGTTTGCGTGCTGTTGTTTTGTGTGTTTGGGGAGCCCACTGAAGCAAAGTATTGGTTGAAGCTGTTTGCAATAGTATAGGGACAGTTTGTTAAGTTATTATTTATGTTTTCGCTGTGAATATTTTTAGGCTTTTGTGTTACGCGTTTTATTATATGCCACATGGTCTTTGTTTTGTTTTTTGATTTTTCCATCTCTTGTGAATAATTTTGTTTTTTAGCAACTTTTACACATTTTTTGAGAATTTTAGAGAATATTTTGTAATGGTGTTTTAGTACATTATTTTTTGATTGGTTTACTAATGTTTTTAAGAGCCTTTTATGTTTACACGATTTATTTATTCCTTTGGTTATATAGTTCTTATTTTTGGTATTTGTTATTTTAATACGTTTTATTGGGATAGTGGTATTTAGAATTTCTTTTAATTTGTCTTCGAAGAGGTTGTAGTTGTCGTTTATTGTCTTGTTAGGTATTAGGATGTTTTCCCAGGCATTGTTTCTTAATTTAAGTTTGAAAGGTATGTAGTAATTTGGGAGATTTGTTGGCCGAACGTTTCTATAAATAGGTTTAATTCGCTTCTTAGAAAACAGTTCAAAGCTATAAGTTACGCATTTATGGTCGGAGATTCCTTTATCCTCAACGGATACCGATACATTTTTATTATTTGTAAAGATTAGGTCTATGAAGGTTGATGACGTGGTTGTTTCCCTAGTTGGCTTATTAACAATTTGATGTAAATTAAATTCAAGCATAGTTGCCATGAGTTTTTTATAGTGTTTGGTGTGCGTTGATATTAAAGTCGCCTCCTATTATTATATGTTTCTTGTAGTGGTGAGATTTCAGTTTTCTGAGTAACAGTTCGAGAAATATAAAAAAATTGTCAATTTTACGGTCAGCTCGGTACAAAGTAATGAGAAGTATATTAGGTTTTATTTCTACCGCACAACATTCGATGACATATTCTTTAGTTAAGTCGCTAAGGTCTGACCTCTCAGTATACGTAGTTCCAGTAGGTAGCAGGATGGCCACGCCACCACCGCGGCGCTGTCGGTGACATTGTACATTGTACATGTATGCATTGCGATGATAACACAATGTAATGGTGGCATCGAACTGGTCTGATGATGGACCTGAACGATAAATAACGGAATTCTTGAATGGCTACTAGTACACCCATCGAGTGTGGGCTCATTAGATGTGTCTTATTTCACTAGTACTAAAGTATATTGTTCAATGACATCAGAAAATCCCCTGCTCTTCGCTACTCTTTAGTCCTGCTGTGAATCATTTAAACCGCTATTATTTTGATGCGTCCCATCTTTTTCCAAAACGTGTACTGACCAGATTTATAATCACAGGGGCGACGGTTGCGAAGAAACTAAAACTAGACACACTAAGGACAAAAATAGAAGATGCAATAACAGCCGAGCAAAATGAAAAATCAGACCCGAAAGTTATCCGGACAACTCCTGGCACTTATTTAAAAGAGCTTCACAAAAAATGTGATCAGTGTAGTTATAGTCTTGTAAAAAAAAATATACAACGTTCTCGTACACAAATTGGTGAAAAACCTTACAAGTGTGAAGTATGTCAGCGTAGTTTTAGTAAAAAGTGTGATTTAACAAAACATAATCGAATACACACTGGTGAAAAACCTTATAAGTGTGATGAATGTCAGCGTAGTTTTAGTGAAAAAGGTGTTTTAATTAAACATATTCGTGTGCACACTGGCGAAAAACCTTACAAATGTGATATATGTGAGCGTAGTTTTCGTCAATTATGTCATTTAAAAAGACATTTTCTAATTCACACTGGTGAAAAACCTTATCAGTGTGATGTATGTCAAAGTAGTTTTGATAAAAAGAGTCATTTAACAATACATATTCGTAAACACACGGGTGAAAAACCCTATGTGTGATGTATGTCAAAGTAATTTTAGTCAAAAGAGTGTTTTAACGAAACATATTCGTATACACACTGATGAAAACCCTTTCAAACGTATCTGAGCGTAGTTTTAACCAATTATGTGATTCAAAAAGTCATTCTTTATGCATACTGGTGAAACACCTTATTAGTGTGATGTATGTCAGCGTAGTTTTAGTGATAAGGTTCATTTAATAAAATACAATAATTAATTTCTAGAACATACCTAAGAAAATTAGGTATTGCGCTATGTTTCGCCAATTTTTTTAACCGACTTCAAAAAGGAGGAGGTTCTCAATTCGTCGGAACCTTTTTTTTTTTTCTTTTTTTTTTTATGTATGTTCCCCGATTACTCGAAGATGGCTGGACCGATTTGGATTTTTTTTGTTTTATTCGAGAGGGTATACATCACAGTTGGTCCCATATAAAATTGATTAACTTTGCTTCGGCAGTTTTTGAGTTAGCTTCAATAATACGTATTTTTTCCTCACTTTTATATGGATGATGTTCTAGTTTGTTTTGCAGGTAGTGGTATTACAATTTGTGTGGGGTAGGTACACAACTAAAAAGTGAAAAATAAAAACTTTTTTACAAAAAATACAACCGACTTCCAAAAACAACACTACAAAGTGAAAAATAACTTTAATTTCGGAAGTCGGTGGCAAAAAACGAAAATACATTTAACTAGACACCGACTTCCGAAATTAAAGTTATTTTTCACTTTGTAGTGTTGTTTTTGGAAGTCGGTTGTATTTTTTTGTAAAAAAGTTTTTTTACTTTTGTACATTGTATTTCTTGGGATGTTTTGTTATACACGGTAGGTCAAAAAAGCGTAGAGCAAACGAAACAGGGCGATAGTTGTGGTTATTTGCATTTGTTCCCAACGAGTAACACCCTCAAATGTCACACTGTTACTCGATGGGAATGTTTTTAAGAAAAAATTCCCAACCAGTCACACTGTTACTCGATGGGAACTTCTTATTAGTAATTTCCCAACCAGTCACAATATTACAGTAGTTAATGAAAAGAAGAATTAAATCGGTTTATAATCTAGTCGTTTCTGGCACTCGCCGGCCGCTACCGCGGCACCGCTCGCTTCGCTCGCTCGGTCACAGTTTTAACCTAACCTAACCTATATAATGTTGTTATTTTGTTGATTTTAATAAAAATTTAAAAAACCGATTTAATTCTTATTTTCATTAAGTTCTGTAACAGTGTGTTCCCATCGAGTAACAGTGTGACTGGTTGGGATTTTTTTCTGAAGAAATTCCCATCGAGTAACAGTGTGACTGGTAGTGTGACCGGTTGGGAATTTTTTCAGAAAAAAATCCCATCGAGTAACAGTGTGACATTTGAGGGTGTTACTCGTTGGGAACAAACCGTTATTTGCATTAAAAAATACCTTTGTGGCAGAGCCTTAACTTGATCTCCTTTAAAGTTATGAGTAAAATGGGTACCTATTTCAAAACAATAAACGGTGTTTAGTTGCTTTTATAATTATCATCACTACAAAAGTGCTTTTATGACAGTGGGTACTATGATTTACGAGTATTTCCTTCTACGTCCTTACAGAAAATTCTGCGTAGTACTAAAAAAATCGCTCATTTCAGATAGTTTTTATTCAGTAGGTGAATTTCTAAAAAAAAACTTCTTGTTGGTCCTATCATTACAGGAATGCATTGTAGACTAGACGTACATTATTGAATATTATTGAAATCCGTGATTGTAGATATAATTTTATTGTTATTTTTTATGTTGTGACAAACGTGTATTTTATTCTTTTTTTATAGGCTGTGTAAATTGAAGTTTGATTACTTACTTTAAATAATTTCATGTGCCGAATTATTATTTTTTTCAATTGTGGTATAGATATTGCTAAAATTAGCACCTTACCTACTATTAATATTTGCATCCCAAATTATGGCAAAATGTGTCGTCGCACATCGCACAAGAATATTTACCACCTTTGTATTACCGCATTTATAGCAAATAAATGACTTTGACTTTATTGGTACTTTTTTCGATATATTTTTATTGTTACCTACTTATATTTTTTAATTATTTTTACCATTTTTTTTTTCTTCAAGTAACCCCAACTATCGCCATGTTTCGTTTGATCCACAATTTTTGACCCACCCTGTATATTTGTGTAGCAACACCGAAGAAACTTTCTTTTCATTAGAGAAGTTTTACATTTCACAAGGCATAATTCAGTCGTATAATGAGCTTGTATCGATGTTTTATTTACTATACACAGTTAGGTCTATTAAATGAGTTCAAGTGCACGTTAACAGTAAAAAGATATATAAATGAAAGTAAAAAACACAATATACATACAGGGCACAAACATGTAAAAAGAGAAAAACAATTTAAAACTATTAGGCTTCATGTACAAACACAGTCAACAAAAGAGATATCTAGGCAGGGTATACTAACATATTTGTATGTGAATTGCTTCATGTTCATTTTTATATATATTACTTTGTTTTTGTAATATTCCTACATTGTAACACACCATCACACAATTGTATATTTACAAGAAATTGAACATGAAGCAATTCACATACAAATATGTTAGTATACCCTGCCTAGATATCTCTTTTGTCGACTACACGACGTCGGAGCCGCGACGGCGCCGCGCCGGACCTCATGTTTGTGTATACGAAAATAAACCGCACAACAACCGCGTGTAGGTACACTTTGATGCTGAGTTAAATAGTAAAGCAACGCAGTGACGTACACTTCTTCATCCACTGGCTCGTGCAGGCGCGCGGGCGGGGTTGCATCCTCTCCCCGTGGTCGCGCTTCAGGGCACGTCCTCACACATTCTATTAAGAATAAGAATAGGTAATATTTATTACACGCACAAGATTCATGATACACAAGAGCAGATGTACAAAATAGGATAACACGGATATCATAAATCTACACAGTCCATGTAATCGTGTCTCCTAAACTTGGTAGTCCTGTATCTTAGGAGACAGAAAGGCCGCGTTTTACCAATAAATTGTTCCAGGAGCACAATTTGTAAGTCCATATGGCTCAGACATTTTAATCAGGATCTATTGGAATTTTTTTTTGGTTGTGTTCGTAGCAATGGGGCAAGAAACACTAAAGCCCATGAGTGCAGGCTTTGAAAATTCCTTTGCTGCTTTATTAATAAAAAAAAAAATAACCGATTTCAAAAAAGAAGTTCTCAATTCGTTTTTTTTTTAATGTTCGTTACCTCAGAACTCCGTTATTTATAAACCGATTTGGAAAATTCTTTTCTTATTTGAAAGGATATACTTCCAGATTGGTCCCATTTTTATCAAAATTCAGTTCTGATGATGGGATCCATGAGGAATTGACGGAACTCCTCAAAAATGACAGGCATACATATAGCGATTTTGTTATTTTCATCAACAAATCAAGCATTTACATTCAGAAAGTATCATCTGGTGAAGTGGAACTGATGAAGAAGACCACAGATGGCCACGGGAACTTCTCAACGATAAGGAAGGTCTTCGGGTGGTGATATCTCGATTAAGATAGTTAGAAAGAAAGAAAGAAAGAAAGAAAGAAAGAAAAACGTTTATTTGGACACACTTCGTGAAACACAAAAACAAAAGAAAAAAATAAAATTAAAATAATGTTTTAAAACAAAAGTGTGTGCCTCACGGCTGCGCCAAAAAGGTTCATTTCAGCATTAAATGCCAGACAGATGCTGCCTGACGCTGGTTTTCTAATGAACCTGTAGAGACAAGTGACGGGGAGTACAAACAGTTTCAACATACCTAATTGATAATTTATATACTTATAAATAAATAAACTAGTAATCAAAATATAATTAAGTACAATAAAGATATAAAAATAATAATTTTGTACTGGATCTAGATAGATGTTTTATATATTATATTATAAGCATTTTAATGTATATGAAATATAGTAAATAGGTTAAGACTACAAAAACAACAAGAACTGTCTCAGCAAACCCTGTTCTTAGCAATTGATATAGATTGACCCGACCCGATGCATTCATAAATCGCTACAGACCGCTGAGCGCTGAGCGCGACGGACAATACACCGAAAGTTATTAATTAATTTAATGATTGGGAATTATTTATTTATTTATTTTAAGGAGAACCAACAGCTTTAACAGATAGATAACAATTGAAAATAAAACATAAAGCCAATTACAGGTTCTCACGGGTAAAAACAGAAAAAGTAGTACAAATCTTAAGATCACTAACAAGCACGATAGAAAGAAAAAAAAAACCACAAAAACAATATTACATACCTACAAACATAAAATATAAAAGGTACAAAAAATCTATGCAGTTTTGAAGAAGTCAGCGTTCAGCCGACTGCGTGCAGTATAGGTTTTGGTGGTAAATGGATCAAATGAGAACTCTTTACAAAGAACATTAAAATCCTTACTCGCCCGCACCATATATGAGTTTTGCCTGTAGTTGGAAGAGGTAAAGGGAATGAAGATAGGCGGATTAAATCTAACTGATCTCTGGGGGACATTAAAACGCAATTTATGCAGGAGATCCGGACAGTCAATCTCGTTAGATAAAATTTTTAAGAGAAAAGTGCAATCAGCCAGTCGACGACGATTTATTAGTGGCTGAAGGTGAAATTTCTTGCAGAGAATTATATAATTATCAGAATGGTATGGTATACGAAGCCGAAAACAAAGAAAACGAACAAATCTTTTTTGAATATTTTCAATACGGTCAATATATTTGCCATAACACATGTTTCAATCTAAGTACAGTAGGCATTTCATATAAGTGAAACATTTAGTGCGACCATATCTAGCTTCTGTTGCGAATCTATCAGATACTGCCGTAAGCGTGTTCGGAACGTGTGGATACTGCCCAGTACCCTTATGGGTGGCGGGATATTATTCCACACCTTAGATGCAGCGTATCGGAAAGTGCCTCTAAAAGCTGCTGTCCTATGAGACTGTGTTGAAAGTTGTTGTGCACACAGCCTGGGCGCGCAATCACGTCTACTAGCCATCCAACTAAGCTTGTCGTACAAGTACTTCGGTTTGTTAGACTTAATGACACCAAAGACAGTTAAGCGACTATGACGAAGGTTTAAATAAATGGTACCATCGAACCGATCTGATGAAGAAGCCGGAAGGTAGGCACCGGAACTCGGTAATAAAACAATGTATTCTAGCCCATGGGCGTACCCAAGGGGGGAGCAGCTGCCCCCCCCCCCCCCCCCCCCCCCCCGCTGGATATTGTATGCCTAAGTAATGTTGTCGAAAAAAGTTATGTTAGAGTCACGTCACGTTGTCGTCGTCGAGTACTTAACCGCGTTGCGCGGCCATAAACCTGTTACGAGCGATTGCATGCTAAGGGCATCCCCTGTGGTGTTCGTACCTCGGCTTAGGGCGTCGCTGGGGGGAGGGACAGGCTGGATCATATCTGGATAATTATTATCTGCTACAGGCTCAGCTACGCCACCAGCTGGCACTTCTTCACCGATCAAGGGTCGGGGGGAAATACGTAGTTGTCGTCGTCGCAAGGGACCTTGGCGGCGAGGTCGGAATGTACCTAGATTTGTAGGTTTGTAAACTTTACTGGTGGCCCTACATTTCTCCTGGAAAAGGGCTATGGAGTCATCGGGGTCGGTGAGAACATGTCTTGGACGGCGGACTTTACTGATTTCAGAGGGGATATAAGTAGCGGATTCGACAACCAGAGGTTGCGATGTTTCGCGGGGTTATCGAAGAAACGCTTGGAATTGCGTTTCAAGAATTGATGGATAGTTGGGATTTTAAGGTCTAGGTGGAGGATTTCATTCCGAACTAACCAAGGGGATCCCTTAGCCGTTTGGAGGAAACGATTTTGTAAGGTCTGCATCCTATAGATGTTCCGAAACTTTGCGTGTGTAAATACTGATATAGGTCATGATTGGAAGAATACACGCTATATAGATGCGCAACTTGCACTTAAGTGACAATTCGCTACGTCCAATTAAGAATGAGACTGCTTTATGTGCTTAGAGGTGCTCATCGAGAGTCACACCTAGATATTTAATAATAATATATTTATTTGACACAAAACATAGTAACATTTGCACAGATATACAGAACACATTCTTTTTCACCTCAAACAAGTAGGTAGGTTTTGCTGTCTAAAGACAATGAGCAAAATTCAATTTTGCTGCGAGCGTGAGACAAAGAAACTTTTTAATTATTTTTTTTAAATGCCTAGAACTGTGCTGGGTCTACTCACAAAATTCGAAAGATTTGAACTTCACTTTGTTCTGTCACTTTCTTTTCAATACGAAAAAAGCGAGAGATAGAAACAAGTCGATTCGAAGTACGATTTTAAAATTCTATACGTAGTAGACCCAAAAAAGAAACAAACAATATAATGTTCGGATACATAACCGTAAAATTGCAAATCTTATGTTAAGGTTTTCATTGTAAATATTATATTTTTTTTCTAAATAATCGATTTTTATTTTTTTTTATAATCAAATAAAGAGAATGTTGTAAAAAAAATATGAAGTTTATCATGTATCTACATAATTATTTATAGTTTTAGCAATTTTTAATATTGTGGCAGAATACCGCGGGTGCAGTTTCAGAACGCATCTTTAAAAAATAGCGGGATTCAAATTTTTACTGTTTTCTTGTTTTGTTACATTGTTTGTTTGTTCTACAAATAAATTTTTAACAAATAAATATGAGTGAGTCCAGTGACGAAACCGGAAGAATTGAAGCAGTGTAAAAAATGCAGAACTCATTGCATTTTTGAAAAGAATGTCAGCAAACAAATCCAAAAAGTCCAATATTTTCGCCCGCTAACATTAAGTAAAAAGTTTCATAAAGAAGTTCCGAACTGCAATTTCCTCACTGCAAAAGTAAGTAATTATGTGTTATACCTATAATTATTATGTGCACACTACCCATTTGTGAAGCTTTCGGCTTACCTAATACCTACTATGGCCCTAGTCTAACTTAACATAATTTTTTACATTTATCTTTTTCTAAGTCAATCAATCTGCTTAGCCTTTTCCCAACTATGTTGGGGTCGGCTTCCAGTCTAAACGGATGCATAGTTGCAACCGCAACATAGTTGGGAAAAGGCTAGGCAGATTGATTGATTGATATTGTATTTACATACACAAATCATCTTTTGGATATCTGTATGTTCTTGCTATGCTCGGAAACTACTAGACTGATTTTGGTGCGGTTTTCACTAGCATTTTGCTTTAAGTATTCGAGGTTTGAGGCTTTAAGTATTGGAGTATTAGTGTAGTAGATGTTCTCGCTGCTGAGGTGAAAAGTTGTATGTGTTTCACGAGACCAAAGTTATTTGCATCTCGTGTCTTTGAATCCCTCGTTGCGCTCAGGATTCTAACCTAGAATCACTCGCTACACTCGTGATTCAATTATAGAATCCTTCGCTTACTCGAGATTCAAAATCAATACTCGCAGCAAAAAACAACTTTGCTCTCTTGTTGCACAAATAACTATTGTTAATTTTATATTGAAGGCATCTGTGTCTGAACTAGATAAAAATATCTGTATCTCAGACTCAGCGCTCTTCCTTATGATGACCATTATCTAACATAATTAGACATATTATTAATAGGAGGTATATCATTACACAGAAAAAAGTGAATAAAAGTTTAAAACGAAATAAACAAAAACGGTGTGTGGAGTGTAAACCTCTCGGTGTGTAGTGTGTGAAAGTGAGGGAAAGTGTGTGAGAGGGCGAGTATAAAAGAGTTTTTCTATTTAACTACCTTTAATAAGTATTCTGTCTCTTCATATGTATGTTTACTAAAAAAAATTAAAGATTTTACTTTTACATATTTCTTTATTTAGCGGATATATTTCCAAAGCGTCATTTATTTTATTATAAGTACGGTCCCAAGAAGCAAAAATATTTGTTTACATAAGCATGCCTGAAAAAAGGTCGGTCGTTATTACTAATAATATTATTTCGTCTTCTAGCTAGATCACTCTTTGAGAATTGTAGTAAAGAGTGTTGCTTCATAACCACAAGAAATATACTTAGAAATAAACTGGCGAACGGTCAGAACCTCACACGACTGATAAACAAGATGGGTTGGGTACAAATAAGGGCGAAAAGTACTAACTTTTAGTTCAGCCCTCTGGGCTATTTCTAAGGGCTTTAATATAGTTTTATGTGCACCTCCCCAAACGGTGATACAATATTGAAGAATGGACTGTACGAGTGCTAAGTATATTTGCTTCACTAATATTGGGGGCACAACATGTCTAAGGTTCTTGAAAACATAGATCAGTTTTCTTGTCCTAGATGTAAGAAGGTGAATATGGTCTCTGAAGGAGAGGTTACAGTCAAGAATAATTCCAAGATATTTAATTGACGCTGTCTTTATTAGTGTTGGACAAGAGCATACCAAGCTATCACAACAACTATGTGCTCTAATCAAGGGGGTATAAGGAAGCTACATATTTTGAGTGCGCATCGAGAATATCATGTACTGGGTTTTATCCGGATTAAGAGTCAGGGAGTTATTCTGCAGCCAGTGAGTCACAACATTGAATCCATCCTGCGCCTCCTTATATACTTTGTCCCAGGTATCAGCAGAGAACAACAGAACTGTGTCGTCTGCATATTATATAATTTTACCTCCTGAAAGGTCTAGTATACAGAGATCATTCAAGTATACAAGGAAGAGTGTTGGTCCCAGAATGCTCCCCTGCGGAACTCCGTGAGTGATTAGAATATCGCTGCTGATACTGTCATTAATCTTAACGCACTGAAAACGATTAGAGAGGTAGTCCTTTGAAAGTTGCAGTTGATTTCCTCTTATTCCGAGGCGTTCTAATTTTTGAATCAGCAAAGAACATTTGGCTCGCTTCTCCCAAGGGATCGGCTAGCCAAACATGGTGATCGGTCGGCGGGGGGAGATCGATTGAGACGTGGCTTCAAAAAGAGAACCGCTTGACTTTTGTCGGGATTGACTTCGATTCTCCACTTTCGAAACCACGCGCCGAGTTTATCGACTGCGGTTTGGAGAGTGCGAGATATCGGGTCTTGGCGTTAATCGGAATAGTAAATGACCGTATCGTCTGTGAACAGAGCCAACTGTGCTTGTTTACTTTTCGGGATATCGCTGGTAAATAACGTGGAAATGAGTGGAGAAAGCACAGAGCCTTAAGCGACACCTGCGTGAATGGGGTGGGAAGAGGATAGCGCTCCTTCGATACGACAGCGAATAGTGCGGTGGGTCAAAAAGTCCCGTAAGATGAGCTTATATAATAAACCGTTGAGCCAGATTTTGTCAAACGCATTCGCTATATCGAAGAAAACAGCACCCGTCATCGAACCACGTTGGAAACCAACGATCGTTCGTTCGTCGTTGTTCGTGATGTTGTGGACCTTGTACGCAAGAGTGTTGGGCTGCTCATTAGGAATTAGGCCCTTTGTCTCGGCATAATCTTTAATCGCTTATAAATAAGTATCTCATAGATTTTGCCTAGGACATTGCTGATGAGGATTTTGCCGCGCAGTTGTGCATTTTCGCGCATTAGAACCACGTGCGTATTTCGCATCTCCATGCAATCCGAAGTGAGCCAAGTAGTGTACTACACTATCGTATTCGCCTTCAACCAACTTCGCGAGTACACTCCTACCAACTTATCTGTGAAATGGCGAAAATTGGAACTACGGCCGTCATGTTGAAATGTCTTCGATTATGCCGACGCATGTCATTTGATTGTGTCGACGCATCGACGGTGGCGTCCTCTTTCAGTTCACAGATAAGTTGGTAGGACTGTAGTGTAGTGGAGGCTATAGATAATACACATTGTTGTGCTTATTCGGTTCTAAAGGGGCCCATTCACGGCAGTCCGCTTGCTATGTTGTCGCAGCCTGCGTGACGTCCGGCAATACCCAAGAGGAGTCACCTTGTATCCTGCAAAAGGACGGCAAGCGGACTGCCGCCCGTGAAAGCCCCTTTAGCCAACGTTCGCACGGACGTAAAAATATCGCGGCGGGATTTTGTCGTGCATTGGATTTTCAACTCTCGGGGTTGGGCCGAGCTTCGAGAATCCAACTTAACAACAACAGAGTGCATCCCAGCGCGACAAAAAAACACTGTTGGATTTTCAACTCTCGGCGCTAAGCAGAGCGTGGAAAATGCAGTGCGCGAAAAAAAATCGCTGCTATATTTTTACATCCGTGCGTACGTCGGCTTACTGTCTCCCTCAAAGCTCCCCCAAAAACCAAGTGAACGAATCGATTGCCGGATCGCGACCACAGAACATAGATACCCTAAAGGCGTGTACGCACAAGCGAACAAAACATGGTGAACACGAACATCGAACACGGATCATCTGAAGAAACTCAGGACCCTGTTGAACATTTAAAGTGTTCGATATTGGTGTTCACCATGTTTTTGTTCGATCGTGCTTCTACGGCTTAACATCGCGAGTGTATCACGACCACTATCGCGACTTCCATGACCACTTGTCATTGTCAACCGACACCGCTTGGTGTTACCACATCAATAACCGATATGTCAGTTTAGTCGATTTTACATAGCGAGACCCAAAAACATATTAAGAAAACATATTAAGCCTTTGGTCCCAGCTGTCATTCTTTGATATTTGACAGTCATTACGGTCGTCAGAAGCCCGAAAGTCTGAAACCAAGTCTTACCAAGGGGTTGCGTATTACCAGACTGGGTTGTGGAGGTCAGTTAGACAGTCACTCCATGTAAAACACTGGTATTCAACATAGTTGAGAAAAGGCTAGGCAGATGATGAGTTTAGTCGATATTAAAAATACAGATAAATAAACCTAACAATAATGACAATACAATGAGTCCACCCTCTACCGCATGAAATAAGAAGGAAATGATTTAAAAATGGTTTGATGGTTATTTAGGCTTTACTTAATATTTAAGGCTACAATTTTTTAACATAAAAACGAAATTAAAAAAATAACAATTACTGGAATTGAAAAAAAAATTGAAGCCATGTATGGGTTCGAAATTACTACAGACATAACTACATTGTTTCGTATGAATTGAAGAAAAAATTAGAACTTTCAGTTTTAGTAATAAAATAAAGGATCGAAATAATTTTAATCGTGTTACAACGACAAAAAAAAAACTGATAATCGGTATTAAAAAGTTTATTTTGTCATTGTATCTAACACAAGAAAACCTATTTCTAACACTTCGTGTAAGTTTTTTGGCCGCGAAATTGATATTTTTGTCAGTTTTTTTGCCATTCAGGCATATGGCCTGTTTTATTGGTTCTCACAGTCCAACAGAAGATCTTGATGTGTGGCAGGAACTTTCCTCAAACTCTTTGGAAGAGTTGGTGTTCCTGGATTGGATGGAGCAAGACTTCTGTGGCTAGTAAAACTTATTGGCGTTCCATCTCAACTGTAATTTACAGGACGCCCTCTTTTTCGTGCCATTACAGCTTTACCAGATATGCGTAAGTTTTCTGAAACGGCTTGCTTGAAATAAAATAGATACATTTATCTGGTTGTTCTTGCACCAAAGCACCATTTACAATACACATGTACACCCTAAGAAAAAATATTCCCTTGTACCATTTATTGGATCTCAACTCAAGTGATTTCTACATAATATAGAGACCCAGCATAACATAGAATCCAGTAGATCAAATCCCCCCATGTACTGGCTATATACTTCATCAGCTAGAGGACAGTTAAGGGGATCTATCGATCATTTTATGTTTTTAAAATTGCTATAAAATCAAATGTACATGGATAAATCATTTGGATTTTCTATGTATTATTTGACCATATTGTCTTCTCTTGTACTTAATCTCAAACATGATTACTTATTTGAAATTTTTTCGATAGAAAAAAAACACAAAATAGCAACGTCTATTTTCTGTTTTATACGATTATACGTAAACAGTTCCATATTATGCAGTAAAATTTGCTTTAAATCGATAAATACGTTAAGAACTTACTAAACTAAAAATTGGTTTAAGTAGCATTTTGTCATAAATGTACATTTAAACGAAGCGCGTTGAAATTCCGATGCGCCCATGAGAGTCTTCTATCTCGCGCGGCAAACTAGACAACCGTAACGCAATTTCACTTACACACCGAGCTGCCAAGCTAAACCAGGCTTCTAATATCCTCTTAATGTTTTTGTACTGTTTTTTCTTTTCTGAAGAAAGACTACTTTTTTCTGTTGCCGGTGGAGGGGGTTAGGTTCGTCATCAGCGGAATCACTATCTGTTTCTGGGATAAGAAAAGATCGTCTGTGACGTTGAAATTGTCTAGGTCTTAGAGAGGAGGAACATATTCAATGTCAGGGTCGGAAGATAATTCATCAACACTTAGTAAGCCATCACCAGGTACACCTGGTGATGGCTTATTATATACCTGGATTAACGTGCTTACTAGAGCCATAAAAGCAAGCAGGATACATTCTGCAACCAAGGAAACACAATTCCATGCCTATCACAAAAGCGCATACGAAACCATATCTGGTTCCGCCAAAAAATGGTTAAGTTAGGTCAGAATGCATACGAAACCATATAAGGTTTCACAGAAAAAGCCCCCCAATACGATACAAATACGTAAAAAGAGTAAGAGACGAATAAAACATAATTAAAATAGAATATTAACAGCAATATATTTAAATTTTTTATCAAACAAAACATACCTGTCTCATGTAGAAAAACTTTATTGAAAAATAAATTTACAGCCACTGTGTTAAACTTTACACCCGCGCTTAGAAAAGTGAGTTTGTATGCACAAATTGACGTTAAACAACAAGAAATGTTTTCGTATTACCAACGAAATAATAGATAAAATAAACAAAGCGCTTAGTTATTGCTCATGCAATATTACGCGAATAAAAAATATTGCATCGTCGAACCCTTACAGCATTTACGCTCTAAATGCTCTAAGAGCGAACCACACGACTTTATATGCGGCAGAAGATGAGATTTTTGATTTTTTTTTTTGTTTTCTTTTTTCAGTTATTCAATCTGCCTAGCCTTTTCCCAACTATGTTGGGGTCAGCTTCCAGTCTAACCGGATGCAGCTGAATACCATTATTTTACATGGAGCGACTGCCTATCTGACCTCCACAACCCAGTAACTAGGTAAAACGATACCCCATGGTAAGACTGGTTGTCAGACTTTCGGGCTTCTGACGACCCGTAACGACTGTCAAAGATCCACGAATGACAACCGGGACCAACGGCTTAACGTGCTTTCCGAGGCACGGAGGAGTCTCGGTATGTAAAGATGGTCACCCATCCACTGACCGACCCCGGCAAGCGTAGCTTAACCTGATGGATCGACCCGTGCGGCTGTTATTACTTAGCCACGAGCTCCTCTCTTTTTTTTTTCAGTTATTATAATTACAAAAAAAATAGAGGCCCGCGGTGTTGGAAACAGGGTCCAAGCTGCAAGGCACTAACGCGGCTGGAGTCTACTGTATTATGGGGCTAACATTGTTAGCGCCTACTCTATGAAAATTATGTTGAAAACAATAATGAAAACTTATATTACGTTGTATAGCGATAAGTAGTTGTGATGGTATTTTTTAATAAAATATAATAAGTTACGTTACTTGCGTAACAATTTTTTTTAATACCTATGCATTCTACGCTAACGTGGCCCAAATACATTCCCTGATTTGAGGGAAAATGTTAATTCCTAGCAACATTTTGTTTACGCTTCTCGCGTCAACAGCCATATTTAGTCCACAGACTACATAGAGATACTACGTATCATTAGTCGGTACGAGTATAATATATTCTGTGGTCGGTGCACGCCGCTTCTCAGTGCCGCTTACTCAACTCATTGAATATGGAAAAACACACACATACATATATGTATACCGTAGATACGTCATCGTCATACGACGTAGTATCCATCTCTATCATCTGTATGCAGTCTGTGGTTGCGTCATTTTTTAGTACGGAGCGTGTATGTATGAGACTAACCTTTTACGGGTTATTTTTATTTTATTACTCTGCAGCTCTCAGTCTGCAGTATTTTTATATAATTAAAGATGGCAAAACTGTTAATGTGCAGGATATGTTTAGTGGACAATGTTCGAATGTTTGTGATTACCGACAAGAGCCTGCAGGAGATATACAAGAAGCTGACTGATGTCCCAGTAAGTAAATTGTGGAAAAATTAAATTAGGGTTTTTAATTAATAGACTTAAAAAGAATTTAGACAGCACTGTACCACAGTAATCAGATTTTTGCAGTGAAAACTTCTTTAACGCAATGATAATATAATTAAAAAGACGTAAATAGGTTATAATAGACCTACTGTCGAAAAACGTCATAATGTCGAACTGTGTCGAACTATTTGATCACGCATGGAAGTAGGACGACATGTCGTAATAATAGGGAACGAAAAAGAGACAAGACAACGAAAGTTTGCCAGATTTGAGAGAGAGAGAGAGAATTGACGTGTCAATTTGTATAATATATCTAGGTATGCTACCTCTTTTTATTATTACTTGTTTACACGCCTTGAGTGATTTTTTAGGGGAAAATCTTAGGATTCACGTCATCGACATAATACACTTATAGCTTACAAATATACTGTTAATAGAAAATGTTAACAGTATATTTGTAGCTATAAGTAATTATTATAGTTCACAACATGTAAGTATAACATGTCATGCAACAGAGTTATACACATAAACATTACAGAATAAATTTTCTTAAATGGGGGTGACAACTGCATCAAATGCAGTGACACAGACTTACAGACAGACTACATACGTACAGAAAGCGATTTCAAGAATTGGGCTAACAAATGCAAAAAGTAGTTTTTAAATACGACTGGTAGTTCCAGAGATTAGTGCGTTCAAACAAACAAACTCTTCAACTTTATTAGTATAAATTAAAGGTAAATAAAATAGTTTAAGATTACTTTTTTTTGCAGTTTGTGACTGAAGACAGTAGACCGATGCTCGCTTGTTTCTTCTGCTACGCTAAACTGAAGCAATGCTACCAGTTGCAGAGAAAATGTCGGGAAGCCGAGGATTTGTTTGCTCAGATGTTGAATGAGGTGAGGGATTCTTCTACTGACAACTAATTTCATGAATTAGAATTTAAGTATTATGTGAAAGTGACTTTAATCAAATATGTCCAATAGCTTAGTGACAATAGTTGGCTGAACATCAAAATCCAGTCACACAAAAAATCTGTTTTTTTCATTTTGATGCTAGGAGGATTTATTTGATAGTTTCAAAATATCCTTATGCATTAGTATTAAAGTAAAGTTTATTTATTTGCATAGATTGTAGGTACATGCCATAAGGTATTAAAAACAATTGTGATCCTTGTACAACCTACCTTAAATTAGGCATGCAAACATTGAGTAATTAAAATTAAAACATTAAACAAGTAGATAATAAAAAAAAATAGAAAATATATAGTAGTATATATAGTATTGCCAGTGTTTTTGTGGTATTTTCGTCTACACATTGTATATTTGGGTGACTAATATCTCTTCTTTATTAATTGAGTTATGTTATGTTTTTTTATATTTTTTTTTGTTTAATCAATTTTTTATTTTTTGTAACACATTTAGACACAATGTAACATTGTTATTGAATAAACAAAATGAAATTAAATATACCATTTTCATAAAAGATTGTGCTCATGAGACTGTTTAGGTGTGTTTTCTTATTATAAGTATAAATTAATTTTGTTACAGCTAAATCCTCTAACAAATCGAGGCCACTCAGAATTTGTTGGTGGATTTGTTAAAACATCCATAGAGACCATAAATATAGTTGATAATGGTCAAAGTGACAGCGAGACTATTGAAATAATGTCACATTCATGTCACATTGTTTCTGAGAAACGAGTGGTTGCTGAGAAACAATGTGATGTGGTTGTTGAGATCAAGGTGGAACGTCAGTGTGATGGTATGTTCCTAATTGTATTGTTTTTAATTTCCACAGAGCATGCAGACGAAAAATAACAAGTTTTTTTTTATTTTCCACTTACCACAAAAGAAAAGAAAACAACCAACTTAAAAAAAAAGAAAAACTACAAAGTGAAAAATAGTTTTAATTTCAGAAGTCTGTGGCAAAAACGAAGGAGGAGCTCGTGGCTAAGTAATAAAAGCCGCACGGGTCGATCCATGAGGTTAAGCTACGCTTGCTAGGGTTGGTCAGTGGATGGGTGACCATCTTAACATACCGAGACTCCTCTGTGCCTCGGAAAGCACGTTAAGCCGTTGGTCCCGGATGTCATTCGTGGACCTTTGACAGTTGTTACGGGTCGGCAGAAGCCTGAAAGTCTGACAACCAGTATTACCAAGGGGTATTGATTACCCAGTTACTGGGTTGTGAAGGTCGGATAGGCAGTCGCTCTATATAAAATACTGGTATTCAGCTGTATCCGGTTAGACTGGAAGCCGACCCCAACATAGTTGGGAAAAGGCTAGGCAGATTTGTTTTTGTGGCAAAAACGAAAATACAGTAACAAAGAGAACGACTTCCGAAACAAACGTTTTTATTTTTGTTGATTTCATTTCATTACATACTTAGTTTAATTTATTGCACCACGATAAAAAACATTACTGTTGACTTAATTTATTGTTACTACGCTTAACTGTTTTTGTTTCTTTATAGAGATAGAACTGGAACTAGACAACAGCTGTCTAGATGTAGCAGATATACCACCACACCAGTCTGAATCTGATTCCGAAGATGATTTACCTTTAATGAAGTTTAAAACTAAAGTGGTAGAAGTGAACGAAGAAGCAGGACAAGAAATATCCAAGAAGAAACAAGGAGAAAACACGAAAAGTAAATATTATTGTAGTCAATTGGTAGAGTATGCGTCACGCACAAACACTGACACACAACAAATCTATATGCACAAATAGAAAAGGAAATGGTGGCAATAGTATTTGCTTGTGAAACGTTTCATCAGTATATTTAATTTATTTTAAAAGGCATTTTTAGAACATTTCTAAACTGACCCAGCTCGCTTGCAGCAAATTATGGTTCAGGCGTATGAGTTGTGGTCACTACTTATAAGCCTGGGAAGTATATGTACAGTCGCGGACGTTTGTGGTCGACCTTGCATCTATCAAAATACTTTAAACAACCGAGACTGGTAAATTGTTCTAGGCAGACATTAAATTGTTTACTTAAAATTAGACAGGAAGCAAATAATATCGTAATCCGATATATTAATTGTCCTAGTAGGTAAAAGTCGCT
This sequence comes from Cosmia pyralina, assembly GCA_946251885.1. NCBI lineage: Eukaryota > Metazoa > Arthropoda > Insecta > Lepidoptera > Noctuidae > Cosmia > Cosmia pyralina. Next base: position 11,156,900 of record OX276369.1, on the reverse strand, counting down.
CAGTCCAGTGTGGTACGCCTGCATGTCAAGTTGCATTCGTGTCCACCAAAAGAAAATTATTTTCAAGAGCGCGAGCACGGACACGAAAAATAAAAAAAAATATATTTTACACTTATTACAAAAGAATAGAAAACAACCGACTTAAAAAAAAAAAACACTACAAAGTGAAAAATAGTTTTATTTTCGGAAGTCGGACGTGTAACGTTACTTCAGTATTTTGTACACTAGCCACCAAACAAGTTAGCAAAAAAGTGAGCAGTACTAAGTGAATCCTGTCGCGTGATTGGCCGCTAAAAACGAAAATATAGAAACAAAATAACGACTTCCGAAATTAATGCTTTTTTTTTTTGTTGAAAAGTTTTTCACTAAGTACATAGTTCAATTTATTGCACCACGATAAAAAAAAACCTGTTGACTTCATTAATTATTAAGTATTACTCATTGACGGTTTTTGTTTCTTTACAGAGCTAGAACTGGGGCACCTAGACAACATCTGTCTAGATGAAGCAGATATACCACCACACCAGTCTGAATCTGATTCAGAAGAAGTACCTTTAATGGGGTTTCAAACTAATCTGGTAAAAGTGAACGAAGAAGCAGAAGAACAAGAAGAATTTAAGGAACAACAAAGAGCCAAGGATACAAAAAGTAAGTACTATTGTAGTCACTTGGTAGAGTATGCGTCACGCACATACACTGACACACAACATAGATAAAGTTTAAATTTTAAAGAACATAATTCCAAATTCAAATTAGAAAAATGTGTGATTTTCATTTGTTTTTCGTACTGTCAAGATGAGTGAATCTAATGAAGAAATTCGATACATTTTAAAATTTTACTACAAAAAAGGTAAAAATGCAACGTAAGCCGCGAAAAAAATTTGCGATGTTTATGGACCCAGTGCAGTGTCTGTGAGAGTAGCACAAATTTGGTTTAAGCGTTTTCAATCCGGAAATTTTGATGTCAAAGATGCACGTCGCTCTGGTCGCCCTATTACGGATAAAATGGATGCCATTTTTGAAAAAGTGGAGCAAGATCGGCATATCAGTAGTTACGACGTAGATGAAGAACTGGGAATTGACCACAAAACAGTTTTGGCGCATTTGAAAAAAACTGGGTACACAAAAAAGCTCGATATTTGGGTACCTCACGAGCTCACTGAAAGAAACCTAATGAACCGTGTACTCATTTGTGATTCTTTATTACGACGTAATGAAACCGAACCATTTTTAAAGAAGCGCTGATAACTGGTGATAAAAAGTGGATCACAAGAACGTGCGAAAAAGGTCGTGGTCAAAGGCCGGTCAGGCTTCACAGACTGTGGCGAAACCCGGTTTAACTCGCAACAAGGTGATGCTGTGTGTGTGGTGGGATTGGAAGGGCATTATTCATTATGAGCTGTTACCACCAGGCAGGACCATCGATTCTGAACTCTACTGCGAACAACTGATGAGATTAAAGCAAGAAGTTGAGAGAAAGCGGCCGGAATTAATCAACAGAAGGGGTGTGGTTTTTCATCATGATAACGCTAGACCTCACACATCTTTAGCTACTCAGCAAAAATTAAGAGAGTTTGGCTGGGAGGTGTTATTGCATCCGCCGTATAGTCCTGACCTTGCACCTTCAGATTTCCACCTGTTTCGGTCTCTTCAGAATTCTTTAGGCAGTGTCAGGTTAACGAGTGGACTGCCAAAACCACTTGTCGCGGTATTTTGATCAGAAGTCCCAAAATTTCTATAGCAATGGGATCATGTCCCTACCTACAAGATGGCAAAAAGTTATCGAACAAAATGGTACCTACATACTTTAGATAAATGTAAATAATGTATATTAAAAAATGTTTTGAATTTTCATAAAAAATGCGAAGAAACTTTTTCCCCAAACTATAAAAAATATAAAAAATAGTAGCCCACCGGTATCGGGAACAGGGTCCAAGCTACCGGTGGTCAGGGCTCTAGAGAGAGGAACCTCCTCACTATGTGTGCCGTGTCCAGGAGTACTGCTTTCTGAATCAAGCCCTTGACCCAGCCGCGCAATGAGAGCCTCCTGAGGTGTTGGTCGAGACTCTCCGCTATTTGGCCATTAACCGTAACGATTATCGGTACAATGATTGCAGAGTCCACGTCCCACATGTCGACAACCTCGTGTGCTAAGTCAAGATACTTGACATTTTTATCTTTCTCAGCTTTCACGAGATTGTCGTCATGAGGGACTGCGATATCAACAAACACTGCACGGCGCTCTCGTCGATCTATCACCATAATATCAGTCTTATTGGCTACAATAGTCCTGTCAGTGATGATAGATCGATCCCAGTATAATGTAGCGTGACCATTCTCGAGAACTGGGTCGGGCACATACCTGTAATATGATACTCCGGACTCTACAAGGTTGTGTGGATAATCCTAGCCACTAGATTGTGTCTGTGCAAGTACTCGCCGTTAGCAAGACGAGAACAACCGGAAACAATATGTCGGATTGATTCACCGGGACGGTGGCATGCCCAACAGACGACTTCATTTATTGTTATTACTATTATGTGACAGTTTTTATTTCTTTACAGAGATAGAACTGGAAATAGACAACAGCTGTCTAGATGTAGCAGATATACCATCACACCAGTCAGATTCAGAAGAAGAAGTACCTTTAATGGGGTTTCAAACTAAAGTGGTAGAAGTGAACGAAGAAGCAGAAGGACAAGAAGTATCTAAGGATAAACAAAACACCAAGAACGCGAAAAGTGAGTATTATTGAAGTCAATTGGTAGAGTATGCGTCACGGACGCAATACATCGAATAAAATTGGAACAGATATATTTGAGTATGGAAAGCAAAGTTATAAAACATCAGTTTTAGTATATGCGAAACCCGAAACACGTGTCTAGTATTTTTTATGTAAAGAATCTATGTACAACATTTAAAAACTGTATCATGAAAAATCACAAAGTTATAAGCTTGTTATGTTACCTGGTTGTCCGTACAAAAACATGATCACCACGCGGCGCCCGCTGTGCGCCCGTGCCTAGTGCCGCTATGACCTGCAGTGACGCGTTCGTCGCGCGGTGTCCATATTGTAACCTTTTTTAAAGATTTTTGGGGCAAAATATAACACGGTATAAAAATTATTGGAATCGATTCAGATATTTATTCTGAACAAACTATATTCAGGTTTCGCATATACTAAAAATAATGTTTTATAGTACTAACTTCTGCTCGCGACTTCGTCCGCGTGTAGTTTCGGCCCCTGACCCACCACGTCGCATCCTATTGCCCCGCCCGCGCTATTACTTCGTTTTCTGGTCTTTTTACACAACTGCCTAAAAATAGGTTTTCAGTGTTCAGGTATGTATGTGTTTCTTTATTCCCCAATAATTTTTAAATGCCTGTTCGTGCCTTAAGGCGCGATTCCATTAAATTGTGTTCAACACATTCCTTCACAAATATTTTGTGCAGATCTCCAACAGTGCACTTACTGAGCTGCAGATCCGTTCGTCTGTTTCCACCGGCAAAGCTGTATGTAACTTTTATGTTTACAGTGTATTATTATATTTGTAAATGCTTACTTGAGTGAGTCCAGCGAAAGAAACGTTTGTGCCGTACACTGTGCAGTACACTGGTGGAATCGCGCCTTTAAATATCATCCCTAGTGACATTGGTTAAAATCTTTTTTTGAAAAAAAAGCTATATGGTTACAGTATGGCTCTATTTTCAAATGTAAAAAAAAGTTTTTGTGTTATTATTACATCAATGTATTGTATCAAAATGCCTTGATGAGCACATTCTAAAAAAACTGCAGATGTGATGGGTATGGTTATTTAAATATGATAAAGCAGTAAATAAATTCTCGAGGAGCTCGAGGCTAGGTAATGACAGCCGCACGGGTCGATCCATCAGGTTAAGCTACGCTTGCCGGGGTCCGTGGATGGGTGACCATCTTTACATACCGAGACTCCTCCGTGCCTCGGAAAGCACGTTAAGCCGTTGGTCCCGGCTGTCATTCGTGGATCTTTGCCAGTCGTCAGAACCCCAAAAGTCTGACAACAAGTCTTGCCAAGGGGTATCGTATTACCCAGTCACTGGGCTGTGGAGGTCAGATAGGCAGTCGCTCCATGTAAAATACTGGTATTCAGCTGCATCCGGTTAGACTGGAAGCCGACCCCAACATAGTTGGGTAAAGGCTAGGCAGATGATGAGACGAAAGCAGTAAATAAATTAATTTGTTTTGGGACACCAACCGCAGTGTTGTTGAAATATCAGTTTAAACAATCAATTTTTGAAGTTAAAACTTCTTTGCGCGTTGAGCGAGTTTTGGTGGGGGGAAGTATTATTATTAAAAATTTCCGTCACCGCGACACCTGGAGAATGCTACGTTTTAGTGTTTTCATTTGTGTCGGCAGTCCCCATTTGACAGCCATTTTTATTTTTTGTGTAAACTTTATAGGCGTAATGGGTTTCAATTATCGATATCTATACACGAAAAAACCAAAAAAAAAAGTGAAAACAAACGCAAAACTATGCATAGCATGTTGCGGTGACGCAGTGACGCGCACCCGTAAGATTTACCCCTACCAAAAATCGCTCAACGCGCCTTGAGAAGATTATACTTCAAAAAAAAAAGATTTCTCAACTCGTACTTCATGTAACAATACCACGAGTGCCGGTGGTCGTTGACCCTAAAAAAATCATGAAGTCTTTTTTTATTTTATTTTGTCATGTTTAGATTATGACTCATCACGTCTGCGGAGTTCCGCTAGCAAATTTAATTTGACCCTGTATAATTTATTGGCATAAATACATAGGTTTAAAAAGTAAATAAACAAGTTGTATTCCCTGATTAAACAGATAAATAAAATTATCATTACAGTCGGTGGACCTCTTAGATCAAAAAGTGTTCCACTGAACGGTCCCCCGACAGCAATAAAAATTTTATTTATATGTTTAGTCATACTTGTTTATTTTTTTTATTTTAATTACTTATTTTTTTCTTTTTGCTCGGCTCTTAAGGGTCGTAGCGTGATGTTGAATAACCTATAACCAATTTTAGCCGCGCTAATAGTTCTCTTGAACAGTTATACAGCCTTTTTAAAACAACATTGAGAAAGGGTTTTCTCGCGATATTCAAGTACAAGTAGGTACCTATTTACCTCGTAAAAAGGAATATCGCGAGAAGACCCGTAATCAATGTTGTTTTATAATGTGCAGAGGCGGATTTGCAGTGTTGGCCGCCCTAGGCCCCAGGCCATGTCGTAAAAATAGATACCAGCCGCCCCGTTCTCAGCACCCATCTTATAAGACTGCATAATGAATTTACTGTATTGCCAACTTTGATTGAAATCGAGTTACTGATTTTTTTTTTCTCGATTTCACGTTTGGTTCCATAGTAAAAGTTGTTCATAATGATGAGTACAGTGACCAATTAAGATGCGGTGCAGTGCGGCCCGCCATAATGTGCGCGAGGCTTTAGAATATTTAGGTACTTTCAGTTATTTCTTGTTACATCAGTTTTTTGTCAGATTGGCCGCCCCTAGTATCTGGCCGCCCTAGGCCCGGGCCTAATGTGCCTTAGGGCAAATCCGCCTCTGATAATGTGTACAAATCGCGAAAGTTTAAAAAGTTTAGTTATACAGCATTGTTTAATATTATGATCAGATACTTTTCGAACAGACATTATGTTGATGTTAGTACAATTTTGTTCTTCATGTCTCGGGTGATAAAGTGCATTCAATGTCACTAAAAATTCCTCCTTTTCGGTCCTAGAGTGAATCATGCAATCCTTTATATCCGCTAGATTCGTGTGCATGTCCTTCTTGTTCCAACATTGTACTTACCAGATTTATAATCACACAGGGGCGACTGTTGCGAAGAAACCAAAACTAGACACAAGAAGAACAAAACTAGAAGATGCAACAACAGTCGAGCAAACGAAAATAGAAAAATTTGACTCGAAAGTTATCCGAACAACTCAAAAGCGTACGTCCAGACCTGACACTTATGTCAATGCGCCTTATAAATGTGATCAGCGTAGTTTTTATCCAGTAAAAAAAGAGATACAACATATACGTACACATGTTCGTAAGAAATCTTACTATTGTGATGTATGTCGGCGTAGCTTTAGTCAAAAGTCTGACTTAACAAAACATAATCGAATACACACTGGTGAAAAACCTTACGAGTGTGATGTGTGTCAGCGTAGTTTTAGTCAAAAGAGTAATTTGAGAAATCATATTCGTATACACACTGGTGTAAAACCTTTCAAATGTGAATTATGTGAGCGTAGTTTTCGTCAATTATGGCATTTAAAAAGACATATTCTAATTCACACTGGTGAAAAGTCTTATAAGTGTGATGTATGTCAGCGTAGTTTTAGTGATATAGCTGGTTTAATGAAACATATTCGTAGACTTATACACACTGGTGAAAAATCTTATGAGTGTGATGTATGTGTACGTACTTTTAGTAACAAGAGCCATTTTGCCGAACATGTTCGTATACATCATGGTGAAAACCCGTATAAGTATGATGAATGTCAGCGTAGTTTTAGTCAAAAGGGTGTTTTAACAAAGACTCGTGAAAAACCTCATAAGTGTGGTGTATGTCAACGTTGTTTTACTCAAAAGGGTGATTTAACAAAACATATTCGAATACACACTGGTGAAAAACCTTATAAGTGTGATGTTTGTCAGCGTAGTTTTAGTGAAAAGGGTAATTTAACAACACACATCCTATTTCATATTGGTAAAAATCCTTATAAGTGTGATGTATGTCCGCGTAGTTTTAGTAGTAAGGGTAATTTAGAAAATCATATTCGTATACACACTGGTGAAAAACCTTATAAGTGTGATGTTTGCCAGCGTAGTTTTACTATAAAGGGTAATTTAATTAAACATATTCGTATACACTAGTGCTCAAAAAAAAAATACAATCCCAAGTGTACAAATAGAATATCCGTAGGGAATACGTACAAAAACCACAAAGTACAGTTTAAATACGGTTCAATTAACCAAACGTAGTCTCCGGCACGTAACTTGGCATAAGGTTTTGATTTACTTGCGAGTATCAGAATATGTCGCATAATTGGCCGTATTTTTTTATTGCGTTGACTTAGAAGCTTGTTTTTTTTTTGAAATCCAAGGAACCATAGACCTACGTATTTGTTATTAATTTCAACTTGATACCTCCACGCGTTCCAGAGAAAAAGGGTCTTGACTGACAGGCTGACAACGAAGTGATCCTATACATCGTCAAATAAATACATTTTTTGCTTTACCATGTATCATGTTTATAATAGGTCCTACCTATGAAATTGCCGTTTTGTATGAAAAAATTTAAACGAATTTTTTTCATGCATTTTTTATTTGTATTAATCGAAGTAATCACCCATGCAATCAATGCATCTTTGCCAACGCAGTGGCAGTTTGTTGATGCCCTTCTTAAAGAAATCAGCTGGACGGGAGGCAACAAATTCTTCAAAGGCATTTTGTACTCTCCGGTATTGAATTTTTTTCCCGCCAAGAAGTTATCCAAATTCTGGAAAAAGTAGTAGTCTGTAGGCGCAAGGTCTGGTGAGTAGGGCGGATGACGGAGAGCTTCCAACCCCAGTTCTTGCAACTTGGAGACCGTCTGCTGTGCAGTATGAGGTCGCGCGTTGTCGTGCAGGAGCAGCGGAGACGAGCGATTGACCAATGCTGGTTGGAGATGTGCCAGCTTCTCCATCATTGTGTTCAGTTCTTCACAGTACACATCTGAAGTAATGCTCACCCCGTTTGGTAAGAAGCTGTGATGAATCACACCGGCGCTAGACCACCAAACAGTGACCATCACTTTTCTAGGGGTAAGTTTTCGTTTAGGGCATTGTTTAGGTGCTGAACCAGGATCCAACCAACTTGCTGAGCGCTTGCGGTTATCAAACAGAATCCATTTTTCATCGCAGGTAACAATGCGGTTCAAAATTCCTTCATTTGTGTGTCTGTTGAGCAGTGCAAGGCACGTCTCGACGCGTACTTCGCGCTGGCGATCATTGAGTTCGTGGGGCACCCATTTGTCAAGCTTTTTTACCTTGCCAATTTGACGCAAATGGACCAATATTGTTTTGACGCTAACGTCGAAAGCTGCTGCTAATTCAGCCGTAGATTGTGTATCATCAGCTTCCACCATCGCCTTTAATTCGTCATTGTCGACCAAAGTCTTCGGACGACCGCGAGGTTCATTTTTCAGGTCGAAATTTCCAGAACGGAAGCGAGCAAACCAATAACAAGTGGTGCGTTGGTTTGTAGTGTTAGCTCCGTAAACGTCGTTGATGTTGCGTGCCGCTTGTGCCGCGTTGCTGCCACGACGGTACTCATATTCCATAATTGCTCGAATTTTTAACGTATCCATGATGACAATCCGTCCTGGATTGTCGGGCAAATCCGTATTAGGACTAGCCATTTTCCAAGCGATCAACGCATCGGTAAAAACGGTACCTCAAAATCGATCGAGTGAGGAAGATGAAATTTTCCTGGTTAATTTATCGGTATTGTGGACCGAGGAGAGGAAGGCCGGTAAATTATTTGTTAATTTATTTTAAACTAGGTATTTATTTCAATCTAATTTTAATTATACTATATTTCTTTTTCATTGTTAATCTAGGTATTAACAATGAAAAAGAAATAGTACATTAATTGAGCTCAACATAGTGTTAATATAATGTTTTACTAACGAATTTAATTTAATTTTAATGTACACATGTATAGGTATTAGGTATAAAACAGGTCACTTATACTATATTAAACGATCCATAGTCTATTCCAGAGGTCTCCAAACTGTGACGCCTTAGGGCCTTAATTCTCGTGCGGTCCATGGCCCTTTACGGGGCACCGGTGTGGGCGCGTTCCCTGAGGCTGCGACCAGCCCGCCGGTTGAACGCGTCCCAGAAGGTCATGGCCATCCGGCTAGTCCGGGGATACCGCACGGTCTCCTGTGAGGCGGCGTGCCTCCTTGCCGGATTACCGCCATGGGATCTGGAGGCAAAAGTTCTTGCGCACGTGTGGGAGTGGCGCGAGGAGGTGAAACGCCGGGGCGTAACTCCGATGCCGCGAGAAATCACGGTACAGCGGACAGAGCTCCGGCGGGATCTCATGGCGACATGGAGAGTGCGATTGTCGCAACCCAGCGCTGGGCACCGCACAATTGCGGCGATAAGTCCCCTCTTTGAGGAGTGGTTGGAGAGGCGCCACGGCGTCCTCACCTTCCGCCTGACGCAGGTCCTCACCGGACACGGTTGTTTCGGGAGGTTCCTGTTTCGGATAAGGCGGGAGGAAACGCCCGGGTGTCACCATTGTGTAGATCGCCCGGAGGACACGGTGGAGCATACAGTGGAGGTCTGCCCGGCTTGGGCGGAGCACCGCCGTGTTCTCACGGAGGCGATCGGCGGCGGCGATCTCTCGCGTCCAAACCTTGTCCAGGCCATGGTGCGGAGCGAGAGTGCATGGGAAGCCGTCACCTCCTTCTGCGAAGCAGTAATGCTCGCGAAGGAGGAAGCGGAACGCGTGAGGGAGAGGCAACAGCCGCGCCCTCGCGCCCCTAGCCGCCGTAGGAGACGCCCTGGGCGGCGGGAATCGATTGCCGATTCCCGGCCACCGTAGGCGCGGGCTTGCGGACGACGAGTAATGGGCAGCTCGCCGTCCGGTAAGGACCAGGCCCGGGTCGACGGCGCGTTGTGTTCCACGCGCGCCTCAAAGAGATGTCAGCAGTGACGGGGTCAATTGAGCCGATGCCGCCGGGGTCGCGGGTAGTTCAAAAGAGATACCGTGGCCCTGGCACGGGCAACTGAAGGAACATGGGTGGGTTTTAGTCAGTAAAAGTCCGACACGCCCTCCCGCTCTGCCCAGAGCGGGAGAAGTCATTTGATGATTTCCCATCCACAAAAAAAAAAAAAAAAAAGGGCCTTAATTCTTTTTTCAGTATGTTCCAAGGGCCAGAGCAGTTTTAATTTTTCTGCCCTTAACTATATTTCTAGATTAGTCGCAAAGTGCGCGATGCCCCTCAAGTTGAAGGGGAAAATTTACAAGTCCGTGATAAGGCCTGTCGTACTTTATGGATCGGAATGCTGGGCAGTGAACAAGACGGATGACAAAAAATTGCATGCAGCGGAGATGAGAATGTTGAGATGGATGTGTCGACTGACGAGAATGGATAAAGTGACAAATGAGTATATAAGAGGAAGTTTGAAAGTGGCGCCAGTGACAGAAAAGTTGAAAGGAAATCGTTTGTCTTGGTATGGGCATGTAATGAGGACAGACGAAACGCATGTGACTAAAAGAGTGATGAATATACATGTTGATGGATGGAGAGGCAGAGGAAGGCCAAAGAAAAGATGGATGGATTGTGTGAGGAATAATATGAAAGAGAAGGGAGTGAATGGTAGCGTGACGGTTGACAGGGGAGAATGGAAGAAGAAAACGTGTTGCGCCGACCCCAAGTAATATGGGATAAGGTCAGGAAGATGACAAGTCGCAAAGTGCGCGACCTAAGTAAACACACGCTTTTTTGCATTTCAATTACTATTGTGCATTGTGACACGACATTCAAGAATTCAATTATTTGTTAGTTATTAATTTGCTTAAGCTTAGATACTTGAGTTACTAATAAAAGTCTGCAAACGTGTACCACAAGGGAGTATTTTATGTCCTCCACTCTTTATTATTTATGTTAACGACCTCCCCAAATCCATTAAATCATCCATGGTTATGTATGCTGATTATAGTACTGCGATAGTTGTATATTTATGAACTAGCATTAGATATTAGAAATAATATAAATAAATATGAAACACTAAAAAGTACCAGGTTTGGCGCTTCGAGCAATACGCCATAGAACGGTTATGTTTGACAAGAGTGCATTTTGTATGGGCCCTAGAATTTATAATAAATTACCTAATAATATAAAGGAAGCAATGAATTTTATATCATTAAAAAACAGATTAATGATTTTTTTGATTAATAAAGCATATTTTAAAGTTAATGATTATTTAAATGATAAATGTAATTTTTTTTTTAAAAATAAACAATGATAAAATTATATAATTAATAAATGTCAATAAATACTGTAATACTAATATTTATTTTAGATAATTTTTGTGCTGTTATTTTATTGTGGATTAATAGAAGAAATATTTCTCGCAACGGGCGTGCGTGTACTACCAGATGTATAAACGTAAACAAGACGTTCTTTATTTCTCTGCCTAACCTCAGGGGAGGAAGGCGTGAGTTTGTTTGTTTTAGATATTTGCACACCTATTAAGGTAGGATATGGTTTAAAGACCTATATTGTAATTATGTATCACCTTATATACTACACATATTCAGGCAAATAAATGATTTGATTTAAGTTTATATTATTTATGATTTAAATTTATAATAAAATTAATGAATCAATTAGAGAGTTAGATTTGGCTAGATTTAAGAAGCAATTTAATTTTTATGTTATAAATGCTATAATAATTTGAATGACTACATAAATGTCACTGACATATAATTTTAATTCAATTACTATTTATATTATTTAATTTCCAATCTGACATCCCTTTTTGAATTTGAACTTTATTTATTAAAAATATTATTACTAATAATTTATCTTCAATGTAATATGTTTGACATATGTACGCCCATGTGGTAGAATGTGATGAGACAATCTATGTCAACTTAAGACCATGTAATATACCGACCATGTTCTGACAAATAAATGATTATGATATGATAAGTTTTCTGCGTCATAATTTCTGTCGTGAAGTTTTACCTTGCATGTAAATAAAACCGAGTAATTATCATTCTGTGTTTTCTTATGCAACTTATTGTCTTAAGCTGTCGCGGGTCGCATTGATGGCACTGGCGGGTCGTAGTTTGGAGACCCCTGGTTTATTGGGTGAAGTATTAGTTGTATTACTATTCATGGTGCATACGAAACTAATTTGTCTCCTCTGCACCATTGATGGTGCAGGTCAATGGTGCATACGGTACAACGGGATCTTGCAAAAATAAACTGAGGCATGTAACTGTTTCCTTTGGCGTTCTGTATCGCAACAGAAAATCAGCCTCGTCCCATTAAAAAATATCCTTGCGAATATTCAATCTCTTATGCCTGTGCGTTAAATAATGCATGATAAGTTCATCGTCTGATGAACTTGAATTTTCACTGGACGATCTTGATGCCATTTTAATACTTATTTAATTAATAAAATAAAATGTAGGCTATTATTTATTACACAGATAAATGTGCAGTGATTTATGTTAGATATCAGCTCAAACAGGCGTTGAATAATTCTAACTTACAACAGCACAACTTTGACAAAATGACAATTGCTTTAGCTTTCACATCAGCTTAATGAGCAGCAAAAGCTAGAGGCAAAAGTAACAATAAAAGCAACAGCTAAAATTGTGAAGAAACAAATTTAACCGTCACTTTGAGTTTGTGACGTTACTTTGGCTGTTGCTTTTGATGAAGAAACTGGCCGTTAGTCGTGTAATTTTGAGCTTAAACATTGGCTAAAAGAATTAGGGAAGACTAGCACTTGTGTTTGCGTATCCATTTGTGCTTAATGATATCACCCTCTGCGACTTGGCTTGGCTAATGTCCGTAGAAATTGGCCGCTGCGCCGTGACTAAATTTCGGTCAGGAGGATATATTAGGTCTTTACCTATGAAATTGCCGTTCTGCAGTACTGGCCATTTCAAATCAAAATAATTTTTGTTTGGCTAAGAATTCTAATTTCAAATTAATTTTATTTTAAAAACATGGATTTTTTTTTCCAAAAGTAGTCATTTGTTTATTGATTAGTGTTACATTTTCATCGCATTTCAATCTTTTTCGTCATCATGGATACGTTAAAAATTCGAGTAATTATGGAATATGAGTACCGTCGTGGCAGCAACGCGGCACAAGCGGCACGCAACATCAACGACGTTTACGGAGCTAACACTACAAACCAACGCACCACTTGTTATTGGTTTGCTCGCTTCCGTTCTGGAAATTTCGACCTGAAAAATGAACCTCGCGGTCGTCCGAAGACTTTGATCGACAATGACGAATTAAAGGCGATTGTGGAAGCTGATGATACACAATCTACGGCTGAATTAGCAGCAGCTTTCGACGTTAGCGTCAAATTTTGAACCGCATTGTTACCTGCGATGAAAAATGGATTCTGTTTGATAACCGCAAGCGCTCAGCAAGTTGGTTGGATCCTGGTTCAGCACCTAAACAATGCCCTAAACGAAAACTTACCCCTAGAAAAGTGATGATCACTGTTTGGTGGTCTAGCGCCGGTGTGATTCATCACAGCTTCTTACCAAACGGGGTGAGCATTACTTCAGATGTGTACTGTGAAGAACTGAACACAATGATGGAGAAGCTGGCATATCTCCAACCAGTATTGGTCAATCGCTCGTCTCCGCTGCTCCTGCACGACAACGCGCGACCTCATACTGCACAGCAGACGGTCTCCAAGTTGCAAGAACTGGGGTTGGAAGCTCTCCGTCATCCGCCCTACTCACCAGACCTTGCGCCTACAGACTACTACTTTTTCCAGAATTTGGATAACTTCTTGGCGGGAAAAAAATTCAATACCCGAGAGGCAGTACAAAATGCCTTTGAAGAATTTGTTGCCTCCCGTCCAGCTGATTTCTTTAAGAAGGGCATCAATAAACTGCCACTGCGTTGGCAAAGATGCATTGATTGCATGGGTGATTACTTCGATTAATACAAATAAAAAATGCATGAAAAAAATTCGTTTAATTTTTTTCATACAAAACGGCAATTTCATAGGTAAAGACCAAAGGCAAAGATGTACGAGTACGACAATTACAAAACAAATATTATGGTTCCGTAATCAACAACGAACCCTTATAGTTTCGCTATGTCCGTCCGTCTGTCCGGCCGCAGCTTAGCTCAGAGACTCTTAGTAGGTACTAAAAGAAGTGGGGTTGTTTTTTTTACTCATCTACCCCATGGTGTGGGGTGTTGTTGGATGGGTCTTTCAAAAATATTGCGGGTTTGTGAAAACAATTTTTGATTTAGGGATCCGTTTCTGAATTATTGAGCATTAAAGTACAAATTTTTGTCAGAGCCAAGTGTCCCCTCCCCCTGCTAGCTAAACGGTTAGTTGGATAGTAGGATGGGTAAAAAAATTCACGGTAGGTAGTTGTATATATAACGAAGTTAAAAGGGAAACTATCACAGCTAAGTAGGCTTTTCAAGTTTACGAGAAATAACCAACTACCGAACCCTTCATTGTGCGTCGTACGACAACCACTTACCACTATGCCGGTTTTCTACGCTTTGCGTCGACGATGTTATAACTTGTATGTGTCATGGACGGAAAGCGGCTTCATAATATTTTCATACATTTTACTACCCTGTTTTATGGTGATACCGTGGACGTCCACGATAATATCGTCACGTTGAAAATTATTAAAGCGCACATTGCGTGTCAGTCTAGCGTTACGGCAATGGCGTGGGGTAACATCGTGTTTTTAAATATAAGTTTTAGAACGAATTCTTATTCTTCTTTGATTATTTTATTTATTTATTTATTAAAACTTTATGCACAAGTAAAAAAATACTGTACAAAGGCGGACTTAATGCCTGAGGCATTTTCTACCAGTCAACCTTAGGGTGATGCAGAGAGAAAACATGGCAGGTGCAGCATAAGGGATAGATAACTCGAAAAAGAATAAATACTAATAAATAAATACATATATACATACATATAAACAGAATAAACTTTGTCAAGAGAAATAACGATAGGTAGAGGAGAAAAAGAATCCAGCAAGAATCAGCGCTGAAGTGATTCTGCCAACTTTAAACGAATATGTTCACGAGCCTTCATTTTGAACGATAGCTGACTGGTTGCCATCCTGATGTTCAGAGGGAGCGCATTCCAAAGAAATACCGCCTGGACAAAGAAAGAAGAATGAATAAAACCAGAGCGGTGAGAAGGACATCGTAGAAGACGATTGTTGGTTGAACGAAGATTTCTACTATGGGCAGAGCAGTGTCAGTCAAATAGTGTTTCACTCGGTTTTGACACCATATTTTGTAAACTGTGTGTATTCTAGCCACCATCGATTTATTTGATTTCATTCGATTTGAATATCTATTTACAATGGGTCCAGAGTAAGGGGAAAAGGTGTCAAACAATAGAGGTGTCAAACAATAGCAACACAGTAAGTAATTATTCGTAGGTTATGGAGTATGAGAAATGAATATTATCGTAAGAAATCATCCATATTTTGGACTAAAACTCATGTCAATACGTACGTACAAATGTATAAATTCAATAAATATACTGTAACAATAACCGTATTATACAGGGTGTAAGGGACAGCCCTCCACAATTTAACAGGGTGCATTCAGCTCCTTATTGTGAATCATATTCCACCGGAAATTTTCTCCGGAAAATTTTAATTTTTTTTAACGTTTTTTCGGCTTATATTCCTTTATTTCAATGTAAAATTACATTAATTACATTCTGTGTTTGCAGCACTCCATTTATGTAAATAAAACAGCTAAAATACAAAAAACAGCAATGGATGTCGAAATACTCTAACGAACTACGCGCGAAATCAGCTGTTCACTTTCTGCCTAGCTTTAGAGTTCATCAAACTCACCGCATACTACTTGCATACAATACAACACAGACACGCGAGACGCTCCGATTTACCGAGTCGCAACAGTATTGCCAAGTTAGGAGACCTCAATTTGTGAACGAAAAACGCACTTAATGTGCCCTTAAGTATTCGTGGTAGGTACATACTTAATTACTTAATTAATTCTACTTTTCAAGCGATCACTGGATCCAGTTTCCAAGCCACCCAAGGGGCTTTTCATGGCTTTACGACATCTACCGACTGGTAGTCGAGTCGGGAATCGAACGTAAGCCCTCTGCAATGGAAGCCCAATGGAAGTCTATTACACTGGGCTATCACTACTATTAATTTCCTTAACATAAACTTTGAATTAAATTGACAAATTAATCGTTTCATTTCTCCAAAAAAAATAACAGTTAACATTTAGTCAAGCTTAAAATAGTGGTATTTTTGTACAACATTTTTGCAAGTTTCATGCAAAATTTTTTGAGCAATTGACAACACTGTTTTACTGTGTTTTTCGTGTAGTCATTAGTGCAGTTTAGTTGTCCTGCGACTGTGTCGCACGCGCGTAGTATTTCAGTATCGCTCGCTGTTGTCCGCGCAGTACCCAATGAGTTAATTTATTTTTTGTTGTGTTGTTGTCTGTGAGAAATGGCTACATTTAGTGCTCGTGAGTATGGCGAAATGATAATGTGCTCGACTATTGCGCCGGAATCATGGAGCCCGCGTCTCACACTGGTCCGTGCACAGAACGCTGCGAAGGGATCGGCAACGACCTTATGTGATACATAAGGTTCAAGCCCTATTGCCTCGTGATCGTGGTCATCGAGTAGCGTACTGCCGGTGGTTGCGGGCTGAACAGGATCGAAATCCAAATTTTATCTCCCGTGTGATATGGACCGACGAGTCGACTTTTACGCGAAATGGTATGTGGAATCGTCGAAATGCTCATTACTGGTCGCGGATGAACCCCTTCGAGATCCAAGAGTTCGGACATCAAACGCGTTGGTCGGTAAACGTCTTACCTAACGCCTTTAGACTTCTTTTTGTGGGGCTACGTAAAGGAAAAAGTGTTCGTTAGTGCATGTGCGAGTGAGGAGGAAATGCGAGATCGCATCACAGACACATTCCAGCAGCTGCAACGAAGATCCCAACTTGCTGACCCGCTTACACGCGGAGACCCTGCGCCGTGCCAATGTGTGTGAAGGTCTCGGTGGAGGTCATTTCGAGCCGTATCTCATACGACCGGAGCGATTCTAAGGTAGGATTAATTTTTGTGCACGACGCACTATCAATTACAGCCCTGATTGATACCTATTGAAATAAGACTGATTGATTTCTATTAATTTTCTATGTAATAATAATTGTACTTATGGTAAAAACACATAACGCTCCTTTTTTAACTTGCCGCAGTCGGGTAAAAAGGGAATTCCACTTCGACGTTAGTTGTAGCTATTGTTTGGCACTAAATTTACTCTATTGTTTATGATTTTGTTATCTTTACTCGTTTTACCAAAGCGGAATTCCCGCTGTGTGAAAGGGTGGCTAATGAGAAGTGCATGTTTGCAAGTAGTATTTTTTTAAATTTTTATTGACTGTTTGTTTCATCTGCTTGTTATTTACGTTAAGTTTTAGACTGTTGTTGGTTGAGCGGAAAATACTTTTGTATTAATTTGTTTAAAAATGCCTCGCGGACGATACAACGTTTTACGTAGGCAAGCCAGAAAAATGGTTTATAACGTCATGCAATCTATGAAAAAAGGAGAATGAAAATGGCGTTCAAATTCCTTTGGAGCTAGTGCAAATAAAAGTTTTTGAGGAAATACAGTCATTATCGTAAATACAAAATAAAAACATTATTCCTTATTTCATAAAACCTATTTTATTTTTCATTGAACCCTACCCGTACTTGACAAACTGACCAATAAGTAGGTACCATACACTACTTAAAACATTCAAACAACTTTCAGTTATAAAAATAATTAAATGAAGCCTAAATTATTGTCGCCTTTACTGTACCTACTCAACTAACTTGCGATCCGCCACTCACTGTTTCACTCTCGCTAGTTTAAACCACGTGGCGCGAGAATTGACCCCGTGGCGGGTGGGGCAGCCGAAGACTCACTGCGCTACCGTTCGCTACGTGCGTTTTGTCACGGATGCAATACATTGCGTGCGAGGTAATAAAACAAATCAGGTTTATTGGATTCCCATAACGTTCCTGAAATAATTTCATGTACCGGTCATCTTAGTATGATGTACTGAATGCACCATATCAGTTTGCAGAGGGCTGTCCCTTACACCCTGTATACTTACGAGTGAAAAGTGACTTAGTTATTTGCCTTTTCTGTGCGGCTTTTACAGCCTAATTTTATTGCATCCTCCCATTGTAAAGCATACAACATGCACTAAACACATAACTAATGGAATCTATTTCACATAAAAAAACACTAAAACTATCACAACAATTGCAAAAACTGTGCAAAAAAAATAAATTAATCGTCACAACATAAATTCTGTGACAGTACTGACAGTGACAGCACTTTGTTTGGCTAACATTTAAAAGTTCGCCATGCAAAAATACGGCACGCCGTAAGGGACAGAAGATACGATGCTTTGTCTCAATTTGCCTACTAATTTCATACATATGCGTCTCACTTCCACACGTCACACTATAATCATGGATACGTCTATACTTTGTAAAAGATAGCTTGATCTCTGCGACAGCTGTCAGTAAAATCACGCCTATGAAGTTCTGAATTTCATGGTAGTACATATAGTACCTGTAAATGTCATACTTTATGGACATGCCGACCTACTTAGTGATGGGCGATGAATCAACGTGACCACAGACTATAAACTATCGATATTTTAAATAAAACTTAATTTAAAATTAATTATTTTTTTAATTTTATTGTATATTTTATTTTAATATCATAACAATATTTATATTTGTATCTTAATCTAAAATAATAGTGAGTAAATAAAATCCAATTTCTCACTTACTCATGTAACATTCCATCCGTCAACGTCCTATCCTTGGGTTTCGGGAGAAGACATGCCGCGTTGGGCTCAAAGGCCGAGTTAAAAGGCCATAAACTCAAAAAAAAAGAGACGCCGCCATCTTGTTTGATATGAACCTCCAGTCCTCCATTCTCCTCAGTACGAGTGAAGACGCCTTGTATACGCTACGTGTTTTCCGTTCTCATTACTTTGTTTTTGTTACTATTGCTGTTAATTTGTTGTTTGTTGAGTTTTGTTATCTTTTGTTATTACTGTCAGTTTCTTGTTGGCATAATGCCAAAGAGAATGAAGAAAACTGTTTTGAACAGTCAAAGTCGTGAGTTTGTGATTCGCTTACGTGAATATTTTGAGCGAGAGAACCAAAATGGCGGGCCGCTATTACCCATGGAGAAAGTATGTGATAGAGTTGCAGATGCTCTTGGCATTGGACATGCGACAGTAATTCGCATCAGCAAAGAAAAGTATGGCGAATCTTCAACCGCAGCATTGATTGAAGACGAGGACAAAAAAGTTGCAACGCCAAATAAAAAAAGTAAAAATGCTGCTCCTGTCACAAACATTGACAACTTTGACGCCGCTGCGATTCGCAACCATGTATATGGTTACTATACACGTGGCGAATTGCCTACATTGAGAAAACTTGCCGCGTCCCTCAAAGACGCAGACTTGTTTAAGGGAAGCTTGCCATCTCTAACGAAGATATTGAAAAATATTGGTTTTTCCTATAAAAAAAGTGACAAAAGAAAAATTATTATGGAAAGAACCGACATTGCTCTAGCTCGAGTGAATTTTCTCCGAAAAGTCAAAAAAATCACAAATTGGGACAAAGTAGTGTTTCTAGACGAGACATGGCTAAACGCCAATCATACCGTATCCAAAGCTTGGACCGATGATACTGCACAATCAACCACCAAAGTACCCGAAGGCAAAGGTCAAAGATTAATCATCACTCATGCTGGGACGTCATCTGGTTTTGTGCCTAATTGCCTTTGGCATTCAAATCAACTAAAACTACTGAATACCACGAGGAAATGAATTTTGAAAAATGTAAGGAGTGGTTTTTAAAATTATTAGATAATTTAAAGGAGCCACATTGCATTATTATGGATAACGCCCCATACCACTCGGTCCAAAAGCAAAAACCACCAACTTCGGCAAACAGAAAATTAGAAATCATTGCATGGCTTCAAGAAAAAGGAATAGAGGCCAATGAAACTATGCTCAAAAATGAATTATTAAGACTCGTTGGTCTGCACAAACCCAGTACTCCAACGTATGTCTTAGATGATATAGCTCACGAAAAGGGTCATACCGTCATAAGACTACCCCCGTACCACTGCCAGTAAAATCCGATCGAGCTAATCTGGGCCCAAGTCAAAGGTTTGTTTGCTTGAGTTTCAGTTATATAGGTACTTTAAGTATTAACTACTATATAATAAAATTAATCTTAGTAAAAATATGTTTTCTTTTAAGGTTACGCTGCCAGACACAACACAACACCACCTTTCACGGCAAATAAAATGTTGCAGTTATTAAAGAGTGCAGTCGACAATGTATCTGCAGAAGACTGGAAGAAGGTGGTAACCAAATGCAGAAAACTAATGGAAGAAGATTGGGAGCGGGACGTCCGATTTGATAATATTTGCGAACAAGAGTTTATAATAAATTTACAAGATTGTTCTAGCGATTCAGAAACTGATTCAGATATGGATTTGGGTATACTCCTTTCCGAGAATAAATGTATTTTATATTCAATTTTTGACGACACGGTTGGCGCAGTGGTTGAGCGATTGACTGCTGCGCAGCATGTCGCGGGTTCGATTCCCGCACGGAACAAATATTTGTACGACCTACAAGTATTTACGTAATAGTGTTTTTCATAATATAAATGTAAAGTGAACTAAATAACATAAGTGATACATTTTGAAGATGGAAAAACTGCCAATGTGTCGGATATGCTTAGCGGAGAATGTCAACATGTATATAATGGTCAACAGGAACTTGCGTGAACTATATGAGAAGTTGACTGATATTCCAGTAAGTCAATATTTTTAATAAGAATAAATTAAGTAAATTGCCTATTAGGTTTTAAAAGCCTCTCATAAATGAAGCTTCATAGCAGCCATACTCAACCTTTTTTTTAAAAGAGCCACAAACACGTTTCAGTCATGGTGTCGAGGGCCGCAAGCAAAAATTGGTCTTAATTAAAACGTAATTCCAAGTTAACGATGTAGTTACTTTATTCATGAAAAAAGAAGTTTTAACAAAGATGTTTATTTGCGCTCGGCTCACATTCCCGTTCTGAAACACCCATTCTCTGATGGGCGCGAAATAATGGTTTACAATAGCCAATAACAAAGGCTCGGCGGGCCGCAGGTTGAGTATAGCTGCTTCATAGTATTTACATGAACTTTCTGTCAGAAGTTTGTCTTGATGGAAAATGGAAATCACTGAAATTGGTGAAGGGAAACAGTGAGGATACCTGGATTTAATATAAATATGTGTATGTGTTGTGTGGTGATCAATGCTCATGCCTTCCCTGTAAGATGCGCACAGACAGCATTCATCATTTCAGCCTGGAATCACCCACTGTTGTGTACAGTACCTTTTTCTACCATTCTTCCCTATTCCGCACAGAAAGCAATACAGACCATGTTGGAGTTTGCTTGTAAAATATGTGGTGTAGTGTGCGTGTGTATATGTGGTTTTTCCAATCTAACTGGATGCAGCTGAATACCATGGAGTGACTGCTTATCTGACCTCCATAACCCAGTTACCCTTGGTAAGACTGGTTTTCTAGACTTTCGGGCTTCTGATTACCCATAATGACGGTCAAAGATCCACAACTGACAGACAGGACCAACTGCTTAACATGCTTTCTGAGGCATGGAGGGGTCGCTGACAACCATGGCAAACAGCTGATACTGATTGATCGACCCGTGTGGCTTTTACTACTTAGCCACAAACCCCTCTCTTGGACAGCATTACTATACCGTCAGCTTACTGTAAGAACTCATTAGCTACAAAAATCATTTTTATTTCTAGCTTTTCATGTATTGAATGATTTTTTGTAGTTAATGAGTTCTTGCAGTAAGCAAACAATTTAGATGTTATGACCTAGCTAGACTAATAGTTGATTATACTAAATGCTTACTACAAGAATACTTATGATTTTATAGGGCATCCAATGGAAAGTAATTAAACGATTTCTCAAAGTTTTGTGTATGTCACTTAATAAGTTCTTGCAGTAAGCCGACGATATACAATAACCTGGTTAAATAAAATAAAAATAAACAAATATAAGCTAGTGGAACTGCGTACTCGGACCATCCTTTTAAGGGAGGCGCCCCTGACGCGTGCACTCCGTCCGCACCTCTACCTCATAGCGAGTGAGACGGATTTATTCTGTTGCTCTCCTAGTGAATTCATAAGGAATGCATTATTTAGAATTACTTATATAGATGTTAGCTTAGATTAAGTTTAGGATAAGCGCATGTACCTACCGCATTGAGTTATCCTGTAATGGTAAATAAATAAATAAATAAATTGGTAAAATATTAACATAAAATTTTAGAAATAATTTATAAAAACATTATAATGTTACTTGCCTGTACTAGGATAAACCTGTATCACAGGCGGCATGAGCTCAAACTTTATGGTAATTGTAGGACAATATAACTCTTAACAATAAGTCTAGAAAATGACAAAAAATTAATTCATAGTTTTATACCTAGTTTACGTAATACTATTTACCTTAAAAATAAAAATAACAAAAGTTATATTACGTAATTTCTTATTTACTTCGCGAAAAATAGTTTCTTGCACTTTCTAACCTGCTTTAACACACATAATACACATAATATAACACACACAACACACACACACACACATGTTTCACATATGTTTTTGCACATAATTATTGTGTATGTTCAATTTTTGCAGCGGGTGACATAATGCTCTCATACATCAACAAAATCGATAAATCAATATCTCTATTGATTGATCAATCAATTGAGTTGATGTATCTGTATTCCGCTATTTTCCTAGCAGCACACTTAGCAAAAATTAAATGGGCTGTGGATATGTGAGAAACCTCTACTACTGATATTTACAATGAGGCCCCAAAACTTTTGAATTGAAATAATATCTATTACTGGGAATAATTAAACCCGCATGGGTTTAATTATAATAGATATTAAATCTGACAAATGCATCGGTTGGTTGCATAACCAACTGATAATAATAATAATACTTTATTTTCAGACCATGGTATCCATTTTGTTAGTAACTATGTTCTTAAAGACTAGCCAACAACAACAACAACAACTGCAACTGATGCATTTGTCAGATTTATTTCAATTTTGACCTCTATAATTGTGACTTTGTAGTTCAATAGCCTGTATAGGTAAGACTAGCCTGTATTTGGGAAACTGGGTAAATGAAAAAACCTCTATAGGTAATAAATTAATAATCTTAGGTCCATTGCGATCCCAGTTATCCAGGTTACACTGTAGATTAAAAGTATTTTCTTCATAAAAACAAAATAGTGTAAAAGGCAAATTTTGTTGCAGTTTGTAACGGACGACAGTAGACCTATTCTTGCTTGTTTCTTTTGCTGCGCTAAGCTAAAGCAATGTTATCGATTACTGAGAAAATGTCTGGAAGCCGAAGAGGTGTTCGCTCAAATGATGAATGAGGATTATAAGGTGAGGTATTCTTCAACCGGCATTTATTCTTATAATTTCTAATGTCAGTATAATGTGCAAGTGATTCCTCTCAAGCTCATAACTATTGTGTCTGGATTTCATACCAACCATACCACTGAGTGTTGAATGCTGATTGTATGCTTTAGTCTTTGTGTAGGTGTTTACAATTATTACATGTTAAATACTGTACATAATACTGCTACAACTTCTGTATGAAACTTGTATGTGGCAAACAACAACAAAAACTTGTGAAGTGATTAGTGAGGTTGGTAGCATGGCCGACTCTTCAGGTTACATTGGACCTACTTACGTATCTTCACTTGTGGGGGCTCTTGACTTGTGACTTTAGTATACCTAATGTAAGCACTGTGCTTTTGGGACCACTGACATATTTTCCTAATACTAAATCATCTTTTTACAGCCTAATCTTTTAATAAACCAAGACCACTTAAAGTTTTCCAGTGGATTTATTCAATCTTCAATAATGCACATAAGTATAGCTGATGGATATCAAACAGAAAGCATGGCTATCAAAGAAAAAATACCAGCTGTTTGTGAGGGACTAGATGATATTCATGAGCCACAGGAGGAACATCAAAGTGAAGGTATGTCTTTAGGAACAAAAATAATATCTATATAATTAAATGAATGAATTATTTCCCTTGGTCACGCCATAACTCGAGAACGGCTGGACCAATTTTTGTTTTCAAATATTCGTTCGTTTAGGGCATTGTTTAGGTGCTGAACCAGGATCCAACCAACTTGCTGAGCGCTTGCGGTTATCAAACAGAATCCATTTTTCATCGCAGGTAACAATGCGGTTCAAAATTCCTTCATTTGTGTGTCTGTTGAGCAGTGCAAGGCACGTCTCGACGCGTACTTCGCGCTGGCGATCATTGAGTTCGTGGGGCACCCATTTGTCAAGCTTTTTTACCTTGCCAATTTGACGCAAATGGACCAATATTGTTTTGACGCTAACGTCGAAAGCTGCTGCTAATTCAGCCGTAGATTGTGTATCATCAGCTTCCACAATCGCCTTTAATTCGTCATTGTCGACCAAAGTCTTCGGAAGACCGCGAGGTTCATTTTTCAGGTCGAAATTTCCAGAACGGAAGCGAGCAAACCAATAACAAGTGGTGCGTTGGTTTGTAGTGTTAGCTCCGTAAACGTCGTTGATGTTGCGTGCCGCTTGTGCCGCGTTGCTGCCACGACGGTACTCATATTCCATAATTACTCGAATTTTTAACGTATCCATGATGACGAAAAAGATTGAAATGCGATGAAAATGTAACACTAATCAATAAACAAATGACTACTTTTGGAAAAAAAAATCCATGTTTTTAAAATAAAATTAATTTGAAATTAGAATTCTTAGCCAAACAAAAATTATTTTGATTTGAAATGGCCAGTACTGCAGAACGGCAATTTCATAGGTAAAGACCTAATATATCTTTATTTCAGACATACGTCCATACAATTTTAACAAATGAAACGTTAGTAAGGTTGTTAGTAGAACACATAAAAATACAAATAACAAGGTAAATAAATACTTTTGACTGTATTTGTTTACTTACAGAGCTTGAACCGGAAAATTTAGACAATAGCAGACTAGCTCAAGATGTAGCTGATATACCGCTACACCGTTCTGAATCAGATTTGGAAGATGATGTATCTTTAATGGAGTTTAAAACTGAAGTGGAAGAAGCACAAGAAGTATTGACGAAGAAACGAAGAGCCAGGGAGACGAAAAGTAAGTAATGTATAATAATAATAATAACCCCACCGCCGTATCTCTACGTTGACGTCGTGGTGGGGCTTGCGCGCTCCTAACTCTGGGTCTGTGCCTGTAGAGTTTACTTTGCCGAAACAGGTCTAGGATGAGGAGCCAGACCAAGACAGATACAGAAACCCGCAGGGCAGCATGTGACGAGCTGTTGGGCAGTAGCGACCCCACGGACCATATCTCCCGGGAGAAGTCTTCCTCACGTTTGCCTTTATTGGCCGGCTTGAGTGGAGAGTCGCAAGAGCAAACGTGCTCGGAGGAAGGAAGTATTCCAGTAAGAGGCTGGAAGGGATCTTGACTGTACTTCCGGGATTGTCAAATCAAATCAAATCATTTATTACTTTGCAAACATGGGTGATAATGGTACATAGATGTTCTTTTTTTTTTTAAATAAGTTTGTCCATAGCCATAGTAGAGGAAAGGAGATTTCCTCACAAGCACCTCAGGACATGTTGCGCCCTTGCCCTTACCCTGGCGACATTGGCCCTATCGGACCTCATCATTGCTGACATATCTTTGAGGCGCGCGTGGAACATAACGCCCCGTCGACCCGGGCCTGGTCCTAACCGGACGGCGAGCTACCCATTACTCGCCATCCGCAAGCCCGTGTCTACGGTGGCCGGAAATCTGCTATCATTTCCCGCCGCCCAGGGCGTCTCCTGCGGCGACTAGGGGCGTGAGGGCACGAGAGTTGCCTCTCACTCACGCGTTTCGCCTCCTCCTCCGCGAGCATTACTGCTTCTCAGAAGGAGGTGACGGCCTCACATGCACTTTCGCTCCGTACCATGGCGTGGACCAGGTTCGGACGCGAGAGATCACCGCCGCCGATCGCCTCCGCGAGGACACGGCGGTGCTCCGCCCAAGCCGGGCAGACCACTCTATGCTTCATCGTGTCCTCCGGGCGATCCACACAATGGTGACACTCGGGCGTTTTCTCCCGCCTTATCCGGAACAGGAATCTCGCGAAACAACCGTGTCCGGTGAGGACCTGTGTCAGGCGGAAGGTGAGGACGCCGTGGCGCCTGTCCAACCACTCCTCAAAGAGGGGACTTATCGCCGCAATTGTGGCGTGCCCAGCGCTGGGTTGCGACAATCGCATTCTCCATGTCGCCATGAGATCCCGCAGGAGCTCTGTCCGCTGTACCGTGATTTCTCGCGGCAGCGGAGTTACACCCCGGCGTTTCGGGTTTGAGTTACCTCCTCGCGCCACTCCCACACGTGTGCGAGGACTTTTGCCTCCAGATCCCATGGTGGCAATCTGGCAAGGAGGCTCGCCGCCTCACCGGAGACCGTACGGTATCCCAGGACTAGCCGCATGGCCATGACCTTTTGGGACGCGTTCAACCGGTGGGTTGGTCGCTGCTTCAAGGAACGCGCCCACATCGGTGCCCCGGGCCATGGACCGCACGACCCCCGCATAATGCCTCCGGCAGGAGGCGTTTATAACATACCATAGATTGGGCAGGAGCCGCTTCAAGGCACCCCCGGCACGCTCCAGTCTGGGAACCAAACGTCGGAAATGCCCCACGAAGTTCCACCGGCTGTCGAGGACTGGTCCCAGTTACTTCATCGTCGACTCTACTCCGATGTGAACCCAGGAGGGGTTATGACCGTTTGCTCAAGACGGGTTGGTGATTTCAGACTTATATCAACTATGTGTAAGTCCAGGTTTCCTCATGATGTTATACCTTCATTGATGTCAGTAGATAATGTCTAAGATAAACTCTGAAAGCACATATGTATTGAAAAACTACTTTCCCGCATTTTATTCCTCTCACAACCTCGTGCATGAGAGGTGAGGTCTTAAATGAGTGGCCCTGGGCCATCACGACGTTGAGACAAGTATCAGTAAGCAAACAAACCTATGGTTCATGTGACGGAAACCTAAAGGGCATACCCGCTTACATGTGCAATGTTTAAAACTATGCATAGAACTAACCCAAAGTCACAACTGATAAACCAGGCCCATCATAGTTAAATCAATAATCGTATACTGTTAATTTATGATAACAGTAACAAAGCCATTGCCAGCAAGACGACCCATCCCCATAAGCAGCACTCATTCACGAGCATAACGCTAAGATCAGCCATTACCATCTCGCTGTGTTTGTGCCCCGACGCTGCCGCAAGCAGTGACAACTAGGGAGCATGACAGCAGCAGTTGCTCAGACAGGAATAATTAATACAATCACGTACGCGGGACACATGCGGGTCTATTCCGCGTGCGGGAGCGAATCCGCATGACCCAAACGTACTAGGACTGTCGATTGAGTAACCCGAACTACAGCCCCCCCGATATCCGCCTAGGCCTACAAGTGGTGGCACCAGTGGAAATGGCAGCGACTTACGACTTGTACGTCGTAGGTTCGAACCCAGACAGGCGCTTTACTTTGTGTAAGTTATTTCGTGACCAGTTCACCAAACGAGGTTTTTTTTTAGTTTTGGAACAAACCATAATATGTCGATGTTAATACAATTTTGTACTTCATGTCTCTGGTGATTAATAGGTGTATTAGATATTCAATATCATCACAAACTCCACCTTTTCGTTCCTAGTGTGAATAACCGCTTGCGTGTCTCGACGACTGTGGGTTCTGCGCTGATTTTATAAAAAACAACGTTAAAAAAAATGCCTATTATTGAAGGAAAAGTTGCGTGATCGTGGTAAATAAAATACTTTATATCTGAACAGCTTGTAGTTTTATTCCAAAAAACTAATTTGAGCAAGACGGCCATGACACAAGAAGAAAAACACCAGAGACACCACACAACATTCTTAAGCACTCGGGTTGCGTTCCAAATACCAACAACCTCTCTTGGAGCGCAACCCCATTTTACAACAAAACATTATACAATACAAATTAGCGCAACCCCATACTAGTTACACAATATAAATGCTTCTCAGCAGTGGTACCTTTAATAAGATTATCAGCAATCATTTCTTCACCTTTAACATAACAAAACTTTATCATTAACTTATTTACATGGTCCTTTAGAAAATGATAGCGAATGTCTATATGCTTGGACCTAGGTAGATAACCATCATTAATGGATAGGTTTATTGCACTCTGGTTATCACTGAAGATGATGAGTGGATTGCTCTGTTGTTGACCGAGCTCGCTATGCAACTGTTGCAGCCACAACGCCTTTTGCGCCGCTGAGGACATGGACATGTATTCTGCCTCAGCTGTTGATAGTGCGACAGTCTGTTGTGTGACCGCCAGGAAATGGCACCACCCTGCAACATAAAAACATAACCTGTGCACGACTTACGATCGCGCACGTCACTAGCCCAGTCAGCATCACAGTATCCTGTGATCTTCTCATTACCATCTTTGGTATAGACTAGCTTGAAATCCTTCGTACCCTGTAGGTATCTGAATATTCTCTTCACTGCAGTCCAGTGTATAGTACTAGGATTTTTATTATATCTACTCAATGTGTTTACTGCAAAAGATATATCAGGACGGGAACCTTGAGCCACATAGAGCAGAGCCATTAGCTTGCTGATAAGGACAGTCAGTCAGTTTTTCTTCTTCCTCTTCTTTATTAAATTTCATACCCACTTCAAATGGAGTTTTTACAGGCTTACAGTCTGACATTCTGAATCTAGATAATATTTCTTTTATATATTTTTCTTGGTCTATTACTTTGTCTCCATCTCTAGTAATGTGAAGACCCACACACTGACTTGCCGGGCCAATGTCCTTCATTTCAAAGTTTTGTTTTAATTGTTCCTTTAATACATTTTTGGTAGACTCTTGAGCCAACTTATGTAACACATTGTTCAGCTTCATATTCCACAGCCTGCTGGCCTGCTTTAGGCTATATATAGATTTATGCAGCATGCACACCTGAGATCCTTGTATATACTGTTCTGGTTGCTGCATATAGATCTCTTTGTCGATCTCTCCCTGATAACTGGCGAGTATGTTTCCTCATAGTCCATGCCCTTCCTTTGTGCATAACCTTTAATTACAAGTCTGGCCTTGTAACGAACAATATTTCCACTTTGGTCAGTCTGTTTTGAACACCCACTTATATGGCAAGGCCTTTTTTCCCAGTGGAAGGTCTGTCAAGCTCCAAGTTTCATTTTCATCAAGGAATTGTATTCCTGATCCATGGCTCGCTTCCATTCTGCGGTTTGTGGTGACGACAGAGCCTCCTCAGCCGTCTGTGGATCCATTAAGTCAGTAAACATACATAGAAATCCCTTTTTGTTATTTTCCAAATCCTTTTGTTTATTCCGTAACCGACGCGGCCTTAACGTAATATTACTACTAAAGTCTTCTTTCATTGAAACAGGAGGGTGATAACTATAATCTAGTTCTCCACTGTCAGTGTCATATTCACTTGAGTCTCCACTATTACCTTCTTGACAGGACACTGGTGTTGACTCCTGAGTGTGTAATTCTTGGTTCTGACTGACACACATGCTCTCCGACTTCTTGCTTACTGTTATAGCAGAGCTGGAACGGGCTGTCTGCCCCTCCTGTACCGGAACACCAATTTCACATGGCATGAGTTCACTGGGCCTTGTTGCTCTAGAATCTACATTTTTAAATGGCAATCCGGCTTGCTTACCTTCTAAGCAATGGGTGCAAGTAGTGACATTACTTTTATCCTGAGTCAGAGTCACATCCTCCAATCCCAACATCAGAGCACACTCCGGTAGCTTCTTGATATCTGAAAAATTTAAATGTGCCATTCGCAGATGCACATTTTTCAGCACTAGAAGTTAAGTGTGCGATTTCCTTACTTGTGTCCATGATATACAGGTTCTTGTTCACAGTTGCAGTACATACTAGCTCTCCATTGGTGTTTTGTACATTACATCCCTTGTTATTAAATATGACTTTATATCCAGTTTTCACAATTGTACTCACTGAAAGGAGATTTGCAGCTAAACCAGGATTAAACTCATATAGCTCAGAAGAATAATTTGTATTTTATTCTTCTGAGCTATATGAATATCCACACATCCAACTCCTTTTGCAGCTAATGGTTCTCTATTGGCCACAGTGATATTCTTTACTGGTGGTTCAGTGACATACATCCAATCATCTCTGCCCGTCATATGCATGGATGCACCGGAGTCTATAAACCAGTCCTCACTCATATTAGGTCTTTACCTATGAAATTGCCGTTCTGCAGTACTGGCCATTTCAAATCAAAATAATTTTTGTTTGGCTAAGAATTCTAATTTCAAATTAATTTTATTTTAAAAACATGGATTTTTTTTTCCAAAAGTAGTCATTTGTTTATTGATTAGTGTAACATTTTCATCGCATTTCAATCTTTTTCGTCATCATGGATACGTTAAAAATTCGAGTAATTATGGAATATGAGTACCGTCGTGGCAGCAACGCGGCACAAGCGGCACGCAACATCAACGACGTTTACGGAGCTAACACTACAAACCAACGCACCACTTGTTATTGGTTTGCTCGCTTCCGTTCTGGAAATTTTGACCTGAAAAATTAACCTCGCGGTCGTCCGAAGACTGATCGACAATGACGAATTAAAGGCGATTGTGGAAGCTGATGATACACAATCTACGGCTGAATTAGCAGCAGCTTTCGACGTTAGCGTCAAAACAATATTGGTCCATTTGCGTCAAATTGGCAAGGTAAAAAAGCTTGACAAATGGGTGCCCCACGAACTCAATGATCGCTAGCGCGAAGTACGCTTCGAGACGTGCCTTGCACTGCTCAACAGACACACAAATGAAGGAATTTTGAACCGCATTGTTACCTGTGATGAAAAATGGATTCTGTTTGATAACCGCAAGCGCTCAGCAAGTTGGTTGGATCCTGGTTCAGCACCTAAACAATTCCCTAAACGAAAACTTACCCCTAGAAAAGTGATGGTCACTGTTTGGTGGTCTAGCGCCGGTGTGATTCATCACAGCTTCTTACCAAACGGGGTGAGCATTACTTCAGATGTGTACTGTGAAGAACTGAACACAATGATGGAGAAGCTGGCACATCTCCAACCAGCATTGGTAAATCGCTCGTCTCCGCTGCTCCTGCACGACAACGCGCGACCTCATACTGCACAGCAGACGGTCTCCAAGTTGCAAGAACTGGGGTTGGAAGCTCTCCGTCATCCGCCCTACTCACCAGACCTTGCGCCTACAGACTACTACTTTTTCCAGAATTTGGATAACTTCTTGGAGGGAAAAAAAATCAATACCCGAGAGGCAGTACAAAATGCCTTTGAAGAATTTGTTGCCTCCCGTCCAGCTGATTTCTTTAAGAAGGGCATCAATAAACTGCCACTGCGTTGGCAAAGATGCATTGATTGCATGGGTGATTACTTCGATTAATACAAATAAAAAATGCATGAAAAAAATTCGTTTAAATTTTTTCATACAAAACGGCAATTTCATAGGTAAAGACCTATTATTTCCTCCAACAGTAGCTGAAAAAGCCGCAATAAAACTGGAGCTTTCTCCTTTACTAGCTGTTTTCTTTGGTTGCCTGCAGTTCTTGGCAAAATGCCCACTCTTGTTGCAATTGTAACATCTCGGTCCCTTTGGTTTTACTGGCTGGTTATTACTTTTTGTTTTCTTTGAGTTTGTATAAAAGGCAGCTGACTTTGACGTGTTGATCTCTTGTATAAGTTTTGATTTAACTGAGTCAGCACTGATTTTAATACCAGAACTCTCTAATCCCATTATCATGGGTTTGTATTCATCGGGTAAACCCGCCAACATTAAAGTACCAAGCCACTCATCATAGACTTCGAATCTAATGTTTCGCAGTTTATAAGCAGTGTTCATGATTTTACTCACGTACTCCTGGATGCTGTTGCTTGATTCTAATGAGGTGTTTATTAAGTCTGAGTAGACCTACTGTTCTCGTAAGCCCGTTATCATCAAAAGCTTTCTGTAAACAGTCCCATACCTGTTTAGTGGTTGTGCATTCTTGAACATGAACGTATTTTTGTGGATCCAGGAGCAAAATCAGCTTCGCTTTCGCTTTAATGTCCTTGCTAGCAACAACGGGCACGTTGTCACATGGTTCCACACAGCACCACAAATTTTCGTGTTTCTAAATATGTCTTTACACTAAATTTCCAGGTAGCAAAGTTTTCTCTTCCCACCAGTTTTTCAATATTACGAGTAAATACATTTGAAGAGCTCGTTTTTCGTGATTTCGACAGATTGTAGTTGAGTATTATAAATTGCAATTGCTTCGAGAAGCACGCGGCACGCGGTGCAAGTTCAAGTCGCAACCTCGCAACAAGAGTTTCACTGAAGTTGTATTTCCACTGTTTAATATTTCCAACGGTACCAACAAACCACGCTCTGCTACCATGAAGGAAAAGTTGCGTGATCGTGGTAAATAAAATACTTTATATCTGAACAGCTTGTAGTTTAATCCAAAAAACTAACTTGAGCAAGACGGCCATGACACAAGAAGAAAAACACACCAGAGACACCACACAACATTCTTAAGCACTCGGGTTGCGTTCCAAATGCCAACAATTATGATCAGGTACAACCCCGGTTAAGAGTTATTGTCTTTCGAAGGGGCAAGCCGTTTATGAGGTTACCTTTATCGTCTGTAACTCCTTGAATGGGTTTTTGCCTTGCTGCTCAGTAAAAGGGTTATCCCTTCAATATAGATAACACATTGAATGGGTTCTATACTTGAAACCCAGTGAAAGGGTTACCGCTTCATTAAGATAACCTATATAATATTAGGGTTTTGTACGGGTAACCATGTTAGCAATTTGCAACGTGTGCCCATCATCGCTGTTATGGTTTTAAAGAGAGTTAAAGTTACCCACATCGTATGGGTTTAGTTTAACTGCTTAGAAAAACCCTATCAAAATACCTTTCAATGGATAACCAAAATGGTCCCTGATTATGATTGATTAATGAATTAACAAATAAAAAAAAAAAAAAAACTTTCTGACGTTCAAGTAATGCAAAGTGCTATTATTTTGACTCGTGCATGTCAATCTTTTTCAACTTTGTACTTATTAGATTTATAATCACAGGGGCGACCGATGCGAAGAAACCAAAACTAGACTCACGAAGAACAAAACCAGAAGATGCGACATCAGCCGAGCGAACGAAAAAAGAATCTGAGTCGAAAGTTATCCGGACAACTCCAAAACCTCCGTCCATACCTGGCACTTATTTCAAAGAGCCTTATAAATGTGATCAACGCAGTTTTAAAGTCAAAAAAATGATACAACGTACTCGTACACCAGTTAGTGAAAAACCTTATAAGTGTGACGTATGTCAGCGTAGTTTTAGTGAAAAGGGTTATTTCACAAAACATAAGCGTATACACACTGATGGAGAACCTTATAAGTGTGATGTATGTCAGCTTAGGTTTAGTGTAAAGGGTAATTTAACAAATCACAAGCGTATACACACTGGTGAAATACCCTATAAATGTGAAGTATGTCAGCGTAGTTTTAGTGTAAAGCGTAGTTTAACAAACCATATTCGTATAATACACACTGGTGAAAACCCTTATAAGTGTGGTGTATGTCAACGTAGTTTTACTCAAAGAGTTCTTTAATTGTACATACTCGTACACACACTGGTGAAAAACCTTATAAGTGTGATGTATGTCAGCGTAGTTTTGCTCTTAAGAGATCTTTAATTGTGCATATTCGTACACACACTGGTGAAAAACCTTATAAGTGTGATGTATGTCAGCGTAGTTTTATTGAAAAGGGTAGTTTAAAAAATCATATTCGTATACACACTGGTGAAAAACCTTATAAGTGTGGTGTTTGTCAACGTAGTTTTACTCTTAAGAGTCGTTTAACTGTACATAATCGTACACACACTGGTGAAAAACCTTATACGTGTGATGTATGTCAGCGTAGTTTTATTCTTAAGAGATCTTTAATTGTACATATTCGTACACACACTGGTGAAAAACCTTATAAGTGTGATGTATGTCAGCGTAGTTTTATTGAAAAGAGTAGTTTAAAAAATCATATTCGTATACACACTGGTGAAAAACCTTATAAGTGTGGTGTATGTCAACGTAGTTTTACTCTTAAGAGTCGTTTAACTGTACATAATCGTACACACACTAGTGAAAAACCTTATATGTGTGATGTATGTCAGCGTAGGTTTAAATTAAAGGGTAATTTAACAAGACATATTCTTTTACACACTGGAGTGTAACCTCAAAAGTGTGATTTATGTCAACGTAGTTTTAGTGTACTTACAAATTACAATCTAATTTATCACAACATTCGAAAATACACTGTTGGAAAATCTTTTATATGTGACCTTAGAGCATTTAACCTATGGAGATGGTATAGCTGAGCGAACCCCTCTGCCAAAGTCGATTGGCCATATACAGTGTAGTGAGGTTTCGTTAGGATTCCTAAAGTGCATAATTCTTGCGTAACGAAATACCAAATGTCCAAGCCATATTTATGTACCCACAATTTTTTCAAATATTCGTTGAAGTCTAAGGAAGGTTTTTATGAAGATAAAAATTGGAAAAGTTGTCGGGAAAACAGGAAAATTCGGGAAAACTGAAAGTGCATTTTCTATTTGAATTTTGTATGAATTATTGAAACTGGGACAGGACAACATCTGTCGGGTCAGCTACTTATCCTACTAATCTTATAAATGTGAAAGTTTGTATGTTGTTTGTTGGTGTGTGTTGTTTGTTTGTTTGTAAGTTGTTTGTGTGTTGTGTTTGTTTGTTAGTATGTTTGTTACTCAATCACGCAAAAACAGCTGAACGGATTTGTATAAAATTTGGTATACAGATAGTTTATAACCTGGATGACATTGGATGCTTTTGATCCCGGTAGAAGGTTCCCGTGGGATAATTTCCGACATACACGCGGGCGAATTTGACATTGGAATCAAATTAAATTATTATTATTTATAAAGTTAATACATTTTTATCATATTCTTATCATTATTAATAGAAAATTTTACTGTGTAGAAAAAAAAAACGATATACTTTGATTCAACCATATTTAAAAAAAAAACAAACTGATCCATATTTTTGTAAAAAAATATGTTAGTAACCAATGATTAACCATACATTACATATCATACATACCTATAATTTTATAATTAAATGAAACAACTGAGGTGCATAAAATCTAAATGCAAAAATGCATATTGTAAAAAATACAGAATTAAATTTAATAAACGTTTAAAAAGCATTTACGTCTTTAATTCAGTAAAACAAGCATCAAGTATCATTACTACTACATCTGTTACTCAACCTGTACCTACCTGTACTTATCGACATGCACACAATAAATTAATAAATAAACATTTATTGCAGAATCACTTCCATATTTGTTAGTAACAATGTAAACTTATAAACTAGTGTTAGTAACATTTATTCTGGGGCCACCGATCCTGGGGTGTCTACTTGACTGCGTGGAGTTGTATCCACTGCCCCAAGATCGGAGAGTCCCACCTCTCAGCCAACGTTCTAAGAATGGTGTTGGGGCTGCCGCGCACACGGCGTAGTAGAGTAGCGCATCTCTTACGCATGATGGCCGAAAAACTATCCACATCCGCGTCGCAAACATGCCGGACGCGCTACAAAAACGCGGCAGCCCCAGCAACACCCAGAACGCGTTGTTATATTGTATGCGCAGGCCACTGTATGCCCTGTGTGTAAAGTTCACCCACAGGCTGCACGTGTAAAAGGATTGGCAGTAGGCTTTGAAAAGCGTCACCTTAACCTGAGCCGTACAACGTGCAAACCTGTGGGCCAACATCCCACCTCTAACAGCCAGTGACCTGCGCTCCCGCTCTATATCAACATTATCCTTCAAATCGTCTGAGACCCAAAGACCAAGATATTTAAAATTTTCCCTTTTTAGAGATCTGCCGCACAGCATAACTGGTGGAGTTGCCTTTGCTGCCTGCTTTAAATACCATGTATTCACTCTTTGCTGCATTATATACGAGCCCATGGGTCCCAGCGTACGATTCACACACATTAATCAGTTTCCTCAATGCCCTAATCGATGGACTCAGCAGAACCATATCATCTGCATAACTTATATTATTAATACATACACCATCAATATGACAGCCGATTCCGGTTCTGCTAAGCTCATCGATCAGATTATTCATGTACAGATTAAATACGCGGGTGAGGACCACCCCCCCTGCCTCACCTCGCACTCAAGCCTGTACTCAGCTGAAAAGGAGTTTGCCCACCTGACACGGTTATGTTGATTAGTGTACCAAAATTTAAACAAATTTAATACTTCCCGGGGCACATCCGTTTCATGTTGCAGTTTACCCCATAGCACATTATATGATACAAGGTCAAATGCTTTTGACAAATCTAAGTAACACGCAAATACTGGTGTCTTTCTTGCTACATAGTACTGCACAGTCTGCTTAAGGCCAAGAATATCAGCTTCTGTAAATAAATAAAATAAATAAATAATAAGTTTATTGTACAAAGAGATACACATTAGCAGATACACTAAACATGGTAGTACAAGTGGTAGTCAAAAAACCAGGTTGAACAGTTGGCTCCTGAACTAAGTAAAAAGATACTTGTATCTCAGGAGTCAAAGTTCCTCTTAAACATTGAAAAATTACAACTAAATGCAATCTGGCTCAGTAATTACTATGAATTTAAATTTGTGAACATTAACATTATTTTATGCAAATATTAAATAGAAATAAAAATTACAAATTGAAAGAATACACGGCCTACACGTATTATAAAAATATCCCAACGACACAAAACACACTCCAACGATCACCCTACAAATACCTTTCTCAGGTAATCATAAGGCGACCGCTAGAATATCCTCGGTATCGCCGTAAGACAAACTCTGCAACCAAGTAGTTAGTTTTGCTTTCAGCGCAAACTTGGTCAAAGAATAAATATCAATTAACCTATGTACTCTATTATAAAGACGAGCGCTTAGGACTGAGTAATGGCGGCTAGCAAAAGCGGAACGACATAGGACGGAGTCACAGACCGGACGACCTCGACGTCTTAGAACGATGCTGGAATCTAGAGGTAGGACGGAGTGACGGCGTAAGACTACACGTAAAATGAAGAGTTGTCGCACAGAGAGGACTTGGGACTCAGAGTACAGCAGGGCGGTTGGATAATCTCTACGCTTAAAATGCATTACTTTTAGAATCACCCTTTGAGCACGTTCTATTTGAATTAGAAGATTTTTATAAGTGCCTCCCCATACTGTAATACAGTAAGTGATTATTGATGCACATAGACTCTGGTAAACCAAAGACAAAGTTACAGGGTCAGCAGAATGTCTTAACTCCTTAAATATGTAGATGAGCTTTCTTGTGCGTGAACATAATGCCTCGATGTGGGTGCGCCAGGTTAGTTTTTCATCAATGTACACCCGCAGGTATTTGATACTCGAAACTAAAGAGAGTGTAAGACAACTGCAGCTGACATCATGCTCTGCACAGGAATGGGCTTTTACTAAACTCGACTCGGTAGGTAATGGAATAGAATTCGGCAGGGAAAAACGTAAGAGTTTGGTCTTCTCAATATTAAGAGACAAGAGATTTGCCGAAAGCCACTCCATCACGAGGCGGAGAGAGTGTTCCGTTCTTTGTTTGGCCTTCTCCCAGTTAACATCGCATACAATGAGCGCAGTGTCGTCAGCATAGGTGAATACATCACAGTTGGGGATAGACATTTTGCACAAATCATTAATATATATCAGGAACAAGGTAGGTCCTAGTATACTGCCTTGTGGTACCCCAAAACAGATGCATTCATCTTCGCTGACAAGGGAATTGATTTTTACACGCTGAGTTCTTCCAGATAAGTAATCTGTGAACATTTTCAACGCAAGGCCACGTATTCCGATTTTTTCCATCTTCAATAGCAGTGTGGGGACAGAAACTGAGTCAAATGCTTTACATAAATCTAGAAAAACACCATAACATTTTTGCTTTTTATCCAAATTAGAAACAACACTGTTTACAAGATCTTGGACAGCGTCTTCAGTGGAGATTCCCTGTCTAAATCCATACTGATTATTGGCTATTATTTTAAATTTGGAGAGATATGAAGTTAATGATTTATTTAATATTTTTTCAAGGATTTTAGACAAGGAACTCAATACAGAAATCGGCCTATAATTAGACACATTGCTTCTATCCCCACTCTTATAAATTGGATGGACAACGGCTTTCTTAAATACTCTAGGAAAAACACCAGTATCAATTGCACGATTACATATGTGTGTTATGGGTGAAGTGAGTATAGAGCTAGATTCCTTAAGTATTTTTACTGGGATGTTATCGTGGCCGGTTGCACAATCCGCTCGTAAACTGCAAATTATGCTATACACCTGTGATGCGTCTACTGGCATGATAACAAGGGAATTTGGAGGAGTCGGCTGAGTTGTATTATTTAAGGGGGGATTAGTGGGAGGCTTAATATTTGACGCTAGGTTTTCACCCACGCTCACAAAGAAGTTATTTATTTGATTGATAGACGACTTTACGTCAGTAGAGCCCAGGATAAGATCATCGGGTGACTGGGGCTGAAAACTGGAGTTAGTGATGGCTTTGACAGCTTTCCAAGTAGCCCTAATGTTATTTTTAGCCTTTATCAATTCGTTCCCATCGTGTGTGTGCTTCAGTTTTTTCAAAAGATTATTCAAAAAGTTTCGGTAACGCGTATAGGTAGTTTTTAATACACTTCTGGACACATCTATTGGCCCACCTTAGAGTTTAGGTTTCGATGGCCCCTACCGAAATATGATTGCTAGATTGAACAAAAACTGTTGATGCAGTTTTAAACCTGATACATTTTACCATCTTTTTCGATCGTATTGTTTTAAATTTGAATTCAGAATACCATACGACATGGAGCTACGCCTAACAAGTCGGATATGCGCCTTGTTAAAGGCAATTGATTTTTTAATAAAAAACATGTTTTATCAAATAAAGGTTTAATTTAATAACGCGTGTTGCCTCCATGGGCATCTACCACAGCTCTCATACAATTAGGCATAGAGTTTATCAACCGCTCTATGAAATTTTGAGGGATCATCTCCCATTCCTCTTCTATGGCAGTTTTCAACTCCTGCATCGTCTGGGCAACTGCCTGACGAGCCCTAACACGTCTTTTTAGCTCGTCCCACATGTGCTCAATGGGGTTCATGTTTGGGCTTCTGGCTGGCCAGTCCATAACTGTGATGTTCACATCCCGAAGATATTCCCTGACGATGCCGGCCGCATGGGCTCTTGCATTATCATGCATAAAAAGGAAATTTGGGCCCACATAGTCCGCGTATGGTATCACGTGAGGTTCTAAGCACTCACGAATGTACCTTTCAGCATTTAATGTTGGCAGCCGTGATCCTGTAACAACCTCAAGTTGAGTTTTGCCGCTCGCGGATATACCGCCCCAGACAGTCCATGAGCCACCGCCATAAGCAACCCTCTCTTCAAAGCAGCATTGTGCGAAACGCTCTCCCTTACGTCGGTAGACCTTCTTCCTTCCATCATTGCCATGTAACACAATTTTAGACTCATCAGAAAAGAGTACACGGCTCCAATCTTGCTGTGTCCAATTTAAATGACTGCGTGCGAAATGAAGGCGCGCTGTTCGGTGGGCTCGCGTTAGTTTGGGGCCATTAGCTGGCTTGTGTGGTACCATATCGCGTTCTTTTAACCTTCTCCGAACAGTTCGAGCGCTCACAGATACTCCGTGGAAGTCGCGAAGTTGGTTTTGTATCTCAATGGAGGTAAGGTGACGATTTCTCAAGCTGGTCGTCACGATGAATCGATCCTGCCTTTCAGTTGTGACCCGAGATCGTGGCCTTCCTTGGCGACGAACAAAGCCGCCAGTCTCTAGGTACCTCCGATAAACATTTCGGACCGCAGATCGACTTAAACTAAGTTGAGCACTCACGTTTCTTTGGCTGTGTCCGGCCTGAATAAGTGCCACAGCTTGGGCGGCGACTTCAGGTGAAGTATCCATAGATTATTGATAGAACCTCACCTTAATGTTAAGAATAAGTAATGTTTGTTGCAAAACCAAAGATATCAATCACTTTTTCAAGAATTAAATCCAAGTAAACCAATAAAACCAAGTTTTCTTAGTATTCGATTGTTTGATATCAACAAACAAGCTCCAAATTGTCTTTTGTTTCTTTAAATTCTGTGTTCGAAATTCAAAAAAAGACTATTGAATGAAATTGTGAATGTGCCAGGTTCAAAACTGCATAAAAACTTTTTGCTCGACCTAATATAAAATTTTAGCTAGGACCAAACGAAACTGAAAATACAAGGTGGGCCAAAAGATGTGTCCAGAAGTGTATATCATTACCGGGTGACGAGGTCGATTTTTGGTGAAGGTTATCGCGGTTTTGGATACAACGAACAAGACCCGCTGTCATCCATGGTTTGAGAACTCGGGTTTTGTTGGATACTTTTACAGTTTGTGAATGTTTAGAGGAAATTAGTGAAATTATATCAACAAGCAAATCGGCCGCCCGGTTCGGATCACATTCATTTAATACATGGCTGAAGTCAGTGCTGTCTAGTTCGCTTTTGATGGCTAAATAGTTCAAACGGTAAGTGAAGGTATTTGGAGTTTTTACAGTATTTTTGTTATTTTTAAGACACAAGATGATAGGAAGATGATCAGTTATATAGGTATCAAGTATAATTACACTAGCGGTATTTTTAGTTTTTAGTAAAATATGGTCTAGGCAGTTACCTGATCTAGTAGGGTGTACATGAGCCGGAAGTAATCCAAGCGAGGCACTGAGGGTGAGGTAGGGATGTGAGTGACGGTCATGATTATTCGGTTTGATATCGATGTTCATGTCCCCGACTAATATTAAGTTTTTGAACCGTTTTAAAGATCGAACTAAAGTGTCTAAACTATTGTAGAAATTTTCGAGATCTGAGAAAGATGGGGAGCGATAAACACAAATTATAGCCGTATTGCCCATATAACATACCAAACAATTGGCATCTTGAAAGGGAGGTTCGACGATAGAGCATTGTATGGTGCTCTTTGTGTAAATCACAATACCGTCATTTTGGGTAGGATTATTTTGACTGGCATGACACGAATAACCTTGGAGAGTCGGAAGTAGCCCGGTAACTTTTAACCAACACTCCGTGAAAACAATGACATCATAGTCTATTTTAGTCGTAGTTAGCATCGTAATGAATTGATTGAAGTTTTTATTAATGCTTCTGATATTTATGTGGATTAATTTGAGATATAAGTGAGGGCATCTAACAAAACCCGAAGAACGTTCTGGTGAGCATATGTGAGAATTAGCTATAGTAATGTTATCAATGTCAGTATTTATGTTATTTATATTAGCCATTGGTAGAAGTAAACTTGCAAGTGAAAGACGGGATAGGCAACAAGCAATGCAACGGTTGAGAAGTGGTAGGTGTGTCGAGCAACATTTGCATACGTAAAATTGTGAAAATTATGTAGTCTATGTTAGGAGCGAGATTATGTGTTGTAGCAATATTCATAAAGCAAACATGTAAAATATTAAAAATGTACAAAAAACTTAAGAATAAAATAAACTTGAATAAAAATAAAAAGGCTATACACCAGAAATAGAGTAGCACATGCATATTAAGTACTATAACATAGGATAAAACTAATAGTGAAAATAGTCAATCGTTCACTCTAATCAATAATGGATAGTAACTTACGCAACTTGCAGGAGTTGGATAATGCTGAGATTGCTAATTCTGCTATTCTCGATATTGCGCACTTAAATACTTACCTATTACATAATAATTATAACTTAACCGTCCTGACTCAAAATATAAGGAGTATATACAGTAATATTGATGACCTTCAATTAACTTTGTCACAAATTGGAGTTGAAGTGGATGTATTACTTTTAACAGAGTGTAGATTGGACGCTAATAAACAAATACCAGTGTTAGATAACTACACCTCGTTTAATACATCTAGACATTTAAATCAAAACGATGGCGTAGTTGCCTATGTAAAAAACAGCCACTCACCGCAGGCAATAGAAATTAATTTGACACATGCCTCAGCTTTGCAAATCACAATCTCTAATTTCATTATTATTGGTATTTATCGATCTCCATCGAAAGTATCCGCAGATCATTTTATTGCCTCGCTTGATCAATACCTTCAAACTATCGACTCGCATGGGGACATTATTATTACAGGCGACATAAATATAAACTTAGTAAGGAAACCAGAAGAAACATCACAAATACGGACTAATAGATTGGATTATTTGAATATGGTGGCTTCGCACGGTTTCCTCCCAGGACATTGTTTGCCCACCAGGGGTGACAGCTGCCTCGATCACATGATTCTTAAATTAGATAAATCTAAAAGCTCGGCTTTCGTGGCAGTCTTAAACACATCTATTACGGATCATGCAATGGTACTACTTAACATTTCCCACTTGTACCACAACAAGTCTTATGTCAAAACTAAGACTGTGACTAATTTGGAGAAGGCCTACGAACTACTTGTAAATATGGAAACTTCTTTTCTTTATACATACAGTGACCCAAACACTTTAGTAGATGCGATGATAGATTTGATTAAGTCATCCCTCCTCCAAAATACTAAGCAAGTCTCACTTTCTAGTTCTAAACGTACTCTAAAGCCCTGGATAACAAAGGGGGCTCTAAGATGTATCAGGCTTAGAAACAAATTGCAGTTACAGTCGAGGAGAGACCCTTATAATGTTATTTTGATCATAACGTATAAACGTTATCGCACATTTTGCTCCAATCTTATTAAGAAACTCAAAAGACAGTATCATAAGAACCAAATTCTAACTTCTGTGAAAAACCCCAAGCTACTTTGGCGTAAAATAAACGACATAACCCATTACAAAAAACCCAAGACGTCCAGTGTACACCTACTTCAAATCACACCGCATCCTCTCGACTCTTTAAACCGCGTAAATTATTTCTTTGTAACTATTGGGAAATCATTGGCGGAAGTAATCATGACTTTAACTGGGCAAGGATCCAGACCTGCGGTTAGCACTTCAAATACACCAT
Organism: Cosmia pyralina; assembly: GCA_946251885.1. Classification (NCBI taxonomy): domain Eukaryota; kingdom Metazoa; phylum Arthropoda; class Insecta; order Lepidoptera; family Noctuidae; genus Cosmia; species Cosmia pyralina. Next base: position 11,113,739 of record OX276369.1, on the reverse strand, counting down.
CACAAGCCAACTCATTTGTGCTGCTGGATACAGACCCGGCAGAAGTGGATGCTACACTCATGGCACTTGACTCGGCAAGTGCTTCAGGGTGGGATGGCATATCAGTGAGTTTCCTTAAGTTATCTCGAGACTTTGTAGTTCCTCTTATTTGCAAATTGACCAATCTGTGTTTTGAAACGGGTGTATTTTGTAATGCGTTGAAACGATCTATCATCACGCCTGTGCACAAGGATGGGGACAAAAGCGATGTTAACAATTACCGACCGATTTCAGTCTTACCGTCACTGTCAAAAATAATAGAAAAAATAATAAATAAAAGGTTTACAAATTACTTGAATACATATAACATTATTTCCGACTCACAATATGGTTTCAGACAGGGGCGGTCAACTCAGGATGCGGTTATAGCGTTAACTTCTGAAATTGTAGATAAGGTAGACAAGGGATATAAATGCGTTACGGTGTTTCTAGACCTGAAGAAAGCGTTTGACACCGTATCTGTTCCCATCCTTGTGCAGAGACTTGAGGCTATAGGGATCAGAGGCAAGGCTCTTTCTCTTTTTGACAGTTATCTCCGGGATAGGAAACAACAGGTTAAGCTGGGTAACTCGTGCAGTAGTGAGGAAAATGTTGTTTTCGGTGTTCCGCAGGGTTCCGTGCTCGGCCCGCCACTGTTTCTGGTGTATATTAACGAGCTCTGTAACCTACGAGGCAGTGGTGGGAAAATCTTCTCATATGCGGACGATACGGCTATTGTCTACTTTGGCGACACTTGGGAAGGGGTACGTAGTAAGGCTGAACAAGGGTTAGTGGTCATAGATAGATGGCTCAAAACAAACTTGCTAACTCTTAATATTGCTAAAACAAATTACATTTGTTTCTCCCCAAGTGCTAGGTCTAAAGCAAGTACTAATTTCAATATTCGTATCCATATGTGTACAAACAGCATAGGGCAGAGCTGTGACTGCAAACCCATCAAACAATTACGTTCTGTAAGATATCTGGGAGTTATAGTCGACGAGTGTCTGACGTGGCACTCGCATGTCGAGGTTATTATGTCGCGTGTTCGAAAATTTATATGGATTTTTAAAAATCTACGACATGTGATGCCTCAAAAGACACTCGTCAACATTTATAAAGCACTCGCGCAGTCAGTAATCACATACTGCTTACCTGTATGGGGAGGGGCCGCTAAAACTAAGTTTTTAGAGTTAGAAAGAGCCCAAAGATCACTTTTAAAAGTAATCTATTTTAAGCCACATAGGTATCCCACACTCGATCTATATAGAATTGATGGCCTATTATCTGTCAGGAAACTGTACCTTTTAAACATCATTCTATATTTACATAAATACCTTCCAGTTAACTCAGAAAGACAGGCTAAGAGGAGGAAAGATATTGTGGCTTCCACTACATCGGTACGTACGGTTTTTGCAAAGCGTCAGTATGTATGCCAATCAGCCTACATATACAATAAAATTAACGCTAAACTTAAGTTCCACCATGAGGTCTCGCATCAATGCAAAATAGTTATAACTGAGTGGTTAAAAACTCTAAGCTACGAACAAACAGAGCATATTCTAGTTAGACTTACATTAACTAATAATTATTTAATTATTTATTTAATAATATTATTTATTAAGAACTCCTCAACAATTAACGTCCTTGTATCGGGAAAAGCAATATTTTATAAAAGGTGATGAGCAGTTGACATTAGGCTATTTTAACTTAGATAAATCACAGACTGACCCACTAAGTCTGTTGTTTTTTTTTTTGTAAAAAAGTTTTTTATTTGGGTCAAGACTTCTTGTGGAGGGATTCAAAGAAATAACTGGGTTAGTTAGACACAAACTGTTATTATCCAGAAATTGCAAGAATTCTGTATTGTATTCAACATCCCTTCTGTCATTAGAGTAAAATATTCTACAAATAACTCGCATACTTTTCTTCCGCCAGAAGTAGCGATAGTTTCGGCGGTCATTTATTTATTTAACAATTGCTTTCAGCTTTTACTTACAGCGAGCAATCATCAAATCAATCAATCAATCAAATCAATTTTGCGTCAAGGTCTAAGGGCACTTGAATCTCCTCGTTTTGCCTTAAGATAAGCCCAAAGTAATTTAGGGTTACACGCCAATTCGTCTTCTAGATGTTTTGTGTAATTCACACAACACGCACTCACACGCACACACACACACACACACACACACACGCACACACACACACACACGCACACACACACACACACACACACATTAAAATCCAATCCCAAAGAATTTTTTGTCCTGTACTTTTTATTTTTGTCTTGTTTTTTCTTGTATTTACCAAATCTAAATTATCTAAGTTCTCTTTTATCATGGAACATTTATTCCATTCTGTATCTGGAGAAGGGCGTAGTTAGCTGCGCTACAGTTTATACTTTCGCAGATATCATCGTTTTACTTGTTGTACTGTCTTTTGTTATTGTTCCGATTTTTTTTTTTAATTCTAATACAACCCGTACATTTCCATTTACGACATGCTTCGGAATCAGCAGGAATTCTCAGGCAGACAAGCAAGCGAAATGGAAGGACTTATTATAACATTTTATGCAAATGATAAGTATAGAACTCTCATTTATTATCATCTTCGCAATCAATATTGTCAGCACAGCATCTTCACGAGCGTGTTGTCGAAGCCATGTTGTTTTTATAATTTTATTTTTATACCTTTTATAAAAAAAAAAAAAATTAAAAAAAAGTTAAAAAATCCCCTCAAAATAATTTAATCATCCACGCAATTGGTATTGTAGTTAGCGCTTCAACACACTAATAAAGGCTCTCGCAGATAGGGTCCGGTTATTGAAGCATAAGCGCTTACTAAAATAGGCCCGCGGTACTTGTAGCTGAAGGCTAGTCACAGCGAGTTCGCGAGAAAAACGTCGTAAGCGCCGTGCAATCCGGGGCGCTTACGCGCTTTATCGCGACGCACTGTCCGACGGTAGGTCGGATTCTTTTTCTATTTAATTTAGTCCTGATTATTTAAAGTACGCAATAGAACACCAAATTATTATTGCAAACATATTAGTGCAAAGTATGTATATGCGAACTGCACTTTTAACGGCACTTCCAAGCACTGTTCGCACGGGTTTTCGTTTTTTCTTTTTAGTAACAACAAACTGTGGTGACACATACGCAGGGCTACAGATCAAGCTATACGTTTCCAGTATAAACTGATCTCGCATTGTATAGGATTTCCTTACAGTGAGAGGTCAGTGTAAACTAGAAATGTTTAGCTTGATGTGTAAGCTATACATTTTACACGCTTGTTTTGTTATGTTATGTATTTACATAACATACTCACTCTTTACTCATTTGAGGAGTCCCTTGATGGATTTATTGCTACTGAGTATAATTACACAAATATTACACTTAAATGCTATGTTACAGAGATGCACAGCTAAACAATATTGATGTGCATAAATTGAGTGTGACGTACAAACTACTACAAAAGTCAATGTACAGCGTAGCTCGTACATTACTAAACTAAAACTACGCTGACATACATCACACTACAAAAGTCAATGTACAGCGCAGCTCGTACATTACTAAACTAAAACTACGCTGACATACATCACACTACAAAAGTCAATGTACAGCGCAGCTCGTACATTACTAAACTAAAACTACGCTGACATACATCACACTACAAAAGTCAATGTACAGCGTAGCTCGTACATTACTAAACTAAAACTACGCTGACATACATCACACTACAAAAGTCAATGTACAGCGTAGCTCGTACATTACTAAACTAAAACTACGCTGACATACATCACACTACAAAAGTCAATGTACAGCGCAGCTCGTACATTACTAAACTAAAACTACGCTGACATACATCACACTACAAAAGTCAATGTACAGCGTAGCTCGTACATTACTAAACTAAAACTACGCTGACATACATCACACTACAAAAGTCAATGTACAGCGTAGAAAGAAAGAAAGAAAGAAAGAAAAATATTTTATTTGGGACACGCACAGGAAATACAGTTAAAAAAGAGCATATAAAAGTAACAAAATAAACATTAAAAAGCAAAAAAACAAAAAAAAGAAATCAGTTTAAAATAAAAGAGACCTGTGCGAGGCCAAAAAGGCTCCCATCTCAGCATAAAGCGTAGCTAGCGTAGCTAGCGTAGCTAGCGTAGCGTAGCTCGTACATTACTAAACTAAAACTACGCTGACATACATCACACTACAAAAGTCAATGTACAGCGTAGCTCGTACATTACTAAACTAAAACTACGCTGACATACATCACACTACAAAAGTCAATGTACAGCGTAGCTCGTACATTACTAAACTAAAACTACGCTGACATACATCACACTACAAAAGTCAATGTACAGCGCAGCTCGTACATTACTAAACTAAAACTACGCTGACATACATCACACTACAAAAGTCAATGTACAGCGCAGCTCGTACATTACTAAACTAAAACTACGCTGACATACATCACACTACAAAAGTCAATGTACAGCGTAGCTCGTACATTACTAAACTAAAACTACGCTGACATACATCACACTACAAAAGTCAATGTACAGCGTAGCTCGTACATTACTAAACTAAAACTACGCTGACATACATCACACTACAAAAGTCAATGTACAGCGCAGCTCGTACATTACTAAACTAAAACTACGCTGACATACATCACACTACAAAAGTCAATGTACAGCGCAGCTCGTACATTACTAAACTAAAACTACGCTGACATACATCACACTACAAAAGTCAATGTACAGCGTAGCTCGTACATTACTAAACTAAAACTACGCTGACATACATCACACTACAAAAGTCAATGTACAGCGTAGCTCGTACATTACTAAACTAAAACTACGCTGACATACATCACACTACAAAAGTCAATGTACAGCGTAGCTCGTACATTACTAAACTAAAACTACGCTGACATACATCACACTACAAAAGTCAATGTACAGCGTAGCTCGTACATTACTAAACTAAAACTACGCTGACATACATCACACTACAAAAGTCAATGTACAGCGCAGCTCGTACATTACTAAACTAAAACTACGCTGACATACATCACACTACAAAAGTCAATGTACAGCGCAGCTCGTACATTACTAAACTAAAACTACGCTGACATACATCACACTACAAAAGTCAATGTACAGCGCAGCTCGTACATTACTAAACTAAAACTACGCTGACATACATCACACTACAAAAGTCAATGTACAGCGTAGCTCGTACATTACTAAACTAAAACTACGCTGACATACATCACACTACAAAAGTCAATGTACAGCGTAGCTCGTACATTACTAAACTAAAACTACGCTGACATACATCACACTACAAAAGTCAATGTACAGCGCAGCTCGTACATTACTAAACTGAAACTACGCTGACATACATCACACTACAAAAGTCAATGTACAGCGTAGCTCGTACATTACTAAACTAAAACTACGCTGACATACATCACACTACAAAAGTCAATGTACAGCGCAGCTCGTACATTACTAAACTGAAACTAACGCTGACATACATCACACTACAAAAGTCAATGTACAGCGTAGCTCGTACATTACGAAACTAAAACTACGCTGACATACATCACACTACAACAGTCAATGTACAGCGTAGCTCGTACGTTACTAAACTAAAACTACGCTGACATACATCACACTACAAAGGTCAATGTACAGCGTAGCTCGTACATTACGAAACTAAAACTACGCTGACATACATCACACTACAAAAGTCAATGTACAGCGCAGCTCGTACATTACGAAACTAAAACTACGCTGACATACATCACACTACAAAAGTCAATGTACAGCGTAGCTCGTACATTACTAAACTAAAACTACGCTGACATACATCACACTACAAAAGTCAATGTACAGCGTAGCTCGTACATTACTAAACTAAAACTACGCTGACATACATCACACTACAAAAGTCAATGTACAGCGTAGCTCGTACATTACTAAACTAAAACTACGCTGACATACATCACACTACAAAAGTCAATGTACAGCGTAGCTCGTACATTACTAAACTAAAACTACGCTGACATACATCACACTACAAAGGTCAATGTACAGCGTAGCTCGTACATTACTAAACTAAAACTACGCTGACATACATCACACTACAAAGGTCAATGTACAGCGTAGCTCGTACATTACTAAACTAAAACTACGCTGACATACATCACACTACAAAAGTCAATGTACAGCGCAGCTCGTACATTACGAAACTGAAACTACGCTGACATACATCACACTACAAAGGTCAATGTACAGCGTAGCTCGTACATTACTAAACTAAAACTACGCTGACATACATCACACTACAAAGGTCAATGTACAGCGTAGCTCGTACATTACTAAACTAAAACTACGCTGACATACATCACACTACAAAAGTCAATGTACAGCGCAGCTCGTACATTACGAAACTGAAACTACGCTGACACACATCACACTACAAAGGTCAATGTACAGCGTAGCTCGTACATTACTAAACTAAAACTACGCTGACATACATCACACTACAAAGGTCAATGTACAGCGTAGCTCGTACATTACTAAACTAAAACTACGCTGACATACATCACACTACAAAAGTCAATGTACAGCGCAGCTCGTACATTACGAAACTGAAACTACGCTGACACACATCACACTACAAAGGTCAATGTACAGCGTAGCTCGTACATTACTAAACTAAAACTACGCTGACATACATCACACTACAAAAGTCAATGTACAGCGCAGCTCGTACATTACGAAACTGAAACTACCCTGACATACATCACACTACAAAGGTCAATGTACAGCGTAGCTCGTACATTACTAAACTAAAACTACGCTGACATACATCACACTACAAAAGTCAATGTACAGCGTAGCTCGTACATTACTAAACTAAAACTACGCTGACATACATCACACTACAAAAGTCAATGTACAGCGCAGCTCGTACATTACTAAACTGAAACTACGCTGACATACATCACACTACAAAAGTCAATGTACAGCGTAGCTCGTACATTACGAAACTAAAACTACGCTGACATACATCACACTACAAAAGTCAATGTACAGCGCAGCTCGTACATTACTAAACTGAAACTACGCTGACATACATCACACTACAAAAGTCAATGTACAGCGTAGCTCGTACATTACGAAACTAAAACTACGCTGACATACATCACACTACAAAAGTCAATGTACAGCGTAGCTCGTACATTACTAAACTAAAACTACGCTGACATACATCACACTACAAAAAGTCAATGTACAGCGTAGCTCGTACATTACGAAACTGAAACTACGCTGACATACATCACACTACAAAGGTCAATGTACAGCGTAGCTCGTACATTACGAAACTGAAACTACGCTGACATACATCACACTACAAAGGTCAATGTACAGCGTAGCTCGTACATTACTAAACTAAAACTACGCTGACATACATCACACTACAAAGGTCAATGTACAGCGTAGCTCGTACATTACGAAACTGAAACTACGCTGACATACATCACACTACAAAGGTCAATGTACAGCGTAGCTCGTACATTACTAAACTAAAACTACGCTGACATACATCACACTACAAAGGTCAATGTACAGCGTAGCTCGTACATTACTAAACTAAAACTACGCTGACATACATCACACTACAAAGGTCAATGTACAGCGTAGCTCGTACATTACTAAACTAAAACTACGCTGACATACATCACACTACAAAGGTCAATGTACAGTGTAGCTCGTACATTACGAAACTGAAACTACGCTGACATACATCACACTACAAAGGTCAATGTACAGCGTAGCTCGTACATTACTAAACTAAAACTACGCTGACATACATCACACTACAAAGGTCAATGTACAGCGTAGCTCGTACATTACTAAACTAAAACTACGCTGACATACATCACACTACAAAAGTCAATGTACAGCGTAGCTCGTACATTACTAAACTAAAACTACGCTGACATACATCACACTACAAAGGTCAATGTACAGCGTAGCTCGTACATTACTAAACTAAAACTACGCTGACATACATCACACTACAAAGGTCAATGTACAGCGTAGCTCGTACATTACGAAACTGAAACTACGCTGACATACATCACACTACAAAGGTCAATGTACAGCGTAGCTCGTACATTACTAAACTAAAACTACGCTGACATACATCACACTACAAAGGTCAATGTACAGCGTAGCTCGTACATTACGAAACTGAAACTACGCTGACATACATCACACTACAAAGGTCAATGTACAGCGTAGCTCGTACATTACTAAACTAAAACTACGCTGACATACATCACACTACAAAGGTCAATGTACAGCGTAGCTCGTACATTACTAAACTAAAACTACGCTGACATACATCACACTACAAAGGTCAATGTACAGCGTAGCTCGTACATTACTAAACTAAAACTACGCTGACATACATCACACTACAAAGGTCAATGTACAGTGTAGCTCGTACATTACGAAACTGAAACTACGCTGACATACATCACACTACAAAGGTCAATGTACAGCGTAGCTCGTACATTACTAAACTAAAACTACGCTGACATACATCACACTACAAAGGTCAATGTACAGCGTAGCTCGTACATTACTAAACTAAAACTACGCTGACATACATCACACTACAAAAGTCAATGTACAGCGCAGCTCGTACATTACGAAACTGAAACTACGCTGACATACATCACACTACAAAGGTCAATGTACAGCGTAGCTCGTACATTACTAAACTAAAACTACGCTGACATACATCACACTACAAAAGTCAATGTACAGCGCAGCTCGTACATTACGAAACTGAAACTACGCTGACATACATCACACTACAAAGGTCAATGTACAGCGTAGCTCGTACATTACTAAACTAAAACTACGCTGACATACATCACACTACAAAAGTCAATGTACAGCGCAGCTCGTACATTACGAAACTGAAACTACGCTGACATACATCACACTACAAAGGTCAATGTACAGCGTAGCTCGTACATTACTAAACTAAAACTACGCTGACATACATCACACTACAAAGGTCAATGTACAGCGTAGCTCGTACATTACTAAACTAAAACTACGCTGACATACATCACACTACAAAAGTCAATGTACAGCGTAGCTCGTACATTACGAAACTAAAACTACTTTCACCAGTGTTGACGAGCATGAGTTGTTAAATGACCCTTTTGACTAAAAGTACGTTGACATACATCACACTTGTACGGTTTTTCACCAGTGTGTATACGAATATGCTGTGTTAAATTACTCTTTACATTAAAATTACGCTGACATACATCACACTTGTATGGTTTTTCACCAGTGTGTATACGAATATGAGTTGATAAATCACACTTTTCACTAAAAGTACGCTGACAAAAGTCACATTTATAGGGTTTTTCACCAGTGTGTATACGCTTATGTTTTGTTAAACCAAACTTGTGACTAAAACTACGCTGACATATATCACACTTGTAAGGTTTTTCACCAGTGTGTATTCGCTTATGTTTTGTTAAAACAGACTTGTTACTAAAACTACGCTGACATACATCACACTTGTAAGGTTTTTCACCAGTGTGTTGACGAGCATGAGTTATTAAGTGACCCTTTTTAATAAAAGTACGTTGACATACATCACATTTGTACGATTTTTCACCAATTTGTGTGCGAGTATGTTGTATATTTTTTTTTATTCGATTAAAACTACGCTGGTCACAGTTGTTAGGCTCTTTGACATAAGTGCCAGGTTTGGACGTACGTTGTTGAGTTGTCCGGATATCTATCGAGTCGGATTTGTCTTTCTCCGTTTGCTCGGCTGTTACTGCATCTTCTAGTTTTGGTTTCTTCGCAACGCTCGCCCCTGTGATTACAAAGCTGGTAAGTACAGTGTTAGGAGAAGATTAACAAGCACACGATTCAAAATAAGAGCGCTTTGCATTCGATTAATAAGGTAATGTGATATCGCGGAATGTAGGTGTATTATTTATTGATCATACCTACATTCGGCGACGTAGGTGTACTATACAACTCTGACGCTGCGGATGATACAGACGTGATTGATTTGGGTTACTCAGTCCTAGTGCGTTTGGGCGTTTGTAAGTGTCATGCACAGAACAGAAAAAACAGTACAAGTCACAAGTAGGCGAGGCCCGCGTACCCAGAGTTTTGCGAAGTTCCGCATAATGTCTGCTCCGCGCACACAACACGCACATCAGTCTTCTCAAAACCGTCACGGTGACGAAAACTTAAAAAAAAAAATACAAAGATATTGTGCTGTTTTGTGTAAACATGATATCAGAACCAAAAATCTATCAAATGGTGTTATATCATACCATCGGTAAGTTCTAATTAATTATATTTCGATTAAAATTTGAAAAATAATATTTTATTAAACAATACAAGTAGAATTAGACTTTATTTAGTTCAACTTAAGGTCTACTTTCTTTTAAACTATAAACTTTCTATAAATCGTAAGTATTATAATAAATTTATATAAAAACTTGATTTCAAAACATAATAATATTTATCGAATCTAGCAGTTGACTGTATTTTGTTTGAAAATAAAACGGAATGTCGATAAATAAGGCACCGACAGTGGCACATCCCTAGTGGAGGACGAATAGTAATGACCTTGTTTCAGAAATATCAATCTTATTATTAACGATGTACAGCTTTAAATTGAATGCATTTATTAAAGTGGGGTAAGTAATATATGATATAATTACAAAATCTCTAATATTTACAAGATATAACAGCTGAATCTATAATTTTATTTCATATAATGATCAGTTAATATAATAAACGATTGATATAATTTTAAAGTAACTAATTTTTATAAGCATAACATATATTGAATATAAAATCGTTTGATATAGGTACCACTCAGAAGACATAAAACCTATTTAATCTAATATGATAAAACGCCTAGTAAAAAACACAAAGCAAAAGCTTTCATCGTCTAATATACGAGACATTCACCGCCTCATCTAACCCAAATGATTCACCAACAATAGAGGGTATCTGGCGCTCGGCGGCCGCTGCCGCGGCCCGCTCGCTTCGCTCGCTCGCATTCGCGCGTTAATGGTCACTGTTCTAACCTAACCGAACCTAACCCAAATGTCGGATTGCTCTGAATCGGGGTGTTAAAATAATGATTATATCAATATACATGTTATATGTAATGAAATTATATCAACAGTTTGTATATCTCACGTTTATTACATCTTGTGAACGTTATTGAAATGAAAATATACCATCTATCTTTATATGATATGAGACGCACCCGTTACAGTGACATCTAGCGGCGAGTAGCGTAACTTGCTCATTAACTTGGGAGGGACCAATGACCCGCGGGGAATTGCAAATATGTTTATGGAACATTTCAAAGTGCAATCACCACTGGGCCCTTCAGTTGCGATGGCCGATGCTGAGTCTGACAGTGGGGGGGCCGAACCACTCACACTTTTTTCGGCTAAACGAGTCAGATCCATCATTCAAGGCATGAGCAGAGGTAAATCGCCCGGCCACGACGGACTCAGCATCGAGCATTACAAACATGCGGGAGGTCACCAGCTGCCGAGGGTCCTGTCCTGGTTTTATACAATGTGCATTAGTCACTCACATTTACCTGCTGAGCTGATGCAAACTGTTGTAGTGCCTATAGTCAAAACCAGGACAGGGGATATTTCGGACAGGGGAAACTACCGTCCAATCTCCCTTGCAACCACAGCGGCTAAAGTATTGGACAGTATGCTTGACTCGTGCCTAAAAAATTATTTGTGTTTGCACGATGCACAGTTTGGTTTTCAACCTAAGCTTTCAACCGAAAGTGCTGTGCTGAGTTTGAAGAATACTGTCCAATATTACACAGACCGAAAAACGCCGGTGTATGCCTGCTTCCTGGATCTCTCCAGAGCCTTCGACCTGGTGTCATATGATGTGCTCTGCAGAAAGCTGGGTGACAGGAATGTGCCGGTATCAGTGCTTAAGCTCATGCAGTTTTGGTATGCGAACCAAACGTACCATGTAAAGTGGGCCGGAACGTTCTCTGAGTCGTATGGGTTGGAGTGCGGTGTGAGACAGGGGGGGTTGACCTCTCCGCGGCTCTTCAACCTCTACATTAATGATCTCATAGTCAAGCTCAGTAGTATGCGTGTCGGTTGCCGGGTTGGTGGTGTTAGTATTAACAGCATCAGCTACGCGGACGACATGGTGCTGCTGGGCCCGACTGAGGGATCTATCAGAGAAATGCTGAAAGTCTGCGAGGAGTATGCTGCCTTGCACGGCCTTGTGTATAATGTTGGTAAATGTGAATACATGGTCTTTAAGGCCGCCGGTAAGTGCCCTAATCATGAACCTAATTTTGCTCTAAATGGTGAGACAGTAAATAAAGTCCACCATTTTAAGTACCTGGGGCACATACTTACCGACGACCTTAAGGACAATGTAGATATTGAAAGGGAACGTAGGGCACTAGCGGTCCGAGGGAACATGTTGGCCCGTAGATTCTCTCGTTGTGCGGACCAAGTCAAAATCACCCTGTTCAAGGCGTTTTGTCAGTGTCTGTACGCGGGGGTTCTATGGGTCAGCTACACCAAAAGATCGCTAGATGTCTTACGTATCCAATATAACAATGTTTTTAGGATGCTGTTGAAACTGCCCCGTTTCTGTAGCGCATCGGAGATGTTTGCTCAGAACCGAAGACGGCTTCCATGCAGTGATTCGCAAAAAAGTAGCATCACTGATGCGTAGAACGCGGGTCAGTGACAATAGCATCCTGAAAACAGTGGTAGAGAGTCCTTACTCCCCTTTTCTCAGGCACAATGTGGGGAGAATGGTCCTGTAGCTTATTCCCTGCTTTATCGTTCTCTGCACATCCTGCCTCAGTCACCTAATGTTCTCCTTAGTTGTGTACTACTAACACTAGTTATAAGATGTTTACTAACAAAATGGACTTTAGTGTTGTCCGATATAAATAAATTAATTAATTAATTCAACCATTTCGTGTGCGCTTTAAAGGGAAAAGATAATAAATACTTTAAAAGAGTAGATAATAAACAACTCTAACGTCGTGTCACTACGGATTATTTTCAAATATGCTACAATTGACATATTTCCTTCTTTCATTCAATTTTAAATTACCAATTACACCAAGGATTTTTTAGTGTTATGAAATACGATTAATCTGTATATGTGTGAGTTGGGGTACGCTGGTTCCGATACTAATGAAGCGTTATGCGATATCTACTGTTTTTTCAGTTCTGTGGTGTCATGCGTATTTGCTCCCGCGCGCGGAATAGACCCGCATGCGTGATTGTATTAATTATTCTTGTCTGAGCAACTGGCAGCAAGCTCGTCATGCTCCCTAGTGTCCCTGCTTGCGGTAGCGTCGGGGCACAAACACAGCGAGGGGGTAATGGCTGATCTTAGCGTTATGCTCGTGAATGAGTGACTTGTCGTCAGTCGTCTTGCTGGTCATGGTTTTGTTATTGTTAGCAGAAATTAACAGTTTATTGATTTAACTACGATGGTCCTAGATTATTTCTTGTGCCTTCGAGATGCAGTCCTATGGCTATAATTGTACATCCAAGCGGGTACACTCTTTAGGTAACGCTAACCACTTCCTATGGGGAACCACTGGCCTGTTTGCTTACCTACAGATTAACTAACTAATACTTACTGTGCGTCTCCCTGGCTCTTCGTTTCTTCGTAGATACTTCTTGTTCTTCTTCCACTTCAGTTTTAAACTCCATTAAAGGTACATCATATTCTAAATCTGACTCATATTGGTGTGGTGGTGTATCTGCTACATCTAGACAGCTATTGCCTAACTTGTCCGGTTCTAGCTCTGTAAGTAAACAACAACAGTCAAGAGTATTACTCTTGTATCATCAACTAGCGACCCGCCCCTGCTTCGCACGGTTTTCACGACTTGACAAAACATCGCGATTTCTTTATTATAATTATGTAAGTTTAATATTGTTACGTAGACGCTAACGCCATCTGTTATCGAGTAGCAGAACTACACGGTACGTCGATTCGTGGCAGATTTTTCTAGAACGTTATAAACCCTTCCAGAATGTTCTAGATGGTTAAGTGTCGTTTTGCAGCATTCTAGATCATTCCTGTAATTACTAGAATGTTCTCGAATTATGGCCTTGAACTTTCTAGAAGCTTACACTCGTCATATAAATAGAGGGTTGCCAGCGGTCTATGGCAGTTCAGCTAGGAATGCGAAACAGTGACCAACAGTGAACTAACAGTGAGCTACAAGTGATTCTGCTTAAAGTTTCTGATTACTGTATTTGTGATTATTTAAATATAGTGTGTTTTTGGTGTAAACTGGCATACATTTATTTATCCCGAACCCCAGCTCGTAACAATATAAATACATGTATTCATACAACTTCCTGAATAAATTCTCTAAAATGATGGTGAAAACCGCATCAAAATTCGTTGCGTAGTTTAGAAGAACAACGCGGTCATCAGACACACGCGAAAAGCGACTTTAATTTAAAGTACGGTTACCGTTAAGTTGAATGAAACTAAACACTAACAAAACTTTGAAGTAATTCAAATTCATTTATTTGCCTAGAATGTAGATTTACAATGTAGATCTTAAAACTATAATTGCAATTTTACATTCTACCATAAAATTATGGTGTGCAAATATTTTGTCCTGCACAATAATAATATATTATTTATTACAGTGTATTCAATCTGCCTAGCCTTTTCCCAACTATGTTGGGGTCGACTTCCAGTCTAACCGGATGCAGCTGAATACCATTATTTTACATGGAGCGACTGCCTATCTGACCTCCACAACCCATTAACTGGGTAATACGATACCCCTTGGTAAGACTGATTGTCAGACTTTCGGGCTTCTGACGACCCGTAACGACTGTCAAAGATCCACGAATGACAGCCGGGACCAACGGCTTAACGTGCTTTTCGAGGCACGAAGGAGTCTCGGTATGTAAAGATGGTCACCCATCCACGGACCAACCCCGGCAAGCGTAGCTTAACTTGATGGATCGACCCGTGCGGCTGTTATTACTTAGCCACAAGCTCCTCTTATCTTAGATTTATTACAATGTATTGATATAAATTAAATAAATAAAAAAATACCAACAACAAATAAGAGCTCATGCATTAGTATTATTAGATAACAAATTGATTATATATATAAATAATTTTAAATTGTAATAATAATTGATAATGTCATAACTAATACAATGTCCGTGTCCGTAAAATTTGAACAATAATAGAATAGAATAGAATAGAATAGAATACTCTTTATTATGCACACCATTTAAATTACTGTTACAATTTTACAATGTTGAAATTTTACATACGAGTGACACAATGGGCGGTCTTATCGCTAAAAGCGATCTTTTACAGACAACCTTTGGATGGAGTATGGGGACAAGGAGAGACAATTCTGTAGGTAGTCCGTGGTGTACCATATACATATACAACATATACATACATTAATAAATTTATATATATATATATATACATATATATACTTATACAATAATAAACATGAAACAAGAGCAAGGAACTATATATGTAATAATGACGTTTAAAGAGAGAGGAAGTGTTTTTTTACCAGAATTTTAAAAGTGGCCAAAGTTTGAGCTCGCCTTATCAACACTGGCAAGGCATTCCATAATCGTACTGCTTGAACTGTAAAAGACTTGTCATAAAAGCTGGTGGAATGCATCGGCATCTCAAGTCTCAAGTTTAATAATTAATTATTATAAGGTATATGTCAATATTATTGACAGTTTTCTTGATCTGACATGTATTCGTTACGATCGTAAAAGCATTTTTCTTTTAACCATTGTTTTACCTTTTTTTTAAACATGGTCAAAGGTAAATCTTTAAAGGTATCAGGTAATTTATTATATACCTTTACAGCATTTAAATACGAGTTCCTTTTATGCAATTCGAGCCTGCATTGTAGTACACAAAGCTCATGCATAAATTTATTTTTATTTCTAAGAGCTACATTTCGTTTGGTTACATCTTTGCGTTTAGTAAAATATTCCGGATGTTGTTGCACAAATAGGCATAGTTCTCTAATTTACATACACGGTAATGACAGAATATTGTATTTTTTTAAACAAGGGCTTACAACTTTCTGTATACCAGGCTCCACAGATTGCACGTACACATTTTTTTTGTACTCTAAACGCTTTTTTAATGTCCACCGAATTACCCCACAACAAGAGACCATAAGCGAGTACGGATGAAACGTATCTGTGATATGCACAAAGAGCCGCCTCTTTTGATACCGTGACGCTTAATCTTTTTATTACGTAAACAAATCTGTCGAGCTTATCACAAACGTAATCGACGTGTGCTTTCCTGTTGCAATTCTGATCCAAATTTATACTCAAAAATTTCGTACTTGCAACTTGTTCGATCATGATATCATTATATTTGATATTTAGTGTCAATGGCATTCTTTTATGGGTTTGGAATTGGATCATTTTAGTTTTCTCCATATTAATTCGCAAGTTGTTAGAATGTAACCAGGGTATGATGTTGTTTATTGCTTTGTTTATGTTTAGTTCATATGTGTCTGCATTTCACATTTTACAATAAGGGTTGTGTGATCAGCAAACAAAATTGTGTTATGGTGAACGATATTAGGGAGATCATTAATGTAAATGAGGAACAAGAAAGGTACACTAAAGGGGCACTACAGTGCCCTGTGGCACTCCAAAATTGTTTTGCCGATATTCACTTCTATGTAACATCTTTTTGCTGTTATGTATTTTAGAAATTTCCACACATTGTTTTCTTTCTTTCATTTAGGTAGTCTCTAAACCAGTCGTTCGCTTTACCTCTTATTCCATTTTTTTTTTTCTAGTTTGTATAAGAGCAATTTATGGTCCACAAAATCGAACGCCTTACTCATGTCTAGGAAAATCGCAGCAATTGGTGGAAAATTGTCACCCAGTCTATAAATGATGGCTCACCAATTGCTGCGATTTTCCTAGACATGAGCTAGGAAAATCGCAGCAATTGGTGAGCCATCATTTATAGACTGGGTGACATTTTCATCAAATTGAAACATGCCAATGAAGTGGTACTATTCTGTCTAAACCCAAATTGTTCATCTTTAAAAATGTGTTGACGTGTTGTAGTCTTGAAGCCGTCTCAATTCAAAACATTTATGATCAATACAAAATAAATTGGTTATAATACATAAAAAGACAACAACATACAACACAAGAAGTAAAAACAAGTTTCAACTAATGGCTGCACGGGCGCGGACTAATTACGGCAAAAGAACAATATTGGTTGAGGGAGCACGGCTGTTCAACAATTTACCGGAAGATTTTAAGATTTAATTTAAAGTGTGATAGTATAAATATATTTAAGAAAAAACTCTAGAAACATGTATGTACCCTATAACGTCACCAACACCCCAGAGGATTTATTTTACGTAGATGTAAGCACTTTGTATCTCATTTTAAGTGAACTGTTATTTAAGTTCTTATGAGAATTAAATTCTTTAAACCTATAATTATTTTTAATTGTTATTTTTGTTCTTAAACATACCATCACTTTGATATTCCTCCTTTGGCTCAATAATAATATCTAGTCCCTCACAAAAAGCTGGTAATTCTTCTTTGATAGCAACGTTTTCTGTTTGATATTCATCAACTATACATTCCTCCTTCGGCTCTATAATATCATCTAGTCCCTCACAAACTGCCGGTATCTCTTCTTTGATAGCAATGCTTTCTGTTTGACATTCATCAACCATACTTATGTTCTCTGTGGGAGACTTAATAAACCCTCTGAATAACTTAAAGTGGTCTTGCTCTTGGTTTATTAAAGGATTGTGCTGCAACAAGTTGATTATAGTATTAGGAAAATATATGCTAGTGATCACAGTCCCACGAGCACTAACTTTTTAGGGTTCCGTAGTCAACAAGGAACCCTTATATCGTTTCGCTATGTCTGTCCGTCTGTCTGACCGCAGCTTAGCTCAGAGACTCTTAGTACTAGAAAGCTATAATTTGACATGAATATACATATTCATCACGCCGACAAAGTGGTAAAATAAAATCATGAAAATAAAATTTTTTTTAGAGTACCTTCTGTACACGTAAAGCGGGGATTTTTTTTTTTGTCATCTACCCCGTGGTGTGGGGTGTTGTTAGATGGGTCTTTCAAAAATATTGTGGGTTTGTTAAAATAATTTTTTGATTTAGGAATCCGTTTCTGAAATATTAAGCTGTAAAGTGCTAATTTTTGTTAGAGTCAAGTGTCCCCCCCCCCCTGCCAGCTAAACGATTAGTTTTGGATGGGTGAAAAAATTCACGGTAGTAGTATATATAACGAAGTTAAAAGGAAAACTATCACAGCTAAGTAGGCTTTACAAGTTTACGAGTAAAAGTCAACCAACTTATATTTGCAGTTGGAATGTATGGGAGACCATGTTTTTCAACTTCACTGTTAAGTTTGTTCTTGGGATAAATTCATCCTAACTACGGGAACCCTACATTGTGCGTGCTCCGACACGCACTTGGCCGGTTTTTATTTCATTATATTGAAGTCACTCAAAAGAGCCTCCACAAGTGAGGATACTTAGGTAGGTGTAATATATCCTGGAGAGTCGGCCGTGACCTCACTGACCGCTGCGCCAGCTGCTACTGCATAGCTCGCGCGACCATTACCGAACTGCCACATGCAAGTTACATATACCTATATAGAAGTTATAACAGTATTACATGGACTAATTGTAAAAACCTACATTTGACAATAGACCGTACATAATCAACATTCAACACTTGATGGTACAGTTGGCGTGAAATCCCAACACAACAGGTATGAGCTTGAGAGGAACCACTCCCACATTATACCGAAATCACAAATTATGAGAATAAATGGCTGTTGAAGAATACCTCACCTCATAATCCTCGTTCATCATCTGAGCGAACAGCTCTTCGGCTTCCAGACATTGTCTCAGCAATCGGTAGCATTGCTTTAATTTAGCGCAGCAGAAGAAACAAATAAGAATCGGTCTCCTGTCTTCAGTTACAAACTGCAACAAAATTACATTATTTATTTTTCATGGAGAAAATACTTTGGAAGCCCGCGAAATTCAAATTTTCTTGCGTTTTTCGCAATTTGCAGGTGTCACTTTGTATCTTGATTAAAATATGATACGCGAAAATAAGAAATATGTATTTACATAATTTTAACCATACAAATCATCAATACATCCAACTAATCTAACGAATTTCGCGGGCTACCACAGCGCATCCCCCTTGATGCTTTCTGCGTGCATCTTACAGAGAAGGCATGAGCATAGATCACGACTCTTGCTCAAGGCAGATTGACAACTTAATATACATATTCATTTTAAGTTCAGGTTTCTCACACGCTATTTTCCTTTAATTCCATTTTCCCCTAAGACAAGGTTATGAATCTTCGCATAGGAGAGGCAAAAGCAAAACTATCAACTTACTGGAACATCAGTCAGCTTCTCATACAGTTCTTGCAAGCTCCTGTTGACCACTACGTACATGCGGACATTCTGCACTAAACATATCCTACACATTGGCAGTTTTTCCAAAGAGTCAATCTGTATGTTATGAGATGATTGTTCACACTTGCTTGTTGATGGCATTTCACTTGATTCAAAGACATTGAATGTAGTGAAATCTGCAATAAAACATATTAATTTTGTAAATTAATGTTTTTTCCTCTCATGGCAAAAGAATTAGCTAAGTGGGTCTGACCAGAGTCAATTCCTACGTATACAAACATACATAATATTGTAACTTATTTATGCAGATATAAATCTTTATGGTTTTAACTTTTCATATTTAGATATGACAAATAGAATATTCTTCATTATCAATGTGATCATTTTGCAATAGAAAAACATGTAAGTAAAATTATGTTTGAAAGAGTTATTGACAATTTTCAATTGTATTGTTTCCACAAAGGTTCCAGATGGGGTGATGAATTGTACAATTAAAAACCTTAATAATAAATTGAAAGTTGTTAAAAATTATTACCAATATTGAGAAATGAAGATACAGAAGGATCAGGGGGCTGCTATTACAAGTTAAAGCCATCACGGTTCCAGTGTGAGAGACGGAGCTATACATATGACCGATAGCACCTACCTTTTTTCACAACGGAACCATTATGGCATTAACAAGTCATAGTATGGCCCCAGGAAAGTAACATAAGTTATACCAAAGCTTAAGGTGGAACTAGTCCATATTTTTTCCATACAAATTTCGGGGGGGTATTACTCCACTGTTTGACATTGTGCATCCAAAATTAAACATGATATAGTTTTGCCTTATTATTAACGTTGTCTGTGTGGAAGCAGAATAGTAAAAGCCATTAAAAAGTTATGAGCCAACAAAGATTAGTTTTTCTTGTTAATTTAACGCAACTTTGGGCGTAAATAAGTAACTAATGAGGTGTAAAATCTCCAAAACAAAGTCGGTACCGACAAAGCTCAATTATCGAAAAGTTTTTTTCATAAAACTCAATCTTCCAAAGGACTTTTCGTAAATTTTTAAGCGCTCGTTTCACTATTATTACTAGTTTTACTTTACTACTACTGAAGATTTATTATTTTACTAGCGTCTAACTGCTCATCAATTATACTATCTCTGTCGGAAAGCCATGTGAGATAGCGTGCTTTTTGGCCAATGCCACCAGTGAGTTCGATCCCGCGACTAGTTCAACCTTAAGTAAGATTGAAAAATGAGTATCATTATTACCTTGGGTAGCAACTGGATTTACATTTGTGTTGAAGTGTGTTTCTGTTGACGATGTGTGTATTTCCTTTTTACTGTAGTTATGATCATAAAGATCACCTGAAAATAACCAAATAAAGTTTAATTAAGTAAATCATTTTAATAAAGAAATACATAATCATGAACCAGAAGAATAACTATCAGAGCATATCTGTTTATTACTAAAATCTGGTGAAATTCTTCTTAATACATGTATACCCCATTCTATATTATGTTCATTGGAAACTAAAACATGCCATAAAACAACACAATCGGCACAACACAATTTCTTCTTCCATTCTCCCCTGTCAACCGTCACACTATAATAAAATAAAAATAAAATAAAATAAAATTTATTGAAGTATAAAGTAAAAATAAGATTTAAAATAATTACAATCGAGGAAAATTTAATTTTAACTGTAATGTAGACCTGCCTGATCTAGGTTTATGAAAACCTGTGTTACAGGCCATCAACTTACTTCAAACATTTAAAAAGAAGACAACAATAAAATTAGAAGCTAAATTAAAATGAAGATATAATATGTGGAGAGGGAGCGCAGGGCGTTGGCGGTCCGCGGGAACATGTTGGCGCGCAGATTTTCTCGTTGTACTGATCAGGTCAAAATAACCTTGTTTAAAGCGTACTGTCAAGGCCTGTACACGGGAAGTCTGTGGTTCAGCTGTTCTCGTGGGACGCTAAATGCACTGCGCGTCCAATATAATAATGTTTTCAGGATGATGTTGAAACTCCCTCGTTTCTGTAGTGCCTCGGGGATGTTCGCCCAATCGAGTACAGATGGTTTCCATGCTGTCATCAGGAAAAAGGTGGCATCGCTTGTGGGGAGGATTCGAGGGAGTAGCAATAGCATCCTGAAAGTCGTGGCTGAGGACCCGAGAGCTCCTGTGCTGAGGCATCTCATGCGGATTCACTGTCCGCATGAAGTGCCTCCAAGGTACATGACTCAGTAACTTGGTTTTTATTTATTTATAAGTTTGTTACTAATCCTAGTGTATAAGTTGTTTACTAACAAAAATGGTTCCTATGTTGTCCCAAATAAAAGAATTTTGAATTTGAATATTTTCAGTGAAGAGTAGGCAACTATAATATTTGGGTTTTATTTTTTAAAATTAGATTATGTAAGATATATTATGTTTAAATAAAATAAACGAATAATATTAAAGTAGATAAAGTAGAGACTATTATTAATTAGGTAAAGGCAGAGACTTATATTAGAGTAGGTAGATAGAACTACTTTAAGATTTCTAGTAGTTTTTCCGTGTCTGCGTAATTGAGTTTTGCCTAATATTCCTGTAATAATATATTACACCTATTATAACTTAAACTATAAATCTTTAGCACTCTGTTAATCTGGTTATACAAGTAGGCTCCTAAAAATAAATAAAAACGATTAGCAAAAGCATGTTTAGTCTGAGAGGTAGCACAAACTAAATCTTTTCTTCTCCTATCTGAAGGTACTGGGTTAAAATAAACATCAGTGTGTTGGAATAAAACTACATTCAAAACAAATAATTGACATACTGTTAGCACCTTACATGCCATATAAAGCTTGTGTTTAGGATACCTAAATGGACGAAAAGTAGCAACCTTTAAAACTGCTCTTTGGGCGCGTTCTAGGTGCAGTTCTAGGTGTAGGGTTGATTTAGCGGCACCACCCCAAGACGTTATGCAGTAGGTAATAATAGATTGACACAAAGCCAAATAAACCTGTCTAATTAATTTAGAGTCGGCAATGTTACGTAAATTTTTAAAAATGTATATTAGTTTACGCACTCTGGTGCATAATAAATCGATGTGTTTGCGGAAGTTCTGGTTTGTGTCAATCGTGACGCCTAAATATTTGATATGGTCGGTTTTAGCTAAAGTGGGACAAGTGCATGTAATGTCAGCATAATGTAAATTACAAATGTTATGCGCGTGAATGTTTAGATTAGTAAGTGTTTGATAAGTGTTTCTGATTGTAAATAATAGGTACTTAGTTTTATCTGTATTTAATGTTAAGAGATTTTTATGAAGCCAATTAGACACAGTTTTAAAACATTCTGTGCTACCTCGTAGACCTTGGCCTTTGAATTAGCTGCGAAAAGTAACGCTGTATCATCCGCATATGACATAATTACACCCTTTTGGAATGTCAAATTGCACAGATCATTGATATAAATCAAAAACAAAGTAGGACCCAAAATACTGCCCTGTGGGATTCCATAACAGCTATTCTTAAGTTCAGAATCATGCACTGACCTATTTTTACACACTGATGGCGGTCGCGAAGGTAATCAGATAATAGTTGCAATTGTACTCCCCGTATTCCAAGTATTTCCAGCTTGTCCAAAAGCAACAGACAAGAAATCGAGTCAAAAGCCTTGGCATGGTCTAAAAATATCCCTATGGTGTGCATGCAGTTATCCAGGTTTGTGCTTATAAAATTTGTCAGATGGTGAACAGCTTGGCTTGTTGATCTATTAGGCCTAAAACCAAATTGATGATCAGAGAGTAATTTATTACATTCAAGATATTTTACTAATCTACTATTTATAATTTTTTCCAAAATCTTTGAGAGGCCTGTTAAAACTGAAATTGGCCTGTAGTTATCTACACAATTCTTTTTAAGCAATTTAGGAAATATTCCTTTTGTTAAACATAACTGAAAAATGTGGGTCAAGGGAAGGGCAATGACGTTTTTAAATCTTTTGAGTATGCTATTTGGTATGTCGTCACTTCCTACTGCACAAATTTCCTTTAATCCATCTATTATACTTACTATCTCATTAACATCAGTATCTAATAATACAAATGAGTTTCGTGTTGCACCATGTCTTAGTTTGGCTTTGAATGGAAAAATATCTATTAGAAAATAAGGTTTTTTCTGCTAAGTTTTTTCCTACGTTAATGAAAAAGTTGTTAGCTTTATTTGCTGCTTCGGTAGGGCTTAGCTCAGACGTTAAAAGATCAAGCGCAGGTTCGGGATTTTTGGACCTAATAGTGAGTTTTTATAATTTCCATATAAGTTTACTGTTTTTACCTGCTTTCTGTAGTTGACTTTGATCATATTAGTTTTTTAGCTTTTTTAACAGATTATTACAGAAATTCCTATAGCGTTTGTAAATAATTGATAGTAGTTAATTATCCGGTGCATTTTCGATTTTTTGTGAAGTTTATCCCTATGTCTGATACAGCGAACAAGTCCGGGCGTAATCCATGGTTTAATATTGCTATTCTTTCTATCATTCACTCCCTTCTCTTTCATATCATTCATGATCACCTGCCTACCCTTTTCCCAACTATGTTGGGGTCGGCTTCCAGTCTAACCAGATGCAGCTGAATACCAGTATTTTACATGGAGCAACTGCCTATCTGACCTCCACAACCCAGTAACTGGGTAATACAATACACCTTGTTAGGACTAGTTGTCAGACTTCCGGGCTTTTGATGACCCGTAACTACTGTCAAAGGTCCACGAATGATAGCCGGGACCAACGGCTTAACGTGCTTTTTGATAAACGGAGGAGTCTTGTATACATTAAAAAAAAAAAAAAAATGGTTTATTATTTTTACAAGTAATATCTTAACAACTAGTGATTGGAGCCTCCTTTTAAGCAAATAAGCCTGTATTAGGAGACTCCGCTCTTCCAAATCAATTAGTTTAATTTAGGTACGTGTTTTCTATAGTAATATAAAGAAAATTAAAATTAAATCTAAAATAAATAAAAAAACTAAAACACAAAAAAATATGCAGCCCGTACGCAGGCATGCGAGTGTGTGAGTGAGAGTGACAGTGTGTGAATGTGAATGTGAGTGTGTGAATGTGAAAGTACGTGTGAGTGAGGTGTGTTAGTGATAAATGTGAATGTGAGTGTGTGAATGTGAAAGTACGTGTGAGTGAGGTGTGTTAGTGATAAATGTGAAAGAATCAGAATGTATGCTTGAGGTTATGGATGGTGCAGGCATCAGACTGATGTGTAGGGTTATATATGTTTTATTCCAGCAGCGTCTCCGTTTCGTCATAGGTTAGTGGTTTTATCCAATTAGTTACAATTTTTTTACATTCATTTTGTTTTACATAAATCTCTTTGTTAAGTCTATTGTATAGCTGAGCTGAGCGTTTTTTGTATTGAATATGGGCAAACTTGGTTTTAGTTTGAGGAACTTCTGCTATTAAATATTTTCTTCTTTTCAAGGTTAAGTTGGGGTCAAAAGTAAGAGTTTTGTGTTTCTTTAAAACAGTTTTAATTATATATAGTTTTCGCACCGAGAGTAAATCACTTAAAGTACTTAAGTTTAATAAAAGCTTGTGCCCGCACAACATCGCAGCTAAGAGACTAATGCTACTTGGTTTTCTAGCATATGACAGAAATTTCTGGTTTTATCCAATATAATTGTGTCGACTGTTCAATGTCTGGGGTAGGAGTGTTATTTAAGTAGTAAAACCCAAATTCAATTCCAATTCATATGAAATGATGTCAACTTCACTTGGCTTCTTTGACCCATTTGTAGTAGTTAACCCATCAACCAACCTAAATGAGACACAGTACAAATTCAATATTGTTAACGGCAATAAATGTGCCTATGCCACTTGGTAGGCTAACCCATGTAGGTATAGAGTGCAAAATTAAACCAGCACAGCTATAGTTTACAAGGCAAGTGTACCTACTTATTAATATGCAGAGCCAATACAATTACCAGATAAAGGCACCCCGTGCTGGACTTCTTCAGTAGAAAATAAACAAGGATAACCATCTTTGAGACGATTACCCTTGTCATCCAGTTGGTATTTATCGAAGTGTTTTTGGCACACATGTTTATTCAATAACTGATCCTTTGATAGACCAAGAAGTTCGGGATTCACCGACACCAAACCCGACAGCCACAAAGACCTACGTTTATTGTCCTTTGGTAATTTATAAAGACGATGAGTTTTGTTAGTTGAAGTACAACCGACAACACAGCATTTGACAGGAGTCATGGCCGCGGACCAAAGCACCAGAGCACTGCAGTATAATTCTTATCGAGCAAGGGTCTTGGAACGAATCTCAACTCAAGCAATAAAGCAAGGAGACGGACTATTTATCTTAATACATAAATTGTTAAAACCGAGAGGCCAAAAAAACAAGTAAGAGTTACTTGACGTTGACAGCTTGACAGGTAAAGACATACAGTACAGAATACAGATAGACTTCACTAAAAATTTTTATGGGAATATAATCACCTACCTACGAGGCTTTTAGCTGGAGGAGAGAGGAGCTCGTGGCTAAGTAATAACAGCCGCACGGGTCGATCCATCAGGTTAAGCTACGCTTGCCGGGGTTGGTCCGTGGATGGGTGACCATCTTTACATACCGAGACTCCTCCGTGCCTCGGAAAGCACGTTAAGCCGTTGGTCCCGGCTGTCATTCGTGGATCTTTGACAGTCGTTACGGGTCGTCAGAAGCCCGAAAGTCTGACACCCAGTCTTACCAAGGGGTATCGTATTACCCAGCTAATGGGTTGTGGAGGTCAGATAGGCAGTCGCTCCATGTAAAATAATGGTATTCAGCTGCATCCGGTTAGACTGGAAGCCGACCCCAACATAGTTGGGAAAAGGCTAGGCAGATTGACCTACGAGGCTTTTAAGTCATCTTTTATTTGTCGTCAAAGCAGTGATTAACAGCGGCACGTTGTATACAGGGTTACTGGCATGGAGCATGGACCTAATAATATAATATAAACAGGACTGAGCTCTCCAAAAATCGTATCATACAAAAATGAACCATAAGGATTGCACCTTAGGTTTACATTTGATAGGATATCTAGCAGAGGCAAAACGAGACGAGAGAGATAGCTCGAACGGAGGCAGTTTGTCCCTTTTGCTCAATTGCCAAATGATAATATAGAACTTTTGTTGGGACGTGATGTAGGTTCTATAGTGAGAAATTAAATGTCCATTCAGATTTACACTATGAATTTAATAATGTAATGTAATTTAATGTAATTTAATAATGTGCGATTTAGTCAAATCTTTGTGCACGAAAATGTTTCTGTTATCAGTTTGTATTCTTGTGATCGGTTGAATGCTCGCTAATGTTTCCATGAGTTTGCAGGTATAATCTGTGTTGTTGATGTCTGCTTCGGTGGGAACAAAAAAATCTCCGGGTAGACGCATAGATTTACCGTAGGTCATCTGAGCAGGGCTGTATCCTGAGTCTTCTTTAACGGTATTGCGCATTCCTAATAACACGATAGGTAATTGTTGTGACCATTGATTGCTGTTATCGCAACGTGTCATGATGGAAGCTTTTAGCGTTCGGTGCATCCTTTCGACATGTCCATTTGCCTTTGGGTTGTATGCTGTTGTCCTAATCTTTTCTATTCCAAGTAGTTTGGTCAGCTGTTTGAAAAGATTGGATTCGAATTGACGACCTTGATCCGAAGTTATTTTTGCAGGGCAACCAAAACGTGCTATCCAATGCTCGAGTAGAGCTTTCGCGACGGTTTCAGCGCTTATGTCCTTTACAGGAACGACTTCGGGCCATTTTGTATGACGATCAATCATTGTGACACAGTATGTGTATCCATCGGAAGGTGGTAATGGTCCAATTAAATCTATATGAACGTGCTCGAAACGGTCTGATTTTTCGAACTCTCCTAGAGGTGTGATTGTATGTCTTTGTACTTTACATTTCTGGCATTGTATGCAACTTTTTACAAAGTTTGCAACGTCAGAGTTCATGTTAGGCCAAAAATAGCGCTGGGCGATAAGGCGACGCGTAGCGGCTACTCCAGGGTGGTTAAGTGCGTGGACACTTGAAATCGCTTTTTCTCGAAACTCCGACGGTAAATAAAGTCGCGCTGATGACGTTGATGTTTCGAACGTAAGCTCATGGTTTGCATATGGCATGCGGAACAATTTAAATTCCAAGTTAGGTTTTTGCTTTAGTAATGATAATTCTGTATCTTCGACTTGGCTTTTGTATAATTGTTCATAATCGAAAATATCATGTAAATGAATCTCTTCTATTCTTGAAAGAGCGTCGGCGGCGTTATTGAGCTCGCCTTTAACGTACTCAATTTTGCTGCAAAACTGCGAAATAAAATCTAATTGACGAAGACGTCTTGGTGGATCGGATTTAGATTCTTTCTTCGATAAAGCAAATGTTAACGGCTTGTGATCGGTTAACACTGTGAGATCACGCCCTTCAATCATATACCGAAAGTGTTTTATTGCCATGTACATAGCTAATAATTCCCTGTCGTAGGTACTGTATTTTGTCTGGGTGCTACTTAGTTTTTTCGAATAAAATCCTAGTGGCTCTAACCGTTTGTTGACTAGTTGATGAAGTGCTGCGCCAACGCAGGTATTCGCTGCGTCGGTCATTAAAATAAGTTTGGATGATGAGTCTGGATGCGTGAGAGTGACAGCTTCACTTATGTGATGTTTGCATTGATTAAATGCGTTGACTGCTTCTTCGGTCCAAGCGATTTTAGTCTTGTCTTTTTTCTTAGCGTTGTGTAAGTAATTGTCTAAAATAGTTTGAGTGTCGGCGGCTTTAGGAATGCTCATTCGGTAAAAATTTATAAGACCGAGGAAGCGCCTCAGTTCTTCGATGGTTTCGGGTTGCGGATAGTTATTGATAGCTTTGACCTTTTCTTCGTCCGGCCGTATGCCATCACAGCTAACGCGATAACCGAGAAATGTAAGTTCGGATTTCCCAAATTCGCATTTAGACGTGTTGATTGTGACGCCAAATTCACTAAGTCGCTTGAACACCTCTTTGAGATCATGAATGTGACATTCTTCTGATTCTGAAGCAATAAGTATATCGTCCAGGTAACAAAACGTATTGTGAGTATTTTTCAAAACTTCATTGATAAATCTTTGAAACGTCTGTGCAGCATTTCTCAGACCGAAGCTCATTTTCGTAAACTCGAACAGACCAAATGGAGTTATTATTGCGGTTTTCGGTATGTCCGCGGGTGCGACGCTTATATTATGGTAAGCACGTCGAATATCAATTTTAGATAAAACTTTTTTATTTTTGAGGATGTATGTAAAATCCGTTAAACGAGGAATCGGGTAGCGGTCGGGCTCGGTGATTGCGTTTAAACGACGGTAATCACCGCACGGGCGTAATTCATCGTTTTTCTTTTGAACGACGTGTAAAGCATTTGCCCATGGGCTGGATGACGGCCTGCATATTCCTAAATCTACCATTCGCTGGAATTCGTCCTTTGCCGCTTTGTATTTTGCAGCGTTAAGTGGACGTGCTTTTTCGTAAACAGGTGGGCCATGAGTACATATGTGATGCGTTACGTTGTGTTTGGGTGGGTCCTTGAAACACTCGCTCTTAGTGAGGTCTGGGAACTCTGTTAAAATACAGTGATATTTATTATCCGAGTCGATGACCTTTATTGTAGGTATATTTGAGGCATCTTCTACGTTAGTGTTCCTAGAGAGTAGAGTGACTTTGTCAATTAACTTTTTTGCGTGAAGATCAACAAGCAATTGATGTTTGGCTAGGAAATCTGCCCCAATAATGCACCGCTGTACATCAGCCAGGACAAATTCCCAGGTAAAAGCTCGGCGTAAGCCAAGGTCCAAAGTCATTTTCTGAGTCCCATATGTTTTGATTGTGGTCCCATTAGCAGCAAATAACGTAAAATCGGCGGGTTGACGATTCACGTTTTTATAGGTAATAACTGAAATATCAGCGCCGGTGTCAATAAGAAAATGTGTACCACTTTTCCAGTCGGTGACGCTCAAGCGATATGTCCCTTCGACACCTACACTCGCCAAGGCAGGTGTCGGCTTTAGTTTAACGCATTTTTGATGCATTGATCGTCGCCGCATTTCTTGGCGTTATCCCCATAAATATAGTGATAGAAGCACTCGTAATCTTTGTCTCCTGGTTGCGCTGTTTGACGCCTGTATCTATTTTGATTGTCAAGATACCGAGAGCGTGATCGTGATCGCGACTGATAAATGCCACGACTCCTATTTTCCTCCTCTGACACTGTGAGACTCCTCTGGCGCGTGTTTTGTAGATCGCTAATTTTTGTATTTAACGCGGCAATTTCTTTAATTAAATTATTAAATTGTTGATCTGTTGATTGTTTAGGGATAGCGACCGGATTTAGAGAGCAGACTTCAGATGGCCGTGAAGTTTCCATGATCTTATCAGCAATTGCTGCGACGTTGTCCAACGTAACATCGCAGACCGTGACTACTGCGCGGACTGTTTGAGGCAGGCGATCTAACCACAAAATTTTGATCGTGTCCTCGGGAATTTTATTTCTTCCGAGTTCTCGCATTTTACGAAGGAGTTGAGTGGGTCGTTGATCCCCTAGCTCGACTTTCGTAAGCAATGTATGTAATTGCTTGGATTCGGATTCTTTATATGCCGAAATTAACCTATCCTTTAGTGCTTGATATTTACCATTTGCGGGTGGGCTCTCGAGAATGTCACTAATTTGACCCAATTCGTCTCGACCTAACTTAGCTATAACTAATTGGTATTTATGTAAGTCACCTGCTTTTTGTGCACCGATTATGGCCTCAAACTGATGGAACCACAGTCGTGGACGCGCTGCCCAGAAGTCGGCGATGCGGGAGTTGATGGTGATCGCCCCCGTCTCTGGCGGCTGGTGCTGGTCTATGGTATAACACGGACCAGCTTGCTGAGGTGCGTTGACACTACCAGGTGTGGCGGCAGCCGTGGCGGCTGTGTGCTCAGGATCGATGGTAACTTTATAGTCAGCGGCAGCAGCAGTGTTAGGGTTGACCATTTTGAAGGTTTGTAAAATAGTTCACAGTAACAATACAAACAAAATCTACGTCTGTATTGAACGCAATTGCACTCGCGGATCAAAGTATGAAACCGTATTATTTCATTCACGTCGGGGTCACCAATATAGAACTTTTGTTGGGACGTGATGTAGGTTCTATAGTGAGAAATTAAATGTCCATTCAGATTTACACTATGAATTTAATAATGTATTTACTACAACTAAACACGGTACAATTACTTATGATGATTAGTATGAAATGATATATATGATGATTGACGCGAGTAGCCGTTAGTAAACGACTATGTAATATGTGTTGTCGTGACAACGCGTGACTTCGAACTTAAGATGACGGTGTTTTTTTTTTTTTTTTTTTTTTTGAATGGCATCTCGTAGTGTGACCATGAGAGGTCCCGACTACTTAACCGGACTTTCCTGTGGGTGCCTTTAAGCGAGCTCAAAAGCCTCCAGCCAGGGGCATAAAATACTAACTAAATTATAAACTAAACGACTGCGCACTAAGGGCACCCCCTGTGGGGTACGGACCTCGGCTTAGGGAGTCGTTGTCATTGACCAATGATAGACAAGGCAAAGCAATAGGCTGGATCAAGTTAGGGGAATTATTATTATCAGGGGAGTTTAAAGCTACAGGCTCAGCTACGCCACCAGCTGGCTCGATTACACCGATCAAGGGACATGAATTTACATTTACGTTAGATGGTCTTAAACGCGGTGGGCCTCGGCGGCGAGGCCGGAATGTAGATCTGTGTTTGTGTTGGACTGTGCTAGTGTCCCTACTACTTTCCTGGAGGAGGGTGATAGGGTCATCGGGTTCAGTGAGGGCATGTCGCGGACGGCGGATACTACTGATTCTACTGGGGACATAGCTAGCGGCTTCGACAACCAAGGGGTTGCGATGTTTCACGGCGGAATCAAAGAAACGCTTGGAAAGGCGTTTCAAGTACTGACGGATGGTCGGGACTTTAAGGTCAAGGTGGAGGTCCGCGTTCCGAACGAACCAGGGGGCTCCCGTTACCTTTCGGAGGAGACGGTTCTGAAGGGTCTGCATCCTATGGATGAGGTGGGGCTTTGCATGCGCAAAGACTGGGCCCGCATAGGTCATGATAGGTCGAATGCACGCTGTGTAAATACGCAACTTGCACTTAAGGGACAACTTGCTGCGTGCATTCAGAACGGAGTGTAAACGGCCGAGAGCAAAGTAGGCCCGCGAACGAACCTGCTTTATGTGCTCTGAAAATGTTAAATGACTATCGAGCGTCACACCTAAATATTTGGCTCGCTTCTCCCAAGGGATCTGCTTGCCAAACATGGTGATCGGCCGAGGAGGGGCGGTGAGCCGATTACGCCGTCTCATAAAGAGAATGGCTTGGCTTTTATCGGGATTGACTTCGATCCTCCACTTTCGAAACCACTTGCCGAGGCCATCGACTGCGGTTTGGAGGGTGCGAGCGATCGAGTCAGGGCGAATTCCCTTGGAGAAAATGGCCGTATCGTCTGCGAACAGCGCTAACTGTGCCTTTTTACTCTTCGGGATATCGCTGGCGAAGAGGATGAATATGAGGGGGGAAAGCACAGAGCCCTGAGGGACTCCTGCGCGAATAGGGTGGGGGGAGGAAAGTGCTCCTTCAATGCGATAGCGAAAGGTGCGGTTTGACAAAAAGTCTCGTAGGATGAGCACGAGGCGATCCGGCACACCGAGTTGGTACAGCTTATATAATAAGCCGTTGTGCCAGACTTTGTCAAAGGCCTTCGCTATATCAAAGAAGACAGCACCAGTCATCGCACCGCGTTGGAACCCAACGCTGATGTGCTCGACAATACGGTGGACCTGCTGCACGCAATAGTGCTGGGTTCGAAAACCGAATTGCTCGTCGGGAATGAGACCCTTTGTCTCGGCATAATCTCTGAGACGCTTATAAATAAGCCTCTCATAGATTTTGCCGAAGACGTTGAGCAGACTGATAGGCCGGTAGCTAGAGGGCTCGCTCTTAGGCTTGCCGGGCTTAGGGATACCGATAACGGTAGCCTGTTTCCAGGCGTGAGGAAAGATATTATTACCCATGGCACCATTGAAGATGATGGTCATGAGCATAATCAAACGGGCAGGGAGATGACGGTGAACGTCTTAGATACTTATAAGCTCGCAAGTGGCGTGCATGTGTGGGTAAACATACCACTACAATAAAAATGGTAGAAAATATTTCACCAACTACAAGTAAAATAAGTAACGTATAATTTTTTTAGCATTTAGATTAGTTTTAAATAATTTTATTTATAGGTTTACAATCTGTACATCATAGTCAATAATTTTATATAAGTAAAATCCATAAGTTAAAATAATCAAAATAATATGGTTGTTTGGTAGCTATCATATAATTACTCTGGTAACTATTAAGATTATTATTGTATTGGGTCGATGAGTAATAAGATCGCAGTGGATATTTCTATATTCCTTTTATTTAATACATTTAAGTTACATTACCTTTTGACGAGACGTAGGAAGAGACAAAGAGAAGGAGGATGTAGGCACAGACAATATAGGTTGCACAAGTCTGTACGATCTCCTTTGAGTAAATTCTAACAGTAACACTGTAATCTGACAGCAATGGTTTCATGACGGTTCTTTTTCAATTTAAATAGTGAAAATAATGGTGAGAAAGTATTGCTTGAGTTTATTGTTTGAGTCGGTACCTAGCGGGAAGAAGATGCCTCTTCGGAGAAAGGATGGCAAAAAGAAACTGTCGCGAGACCTAGATGACATGATTTCTTTGCTAAAAGGGACAAATCCAGAACTTTTTCCTATATTTGTGGCGAAGGATCTGCATAAGCTCCCTCCTGTGTCCTTCGATCATGTGGATGTCACCCGATTACTAAAGGACTTAGTAAAACTGCAAAACAAGGTTAGTGTCTTAGAAGAAAAATTCGTTACAACAGAACAATTTGATCTCTTTAAGCTAGAAGTAGAAAATATGAAGCATGCTTCGTTAGCTGACACTTATACAATAGATAGAAATGTAAACACAAGGAGAGGAGCATGTCTGCGAAACAGTATAAATCTTGATAGTGGCCCTATCGGTTTACAATATGTGCCCATAAAATATTCGCAAGCAACAGCTGATTCAAAGTTAAACGGTCAGACGGAAAAAAGTACGTCAATAACACCTGATCAGTGCGATAATAGCTACATCTCTGTCTTACAAGAACAGCATGGTGCGACAGAGAATGGTCGGCACGTGGGTGAGCGAGACGGGATGTCAGCTGTCGAAAGTGCGAGTGAGACCGAGTGTATGACGAGCAAAGCTACGACGATGCGCGAGAAAGAGCCGACGCCCGCGCCGGCTACCGATGCGAAGATGTCCCCTACGAATGGTCAGCGAGTGATTGATCTCACGGCGGCTTCATATGCGTCAGTGTCTAGTGAGATAAAGGCCTCGCGCGCGCCTGTGTCGACGGCGGTACAGTGTGCGAGTTTGCGTGACGAACAAGTGAGTAGTGATCAAGTGGTAGGTGGTATGAACACTGTGAGCGTTGGTTCTGAATGGAAGTTAGTGCAGAATAAACGTTACAAACAAAAGAGGATAATTAGTCAAAGGGGAAGAGCTTCACCTGCGCCAGAGGGTAAATTTCGGGCCGCAGATATTAAAGTGCCTTTGCTAATTTCTAATGTCAGTGTGGAAGCTAGTGAAGATGACATTATTAGCTACATAAAAGACAAAACAAGTGAAATCGTATCGCTAAAACAGATAAACATGAAGTCATTTAGGAAGTACAATGCGTTTAAACTGTATGTTTCCAAGCACAAAGTTGATTTGTTCTTAAATGATGAATTATGGCCAAGTGGCATTGTTTTTAGACGTTTTGTGCATTTTATGTACCGAACGAAGCCCCAGGAACCAAAAGTAAAAGTACATTAATTATGTTATTATTTATGGGTACTATTATTAACAGTTCTCTTAAATTTATTAGTTTTAATTGTAAGTCGGCTAAACGATCCGTAGATAATATTAGGGATTTATGTGAGGGGTCTGATTTGGTGGCCCTACAAGAGACCTGGCTACTTTCCCATGATATTCCAATGTTAGGAACAATAAGTCCTGACTTTGAATATACCGGGAAATCGGCTGTAGACACCTCTGAGGGCTTATTGAGAGGAAGACCTCATGGTGGGGTAGCCATTCTCTGGAGGAAGGGCATCTTTGAGTCGGTGTCTGTTGTTGACTGTAGTAGTCCTCGCTTAGTGGCCATCACAGCCTCGTCTAAGGGTCGTAGTATTCTTGTTTTCTCTGTATATATGCCTACTAATTGTCCAGACAACTTACCTGTTTTTACAGATGTGTTAAGTGAAATAAGTGCTACCGTGGCAAGCTGCGATATAGAAAATGTGTTTATGCTGGGTGATTTCAACGCTCACCCTCATGAGTTGTTTTATAGAGAATTGATCAACTTTTGTACTGACCAATCCTGGATTTGTGCTGATATAGAGAAAAGAGGCGTTGGTAGTGATACATACACTTTTATTAGTGATGTTTACGGGAGTAGGAGGTGGTTGGATCACTGTTTAGTATCTGTAGCAGCTTGGCATACAATTGTTAATGTGGATGTGTCTGAGGATATTTATGTGTCGGATCATCTACCTATGTGTGTTGAATGTAATTTAGAAGTGGTGCGGCCTAAACTGTTGACTCGGAGTACCTGCCGCAATTCTGTGGTATGGGGTGAAAGAACAAAGACAGAAGCGCTTAATTACCATAATTTTTGTAATAAAGAGTTGCGCAACGTTGATTTCCCTCATGAGTTTGAGAGTTGCGGTGGTGGTTCTTGCAGTTTGGCTGAACATAAAGTTGTTCTGGACAGTTTGTACAAACAGATTGTAGAAATATTATGTGCGGCAGCCAGGCAGTCTAAAGTGACATACGAGGGGGGACCGAGACGGGGCAGGCGCGTGTGTGGGTGGAATGAACATGTCAGGGACGCTCATCGCGAGGCCAGATTTAGTTTTCAGGCCTGGATACATAACAAACGTCCCTCTTCAGGTCCTGTCTATGATAAAATGCGCGAGAAGCGAAACGTTTTTAAAAGCCGGTTGAAATTTTGCCAAAACAACGCTGAGCAAATTGTTATGGACAGGTTAGCTGAACAACGAGCCACTAAAAAATTCGGTGATTTCTGGAAATCAACTGGTAAGTTGGATGGGAAGCCCAGGCTCGCTGCGAGTGTGGGAGGGATAAGTGATCCCCAGGGAATTGCGAACATGTTTAAAGAGCATTTCCAAGTTCAGTCCCCTCTCGGTCCCTCAACCGTGAAGGAAGATACTGAGCCCAGCAGTCGTGGAGTGAGACCTCTGATGCGTTTCTCAGCTAAACAGGTGAGTGCAATTATAAACGGTATGAGCCGAGGCAAATCTCCAGGACATGATGGGCTCAGTATTGAGCACTTGAAGCACGCAGGTGTACATCTGCCGCGAGTCCTGTCTATGTTTTTCACAATGTGTATTAGTCATGCGTATTTGCCTGCTAATCTGATGAAAACCATCGTGACTCCCATTGTGAAGAACAGGACGGGTGATATCTCGGACAAGAGTAACTACCGTCCCATTTCCCTTGCGACAATAATAGCTAAGGTGTTGGACGGTATGCTTGATACTTGCTTAAATGAATATATACATCTTCATGATGCGCAATTCGGGTTTCGCCCCGGACTTTCCACTGAAAGCGCTATTTTGAGTCTCAAGCATACAGTTCAATACTATTTAGATCGCAAAACGTCGGTGTACGCCTGTTTCCTTGATCTTTCCAGAGCCTTAGATCTTGTCTCGTATGATGTGCTCTGGGAAAAGATGGTAAACAGGGGTATACCCGCGGAAATATGTGGACTACTGCAACATTGGTACGGTAATCAGATCAATCATGTGAAGTGGGACGGTACGCTCTCTGAACCGTATGGGCTGGAGTGCGGGGTCAGACAAGGAGGTCTGACATCTCCCAGGCTCTTCAATCTTTATGTAAATGACCTCATAGAGGGACTCAGCAGCATGCGTGTCGGATGCAGTGTTGATGGGGTTAGCATTAACAACATTAACTATGCTGATGACATGGTGCTGCTGGGTCCGTCTGCGGGGGCAATCAGAGAGTTGCTTAAGACTTGTGAAGCCTACGTTGCCGCACATGGATTAATTTACAATGTGAAGAAATGTAAATACATGGTCTTTGAGGTCGGCGGCAAGTGCCGTGAAGTGGGACCCGAGCTAATTATAGGCGGGTCAGTAGTTGAAAGGGTATCCGTTTTTAAATACTTAGGTCACGTTCTTTCCGACGACCTTAGGGACCATGTAGATATAGAGAGGGAGCGCAGGGCACTCGCAGTCCGGTGTAACATGTTGACCCGTAGATTTGCTCGGTGTACGGACCTAGTAAAGATCACCATTTTTAAGGCTTACTGCCAGAGTTTGTACACGGGTAATCTATGGGTCAGTTACACCAAAAAATCTTTGGATGTCCTGCGCGTCCAGTACAACAATGGGTTCAGGATGCTGTTGGGACTTCCTCGCTACTGCAGCGCGTCAGATATGTTTGCCCAAGCTCGTGTCGACGGGTTTCACGCGATTGTGCGAAAAAAAACAGCTTCGCTGCTGAGGAGAGTTCGAGACAGTCGCAACAGCATCTTGAGAACTGTAGCGGAGAACTTCAGTTCTCCAATTATAAAACAGTTTGTGCGGAGGGTGATTGGTACTAACACTAGATAGTAAGTTGTTTTAATATTATGTTACTAACACTCTATGGAGTACTTATTCCGAAATAAAAATCATTTAATTTAATTTTAATTTAATTTAATTTAATATGCTTCCCTAATAGCATTTAATGTTGGCAGTTGGTTGGGCCACGTGCACTTCGTTAGTTGGACAACGGTTAGGTTTGGCCATCTTATAGAGGTAGGGCCTACAACAAAGGGCCATTGTAGAATAATAGAGGTAGGGCCTACAACAAAGGGCCATTGTAGAATATCCTACTGAGGGCCATTGGTTGTTTTGCATTGTAGGGCCTTAAGCAATATTGACAGTTACCCTACAGTTGGCAAACGGTTGGGGTTAGAGGTAGGGCCTACAACAAAGGGCCATTGTAGAATATCCTACTGAGGGCCATTGGTTGTTTTGCATTGTAGGGCCTTCTTAAGCAATATTGACAGTTACCCTACAGTTGGCAAACGGTTGGGGTTAGAGGTAGGGCCTACAACAAAGGGCCATTGTAGAA
This sequence comes from Cosmia pyralina, assembly GCA_946251885.1. Classification (NCBI taxonomy): domain Eukaryota; kingdom Metazoa; phylum Arthropoda; class Insecta; order Lepidoptera; family Noctuidae; genus Cosmia; species Cosmia pyralina. The sequence goes on along the minus strand of OX276369.1, from coordinate 11,075,807 downwards.
TATCCTATTGAGGGCCATTGGTTGTTTTGCATTGTGGGGCCTTCTTACACAATATTGACATTTACCCTACAGTCGGCAAACAGTTGGGGTTTGGTTTAGTGTAGTATTACAGTAACCCAGCTGTGGGACAAAATAAATGTTATTAGAAATAAAAAAAAGTATTAAAATAAACCTCTTTTATTGAACAAAAATTAGGCAGACACTTAATAAATGTTCCTTAAAATTGAAAGTTAACAATTTAACTAAATGAACAGATAAAAATATTGTTTAATAATCAACCTTAGGAAACTAATTTAAATAGGTACAGTCAGCCGCACATCATTAGAACACCTTGGACTTGGGACGGACTGTATTACATAGCGCTGATGTTTCCAGAAGTGTTTCCACTGGCGTGCGGTTGACTGTCCTTTGCAATAGGCAGTTTTATCTAAATAATATGAATTCTAATAAAGTTACTTATACCAGGGCGGCTGAAAAGTTTTGAGCCAAGTACCTTCTAGTGTCATTATTGTCTCGCGCTGCTTACTACTAATTTGCGAATTCTTTAAAATAAATACCGAGTTTCATGTTGTTAGCATCATTGCACTTTTAGTAATGAATCAGTAAACATCATCATGTCTCAAAACGCGGATAAAACGCTCAGAGGGGCTAAAAAAGTGATGGTTTTCACACGCGGCCCCTCCCTAATATCAAAACCACCACTATTCAGCCCCCCTGGGAGGGCTTGATGGGCCGCGGATGACTGAGACATGATGATGTTTACGGATTAATTACAAATTAGTAGTAAGAAGCGCGAGGCAATAATGACACTTGAAGTTAGGCTCAAAACTTTTCAGTCGCCCTAGCTCTTGAGCAAAACTGTCAACTGAAGCCCAACCATGCTTTCAACCAGCCAGTTTAATGTTTTCAACACAATAAACTGGTTTAAATGACATTCTTACAATTTTAAAGGGTGGTATAAGGCACAGTAAAACTTTACTATTTTTAGTATGGATGGGCTAGAGTACATTTTTAGATGATTATAACCCCTTAATCTATTTAATGACTTAGCGTCATATTGACAAATGGCAAACATACAAATGTTTCATTTTCATTAAAACAAGGTAGAAGTAAACATTTTTTATCCAAAATGGATGAACAGATATAAACTTTTTTGGAACAACAAACCTTATAAATACCTAGAAGACTACTTTCAATAGGTACTTTGTAATAGTCAGTCTTGTCTACAAAACAATCGCAACCCAATTGAAATAAAAGACCATCAGAAATCTTTTCAATGGATTTTATCCTAACAATATCACCATCTTTGGTATTGAAGCACGAATTAATACTTACACTGCAATTATTACCTAAAATTATTTTATGTATTACATTCTTCTTTTTGACTATTGTTGATATTTGAGACTTTTCACTGATATATTTCAATTCACCCATTCTTTTGGCTACTTGTTCTAATGGGTGGTTGTGCGATCGAACCATTTGTTTAATTTTAGTCATAAAATTTTCAAAAGGAAAAGCGGAAAAATTGTCTAGCTTTCCAAAGTTCTCAACATCTGCTGTAAGATGTAAAAGATTGTGAAAATTGTACACAAGAAGTTCTTTTGTATATAGAATTGGTATGTTACGAACAAAACAATGCAATAATTTATTTGCGTACTCTCGCCATTCAGATTCAGCACACAAATCACCACATAATATATAAATTGAACAATGCAGTGTTAAAAAATGTTCATACAATTTCTTTGATATGATGTTATATAAAACTACAGGGCCTAGGTATAAAAGGAAAGATCTAAGTTCTGTAGCCTTCCAATATTTGAATAACTGTATAGGCCGAGGTCGTCTTGAAAACTCCGTAGGGTAATTGTTTTTACTAATTTCAAGCAATCTCTCCGATATTTGAGTCACTTTAAGTGCACTCAATTTACACTTTTTTGGTCCTTTTTCAATCCAAACACGGATCAACTTTTTCACTACTCCTAAGCACACTAAATGCATGTAATCCAAAGGTACTTGCGTCACTAATCCAATTTCAAGATTTGTAAGTACAGTCTTTGTTATCTGGTGGTCTTCATACAGTTGGTTGTGAAAGGCATGATCGGTTCTAAGATTTAAGTTTGATTCATATTGCCATGTAGTCCTGCCGATATAAATACCTTCTTGGGTACATTTTTCACAGCCATACAGAGAATTATGAGATTTTATACACTTTAGAAAAGCTCTTGCTGGTGCATCAGCAACAATGCAACTAACTCTAAAAGCATATTTTTGTTCATTTAATGTAATGCCATTTTTTGTCAAATCAATACATTCGTCCACAAAGGGTTTTAGATAATTATTCACATCTTTTGGTTTTGTTTCGCCATAGTAAAGTCCAACAATAAAGGGATTTGTATTGATACTCTGGTCTAACACACATAAAATAGGCCAGAATGACTTATTTGTACTAGAGTGTACTGGCAAGCCATCTATATTAAGGCTTACAGATAAAAGTAAATCAATATTCATTTGACGCATTTTTCTGTCAATCATAGGATAATTTGGTCGAATCAAGCCACATGAAGCTCGCTGTATTATATGAGCGAAAAGTCCAAAATAAATATATGAACCGCCCCCACAATTTGTAACATTAACGTCCCTTGGTGTACGTAATAAAGTCCGCGAATCTTTAGGTAAAAATGGATGAAGTGGTTTTAAAATCTTCAACAAACCATCTACAGCAGAGTGGGTAATGTTATGCTCTTGAGACCATGACATAAGAGATTTGCTAAGATCAGTATCATTAAAATCTGCATTTTCAGTTTTACCAGTAGAAAAAATATTACGCGTCAAAGTGATTTTCTCAGAACCAAACTCATCAGAATAATCTTCCGATACACTATTATTATGATGTTCATTGATAAATGATGGATTAGTACTTGAATTACCACTAGTAACATTACTTTCATCATTTATCCTTAATTTACCTCTAAATTCAGTTTTTATTGCATTTCGATGACGCCTCTTTGTTCTTGCAGATAGTCCAGAATGTTGTCGTGTAGAGCTGCTGTTAATAGCTTGATCTTGTTCTTCTGTTCTCTCGTCCGCCATTTCGGTCTCTAGCAAACCTAAACCAGCTTGTTATGAAACCTGTAATTTCAGATTCAGTTGCTATCTCTGCCACCTTGTTTCTTCGCACAGCAGCTGTAAACGATACCGTACTTTAGCATTTGATTTAGAATAACACAATCCATAAAGTTATATTATACTACAAAATAGTTTATTTATGATAGTATAAATCACAAAAAAAAATATATATCTATTTTTTCAATTGACAGTCAAAATAATACCTATCATTACAATAAATATATTATTATCTAATATGTGTAATCTTCATAGTCATACACACCTATGATGACTTTAATCAATTGTAAATTTTTCAAACTGAACTTATTATTCTTTCCAGTCCAGTTACATTGTATTGCCAAAGAGTTGGTGAAAATGCGTTCCAGAATTCTTCTGGTAATAGTGCCAGTTCCTTTGCCACCAATATAGCTCAAATTATTTATCTGCAACAAAAAGTAAAATCAATAAGCAATTATAAATAAAAGCAAAACAATGTATGCATGTATGTATACTATATTATTATACATATGATAGTAGTATTATAACTACTTAGTATATTATACATCATCAGTGCGTCCAGTGGTCTTGCTTGCTTGTAAAGCTTGTATATTTCTATTAGAATATTAATAGACTTACCAATTGTTCTTTGTGTTCTTCTTCTTCAAGCCAATTTTTAATGTTTTCAAGATCATCAAGTGTTTTCAATGGCATGTCTATCTCTACTGGTAAAGTGGCTAATGCAGTTGAAGAAGAAGATGATGATATTCTCAATAAAATATCATTTTGAGTTTGCTTCAATTCCTCAATTTCACTTTTTATGTGTCCCAAACATTCGGCAATGATATCTAAAATAATAATAAAGTATAATGAATTTCTTTTAAAGAAGATTCCAAAACCATATAAATAAAATCTATCAAATGAAGTATAATTATCCATCCATAGTCATCTCATTGTTTGAAAAGTTTCACCAGAACATTTAAAACAATAATGTTTCCATTTTGAATTATGGGGCAAGAAACTCTTTATCACCGATGTAAAAATTTAAAAAGTAATTTCATATTCTTGTAATATTTACCTAAAGAAGAATTTATTTTTTCCAAGACCGGTTTTTGTGTAAGTTTTGACTGCAATGTCGTTGGTGTGGTTTCTTCATTAGTTGGAGTTGGGTTATGTGAAGATATCGGAGAATCTGTAAAGTAGACACTATTATTATTATGATAATTATAAACATAATTTAAGTCATTTTGATGTACTACTAACACTCTATGGACCAAAAGTCTGAATTAAATGTTTTTGAATTTGAATAAACAATCTCACTGGACACCTGAAACTGTAAAAAACTAGCCAGCCACATGCCACATGTTACCTATCTCACACCCTAAAGTTGTCTGTAAAAAATTGCTGATAGCAATAAGGCCACCGCATTGTATACCAGTGCCCTGTTTATGAAAACTTACAAGCCTTGTATTACAAGCAATTTTCCTGTAATAAATTTAATTATCAAATATGTGTTTATCAAAACTACACGTGTAAATTACGAGTTACAGGGGTCATTATTTATTTCACAAGTATATTTTTACACTTGTATTCGTGATTTTGTTCATCAAAAATCCCCTGTAAGTTACAATTTGAAGAAAATCTTAGCAAATCCTGAGAGTGTCCGGCGATTCTCTATTTCGTCTTACACAAGTGTCGTGCTTAGTACCGCAATAAATTTTTAAATTTGATTTTCTTTCTTAAAATGTGGAGAAGTGACTCAAGCAATGATGAAAATATTAGAATAATGGAACCAAGAACCTAAGAACAAGAATTGACTACGGTCATTATGGAGAGACGACCTATGAATTTAACGAAAGGTTTCGACTTCAAGCTGAAAAATTGGAACAATTAATTAACATTTTGTTCAACAATTAATTCTCACAACAAGCATACTTACAAAGTAGCCCTTTTTAAATTTGCCAGCAGGTACCAGACCAAGCAACCGACATGTAATTCAAATATTCTTCCACTCTTGTATTTTTTTTGTTTGGACATCCTATCGCTAAATGCATCAAATAAAATGTATTTTTTGTCGCGAATCAGTTAAAAAACTGTTATTTTGTTATCATTTCTAGACATTTTCCAAGAAATCGCAAAACCTTGCCTCAAATTCTCTTCAAGTTTCAAATTATAAATAAATGGCAGGAATATGGAATACCTATTGTACTTTGTCGCTACTACTATTTTGTAATGTCCCGTCAACATTAGGCACAGACAATATACCATTCAGCCATGCGTTTGGTGGATATTCAATTAAAAACAAAAAAAATGGCGGGAAAAGAAAGCGCCATACATTTTTGATTTTAGAACTTACAAGTACTTAGAACCTACAAGTGTTCAATTTTACAAGCCCTGTAGATTTTTTTTTGATTAACGTAATTTACACAAACTTCCTTGTAAAGTGTAACTTGTGAACGTGTAGACTTGTGAGTTTTGATAAACAGGGCACAGATACCTGTATGTCCTAGTTTTAATAAAATTGTACATTCTGAATTTAGTACACAATAAAGTATATTGAACTGTAGGTACTCATATTGTATTGGGGTGATCTTTTGTTACCTACCAACAAAAAAATTTTGTAGAAGTCTTGGTGATGAACTGGTTGCACGTACTGGTGGTAAAATTATTTTTGGTGGAATTGGATATTTGATTTGACATTCATCATCACTTTCTTCATGGTCATCATCACTGTCAATTTGAAAAGGACGAACTTTCCTCTTCCTTTTCCATTTATCTGTTTCAGTGTTTTCTATATCAGTGGAAGCCAATTCCGATTCACTTTCAGCCTTTTTACATTTTTGTCTGGCTTTAGATATGTCATCTGTAAAATAATATTTTATTATTATGGTGTTGTTAAATAGATACCAGGGCAGGGAATCCGCTTAATTACTCATCATTTTGATACTTATTGAGTATGAATCAGTTCTTGAAACTTTGACTAGGTTCTGAAAAGGGGTCGGTTTCCAGTCTAACCGGATGCAGCTGAGTAGTAGTATTTTACATGGAGCAACTGCCTATCTGACCTCCACAACCCAGTAACTGGGTAATACGATACCCCTTGGTTTTTTTTTTTTAATTTGTTTGATTTGCATACTTTGTTTCTTGTGTTTTATAGTTTGATTTTAAGTTTTATCACATATGTTACAGTATCTGCGATTAATACCCCTTGGTTAGACTGGTTGTCAGACTTTCGGGATTCTGACGACCCGTAACGACTGTCAAAGGCCCACGAATGACAGCCGGGACCAACGGCTTAACGTGCTTTCCGAGGCACGGAGGAGCCTCGGTATGAAAAAGAAAGAAAAGATGGTCACCCATCCGCGGACCAAGCCCGGCAAGCGTAGCTTAACCTGACGGATCGACCCGTGCGGCTGTTATTACTTAGCCACGAGCTCCACCACAACAAAACAAATCTAAATTTAAAAAAGTACCTTTATACTTGGCGCCTAAACATCATACCATGAGGCTTACAAACAATGGATCGACTTGATATTGTTGAAATGGAAACGAAATCTTACTTACAGTGGTAATCTAACCACCACAATTTTTTTTTTTCATGACTCGGTAAGTGCTGAGAAATGTTATAAATTATGACAAAACTATGAACTAAATAAACTTACAATATGTTACACTTCCTTCTACCAAAAAGAAAGATGAAAGCGTTTTTAACTAAACATAAATCTCACCTGTAGTAGGTATAATAATAATAAGTAGTAGTCTTATGCTCACCTGTTTCGTAAAAAGTACGTCGAATTGAATACACCGGCCAATTTTCATCTGGTACTGCTTGGGTCATTAGGCACTTGTTAAATTTGGAAATAATTTTGTGAGGCGGCCACAGACATTGTCTCTTTCGTGGAGTCATCCATTCTTTGCGGATGATGCCTACACTGTCATCTTGAAATTCTACCACCTTAAACATACTTAATCACTTCCTATAGTTATTTTTTTTAAATTCACTAGCTCTGCAAGCGAGCCAATAAAAAAAAGTACTCTGTGAAGCGAGCACTCAACAAAATGGCAGGCGCGCGCGTCGTACGTCGTCGCCGCGCTGCGCTGACCCCCTCCCCCACACCCCCTGCCCTCTTCCTTTATAGCTGAATTCTTTTTTTACTTTACATGACATTTCTTACAAATGTTTTTACGAAGGCACCGCTAAATAGTATACTTGTTTACCATCTATAATTTAATTTATTATTTTAATAAACACGCACCAAACTTCATCACCATTTGCGAATAAAAGTCGAGTATTTAAACTTCCCAATTATTATTGTCAAAAATTGTCATTGCACTTTCCGTTGTTTTTTATTAATGACAGCAATGAAATAGAGGCAAAGTTTGAAGATCCGGGGTATCATACGACATTCAAGAGGTTAAAGTAGGAACTGTGGGTTCTTAAATAATGATCTAAATTGTCTAAACAGTTGCATTGGCCCAACTTTGGTAATTGCTTGGGCGTAATGATAATATTTTATTGCACTGGGCCAATGTTAGATGATATCTATTATGGCCTACGATAATACACTGCAGAAATGCCAAAAGTTTTTAAGTAACGGTAGGTAGTAGTAGCATTGGCGCCACGTTGGTAAATGGTTGGACGCTATGATAATATTTTACTGCATTGGGCCAATTTTAGTTGATATTTAGTAGGGCCTACGATTTTTAAACTGCAGAAATGCCGACAGATTTTAAGTAACAGTAGGTAGTAGTAGCATTGGCCCAACGTTGGTGAATGGTTGGACGTAATGATAATATTTTACTGCATTGGGCCCATGTTAGTTTTATGTAGGCAATCTAACTAACTATATCCCAACGGATTCCCCACCGTTGGCCAATTGATGCCAACATAAAATGCTATTAGGGTTACTACTGGAAAAATGTATGGTACCTGCATTACCATTCAACCCTCGTCGATATTTTGCTAGTTTTAATCAGAAATACACAAAAGCTTTAGCGTCTTCCGTCTACAAAACGTCTAGACTCAATTTTAAGTCTAAGTAGTGTGACCATGATCTAGACTCTAGAGCATGGTCACACTACTTAGACTCAAAATTGTTATTAAATAAAATCTTTGTTATTCGGATCCTTACCTGTGAAATGAAATGCCATACAACCATATGATTCACTTTTACATCTCTTGATGCAACACTTTCTCACCATTATGTTCACTATTTAAGTTGAAAAAGAACCGCCATGAAACCATAGGTGTCAGATTTCAGTGTTACCAGAGTAATTATATGATAGCTACCAAACAATCATATTATTTTGATTATTTTTACTTATGGATTTTACTTATATCAAATTATTGACTATGATGTACAGATTGTAAACCAATAAATAAAATTATTTAAAACTAATCTAAATGCAAAAAAAAAAATACGTAACTTATTTTATTTATTTAGATTTACCAACGTTCGTATACACTAAGAAAAATACAGGAAGCAACTAAAAATAAAGAACTAAATGTAACAAACAATTATAGGTAAATACAGCATTTTCTTATTTTACTTGTAGTTGGTGAAATATTTTCTACCATCTTTAACATTTTTATCTTTTGGCAATTGAGTAAAAGGGACAAACAGCCTCGGCTCGGGCTACCTCTCTCGTCTCGTTTTGCCTCAGCTAAGATATCCTATCAAAAGTAAACTTAAGGTGCAATCCTTATGGTTCATTTTTGTATGATACGATTTTTGGAGAGCTCAGTCCTGTTTATATTATATTACACTTCTGGACACATCTTTTGGCCCACCTTGTATTTTCAGTTTCGTTTGGTCCTAGCTAAAATTTTATATTAGGTCGAGCAAAAAGTTTTTATGCAGTTTTGAACCTGGCACATTCACAATTTCATTCAATAGTCTTTTTTTGAATTTCGAACACAGAATTTAAAGAAACAAAAGACAATTTGGAGCCTGTTTGTTGATATCAAACAATCGAATACTAAGAAAACTTGGTTTTATTGGTTTACTTGGATTTAATTCTTGAAAAAGTGATTGATATCTTTGGTTTTGCAACAAACATTACTTATTCTTAACATTAAGGTGAGGTTCTATCAATAATCTATGGATACTTCACCTGAAGTCGCCGCCCAAGCTGTGGCACTTATTCAGGCCGGACACAGCCAAAGAAACGTGAGTGCTCAACTTAATTTAAGTCGATCTGCGGTCCGAAATGTTTATCGGAGGTACCTAGAGACTGGCGGCTTTGTTCGTCGCCAAGGAAGGCCACGATCTCGGGTCACAACTGAAAGGCAGGATCGATTCATCGTGACGACCAGCTTGAGAAATCGTCACCTTACCTCCATTGAGATACAAAACCAACTTCGCGACTTCCACGGAGTATCTGTGAGCGCTCGAACTGTTCGGAAAAGGTTAAAAGAACGCGATATGGTACCACACAAGCCAGCTAATGGCCCCAAACTAACGCGAGCCCACCGAACAGCGCGCCTTCATTTCGCACGCAGTCATTTAAATTGGACACACCAAGATTGGAGCCGTGTACTCTTTTCTGATGAGTCTAAAATTGTGTTACATGGCAATGATGGAAGGAAGAAGGTCTACCGACGTAAGGGAGAGCGTTTCGCACAATGCTGCTTTTCAAGAGAGGGTTGCTTATGGCGGTAACTCATGGACTGTCTGGGGCGGTATATCCGCGAGCGGCAAAACTCAACTTGAAGTTGTTACAGGACCACGGCTGCCAACATTAAATGCTGAAAGGTACATTCGTGAGTGCTTAGAACCTCACGTGATACCATACGCGGACTATGTGGGCCCAAATTTCCTTTTTATGCATGATAATGCAAGAGCCCATGCGGCCGGCATCGTCAGGGAATATCTTCGGGATGTGAACATCACAGTTATGGACTGGCCAGCCAGGAGCCCAGACATGAACCCCATTGAGCACATGTGGGACAAGCTTAAAAGACGTGTTAGGGCTCGTCAGCCAGTTGCCCAGACGATGCAGGAGTTGAAAACTGCCATAGAAGAGGAATGGGAGATGATCCCTCAAAATTTCATAGAGCGGTTGATAAACTCTATGCCTAATCGTATGAGAGCTGTGGTAGATGTCCATGGAGGCAACACGCGTTATTAAATTAAACCTTTATTTGATAAAACATGTTTTTTATTCAAAAATCAATTGCCTTTAACAAGGCGCATATCCGACTTGTTAGGCGTAGCTCCATGTCGTATGGTATTCTGAATTCAAATTTAAAACAATACGATCGAAAAAGATGGTAAAATGTATCAGGTTTAAAACTGCATCAACAGTTTTTGTTCAATCTAGCAATCATATTTCGGTAGGGGCCATCGAAACCTAAACTCTAAGGTGGGCCAATAGATGTGTCCAGAAGTGTATTAGGTCCATGAAGGAGGTTCATTGAACTTATTGCAAGACCTGTTGCGAGGATGCCGGTAAAGCACGATGGAGGTGGCAAATTTGTGTCAGCCATTGTCACAGCGAGGTGCTCAAAATGAGATTTCGCTTGTCACCGAGTGTGTGTCGACCTGGCATTGGCTGCAATCAAAGAAGCAGGTTTCCGGTACAGACAAATCTGTACGACAAGTTTAAAACTGTTTCTTTATAAGTGAGCGCATAAAGATAACATAGAAATTAATACCCGCCCGTACCGGAAACCTGTTTATGTAAACACCCATTGTCCTGAGTGCAGGAAAAATGTCCGTAGGGATAATAAGACCGAAACGCCGCCGCCGGTGCGAGGTTGTGTGGCAGAAGTGCAGAGTACGGAGCTAGCGTTTATGTCAATGCCAACGCCACCAGCAGTGGCGACGCTGAAGCCCACGACATCACGGCGACAACAATGTTGGTGCATCCGACGACTCCTCTGTCAACTGCCCCATCGCCAATCCATTGACGCCTCGGTTAATCCCTGCTCCGTCGTCGCCTATAGTCTGTGGTATTTCCGCTATTTTAAACCACATCTTTCGGTTGTTTACAGTGAATGAGCTGTTGTCGTCACACCTAATTTTCACCTAGGTCACATAAAACTCGCCTTCACACATTCTAAAGAAAGCCACTCATGTTATGAGCTTGTTATCCTTCTTTGTACAATTAATCTTTAATGTTAACCTTTCAAATATGTTTTTATATTTTACCTTTGTCAAATTGTCATATGTAAAATTTTATTCCTTTCTAGTATAAGGTCTCTATTTTAATCGATTTTCTACTGTAAGGCCTGTAGCTACTTTAGGATAATTCTGGCCGGCAAAGATTAATTAATGGCCGGTACCAGGGCTACGTGATGGGATCACGGGTAATAACCGATTATAGCTAGTCAAAGATTGGCAAAACCATAGTCCGTCCATCTATTTCTTAATTTGTTTAAAAAAATCACGTTTTCAATCCTAGGATTTATTTGATAGTTCCAAAATTCTCTTTAGTAATGCCAATGTTTTCATGTATCGTAGTCGGGGATCATTTTTAACCGACTTCAAAAAGGAGGAGGTTCTCAATTCGTCGGAACCTTCCCCGATTACTCGAAGATGGCTGGGCGGATTTGGATTTTTTTTTTTTTTGGTTATAAGGGTATACTTCCCAGGTGGTCCCATGATCATCAAGTCAGGATCTGATGATGGGATCCTGGACAAGTAGAGAGCTCTTCCAATATTATAGGCACACTTGAAGCGATTTGGATAGTTTTTGGAAGAGTACTTTCTCGGAGTGGTCCCATTTCTATTTGGTGAAGATCTGATGAAGAACTTCTGAGATAGGCAACGGGAACTCCTCAATAAATGATAGCAAATGGACTGGGATTGCTGAAATCTCATGTCTGTTTATTGTTTACACCAGTTCATAACATAACATCACGCCGGTACGCTGTGAAGGGGTAAAAGCACATGTCAACCAATAAAAAGTGAAAAATAAAAACTTTTTTTACAAAAAAATACAACCGACTTCCAAAAACAACACTGCAAAGTGAAAAATAACTTTAATTTCGGAAGTCGGTGTCTGATTAAATGTATTTTCGTTTTTCCCACAGACTTCCGAAATTAAAGTTATTTTTACTTTGTAGTGTTGTTTTTGGAGGTCGGTTGTATTTTTTTGTAAAAAAGTTTTTATTTTTCACTTTTTAGTGGGTCTGTTTATAATTTGTATAAGTTACAATAGTCCAATGTCAATTGCTCATCACATGTTACAAAATATTGCTTTTCCCGATGCTGGGACGTTAATTGTTGAGGAGTTCTGCTGGTAAGAACCAGGAGAACTCCTCAACAACCACTCACCACACGCATTGTGTGACGAGCGGAAATTGCTTAGCAACCATATTAAAGTAATCGAATCGCAACCCGTGAAATATTTATCATTGAGTATTTCCGGTAGCCATCTGTGGTCTTCATCATCAGTTCCACTTCACCAAGTGGTGCTTTCCGAGAGCAAATGCACGAGCTACTATAAAAAATACCCAAATCGCTATAGGTGTGCCTATAATATTTGAAGAGTTCCTTCGATTTCTCCAGGATCCCATCATCAGAACTGGATTTTGACAAAAATGGGACCATTTGGGAAGTATACCCTTTCCAACAAAAAAATATTTTTTCAAATCGGTTGGCAAGCGACGGAGTTATGCGCGAACAAACAAAAAAAAAAAATACAAACATCCGAATTGAGAACCTCCTCCTTTTCTAGAAGTCGGTTAAAAAATACAACCGACTTCCAAAACCAACACTACAAAGTGAAAAATAACTTTAATTTTGGAAGTCGGTGGCAAAAACGAAAATACATAAAATCAGACACCGACTTACGAAATTAAAGTTATTTTTCACTTTGTAGTGTTGGTTTTGGAAGTCGGTTGTATTTTTTTGTAAAAAAGTTTTTATGATTACCCATTTTTCGAAAGGGTTCTTCTAAGCAGTTAACCAAACACTCATATAATGTAGGTAACGCTTTTGAATGGCTTTAATTGAAATTGGTTTTCCAACCCTTTTTTGTATAGATTATCTTAATGAAGGGATAACCCTTTCACTGGGTTTCAAGTATAGAACCCATTCAATGGGTTATCCATAGTGAAGGGATAACCCCTTTTCATCGAGATATAAGTACTAACGTACTAGAGAAGCTACGTCAAATAACTGAATTGTCCTATTCTTCGTAATTTGAATCTTTAGTTCGCTGCAGCGCTAAAATAATAACAATTCGTCTAAACCGTAACTAATTTACCACAGCGCTAGATTTGCTGCGGAAGTGTATTTATTCTCGGCAAAAAGGACTTAAGCGCCATGTAAATCACGGCACTTACGCGTTTTCTTCGACAAAAGGTGCGGCGACGGTGCGGCGCGATCGCCGCAGTTGAACGAGACAAAGTAGGAATTTACGGTGTCTTCTCTAGTGCGTTAGTACTTATATCTCGATGCCCCTTTTACTGGGTTTCAGCCATCTCGTTACCATAACACAAGCATTAGGTTGCTTAGCTTGGGGCTAGATGGCGTTGTGTGATATGTCCAAAACTTATTTATTTATTTATTTATTCAAGCCCAGCCAGCCAAGCCCAACCCATTGAAAGAGTTACGCATGATAAAGGTACCCTCATAAATGGCTTACCCCTTCCTCTTGACCGGGGTTGTACGGTCCCTGATTGTAGTTTCCACCTTGTACAAGTTTTTCAATAGTGGTAAATTGGCAAATCACCACTCAATCGTTAAGAAAATAAAACAACACAAAATTCATGGAAAAAAATAATTTTATTTACATAGTAATTGCTCTTAAAGCTAATATTATATGCTATTATTGTACATCTTCATAGAAGGCATAATTATCATACATTATTAATTTACTATTATTTTTTGTGAAGTCTGAAAGTAGTTGGGGCTGTCTGCGAAAGCGCGTTTACGTGCGGATGGACATCTCGCTCTAGAGAGTCTACTCTAAAGTTATGGTTGCCTAGAACAGCGGTGGCCGCCACATAACGGCTGCCGTGGAAACAACAAATAAGGTGTCAGTGACGTCATTCGTCAGTGGCCACGGCCAACGCTCTTCTAGGAAAATGGAAGCTTAGTTTCTGTGAGTGTCAAGATGAAGGGACCAAGTCTTAGATCGCAAATCAGCCTACATAAAAGTTTCATACTATAAATCTACCAATGCAATAATTTTAGCTACCTCAATGTTTACGTAGTTATTTAATAAAATCCTTGGTCCCTCCATCTTGACGTCAAGATGGAGGGACCAAATGGATACGCTGGTCGGAGGAGTATCCTACCTATATAGTATTTCAATACCTTAATTCTACTTTAGAAATATGAAATTTGATTGTCCCTAACATGAATCGTTTGAGAAATATCAACCGTAAACGTTGGTCCCTCCATCTTGATGATTCAAACAATTTGGTCAAACATGTTAATGGATAGTTTTTTTTTTGTTTTTCGAAGTATTCATATTTAATACCTATTTTCTACCTTTAGATTATGCAAATGTTTTACTTTAAAAATAAACTTAAAAAAAGTAATAAATATTTTTTATACTTATTTGCAAACAAGGTGAAATTGACATATCTGTACCCAATAGGATAATTTAACTCATCATTATGAAAAACTTTCACAATGAAACCAACCCAAATAACGCGAATAAATAATCAGCTGTTTCAAACATCAAAAGAAATAAAAGCACCTTGTTATCTAATTGCTAAACTGCTAAAGAGCCGGAAGTCATGGGCCTTTGCCCAGCAGTGGGATGATGCAAATTACTGCTCAGCAGCAATTTCTTTCAGGTCAACCTTTGGGAGATACAGGGTGTACCTAATTTAAATAACTGAAAGACCTGAATCGCGAAGAAAATTAAGGTAAAAAATCGGCGGTTCCATATATATTTTTTTCCACATGTCATGGACAAAATGTTTAGGACAGCTAATTTTTTTCCCGCTAATTTCTGTTTAGATGTTTCAGCGAATCAATGCCTTGTTTCTGAATTATGATTAAACCCACATTTCTTTCTCATGTTATTACTAGGACAGTTCGTGTAAGACCTGACAATCCCTGCACTGTAAAATACATCATTGACAACATTTTCTATTATATAAGCAATATTGCATTCGCACTGTATTCGTTCATGGTTTCCCACAGGCGTTAATCTGAAATGTTTCTTGAGTATGGCATTACGCATTTTACATTTAGTATCGTGCATAAGTATTAAATATTAATCCTTCGAAGATAGAAAATAAACCGCCCATTTAAAAATCGCTCGTTAAAGATAAACTTAAAAAATGAGTATTAATTATTTTTGTACATAATTGTATAAAAACCACGGGAAAAATTCGCGGGAAAAAAATCTGCTGTTCTAAACATTCTGTCCATGACATGTGGAAATAAACATATATGGAACCGCCGATTTTTTACCTTAATTTTCTTCGCGATTCAGGTCTTTCAGTTATCGCCGGGGTTGCGAGTTGTTCGAAAGAGATACCGTGGCCCTGGAATAGGCAACTGAAGGAACACGGGTGGGTTTTATCTCCCATCCACAAAAAAAAAGTCTTTCAGTTATTTAAATTAAATTGGGTACACCCTGTATCTCCCAAAGGTCTTTCAGGCAACCTTTGGCAAGTTTACTGTTACTGTAACCCTGCATCATCCGACTGCTGGGCAAAGGCCCATGACTTCCGGCTCTTTAGCAATTTAACAATTAAAAAACAAGGTGCTTTTATTTCTTTTGATGCTTGGAACAATCTGATTATTTATTTGCGATAATTGGGTTGGTTTCATTGTGAAAGTTGTTCATAATTTGGGTACAGATATGTCAATTTCACCTTGTTTGCAAATAAGTAGGGGGAAGTCCCGTAGCGCCGGACGGCACCTAGCGTCGGACACTTGTACTATCTCGACAAACGACAACGCGATCTATTCAAATATCGGTGAAAGGGGCGCGGGGGAACGTAGGAATACAGGATCACGCGACGCGGTTTGCCAGGGGTTGACCGCCGGGACGCGGTGAAGAAAGCGGCAATATGCATATGTCGTGACGAGCTTACGGATACATATACAGACTACAGTTAACATGGGCGTGTTAATGCAGCACGTCCAAACATACCATTGCCAGTGGCAAATAAAATGAGAGGCCCGTTGTTACGGGCCGCAGTATAGCCTCCGCGGCAAGGGGGCAATGCCCCGAATCCGCACGCCACGCCCCTTGCGGGGCGTCGCCACATCTCACTTCGTTCGGTTTGCCAGTGATGCGCACAGCCGCAGTGGGAGAGGTCGATTGCTGTTTTTAAATGTCAAGTATTACTGCTATGGTTTTTTGTTTAATTGTTTTTTTTATTGGTTAATAAAGACAGTGTTCCATTATAATTCGTAAATTGTGAAAGTTTTTATTAATTATAAACAGTTTTAGTATGAAATACGTAATTTTAGCCTGTGCCCTACCTCCGGACACAAAGGTGTCCCTCACCACCGGACAGTTTATAGGTTGGCTTTTCTACTAAGCATTTATACTTATCATTATAACGAGTGTTTGTTGTTTTACAGGATAGAAGGAGGGAGATATTTGAACATGGAAGAGACAAAAAAGAAAGGAAAATGGGATCAGCAAAGTTTAAAAACTGCGATGGACAAGATTTTGTCCAAAGAAATGAGTCTCAGAGAAGCTTCGTCGCGTTACAATATCCCAAAAAGCACTCTACATGATAAAATAACAGCATTGAATGGTGGAGAAGAAGTCACGTTGCAACCAAAGGTTGGTAGATTTACAAAAACCTTCTCACCCGAGTATGAACAAGTTTTACTGGACCACATAAAAGGTTTGTCTAATAGATGTCTGCCGCTGATGAAAAAGGAGTTCTTGAAGTTAGCTCTCGACTTGGCTGAAACTATGAAGATCCCCCATCGATTTAATACAGAGAAAAAAACTGCTGGTAAGCATTTTTATTATGATTTCATGCATAGACATCCGGACATTTCATTGAGGACACCAGAGTCGACAAGCATGATGCGAGCCGTAGGGTTTAATAAACCACAAGCGGATATATTCTACGACAATCTGGAAAGGCTAATGACAGTACAAATTTCCACCCTCTCACATTTACAACTGTGATGAAACTGGAGTCAGCTGCGTGCATAAACATCAAAAAGTTCTGGCTCCGAAGGCTGTCCGTCAAGTTGGAAAGCTCACTTCTGCTGAGAGGGGCAAAAATATAACAGTTTTGTTTTGTATGAGTGCTAACGGTCACTTCATACCACCTTTTTTTGTCTTTCCAAGGCAAAGAATGAATGATCGGCTCATGATTAATTCTCCGGCTGAAAGCTTTGGCGTGGCTCAGCCAAAAGGTTGGATGAATAGTGAATTATTTCTCCAATGGCTACAGCTATTTATTAAACACTCTCACCCGACCCAAGCGAGTCCTGTGTTGCTTCTACTGGATGGCCATTGTAGCCACAAGACGCTAGCGGTGATAAATCTTTGCCGAGAAAACTACATTCATTTGATGAGCTCACCACCACACACCACCCACAAGCTCCAACCACTAGACAGAACATTTATGAAACCATTCAAAGATGCCTATAACCAACGATGCGACATGTGGATGAGAGCAAACGCTGGATCTCGGATAACCGACTACGATATTGCTGGTCTGGTCAATGAAGCGTTTACCAAAGAAACTCGGCTGGATATTGCGGTGTCTGGGTTTAAATGCACAGGAATTCATCCATTCGACAGACATTTATTTTCTGATTTGGATTATTTGGCTTCAGACATGACCAATATTCCACTAGAAGAGCCAGGAACCTCCTTAAACACACCAAGTTGCAGCAAGGAAGTTTCCGTGACTTCCACTGATTTGGCCTTGGCTAGCTCATCGTCCTGTGATAATTTAGTCTCAGAAGAAACGACAGACCCAGAATCTACCAACGTACCAACAATCAGCAGTCCCAAACCATCAACGAGCTTTGATCTTGATGTTGTCCAGACTATACATAAGCTGTCGCCATTGCCAGATGCCGCAAAAAAAAAATCAGTGGCTCGGAAGAGGAAAAGTGAAAGAAGTGAAATTTTAACGTCATCGCCCTACAAAATTGCTGTTCAAGAAAAAGAGAACGAAAAGAGCCAGAAGGAACAAAAAAAAAGGAATGGCAAATAAGTTTAAAACGGCAATGGAACAAAAAGAGAAACTAACCAAAGGTGTGAAAGCCAAAGGAAAAAGTAGTTATAACGATAAGAAAAAGGAGCCACTAACTGTAATATCTAATATGGAAAAAACTACTTGTGTAGTGTGTTTAGAGGACCACGACGAGGACTAGGAGGATACAATGCTCCAGTTGCCAAGAGTGGGCCCATGAAGCATGCGCAGACATTCCAGAATGTGGTGATACCTATATATGTGATAGATGCACAATGTTTTAAGAATGTCCGGCGCTTGGGGTTTGAAGATTAAAGCGTCCGGTGCTAGGTGCCAATGTTAAAGACTTAATTTTTTTTTACGAAATCTTAATTAACGTTCCTAGATTATGTTTACGCAGAAGTTGTATTTTTGTTAATTGATTTTGATTTTATATTTTGTTCGTTTAACCAATTCATAAACAAATACATATTTCTCGAAGTAGTTTTCATTTTATTTCCGGAAAACCTTATATGTCCGCCACTGGGGGACTTCCGCCTATAAAAAATATTTATTACTTTTTTTAAGTTTATTTTTAACGTAAAACTTTTGCTTATGCAAATGTAACTTTAGATTATTCTAAAGGTAGAAAATAGGTACTAAATATGAATACTTCGAAAAACAAAAAAAAACCTATCCATTAACATGTTTGACCAAATTGTTGAATCATCAAGATGGAGGGACCAACGTTTACGGTTGATATTTCTCAAACGATTCATGTTAGGGACAATCAAATTTCATATTTCTAAAGTAGAATTAAGGTATTGAAATACTATATAGGTAGGATACTCCTCCGACCAGCATATCCATTTGGTCCCTCCATCTTGACGTCAAGATGGAGGGACCAAGGATTTTATTTAAATAACTACGTATATATTGAGGTAGCTAAAATTATTGCATAGGTAGCAAATAGTAGATTTATAGTATTAAACTTTTATGTAGGCTGATTTGCGATCCAAGACTTGGTCCCTTCATTTTGACGCTCACTAGTTTCTCGAACGAAAATATGATCGTAAAACTAGCTCACTCGACATAATTCATACAAAATTCCCATTTGAAAATGCACCTTCAGTTTTCCCGAATTTTCCAATTTTCAAACATTTTCTTTCATACAAACCTTGTCCTGACAATTACAAACACAACAAAAAAAAAAAGAATTAGCCAAATAGGTGCAACGTTCTGAAGTGTGCATTCCGCAATTGATTTTTATTTATATAGACTAACGTTCAAATTGTCAAGCGCGCGTAAACTGCGGAGTAATTGCGAAACACAACACTTGTTTATATGGATTTCATTTTGACAGTTCAACAACATTCATTGCGTTATTTACGTTGATGAGCAGACAAATTCAAACATATTATGACGCAATGGACTAGCAATATACGTCAAAAGCATTCAGATTGTGAATGATAGTAGTGTGTTACGCAATTCGGGTGCAGCTGTAATTGGTTGAACAGCCAATCGAACAGTTCACGCATGATTGACAACTTGTCACATTAGTTTTGCGATAATTTTCGATCGAGAAACTAGCCCTTAATGACAGTAAGAGATACTTTCCGAGTTGTAAAGAAGGTGCATTTAGATAATTGGCAACGTCGCAAATGACTGTCAACTATTTCGCTGTTTAATTTGTCAATAGGTATTACTGAATGAAATTATGAAATATAGCTAAAATATTACAAAAAAAATAATAATTTTATGCACTATATTATTGATGAATTGCAATGACTAATATCGAAACACTGGATATTTTAGGTGTAAAAAAGCGTTTGGAAACTTTTGAAATTATTGTTTCAAATTGTTATTATTGTTGCAAGGAGTGTAATCGGAGCTCGATGGGCTCGTGGCTACATAATAACAGCCACACGGGTTGATCCATCAGGTTAAGCTACGCTTGCCGCGGTTGGTCCGTGGGTAGGTGTCCATCTTTACATACCGAGACCCCTCCGTGCCTCGGAAAGCACGTTAAGCCGTTGGCCCCGGCTATCATTCGTGGCTCTTTGACAGTCGTTACGGGTTGTAAGAAGCCCGAAAGTCTGACAACCAGTCTTACTAAAGAGTATCGTATTACCCAGTAATTGTGTTGTGGAGGTCAGATAGGCACTCACTCCCCATGTAAAGTACTGATATTCAGTTGCATTCGGTTAGGTTAGGTTGTGAACCGCGCGTCCAAACCTAGTCCAGGCCATGGTGCGGAGCGAGAGTGCATGGGAAGCCGTCACCTCCTTCTGTGAAGCAGTAATGCTCGCGAAGGAGGAAGCGGAATGCGTGAGGGAGAGGCAACAGCCGCGCCCTCGCGCCCCTAGCCACAGTAGGAGACGCCCTGGGCGGCGGGAATCGATTGCCGATTCCCGGCCACCGTAGGCGCGGGCTTGCGGACGACGAGTAATGGGCAGCTCGCCGTCCGGTAAGGACCAGGCCCGGGTCGATGGCGCGTTGTGTTCCACGCGCGCCTCAAAGAGATGTCAGCAGTGACGGGGTCAATTGGGCCGATGCCGCCGGGGTCGCGGGTAGTTCGAAAGAGATACCGTGGCCCTGGCACGGGCAACTGAAGGATCATGGGTGGGTTTTAGTCAGTAAAAGTCTGATACGTCCTCCCGCTCTGCCCAGAGCGGGAGAAGTCATTTGATGATTTCCCATCCACAAAAAAAAAAAAAAAAAAAAAAGGTTGTAAACCGACCCCAACATAGTCGGGAAAAGGCTGGCGGATTCATTGACAGCGATATATTTGACAGCTACTTGCTACGTTGGCAACTTTCTGGTTGCACCATCTTAAGTCTCATATTCATGGGAAACAAAAGCTCGCAACATTGTTTCAGAAACATGTTTTAGGCAAGTTACAAAATGGTGATGAAACATTGTTGCGTAACTTTTTACGAAGAGTATGAATCGATGCCTGAAACCTAAGTTATAAACAAATGTGTAATTTTAAAGTAACATACATTTTAAATTAAAGTGTTTTTATCATATTGATCGAACTTTTTTATTCATAAGATTACTGGGATTTTTAAAGACCCAAGCATGGGATCCTTAAGAGACACCCGATTGGAACGAAGTTACCTTCGCTGTATACAGGATGAAATTTAAAACACGCACCAAATCGAAATGGGAGATTGTACCTACTCGATCATTATGAACAACTTGTACTATGGGACCAAACCTGAAATCGCGAAAAGAAATCTGCTGGGTTATCTACTTACATCAAACTCGTCAAAATGTAGGGAGCAGCTGACTTTTTTTCCACAATTTCAGGTTTGGTCCCATAGTAAAAGTTGTTCATAATGATGAGTACTTACGCACGGCTACAGATCAAGCTATAATTTCCAGTACAAGCTGATCACGCATTGTATAGAGTTTCCTTACAATGAGAGGTCAGTGTAAACTGGAAATGTGTAGCTTGATGTGTAGCCGTGTGTACAATCTCCCATTTCGATTTGGTGCATGATTTCAATTTCATCTTGTATTATGATTACAGAGCCATCAATTATGGTCTCAAGTTTCAAGTGACAAAAATTTTTATTTTTTAATAGCAGATGACTGTATTAAAAAACAACAAGTTTTTTATACTTGAAACAAACGACATAACGCTTTCCAGTTACGTCGCAATTTCTGCCAGTTTACTGCTGCCACAGGCCGCGTTAAAGAACGTCGTTCCAATAATAAAAAAAAAAAAATCTGTTCGTCTTTCCACGCAAAACAAAATATACAAAACAATAATTATTACAAACCGAAATTTTAATCAGACTTATACTTTTCTCAACTCAAATATTATGAGCAAAACACCTTTTCCAGAGCCAACACTGGGGAAATATTCATCGGGAAGAAAAAAAAAAGAAAAGTAGGCGCTTCGGGAATCATCGTCTATCTTCGGACATACGAACGCGCGATGATGACATCTAATATATGAGATCTAGGAGGTACTTGCTTAATTTGTATTACCATGTTGACAAAATTATGGATGAACTTTCAAAAAAAAAAAAAAAAAAAAACCAAAACACTTATCAAAACTTTTGAGTGACAAATGACTAACCGAAACTGGAGTAAGTATCCCGACAAAGTCACAATGATAAGTGCACTTCTACAAAACGTGGAAGTACAAAACTTACGAGGCATTGCCACTGTGGGGAGTAACTGTGGCGCGACGTTCGTGCCAATCAAAAAATACGAAGATTACCAAAGCGCATACTTTTCTTCGGAAAGCTGTATACAACATGTTTTAATGTTCCAACAACATGTTTTTATGTTGCTTAAAACATAAAAGTACTTATCTACATTGTTTTAGTTTTTATGTTGCTGGGTATAGTCTGTTCCAAAACTATCTGATGAAAATGTAAACAAATGGATCAGAAAACGTACAGTCAACAACTTTTGTCCCTCATCCCCATAAGGGCGCTTTTCGTTTGCACGGGCCAGTGGCTAGCCCCGCCTGCATTGTTTTGCTTCGGCGCACATTATAAAAAAAAAAGTTAGATCTTTTTTACCCGACTGCGGCGAAGCCCAAAAGGAGGGTTATGTGTTTGACCTGTATGAATGTAAGTATGTATGTATGTATGTGTGTGTGTATGTCCGTTTCTTTGTTCCCTCGTAACTCCTAAACGAATGAACGGATTTGGATAAATTAAACGTCTTTAGATTTGTCTTGGTAGCGCGAGTGTCACTGGCTACATTAAAATAAAAAACAAAGTAAAATGGCGGATTTGGGGTGCCATATTGTAGAGTTTGAAATTTTTTTTTCTTCTAATACCATCGAGTGGGATATCAAAATGAAGGGTTTGAAAAGGTGAATACAAAAATATATACTACCTACATGGTTAAAAGTAATTCAAAGTGACAAATCGTAAAAAAACACTATTTCTCTCACGACTAAAACTCCTTGCAAGAACTAAATCGTCTGCGAAATCTTTCACATTTGTAAACTAAAAAGCTGGAAATAAAAAAAAAGCAATTAATAAAACTATTTTTAATTGCTTTTTTTTACCAAGTTAAGAAAAAACAGTAATTAACGTTAAAGGGACATTGTTCATTTTAAGGTCATCTTTCTTAGGCGACAATCTTCCTACATTGGTCAAACAAAAAAGGGCATTTCAAACTACGATTTTAACGTGCAGCCGAAAAAGTTTTGAAAGGGCACAACGTCTTTCGACTGTACCTGTGATGGATGTCAGTGATGTGATTATTTACTTAAGCCCGAAATTCAAATTTTAAAACTAATTTTAAAATGTGTGACCTAATGTACGATTTTTAAAATTAACCTTTTCAATGCGGCGTGATACTTTTGTACCATATGTCCTAATCCAGAATACACAATGTACCCATGTGCCAAACATCCAAATCCGTTTAGCCATTTTAGCGTGAAAGCGTAAACAAACAAATAAAATCACTTTCGCATTTACAATATTAATAAGGACTAGCACCTCCCGTGCGGCTTCGCCCGTGTAATGTCGTAAAAATATCCCACGGGATCGAAAATCCTTCCTTATTCCTTGTCTACATTATAAAGGGAACCTCTGTGCAAAATTTCCGCTTTCTAGGTCCAATGGTTTGGGCTGGACGTTGATGAGTCAGTCAGTCAGGACTTCTTCTTTCTTTTTATATATTAAAGATTTTAATTCTTATTAAAGTATTAACTTACTGGAATATCAGTCAGCTTCTCATAAAGTTCATGTAAGTTCCTTTTGATCACTACATACGTGTGAACATTCTCCACTAAACATATCCATACACATGCTAAAATAGTACTTATGTTATTAAGTTCAACTTTACATTATATTGTAGAGAAACACTGTTGCGTTGCGTACAAATAACGAGGGAGGCTTGTATATTACAATTACGAGTTCTTCTAGTAATCTACGAACATTTTGAGAAATAGAGTAAGGAAAGTCCGCGGAGTTCCTTGCCCGTTCTTCTCCGTAGGAACCTAACGCTTTGGAATGGGCAACTAGCTTCATCTTTCTGACTGACCGACCCATTGACAATTCAAAAGTGACTGTAATTGGTTTATTTGAAATAAACCAATTACAGGCACTTTGAGGGTTTGTTTTATTTCATCATCATAATTAGAGATCGGATAATCGGATGCATATTTATCTAAATTAATTTTTTGCTAGCAAATTATGTAAGCGTCTTCTTATTTTTTTTTTCTAATTTTGTATAAATCCCGGGATTCCAGAAAATCCAGGAATGCAAAACTAATCGGATACTATTGGAGCGTTCTTTATACGAATACAATGTTATCACTTGTAAGTTAATCTGTCAACGTCAAGTAAATGTCATTATAGTTTGAAGTTTAGGAATCTTTATCTCTGTTAATGGCTACCGATAGGAAACTACGTATCTGTGCTCTTGGAATATTAAATCGACTATAATCTCGGATGCTAGTCTAATTTTCGCCCCAAATCCATCAGGTTATGGGCCCAGGGTGTTAGCTGAACCCTGAAACGAAATTATTTTTGCTAATTTCGCAAGAAAACAAGAATTCATCGTGAGTCAGTTTTTCACGTCATGCCACACCGTTCGGCACAATCACCATGGCTTCTGCGGGACTGCAGATTGAGAAGCTGCATGGCATCGAAGACTACAACCAGTGGAAGTTCATGCTGAAGAACGTCCTTATGCACGAAGACCGAAAAAGGGAACGAAGACCCAAAGAAGAATCAAAAGGCGTTGGCAAAAATATGCTTATCGGTCGGTCCGTCTGCGTTGCCACACATTCGTAACGCGAAGACGGCATATGAAGCATGGAATATCTTGCAACGCGCTTATGAAGATAAAGGTTTATGCAGGAGACTAGGATTGTTAAGAGCACTGTTCAGTGTGAGGCTGAGTGAAGCGGAGATCATACAGAGCTACCTGACTAAAATAACTGAGCTTTTGCAGCAGCTTACAGACATTGGGAATCAATTTGATGAGTTTTTAGCTGTAATCATGTTGAGCGGTTTGACCTTGGACTTTGACCCCCTTATCTCATGGTTTTGGAGAATGTTAATACAAAGTTGACAAGCGATATTGTTAAGTCGAAGCTTTTACAAGAGCAATAGCGACGCAATGGTAAGCGTAATAATCATCCAGAGATCAATGCGTTGGCAGTAAAGAAACCTCCAGTGTTTTCGCTGCAAGAAAAGTTATGCCCAAATAAAGCTGAAAGTGAACCGAAGTGGACACCCAAGGCAGAGAAGTTATTGTTAACTGCGTTATCTGTGAAGCTGCAGAGTGATATCGGGGTGTGTGGATAGCGGGGCGACCAACCACATGACCAACAACAAGGAGATCATGCAGGACTTTCACAAAACAACAAACACACACACAAAATCAAAATCGCTTTAAGTTAACTTGGCAAATGGTGAAACAGTCAAGACTGAAGGACTTAGTAGTGTGCAAGTACAGTTAAAAAACAGTTTAGAGACAATAAGTAATGTGTACTATAGTCTGATTTTTAATTCGACGGAATTCTGACATTTCATAAGTGTTGCCAATAATAAAAACGGAACGAATTAAAGCGAAATAAAAAATCTTTCTTGAAATTTAAGGTATCAATTAGAAAAACTAAAACTTAAAAATTGACTGATAAGTTTAAAATGGTAATCAGATTTTTGTTTATCAAATTATTGAAGTTACAATAATTAGTTAGGTAATTATTTTTCTTTCACAGGAATCCCTGTCCACTAATCCATAGGTTAAACCTTTTTTAGGAATACCTTTGTTTGTAAAATCTTCGCTTCTTGTAACTACAGACAGACAACGATGATGATATTAGTGATAATGATACCTAAATAAATATTTAAATTTAAAAAATATGTTCTTTTACTCTTTTTTTCCATTTAGCCGTATATTTGAAGAAATTTAGGTTTATTTATGTATCTAGATGGCGTTGTTCTTTTACGTCACATTTTTGAATCGCGATGTTAAATCGCGAGTCTCCGTCGATTACCTATGGTTAACGAATGTATATTTTTTGTTTGAGATTGAGTATTGAGATCACGCCAAGATATAATACAAATATATACTATCAAGGTATCCGGTGATTTATTTATCCGAGTTCTGCGAAGTAAAGTTCAGTTAGTGTGCATTGAATGCACAGAACAAACACTATTTACATTGTCATATAGTTTACTTGTTTCCTTTCTCTTTCATATTTTTTGTTATTTTATATACAAAAAAAATCTAGTCATAAAATAACTTATAAAAAGGACAAGACAGAAAAGGTTTATGATATCTGAAGTGTCAAAAAATTATAGCTGTCAGAATTCCGTCGAATTAAAAATCAGACTGTATATTCCTAAACTTTCTGCAAATTTATTATCAGTTTGCGAGTTAAATAGGAAAGGTTATAGTGTAATTTTTAATAAACAAGGATGTAAAATCTTGGATGGCACTAGTGAAGCCTTGTGCACTGGATATTGTGGAGCTTGTGTGTGGTAAGGATCAAAGAAAAAAAGTTGAAGCTGTTCCCTTATCAAACGATGTCATTCATTCTAGAATTGCTGATATGTCGTCAAATATTTTAAAGAATTTGCTTTATTGAAGAATTGAATTCTACACCGTTTCCGTTCAGAATGCAATTGGATGAAAGCACAGATGTGTCACAATGTAGCCAGCTTTTGGTGGTTGTCCGCTACGTACATCATAAAACGCAAAGTATCAAAGAAGAATTCCTTTTTGTGACTCACTTTTGGAGACTACAAAAGCTTCAGATGTCTTTGAGATGATAAAAAGATTTTTTATCGAACAAAATGTAGATTGGAAGTCTAAGCTTGGTAGTATATGCACCGATGGCGCTCCCGCCAAGCTTGGAAACACATCTGGTTTTGCAGCTTTGGTCAAGAAAGAGATCCCTCATGTCATTATCACCCATTGTTTTTTACATCGACAAGCTTTGGCTTCACGGACTGCCTACTTTCTTGAAGGAGGTTATGTGCACTTGTGTGAAAATAATTAACTTCATCAGAGCAAGAGCCTTAAAACACCGCCTGTTTAAAAAACATTGTCAAGAAATGGGGTCAGAACATGAAGTACTGCTTTACTAAACAGAAGTTCGCTGGCTGTCAAGGGGACAAGTCTTGAAGCGCTTGTTTGAATTACGAGTAGAAGTGTCACTATTTCTGAAAGATAAAGGAAATTCGCTTTACGAATCTTTTGACAGCGAAGATTTTGTACAAGGGCTAGCGTACTTAGCAGATATATTCAGCCATTTAAACGAGATTAACCTATCTCTTCAGGGGCCTGCAGTGACCATCGTGGATGCGACTGAACGGTTGAAAGGTTTTTTAGGTAAACTGCCACTTTGGAAAAGAAGGGTTAATAAATCTTGCTTTAGTAAAGAAAGAAACTCAATTGTTAGATTTTGAAAACGTTGAATTAATGTCTGATGAACTATGTCATTATTGGTCAGGACTCAATAAACAAAACTTTACAACAATCATAGAACAGACACCCCTTTTGCGTGAAAATATAAAAAAATATAAAAGTGCTTTAGGTATCTTTCTTGTGAAACTGCGAACAGGGGAGCCAATTCGAGATTGGCTGAATTATTTGGAATGTCGGAGTCAAATGTCTCTATTCAGTTAAGAAAGACCAGAGAAATACTAAATGAACAATTTGTGCAATACTTGGGTGTTGCACATTTACCTAGGCAAGATAATATAATAAATCACAATTTAACTATTCCTGATGGGCTGTTTGGTGGTGAAGAAGGTGGCAGGCGAAAAGTTATTGTAATCTGTGATGGGACATACGCATATTTGCGGAAAGAAATCATACAGTTTACATACATATCGCAATTTAATTAAACCATTTTTGATTGTGACCACAGATGGTCATATATTAGATATTTATGGCCCCTATGCTGCAACTGTGCCTGGTGCAGAAATAATGAAACAATTATTTAGAAATGAAAGCAGTGAATTGAGGCAGTATTTTAGAAAGGATGTTTTTATTTTAGACAGGGGATTCAGGGATTGTATTCAAATGTTAACATCATTAAATTATACAGTTTGTAAACCTGAATCCCTTCAAACTGGTGAGACACAGTAGCCGACATTACGAGCAAATAAATCAAGGCATGTCACCATGTGTAGATGGATACTGGAGGTGGTGAATGGACGTTTTAAAAGAGATTTAAAACATTAGTAAGAAATTATTTTAGTAATAATGCCGCTACCCATCTAACGATGGACTTTAGAATTGCAGGGTCTATAATAAATGCATTTCATGTACCTATCACAGACAGGCCAGATGCAAGTGCTATTTTAGACCGGGCTATGCAAAGGCTAAATGTACCAAATATATTATCGGAATATGTAATTGAAACTAATATGAAGACGAACAGCACATTTTCAAACAATTGATGCAGGTGTAACAATTTTTGAAGAATTCCCAGTGATCACAATGTCTAGAGTTAATTTTGTTTGCACTGGGAACTTACCAGATTCAGTAGGCCCGGTCTTATTATGGGGAACACATTAGAGAAAATGAATCTTTTTCAATTCAAATCTGTGATGCTGTGCTAATCCATATACCAAATATAAGTGCACAGGAATTAAAACTAATAAGGGGACGAATAAAATCAAGACATACAGGGTCTAAAATATATTATACTTACATTTGTATTAAATATGTCTCATACCAATTGGGAGCACAGAATCCACAGCTACTACTGCAATTGCATTGTTGGCAAACGAACTGTGGGTTGCTGTGCTCACATTGTGACAATTGGAAAATTCTATCATATTAAATTCACTACCGGGTTTACCCACCGACATGGAGGAAGAAGAACCATCCAGGAAGAAGACAACCAAGAAGAAGAAGCCAACCGCCAGAGATAACCGAAAAGCTGAGGCATATCGGATACGAAAAGGCGACGAAATGATGCTATCCATTGAAGCGGAATTAGCATCCATCCTTCATCCTAGACCATTATCATATTTTAACATACAGAAGGAATTAATTGATGAAGATGAAGAGGTTTTCAGACTACGGTCTCCGGCAGGCTTTTAGGCAGCGAATTTTTAGGTATTCCTGAAAACGCAAATCCTGCGATATGGATACGCGAAATTCTTGCCGGTCTATGACCTCCGGGGAAAACACCAAGAAAAGAAAGAAGCCAATTAACCGCGATAAACGGAAAGCTGAAGCTTACCGAGTGCGAAAAGGAGACGGGGAAGGAAGAGCTTTGATTGATGCTGATTTAGACGCAATACTACATCCATTTTCTTTAACAACTATTAGTGAAATTGCGAAACATCACAATGTCTGTGAGATAGATCACCGATTACAGGTCCGCCACCATGAAGATTTCATCGAATTGACAGGACGTGAGAGTGATGAACCAGAAGACATCATCTTAGCAGCCTTTTCTGAAGCAGCTGCCTTGTTTGGAATGAATGAATTGACTAGAGTCATTCGTTCTGAAACTGAATGCGCTGTTCCTGTTGGTTTGGTATATGGGTTGGACTCGGCATCAAGAAAATATAATAGCGCCTACCACTTTCCTTGATAATATTTTAGTGAGAGATGAAATTGAAAATGAAGAACGCTAATAAAAAAACTAAAAAATATTTAGTTTTATTCCATAAAAAAAAATAACTCGATAAGTCCTAGTCCTCAATATTCCATTGTTATTGGTAGATATTACTGGAACACAACTTCCAGACTTTAATTCATTGAGTGCCGCTCTGGCTTCAGGGCTCTAAGACTTTAAGGAACTCATTTATTTATAGAGTTTGTTAATCACAAAGAGATTTAAGATAAGTATTATTTAGGTAATGTCTTTGGTTGATCACTCTGATAGGACTCCTAAGGGTGCAAATATAAAGAAGCAGGTTACCGGTACAGACAAAACTGCGACAAGATTAAGCCTGTTTCTTTATAGTAGTGAGCGGTGAGCGCATAAGATAATATAGAAATTAATACCTGCACCTATCGATACCGACCCACCCGTACCGGAAAACTGTTTCTTTATGTAAGCACCCGCTGCTTCTAATATTACTGTTCATCAACATTTACAGCTTGTATCCGCTTGCGCGATTGTGATGTGAGAGCTTCCCGAGAGTCAATTTTCCGTAACTGAACGTGGTATAAGTTCTATACCAAGGAAATATTTTTTTACTTTTAACCTTGTTCCACCATTATTAAGTAGTACTATCCAATTCCATGCATTTACTATGATAGATTATCTGTGTCCGAACCTTTTAAGATACAACAACACTCACTGAACTAGTGTCTGACATTAAAAAAAATATTATTTTTGCTGTCTTAAAATCGAAAGTAAACAATAACAAGTTTTTCTCTCAACTTCGGAAGCTTGTAAATAATGAATATTGTACTGTTGTAAGTGGTTTTATTTATGTTTCACGTTAAGAGTTAACACAGCATGCATTTTAAACCATAAAACATATAGGTCATCGCTTGTTTTTTCTTTGTAGAAAATCTAGAAATCTGAAACAAACTGTTTGCTCTTTACATACCTATTTTTATGAATTTTATACGATCATACATTCAAACGAAATGCGCTCCAAAATAGAGCTCTGATTACTGGTACTTTGAAAACATAAGGTCATCCTTCCGAGAAACACTTGGTTGGCTATCGGTTTGTATAAAACAACGTGCGCTCGCGCTGCCAGATGACGTCAGCGGCCCGTTCACTGGACGGGTTATATTTTGTCGCGGCCGAGCGTTTCGCTCGCGCAAGCGGGTATTCACCTACTTTTGGGTATAAGCATCCTTTGTTATGTTAGGAAAGTATATAACTTTGCCAAAAAATCGATGAATGAGAGTAGGTACCTATAATAGAATTCAAATTGAATAAAGTATTATAAATAAGTATTCGAAACGAAACGGCAGTGGCTGAAGCCGACAGCAGACAGTTGTCAACTTGACAGTTTTATTTTATGTAAGCATGGACCAATAGTTGTGCTTGTGCCGATGATAGAGTGCCAAAATGGCGTACTTTTTATGATATTTAAATAATTTATTATGTCGTTTTAAATTATTTCTGGATAAAAAACAATTATTTTCGAATTCCTCTAATTTTCCTCTACGATTTGATGCACGTGTACCTCGAGGCACAAGTTTGGACAGATTTTGGTGACATCCTTTACTGTACAGGAGACATGTCCGCCATGACTCACGCACAAACAATATCGTCTGGTTCACTCACTAAAACACGTGCGACGCACAGGTAGTCGATGACTCAACTGAATATACATTGTAACTACAGCGTTTGGTTTGTGTAACGGACTTTATGTTGATTACGTGGACCAATAGCAACGCAGTCAAAATTTTCGGCCACCGTTTGTAAAAAAAAAAACAGACTATACCTGCTGTTGCACCGTCATTTCAAATGTAATGTGTGTGTGTGTGTGTGTGTGTGTGTAAAGTTCGGAGCAGGGACATGACATTCGACGCGCCGGATTTTTTGCAGTATTTTTAACTTGGCCAAAGTACAATGTGCGGTTGCTGACCGTACAGTAAATACATATTTCTTACGGTCGCGAAACATACTTTAGTCAACATACACACGGGCACTCAGCTGCAGATTGCTAAAATCGTAAGAAAATTTGAATTTCGCGGGCTACCGTGGCGCTTCCGCCTTAGGGAGGAAGCTCTAAGATAGCCCGCGAAATTCAAATTTTCTTACGTTTTTTGCAATTTGCAGGTCAATATTAGATCGTATGTTGATCGAAATATGATTCGCGACAGTAAAAAGCATGTATTTACACAATTATAATCATTAAAGTCATTAATACAATTCTCTAAGGGTGGGTTGCACCAAGGGCTAGGTTATAGTTTCCGTCAAAGTTAAAATGACCATAGAATGAGTAGGTAGATACCTGATGTTGCACCGTCATGTCAAATGTAAAAGATTATGTTCGGAGCAGGGACATGACATTCGACGCGTCTGACAAAGTGACAGATATTTAACAATAACATTAACCAGCGAAGCGTGGGCGGTTAAGGTTACAGTTAAAGTTATGACGTCAGCTAACAAATTGTCAAATGGAACAACCCATTTTTTGTCTAACAGAAACTTTAACAAGTTTGGGTTGCACCATCTTATTATAACAATAACAAACATCGAACTGAAGGTGCGATATTTGTTATACTGAGTGAAATTTTAATGGTTGTTTTCCTCTTAAAGGGTCATTGTACAACTACAAGGGTCATTATGAACAACTTTTACTATGGGACCAAACCTGAAATCACGAAAAAAAAAATCAACTGTTCAGTACATTTATCTACATCAAACTCATCAAAATGTAGGGGGCAGCTGATTTTTTTTTCGCGATTTCATATTAGGTCCCATAGTAAAAATTTGTTAGCTGACGTCATAACTTTAACTGTAACCTTAACCGCTCACGCTTCGCTGGTTAAAGAATTTACAACAACATGAACACAACATTATGAACAACTTTTACTACGGGAAAAACCTGAAATCGCGAAAAAAAAACAGCTGCTCCCTACATTTTGATGAGTTTGATGTAGATAAATGTACTGAACAGCTGATTTTTTGTCGCGATTTCAGGTTTGGTCCCATAGTAAAAGTAATGATAATACAATACATACATAATGATACATACATAATGATGAGTACAATGACCCTTTAAGAGGAAAAAAACCATTAAAATTTCACCCAGTAGTTAAAGTAAGATGGTGCAACCCACCTTAGTGTATTGTACAGAACGCGTAGATGACGTCTCCGTGAAGGGTCCTGTTACAACCGTGTGTATACAATATTGTATAAACAGTACCAAACCTTATATGATATTTATTCACATGTAAATTCGTCTCAGATGCTGCGCTGTGGTGATGGCGTTACACTGCGGACAAATCTTCTTTGCACGCAATGACTGGAGCCAGCATACCTGAAAAAATAACATACATCATGCTCGTGGCTAAGTAATAACAGCCGCACGGGTCGATCCATCAGGTTAAGCTATGCTTGCTGGGGTCGGTCCGTGGATGGGTGACCATCTTTACATACCGAGACTCCTCCGTGCCTCGGAACGCACGTTAAGCCGTTGGTCCCGGCTGTTAATCGCGGATCTTTGACAGTCGTTACGGGTCGTCAGAAGCGAGAAAGTCTGACAACCAGTCTTACCAAGGGGTATCGTATTACCCAGTAACTGGGTTGTGGAGGTCAGAGAGGCAGTCGCTCCATGTAAAATACTGTATTCAGCTGCATCCGGTTAGACTTGAAGCCGGCTCCAACATAGTTGGGAAAAGGCTAGGCAGATTAATTGTGTTAAAAACTACAAAGTTACTCCGATGTGTCAGGAACTGTTTTAATTGAGCGAATGATTCGCAGTGTGCGACGTCACACAACTTAGTATTGACATTTCTCGCGCGACGTAAGTACAGTGTGGGTAAATCTTTGATTTATATCTCTGCATGATGTCTTCAAAAACGGCACAATGTCACACTATGAGATGACACGTGCAAATAAGAGCCTGCGCCCACTGGCGGCACGCCACCGGATTTTTATGCTACGAATAGGAATATATGATGGTATGACTGTGACAATGGTATGAATGGTATGACAATAAAATTTAAATTTCAACGATAATCATCGTAGGTACAAAAACAAAGGGGCTGTTGCAGTCGCTCCATGTAAAATACTGGTATTCAGCTGGATGTTCCCACTGCTGGGACACAGGCCCTCCTCGTTGTGAGAGGGAAGCGGACCGTAATTGACCACGCGGGCATATACTCACAGAATACTTAATAGTATAGTACCTACAGAAGATTCTCTCCGCAAAATCTTTATCATTACATAGTATAAAAATGAAGTTGCTTCCTCTGTCTGTTCGCTTAGATCTTTTAAACACCTCAACGGATTTTAATGCAGTTTTCAGCATTAGATAGAGTGATTCAAGAGGAAGGTTCTTAAGAAGAGAAACATTGGAAAGTTTTCGGGAAAATTGGAAATTTTCGGAAAACTAAAAGTACATTTTCTATGGGAATTTAGTATGAATTATTGAAGTTTGGACAGGACAACGTCTATCGGGTAAGCTAGTCATTTAAATAAATAGCAACTCTTGCTACGACACAATAAAGTGCTATTATGTATTCTGTGACGTTGGGTTAGAATAATCTCGTTTCTCAGTGACGTCCTAGTGACGGTTGCGATGGACAAACGCCATAATTCTATGAACATCCGGTTCGTTGGTTGCATACCAAAATCAAACATACACAAACAGTTGAACCAGCACACTGCGATCAAATCGTACAATCTATTATTGCCTCGTGTCAATTTGTTATTGGCTCGATGTCTCTCTCGTCATTACTTCGTATGGGAATCGAACCAATCAGTCGTATCAATCAATCTGCCTAGCCTTTTCCCAACCATGTTGGGGTCGGCTTCTAGTCTAACCGGATGCAGCTGAATACTAGTATTTTACATGGAGCGACTGCCTATCTGACCTCCACAACCCAGTAACTGGGTAATACGATACCGCGTGGTAAGACTGGTTGTCAGACTTTCGAGCTTCTGACGAACCGTAACGACTGTCAAAGATCCACGAATGACAGCCGGAACCAACCCGAAGCACGGAGGAGTCTTGGAATGTAAAGATGGTCACCCATTCACGCGACAAGCGTAGCTTAACCTGCTTCGTATCGTTTCAATAATAAAACTATTGAACTCACCTCACAGTACACATGCCAACATTGTATAGACACCGTCGGTGATATATATTGTTCTAAACATATCAGGCATTTTACCTGAAACAAGCGAAATCTTGCGTCTACACTTATAATTTTAAAGATGAAGAGTTTGTTTGTTTGAGGGTCCAGATTTGAAAAAATCTTTTTGCATTTGATAGCTCAATTCTTGAGGAAGGTTATAGGCTATTTGCCATCACATGCACATGTGTGAGCACTATGTAGCTACTATTAAGCTACCTTTTACTGGGTACGTCTCTCACTGACTTGAATGTGCCCTGGCGGTTGAGAGAATGTCATGCTCACTCAAATGTCTCGCTGGTGGTGGCGTGTGTGTTGGATCATTAAGTTCCCTTCAAAATGGTTGAGCTAATTGGTGCTGATCCATGCGTCATGTTCGTGAACGGGCGCCGTCAGTTGGGACTGGTCGTCTCTTAGCTGTCACGGCTTATTTTTTAATTTGTAATTTAGTTGTTTTTAGTTTTTATCTTTTTATTACGGACGCTTTTTAACGTGCACGTCTTTCTACATTGTTCTCACATGTATATTTTCAACAAAAACGATGTAACCAATATTTTGTAAAAATATTTTGATGTAAAAGAGTGTCTGTGGTGTTTCTTGCCCGTTCTTCTCCATAGGGATCTACTACGCTTTGGAATAGGCACCTAGCTTCATCTTTCTGACTGACCGACCCATTGACAATTCAAAAGTGCTTGTAATTGGTTTATTTGAAAAAACTGCTTTGAGTTTGAGTTTGACGCTACGACCGAAGACGCTACGTTTGAAAACGAAGTAATAGCGCGATCAGACGAAGCGATGTCACGCGGTGCCTATGCGCGTCAGGGAACGAATTCGCGGGCATAACCAAGTATTAATACTGTAAGTCCAGGTTACCTCAAGATGTTTTCCCTCACCGATGTCAGTAATATTCAAGATAAACTCAAACTGTCAAATTTCTCCAAATGACTTTAAACCTTAAAACATTGATGTTTAAGTTCAAAATTGATTAGCCAGAAACATGGTATGTTCACAAAGGTGTTCTTAACATTTCATAGTGCTGCAATGTCTCATCGTTATAACGGTATGCAAAAACAATTTATAATTATATCTAATCAATTACAATAATTACATTAATTTTTAATTTACATTACATTAATTTAAAACAAAAAATCGAATGAGAAAATTTGACAGTTTGTATTTTTTTTTTTAATTTGTACGCACGTCTACAGATCAAGCTATACATGTCCAGTATTTCCTTACAATGAGAGGTCAGTGTAAACTGGAAAGTATAGCTTGATGTGTAGCCGTGTGTACACTATCAATAACATACATAAGTACACAAGGGTTAAAGAATGTTGTACTATACAGACACATTGTCGGGCGAACTGATGCCTCCTAAACTAGGCCAAAAGTCTGTGGTTTAGGAGCCAATGCTCCTCCAGATATAATAGCATACAAGTATTGAGTGACATGACCCGGCCGCCAGCCGCAAAGTGCATATGCTTAAGGTGGAATAGTCGATTATTTTTCCATACAAATTTCGGGAGGGTATTACTCCACTGTTTGACATTGTGCATCCAAAGTTAAACATGATATCGTTTTGTCTAATTATCAATTTTGTTTGTGCGGAAACAGAATAGTAAAATAAAAATCCATTAAAAAGTTATGAGCCAACAAAGATTCGTTTTTCTTGCTAATTTAACGCAAATTTGGGCGTAAATAAGTAATAAAAAAAGTTTAAAATCTCCAAAACAAAGTCGCCACCGACAAAGCACAATTATTGAAGAGTTCAATAAACTTTCTTTGTAATTGATTTATGCAGGGATTTTTTCATAAAACTCGTTTTTTCAAAGAACTATTCGTTAATTTAACGCTCTCGTTTCACTATTACTAGTTTTGCTTTACTACTACTAACTATTTTACTAGCGTCTAACTGCTCATCACTGATACTATCTCATTCGGACACGATGCCAGGTGAAACAGCGTGGTTTTTGGCCACGCCCATCAGTGAGTTCGAGCCCGCGACTAGTTCAACCTTAATGTTCCTAGGCGTAGCGTTATTTTATTTTTCAATACACTTCCTCGAAAACTAGTTCATATCGCACTATGATTAGGTTCACAATGCAATGTATTTCACACGCGATTTTGCATTTTCCAACACGTGTGCGGGAATGAAAATGGCCACAGATAACTTATACCTATACTTAGTCTAAATTGGTTCAATGCCTCTATCCACACTGTCTCTACTCGGAGGTGAATGTTTTTTTTTAATCTCGGCAAAGAGATGTGCATCTTCACGGCGTTAATATTTTTTGAATATTTAAATAATGTTTATAAATAAAATATCATCCAACGCCATGATTATTACAATAAAAAAAACGTTTATGAACAAATTAACATTTATTTGTGTTATAAACTCAAAAATATTTTAATTTTCTATTTTTCATATTAGGCTGTTTAACGGCTTTATACCTTTGCTTCTCCTTCAACCTGGCGAAGCAACAAAGCGCGAAAAAAAAAAAAGAAAATTTAAATCATAGTTTCCTAATAAATCATGACAAAAATATTTTTCGTTATTTTATTTTATTGCTTCAAAAGTGTATTGAAAAACGTCGTTTGATACACGTGGACATTTGTTAATGCAGTTCTCGGCTCAAAAACAACCTCGCCCTACGGCTCGGGTGTTAATTCCGCCTCAAATGCAATAACAAAAATCTCCACTTGGTATCAAAATGTACTATTCTAATAATGTATACTGCATGGACTATTAGAATAGTACATTTTGATACCAAGTGGAGATTTTTGTTATTGCATTTGAGGCGGAATTAACACCCGAGCCGTAGGCGAGGTTGTTTTTGCCGTGTTCTCACGGAGGCGATCGACGGCGGCGATCTTTCGCGTCCAAACCTGGTCCAGGCCATGGTGCGGAGCGAGAGTGCATGGGAGGCCGTCACCTCCTTCTGCGAAGCAGTAATGCTCGCGAAGGAGGAAGCGGAACGCGTGAGGGAGAGGCAACAGCCGCGCCCTCGCGCCCCTAGCCGCCGTAGGAGACGCCCTGGGCGGCGGGAATCGATTGCTGATTCCCGGCCACCGTAGGCGCGGGCTTGCGGACGACGAGTAATGGGCAGCTCGCCGTCCGGTAAGGAACAGGACCGGTTCGACGGCGCGTTGTGCTCCACGCGCGCCTCATGTCAGCAGTGACGGGGTCAATTGGGCCGATGCCGCCGGGGTCGCGGGTAGTTCGAAAGAGATACCGTGGCCCTGGCACGGGCAACTGAAGGAATATGGGTGGGTTTTAGTCAGTAAAAGTCTGACACGCCCTCCCGCTCTGCCCAGAGCGGGAGAAGTCATTTGATGATTTCCCATCCACAAAAAAAAAAAAAAAAAAAAAAATGGACATGCAGTATACAGTGTACGGTAATGGACATTACTGTTTATAACAAATTACCTAATAGCTTAAAAACTCTCAGCCTCAGAACATTTAAATGTAAATTATTTAATTTTTTTTTAAGCAAATGTTATTATTACTCGGCTGAAGATTTTATGACTGAAAAATTTACCTAAATATTTGTACATTTTTGCCTACAAATCATATTTTAACTACTTGACTTCATTGAATTTTGATTTATACAACGTGTCGTTTTGCATCCTCGTCAAATTTCAGGGTGTGATACAGAACATCAAACCGAACAACTTTCTCCATGGGACCAACATCATAATCGCGAAAAAAAAATTCAACTGTCCCATAGAAAACTTCAATACCTACTCGAAGCAAATGTATGGGACGGCTGATTATTTTTTCGCGATTACGATGTTGATGCCATGAAAAAAGTTGTTCGGTTTGATTGTCCTTAAATTTGACGAGGATGCAAAACAACACGTTGTATAAATGATCTCTTTTACTTTACTTTAATTGTCCAATTTATTTAAATTATTTGTAATTATAATTCTAATGACTAAACATTTAATTTTAATGTAATGATGACCCATAATTTTACAAACTATATTTGTACGCCGGAAACGGCAGAATATTATGATCATAATACTCAAAAGCTTTGTAGAATATTCTGACAAATAAATGCATTCTATTCTATTCTATTCTTGCAAGTACTTATTGAAATAGATATTAACTTGACCTTCTGCTGTGTGTACATATAAATTGAAAAATTCACATTGATACCTGCCTTTGAACACTCGTGCGGGCTGGCACTAGGCCATCAAACTTATAATATATATATATATATTTTTTAATTAAAATAAATACATACCTAAATCTTTATCACACTAATATTATAAAGGCGAAAGTTTATGAGTGTTTGTGTTTGTATGTTTGTTAATTCTTCACGCTCAAACGGCTGGACCAATTTTTGATAAAAATATAATTTTAAATAAAAAAGTATCGCATTCATTAGAACATAATTGAAATGATCTTTCATGTTGTGCATGAAAACTTATAGAAATACAGTATTTTAACTGTAAAATTACGCCTGTTAAATCGCATAAATCAGCGAAATCAGCAAAATTTCGTATACAGCCTCTTAAAAGGGTATTTATTATTCCTATTTTTGAAAAGTGTCTCAATTAGATTCTATAGTGCTAATAAGCCACAAAAAAAAACGAAATTTTACTCAATCGCTATGTGCCATAAAAATGCATTTAAATTTTACATTTTCGAATTTCGCGCGAAAACGCTGGACGCAGTGGACGCCATATTGCTCTGTGGTTCTGACGTCAGTTGGCTGTGCAAACAAACACTTTTTACACGCTGATCAGTTGACAGTTGACACTTTTAAATTTACACATCCATATGACGTAATAACATGGCGGCTACTTTCATGGTATTAGAAAACAGATTAAAAAAACTGAAAACTTTAAATTGAATTTTAAAATTTATATTGTTATTTTATGAACTAAAACTAACATTTTCCGACTGATTTTCGCCTAAGCTATCTAAATAATATGTCGGGACGTCAGGAATTACTCAGTTAGATTTAGACAGACACGTGGGCAGAAGATGGGTTTCGTGCAATGAAAACACACTGGGTGCGATACACGGTGTTTAAAATCATAATCTAACACAATCACTAAGCACAACGAATCGAATAGTTCCGTGGCGTAGTAACCCCGATGTTGACCCGATGCGATCCGACACTAGACTGTCCTCCTTCGCCATGAGGTTAAAACATCACGACTCTGTAGAAGCGCGCTGTAGGCGTGGGCACCTCACGTGATGTCGCCAGTGGCGCGCTTGCGATTCGTTACGCGTCCGTACTATTGACCGGATCCGACAAATATATATATTAGGTTGGGGAAAAAGTCTTTTCGCATTATAGTATGTATGAACTTAAAATAAAATCTCTTTGGCTATACTATTTGTATCTGGCTGGTTTTGGTATCATTGAAAGTTAAAATTTTAAAGAACATAATTCCAAATTCAAATTAGGAAAATGTGTGATTTTCATTTGTTTTTCGTACTGTCAAGATGAGTGAATCTAATGAAGAAATTCGATACATTTTAAAAGTTTACTACAAAAAAGGTAAAAATGCAACGCAAGCCGCGAAAAAAATTTGCGATGTTTATGGACCCAGTGCAGTATCTGTGAGAGTAGCACAAATGTGGTTTAAGCGTTTTCAGTCCGGTAATTTTGATGTCAAAGATGCACGTCGCTCTGGTCGCCCTATTACGGTTAAAATGGATGCAATTTTTGAAAAAGTGGAGCAAGATCGGCATATCAGTAGTTACGACGTAGCTGAAGAACTGGGAATTGACCACAAAACAGTTTTGGCGCATTTGAAAAAAACTGGGTACACAAAAAAGCTCGATATTTGGGTACCTCACGAGCTCACTGAAAGAAACCTAATGAACCGTGTACTCATTTGTGATTCTTTATTACGACGTAATGAAACCGAACCATTTTTGAAGAAGCTGATAACTGGTGATGAAAAGTGGATCACGTACGACAAGAACGTGCGAAAAAGGTCGTGGTCAAAGGCCGGTCAGGCTTCACAGACTGTGGCGAAACCCGGGTTAACTCGCAACAAGGTGATGCTGTGTGTGTGGTGGGATTGGAAGGGCATTATTCATTATGAGCTGTTACCACCAGGCAGGACCATCGATTCTGAACTCTACTGCGAACAACTGATGAGATTAAAGCAAGAAGTTGAGAGAAAGCGGCCGGAATTATTCAACAGAAGGGATGTGGTTTTTTATCATGATAACGCTAGACCTCACACATCTTTAGCCACTCAGCAAAAATTAAGAGAGATTGGCTGGGAGGTGTTAATGCATCCGCCGTATAGTCGTGACCTTGCACCTTCAGATTTCCACCTGTTTCGGTCTCTTCAGAATTCTTTAGGCAGTGTCAGGTTAACATCACGAGAGGACTACCAAAACCACTTGTCGCAGTAGTTTGATCAGAAGTCCCAAAATTTCTATAGCAATGGGATCATGTCATTACCTACAAGATGGCAAAAAGTTATCGAACAAAATGGTACCTACATACTTTAGATAAATGTAAATAATGTATATTAAAAAATGTTTTGAATTTTCTTAAAAAATGCGAAGAAACTTTTTCCCCAACCTATTATTTAGATTTTTTCACATTTAGAGTAAAATACCGTATTAGTGATCCGGGGTAGAAAAACCCTTCGAAACTATGTTTATTAGTATGTTAAACAGTGTTAAATATTTACCTCTCCAGCACCATTAGTCTTTCTCTCCAAATCTTTGATTCTCGCTTTCAACGCTTGAATTCTTGTCTGAAAAAAGTGAAAATTACTGTTAAAATTGCGTTGTTTAGGTATTTAAAGTCATAATCAAACCTCTAATTATTCCTATTTTGCGCTCCTAAAAATATTATTGAGCCTCTTTTTACCCGATTACGGCGGAGGGTTATGCGTTTCACATATATGTATATATGTCCGTTACTCATAACTACTCAACGGCTCAAACCGATTTTGATAAATGACATGTCGTTAGATTCGTTTTTATTACGCGAGTGTTACTGGATATATAAAAATAATAAAAAATCCAAAATGGCGTAGTTTTGGCGCCAAAACATTTTTTCCGTAGTTGGGTTAGTTTTTTATCGGAGCGTTAAAAATTGATTTCTTGGATTGTAGGAGTATGACGTAACGCAATGAAACTATCCGACGCAAAAAATAGTGGATGGAGAAGGGATTAAAGAAAAATGTTTACCGAATAGAATAGTAAAAAATAGTTTTATATTCCCAAGTTGCTCCACAAAAATAAATTTTGGCGTCGAACATCTCTGTATTTTCAGCGATAACGACATTCTTGTTTTAGAGAATTTAATAGAATTAGCATTTTTTTTAAACTTTAACCGGACAATTATTTAATTTATTGTGTATATTCCGAATAATCTAAAGAAAACCCGGAAAATAAATGCACTTTCGCAGCTTAGTCATACCTCGGCAACACAAAATATTATTTTCAATTTTCAACCTTATTTCAAGCCAGCTAATGGTGACAATAGATTACGCGGTTGTGTGCCAGTCCGTGCCTTAATTCGTGTATTTTGGGGACCTAAAAATACTAAATAACCGCGAATAACTTGCGTGTCATTGTAGCGCTCGCTGCGGTGGCACCGCTCGCTCGGCTCGCGCGCGTTTGCTCACAGTTCTCTAATCTAACCTAACCGGGTCGGGGTACCCTAGTTTAGTTACTGCAACCAAATTTGAAAAAAAGGTCAGAAAGTTAAAATAAACTCATTTTTTTTAAGTGTGCATCAAATCAAATCAAATTATTATTTTTTGCAGAAAACACTGTTACATCATGCGAAGTCCTAAAGTTTTTATGAATGATTTTGAAGAATATTGTTAATCCATTGCGTCATACGCTCGAAAAATTTGCCTGCTCAACAACGTAAATTTCGCAATGAATGTTGTTGAACTGTCAAAATGTAATCCATAGCAATTAACGGGGATGCGCTAACGTAGCCCGCGAAATTCAAATTTTCTTACGTTTTTTGTAATTTGCAGGTCAGTGTCAGGTTGTATGTTGATTAAAATATGATTCGCGGCCGTAACTAATATGGCTTTACAGAATTATAATCATTAGAATCAGCAATACAACTCTATGAGTTAGAATTGACCTCAAATCTAGCGATTTCATGAAATCATGAGGTAGAAATGTCATACAAAAACTGTAATCCCAGGTCTCAGTGACACCATCTAGCAAAATATAGCAAAATTACATAATAGCAAAGTTTGACCCGAATACCCGATACACTTTTACCAACACCAACCTTTGATTTCTCAACCGTCAGATAGTTTGACATATTTATTTATTTATTACAAATCCGCGGCTCATTAACAATTTTACTTTAAAAATAACCTTTTTTTAACCGACTTCAAAAAAAGAAGGTTACTCAATTCGACAGTATATTTTTTTTTTTTGTTATCTAAAAAAAATCTAAGGAGGAGGAGCTCGTGGCTAAGTAATAACAGCCGCACGGGTCGATCCATCAGGTTAAGCTACGCTTGCCGGGGTCGGTCCGTGGATGGCTGACCATCTTTACATACCGAGACTCCTCCGTGCCTCGGAAAGCACGTTAAGCCGTTGGTCCCGGCTGTCATTTGTGGATCTTTGACAGTCGTTACGGGTCGTCAGAAGCCCGAAAGTCTGACAATCAGTCTTACCAAGGGGTATCGTATTACCCAGTTAATGGGTTGTGGAAGTCAGATAGGCAGTCGCTCCATGTAAAATAATGGTATTCAGCTGCATCCGGTTAGACTGGAAGCCGACCCCAACGTAGTTGAAAAAAAGCTAGGCAGATTTTTATCTAAAAAAAATATTTAATATCTCAATACTCGTTAAATTATAAAATAGTAACGAAAATAAACCGTATATAGTTGAATCAAATCATTTTATCACTTCGAGGTTTGCAATACTACAATGCACAATTCAGCATATTTTCTTCGAAAATAATTTTCTTTTAGTGGACACGAATGTGACTTGACATGCTGGCGTACCAGACAAGACTGAGCGACTTTTGACCACTAGGACATAAGTAAGTATCGGATTACGATTTTTTACAATGTCCTGTCTATTGCTAAGTAATATTGAATGTCTTTGATGAACGTTAGAAGCAAAAGGAGTATGTAAGCATCGTAGTACGTAGCGTTCTGCCTGCCCCAATGGGTAGAAGGCGTTTATGTATGTTTGTTGTACTTACTTCGGCGCTAGCTTCAACTAATCCGTTATATTTGGTACTAGACAAAGGTGGTATCTTATCATTCTCACTATTTTGATCATGTGCTTCTTGACTGCCTGTTTGTGCGTCTGTGTGTGTGTTTGCTGGGGTTAACTCTGCCTGAAAATCAAACAAAACATTATATTTAAATTATACGTTTGTTCGATGTGTAGGGGCTTGTGGTTGCGAGCAATGGGCAGCTCGCCGTCCGGTAAGGACCAGGCCCGGGTCGACGGCGCGTTGTGTTCCACGCGCGCCTCAAAGAGATGTCAGCAGTGACGGGGTCTGATAGGGCCGATGCCTACCAGGGTTGTGGGTTGTTCGAAAGAGATACCCTGGCCCTGGCACGGGCAACTGAAGGAACACGGGTGGGTTTTAGTCAGTAAAAGTCTGACACGCCCTCCCGCTCTGCCCAGAGCGGGAGAAGTCATTTGATGAATTCCCATGCACAAAAAAAAGGCCTTGTGGCTAAGTAATAACAGCCCCACGGGTCGATCTATCAGGTTTCGCTTGCCGGGGTTGGTCTGTGGATGGGTGACCATCTTTACATACCGAGTCTCCTCCGTGCCTCGGAAAGCACGTTAAACCGTTGCTCCCGGCTGTCATTCGTGGATCTTTGACAGTCGTTACGGGTCGTCAGAAGCCCGAAAGTCTGACAACCAGTCTTACCAAGAGGTATCGTATTACCTAGTAACTGGGTTGTGGAGCGATAGGCAGTCGCTCCATGTAAAATACTGGTATTTCGCTGCATCTGGTTAGACTGGAAACCGACAGGCAGATGATGATTTGTTACACATTGGAAGCTGATGTAGGGTAAGCGATTAATTGATCTTGAAATT
Organism: Cosmia pyralina; assembly: GCA_946251885.1. Lineage (NCBI taxonomy): Eukaryota > Metazoa > Arthropoda > Insecta > Lepidoptera > Noctuidae > Cosmia > Cosmia pyralina. The sequence continues at coordinate 11,030,859 of OX276369.1, read as the reverse complement.
GCTTCAAAAGTCTGGACTGCACTGAAGTGACGCAGATGTAGGTAGCCACGCAAGCGAATATTGTCGCGACAAAACCCTTTGATGCGCGCCAGTCTACCGACAGTGCCCCGATAAGCATTCATCATCGCCCGTTTACTACGCGATGCTACGATCTACCCGGCCACACTTATCGCGATAACGCGAATATTCTGCATTATCAACATCATCTTCTTCCTGCCCTTATCCCATATTACTTGGGGTCGGCGCAACACGTTTTCTTCTTCCATTCTCCCCTGTCAACCGTCACGCTATCATTCACTCCCATATCCATTCTCTTTCATATCATTCCTCACACAATCCATGCATCTTTTCTTTGGCCTTCTCTCCCTCCCCATCCATCAACATTAATATTCATCACTCTTTTAGTTACATGCGTTTCCATACCAAGCCAAACGATTTTCTTTCAACTTTTCTGTTATCTGAAATCGCAAAAAAAAAACTGCTGTTCCCTACATTCATCTTCGCATAACTCGTCAAAATGTAGGGAACAGCCGATTTTTTTCGCAATTCCAGGATTGTTCCTACAGTAAAAGTTGTTCATAAAAATAAGAATAATTTATTGTTTAAGAAATTACATTCAAAGAAAGAAATTACGTTCATTACGTTGGGGTCGGCTTCCAGTCTAACCGGATGCAGCTGAATACCAGTAATTTACATGGAGCGACTGCCTATCTGACCTCCACAACCCAGTTACTGGGTAATACGATACCCCTTGGTAAGGCAGCTTGTCAGACTTTCGGGCTTCTGACGACCCGTAACGACTGTCAAAGATCCACGAATGTCAGCCGGGACCAACGGCTTAACGTGCTTTCCGAGGCACGGAGGAGTCTCGGTATGTAAAGATGGTCACCCATCCACGGACCAACCCCCGCAAGCGTAGCTTAACCTGATGGATCGACCCGTGCGGCTGCTATTACTTAGCCACGAAAACATTTAATGCATGCTGCATTAAATTCACCAGGTGTGAATGGACCAGTAGTAACCTCGGCATGTTTATATCGCTTGTAATTTATGTAACATAGATTATAGATCTTTGCATAGTAGTGAAACTGGAAATTCTTTAATAATACATAATTGTTGTTATCTTTTGATTATGTACAGATTTTTTGTTCTTATTATTTTATTTTTGTCAGATCCATACACGTACACACATCACACATGCACACTCACCCCTGCACCATACACACAAGTACACACACGCAAATGCGCTCGCGCACTAATTACCTTTATTAAATGTAACTTGTAAAAATAAAATTATAGTAATACAATTAGAGGGGATCGCCACTGTTACTCCTTAATACAGGCTATTTCATAGCCTAGCAAGGAGAGCAGCACGTCACCCACCTGATTGTTAGAGATACACTAACCACTTTGTAAAAGATGTTACATGTACTACAATCTGTTTATATACAGGGTGTCCAGTAAATAGCACGACATACTGCAGGGGGTGATAGCTTGGGTCAATACCTACCAAACCAACACAATATATGTTCAGCAAAATCTTACGGATTTACAGTTTTACAAAATTTTCTGAAATATCGAAAAATCTCTACCTTGAAACAGATTTTTAAGCATATCGTAATGAAAAATTCCTTTTTATAGTATTTTTTTTAAATCAAATTATTCGTGAATAGTTACTTTACTCATTGATAAGTCTTTTTTCTATCAAAAACAAGAATGTTTTCAAGAAATAGTATTTTTTGTTTAAATTTTCACAGAACGATTTTCTTTACGCATAACTGTAACCTACAGTGGTGAAAAAAAAATCCGTAAGATTTTGCTGAACATATATTGTGTTGTTTTGATAGGTATTGACCCAAGCTATCACCTCCTGCAGTATGTCGTGCTATTTACTGGACACCCTGTATAAATAAAGATTTATTAATATTATTTATTTATTTATTAGCAATCATCATCCATCCATCCTGAGTTGATTATAACCTTTAATAGGGATAATGCATGGGTAAAAAAAAATATATATTTAGTCCATTAGTCAGATAATAAAAACATATTAGACACGTATTTTTTTTTTGCTTTATATTTTTTTTTTTTTTTTTAGATTATTTATTTGTCCTAACGGAGGAGCTCGTGGCTAAGTAATAACAGCCGCACGGTTCGATTCATCAGGTTAAGCTACGCTTGCCGGGGTTGGTCCGTGGATGGGTGACCATCTTTACATACCGAGACACCTCCCGTGCCTCGGAAAGCACGTTAAGCCGTTGGTCCCGGCTGTCATTCGTAGATCTTTGACAGTGTCGTTACGGGTCGTCAGAAGCCCGAAAGTCTGACAACCAGTCTTACCAAGGGGTATCGTATTACCCAGTTAATGGGTTGTGGGGGTCAGATAGGCAGTCGCTCCATGTAAAATAATGGTATTCAGCTGCATCCGGTTAGACTGAAAGCCAACCCCAACTTAGTTGGGAAAAGGCTAGGCAGATTGATTATTTATTTGTCCTAACATGAGTATACATACAGAGCATGCCAGTTGTACAATTACAATATAAAATTTTAAGCATTCATGTTTGGCCTTTGTGGCATACAAATATTTAAATGTCAATGAAATTATTCTAACATAAACAAAACGTATCTAGTAAAATGTCTTATAATAGAAAATACGTGTATAATAACTGTGCATTTGAATAAATTACTAAATTATAACTGAATAATAAGTTGATAACATGTCAATTTGAGGAAAAATAAAAAAATAAATTAAATTATATGTAAAAAAAATGTCAAATATAAGCTTCTAAAAAAATATTATGTCAAACAAAAAAAATAAAACTAAACAGTATGTATCTTATTAATAGAAAATTACTTACGCATTAAAGTTGAGGAGTGGGGGTTCTCTACGTCACTTGTACGTATAAAATCTAGCTACACGTGACGTCACGCGATGTTTTAACTCAATGTATCGCCACAATCTTTTGATTTTGTAAAAAAAGAAAAAATACGTGTCCAATATTTTCTAATAATTTACATGACGGCAAAAGAAAAATGTTTATTCACCATCCCTATAACTAGTGTATACTTACATCGGCCGCTATCCTAGACGGCGAGTACTGTGGCGGTCCGTACAACTCAGCGTCTTCATCGCCATCCACCACCTGAAGCACAACTTTTATTAAATTTATCAACAAGTAACATGGACTCAATCGGTCTTATTGCAAAACGAGGTTCTTCTTCTGTCATGGTTTAAACCATCGAGCCAGTCATTACCCGGCTGCGGCGAAGCCCAAAAGGAGGGTTATGTGTTTGACCTGTATGTAAGTATGTATGTATGTACGTTTCTTTGTTCCCTCGTAACTCCTAAACGAACGAACGGATTTGGATAAATTATACGTCTAAAGATTTGTTTTGGTAGCGTGAGTTTCACTGGCTAAATTAAAAACAAAGTAAAATGGTGGATTTGGGGTGTCATATTGTGGAGTTCGAATTTTTTTTTTTTTCTTCTAATCTTTACTTCGAGTGGGATATCAAAATGAAAGATTTTAAAAGGTGATTACAAAAATATATGCAACTTATATGGTTAAAAGTAATTTGAAGTGACAAATCGTAAAAAATACAAACAAATTACAACAATACTGGTATCAAATAAAAGCAAGAAATGGTTCCTGTCAAAATACCTAAATATATTAACAAAACTAAAAAGCTTGAAATAAAACAAATTATTTCAAAAAACAAAAACCCGCCTGCAAAAACACATAACCGAAAAGAGAAAAACAACCATTAATTGTGACATTCTATAATTCTGAATCTAACATGTTTTATTAATTGTTTTGCATGCAATTGAAACAATTGACTGTATAGCTAAATATGAAGACATTATATCTAAACCACTGTTACAACTTCATACCATGTTTAAAGCAAATAAAGACTTATCTTATCTATCTTATCTTAAAATCCATAGAATTTTGATATTGCAGGCAAAAGTTACACCATATTTGAGGTTATTGGTTTGTCCCCGCCTGCAATACAAAAATTCTATGGATTTTAATGCTTGTTTTTTTAAATAATTTGTTTTATTGTACTAAGAACCTAGCTGTGATAGAAATACAGTTCTTTATACAAAACTGACAATGTAGTCCAGTACTAAGTTGTTAATGTGTCGGAATCATCATTCTCCTGCCCTTATCCCAATCTATTTGGGGTCGGCGCAACATGTCCTTTTTTTCCATACTTCTCTATTATTCGTCATCTCGGTAGTCACCCCCTTTCTAGCCATGTCATCTTTCACACAATCCATCCATCGTTTCTTTGGTCTTCCCCTACTCTTATAGCCATCGACATTCATACTCAAAACTTTCCTCACGACATTTTCCTCACTCCTCCGCATCACATGCCCATACCATGACAGCCGATTTCCGCACAACTTTTCAGTCACCGGTGCCACTTCCTCTTATGTACTCATTTCTTATTATATCCATTCGTGTAACACCACACATCCCTCTTAGCATTCTCATCTCAGCTGCATGCAACTGCTTTTCATTCATCCCTTTTGTGGCCCAACATTCTGATCCATACAAGACAGCAGGTCTAACCATTGTTTTATATATCTTCCCCTTAAGTTTAAGGGGAATGCGGGTTTAAGTTTAATGTGTCGGAATAAAGTTCAAAATTCAAAAAAGGGTCCATGGTTTAAACCTGGGTTTGAAGATGAACCTTGTTTTGTAATAAGACGGAATATGTTAGTAGAGATGAACCATTCTAAAAATTAACGCCCCTCCACAAAACGTGATTATTTCAATGTGTGAGAGGAAATACTTATTGCAACTCAAACTCAAAAACTCAAAACTCAAAACTCAAAGCATTTATTTCAATTAAACCAATTACAGGCACTTTTGAATTGTCAAGGGGTCGGTCAGTCAAAAAGATGAAGCTAGGCGCCCATTCCAAAGCATAGTAGGTACCTATGGAGAAGAACGGGCAAGAAACTCCACGGACACTCTTTTAAATCAAGATATGGTTACAAAATAATGGTTACATCATTCATGTTGAAATTTTACATGTGAGAACGATGCAGAACGTTAAAAGCGTCCTTAAAAAAAAACAATTCAAATATTTAAATTAAATTAAAATAAGCCGTGGCCGCTAAGGTATGACCAGCCTTCACTGACAGCGCTTGTTCACGAACCTGACGCATGGATTAGCTAAATGATCCAACACGCGCCACCATCAGCGAGACATTAAGAGTGAGCGTCACATACTCTCAGCCGCCAGGGCATATTCAAGCCAAACAAAGACGTACCCAGTGAATGGTAGCTTTAGAGTATGTACATAGTACTCACACATGTGCTATGCAATTATATAATACAATGGAGATTGAGTCTATACAATGCAATGATAGTCTTACAATCTTCAGCAGCTCCAACAGTATCTTCAAATGTTAATTAATTAGTTGTGGTTGTGGAGCAGGACCAGCATTGAGCCAAGCAACACTTCACTTGTGTGCGTGCGCCGACTTTACCGTCAACATGGACTCGTCGCCGCACTTAGAGGTCAACTAATCGAGCGACCAGCCCACATCGTCGGGGATCTCGAGAGGGGAATCTAGGGGTCTCGATATGTGATGGCTGTCTAAAATAATTACAGCCGCACAGTTCGATCTTCTAGGTTAAGCAACGCTTGCCAAGGATGGTCTTGCCAAGAGGAATCGTGTTACCCAGTAACTGGGTTGTGGAGGTCAGATAGGCAGTCGCTCCATGTAAAATACTGGTATACAGCTGCATCCAGTTAGACTGGAAGCCGACCTTCAACATAGTTGGGAAAAGGCTAGGCAGATTGGCAGATTGTTACTCACCAGTGCCTGATCGTTGGAGGCTCTCCGCACACAGGTAGCGTCTCTTGCCTCGGAGTCCTGCAGAGCCGTGGCCCTCACGCGCCACTCGCCGCACCATTGATACTCGGCGCCAAAACCACCCGCAGCTGGCTCGTCGTTCTGTAGAGAATATAATATTACTTTAGAAGATACACTTCAAGAAAAAAATGTTGGATGCTAATTTATATTCATTAATATTTTAACTGACACGACTTCTTCTTGTTGAGTGTAGGGTTCATCATTTTTATGACGTAACATGCTGCTGCCCGCGGCTTCGCCCACGTGGACCCAATATTTTTTTTAAAATAAAGCAGCCTAAGTTACTCCTTATAACATCAGCTATCTGCCAGTGAAGGTCCCGTCGTACTCAGTCCAGCCGTTTTGCAGATTAGCCGGAACCAACAGACACAACAATTTTAAAAATTGTTGTTTTGTTATTATGTACCATTATGAACTGTATGCATTTCGTAAAAAATGCTATTATTTTGACATTAAAAAAATAAAAAGATGTATATTTATATTTAGTGTTGGTAATAAAATTTTAATACAACTGGGGTACCCAATTGATGCAACCCACTGTACCTCCACATCAATGCTGCCATCTTCAGAGCTGGTGTCCGGCACATCCTCGTCTAGCTCAGCTCCAGTTCTCTTCAGACAGCGGAGAGCATGTCTCTGCAGCCGGGACACGGGCAGCGTTGTGTTGCACACAGGACACTCCCCATTTTGCGGCGGTGGGGTACTCCGGCGACGGGCCCGAAGGCGACGGAGACGGTTCGAATGTACACGCTGGAATAATAATTACTTTTTTTTTTAAATTCCGCCTCTTCAGTTTAGTAGTTGCCAGCGCTACTGCTGAACACGAGGTCCTGGGTTCGATTTTTAGGTTGGGCAGTGTTATTGGGCTTTTCATCAGGAATTTCTCGGTAGCAGCCCAGTCTGGATTTGTGCTCATTTAGTGGCAATATGCTTGCCCCCTATTACAAGGGACTTAAATATAACTATAGTATAGTTAAAATCTCGCTGCAGACTTGGTCATAAATCATAATCGGAGTAGGGATGTGCGCTAGTTGCGCGCGCTCAAGGCCATTATCGATAACAGAATCATTAAGGTTATCACGTAAACATACTGCATTCATTAAGAATGCAGGGTAACTAATGAGTACTAATGTGTTTTTACGAGACTTCCTTCTCGTAAGAACGTGGATGATGATGACGATGACTCAGACGAAGAATTTTAATTTTCTATTTTTAGTTTTATATAAACGTTCTTTTGTTTATATATTTAATATGCTTTGTAGTAAATTTGGTAATAAAAAAAAAATGTGCATTTATTTCTATCACCCATTTATAAATATATAAAACTATCGATATCACTCATCGACTGCAGTAATGCACAGGACTACGTGTGGGCGTGGCCTGCCCATAAGGCCCGTGAGTGGGAAAGAGAGCGAAACACTCGAATGATTTATGACCGAGTCTGCAGCGAGATTTTAACTATACTATAGCGAAATGTGGGTGTACCTACTATATGCCTATACAGGGTGTAAGGGTCAGCCCTCCGCAGACTGATGGGGTGAATTCAGTGTATAATACTAAGATAACCGGTACATTAATTTTTTTCAGGAACGTTATCGGTACTAGTATCCAATAAATCTGATTTTTTTTATTACCTCACACGCAATGTATCGTTACCGTGGCAAAACTCACGTAGCGAACGGCATGGCGGCAGCGCAGCGCGTCTTACTTATTTCAACATCCATTGCTGATTTTGTTATTTTAGCTGTTTTATTTACTTAAATGGAGTGCTGCGTGCAGGGAATGTAATTTTACATTGAAATAAATAAGTAACCAAAAAAAAAAACGATAAAAAAATGAAAATTTTTGCTTAGAATTTTTTCGGTGGAATATGATTCAAAATAGGGAGCTGAATGCACCCTGTTAGTTTGCGGAGGGCTGTCCCTTACACCTTTGTATACACCTTTGTGTAACCTTTCTGGGATTACAGGGTGATGTCAAGTTATGTTATTTTTTTTTACTACAAATAACCGGCCAAGTGCGTTTCGGACCACGCACAATGAAGGGTTCCGTAGTTGGGATGAATTCATCTTAAGAACAAACTTAACATTGTAGTTGAAAAATATGTTCTCCCATACATTCCAACTGTAAATGGAAGTTTGTACTCACAATATTGAGAGATTTACCATGTTATTTTAAGACCACAGACTTCTTATAGGTTTTCCTGTAATCTACAGGTAAAGATCTGTTTTCTGTATTTTTTTCAAAATTTTAGGCTCAGTAGTTTCGGAGATAAGAAGAGGGGAATGGTCAATTTTCGTCTATTTTCTTAAATAACTTTAAAACAATTTATTTTAAAATTATAAAAAAAATATATTTGAGACCCTCATAGTAAGCCTTTTCATTTGACATGCCACATGGTGTAGCTTGCAAAACTTTTTTTTTAAATTTTCTTATTTGCCCCCCAAAAGTGATCTCTATGTTCAAAATTCATTTATTTACTTTACCCATCCGTGTTTGGGTCACAGATATTCATATGTGTACCAAATTTCAACTTAATCGGTCCATTAGATTCGGAGCAAATTGGCTGTGACAGACGGACAGACACACGAGTGATTAAGGTTCTGTTTTTTCCTTTTGAGGTACGGAACCCTAAAAAAAGCACCATTAAATCTATACTTATATAGTAAAGCTGAAGAGTTTGTTTATTTGATTGCGCTAATCTCTGGAACTACCAGTTGGATTTGAAAAATTCTTTTTGCATTTGGTAGCCCCATTCTCGAAGAAGGCTATAGGCTGTTTAACATCACGCTAGGACCCTTAGGAGCCGAGCAAAAAGTAAAAAAGGTCAGAAAGAACGCTAAGCGAAAACGAAGTAAAAGTACGGGCGGGCGATGCGATGCGACGCGGCAGGTCGAGGGACGAGAGTTTTATTAAAATGTGGCTGTTATTTTTACCCGACTACGGCGAAGCCAAAAGGAAGGGTTATGATTTTACCAGTCTATGTATTATATGTATGTATGTAAGTATGTATTTACGTGTGTTCCACCGTAGCGCCTAAATTACTCAACCGGTTTTCATGAATGAGGTATCAAAAATTTGTAATAATGTTCCGGGTGACCTAGGCTATATAAATTCTCCCTAAATTGAATACGAGATACAATAGCCTTTTCTCAACTATGTTGGGGTCGGCTTCAAGTCTAACCGGATGCAGCTGAATACCAGTAACTTACATGGAGCGACTGCCTATCTGACCTCCACAACCCAGTTACTGGGTAATACGATACCCCTTGGTAAGACTGGTTGTCAGACTTTCGGGCTTCTGATGACCCGTAACGACTGCCAAAGATCCACGAATGACAGCCGGGACCAACGGCTTAACGTGCTTTCCGAGGCACGGAGGAGTCTCGTTACGTAAAGATGGTCACCCATCCACTGACCAACCCCCGCAAGCGTAGCTTAACCTGACAGATCGACCCATGTGGCTGTTATTACTTAGCCACAAGCTCCTCCGTTTTCATCCATTAATCTCTGACGAGAGATTAATGGATCTTTTTATCTGGTTTACATTACTTATCTTTGTAGATATGAAGAAAACTAACTTACAGTATTATGTAATATGTTGTAGTATTGTGTAGTAATTCTGTCTATTTAATTTGTTTTATCAATTTTCTTTTAATTAATTGATTAACATTGGATAGACCAAAGCAACGAGTTAGTCTACCCAGGACTGTGTGAAAGATGATATTGCTAGAAAGGGGGTGGCTACCGAGATGACGACGATAGAGAAGTATGGAAGAAAAAGACATCTTGCGCCGACACCAAATAAATTGGGATAAGGAAAGGTCATTTTTTTTCAGAAATAGAGATCTATTTAAGGTGGATGCTCTAAGGTAGCTTGCGAAATTCAAATTTTCTTATGTTTTTTTGCAATTTGCAGGTCATTGTCAAGTTGTATGTTGATTAAAATATGATTTGCGACCGTAACTAATATGACTTTACAGAATTATAATCATTAGAATCAGCAATACAACTCCATAAGTTAGAATTGGCCTCAAATCTCATGATTTCATGAAATAGTCATTCAATAGGGTAATATGATATCATATGATATCAAATCATATTTAGATCAACATACAACCTAAAACTGACTTGCAAATTGCAAAAAACAAAAGAAATTTTGAATTTCACTGGCTACCCTGGCACTTTTGGCTTAATGCAATAATCAGATAAGTTCAGACCTGACCAGCTTGAGATTTTTTATCTATCACTACAAGAAAAATAAACTCACATACAAACATACACCAAACCCTGAAAACATTACACTCCTTTTTATGCAGTTGTACAGTTTCAACAAAGTAGGTTCTAAGAAAAGCAGTGGAATTTTTTCATACCATTCATGCACTAGTTTCTGTTCAATGACTTTAATCCTTTAAATGTCATAGCGCACATATCAACTCGGAAAGGGATTATCACGGTATCAATTTGAGCCGTGCGGTATACTTTGTATGCAACTCTTTAGTGCAACACACACTAATCGGAATCGTAACATAATCGCCTCGCCTCGGGACAAGCTCACGAACCGCGACAATACGATGACGATCCCTTTCTGAGTTTATATGTGTGTTATGACCTTTAGAGAGTAGAAAGAAGAAACATCTACTGTATTTAGATACTGGATGTAATACATTTGCAATAACTACAACAAAAGTTTAAATGTACTTGAAATTCCACATAAAAACATTGTTCAATCTTTAATTACTGCCAATGCTAACAGCTGCCCCTGCAAAACCCTTCGGGGGGGTTAGCATTAGCTATGCTAAGTGTGAGTTATACTTACAGCTGTTCTTTTTTTATTAAAAACTGTACTTACTTGGTAAACATCACTACCCAGACAGCCAGATACATCAACCTCTTCTTCAGGAACGTCTACACTTGTACTAGATCCCGGAACAGCCAAATTAACACTAGAATTGGCACTTAATTTTCTTTTAGACCCATTACCAGACAACTTCTGCAATCTGTCCACTTCTAAAGCTAAATGCGAGTCCAATTCCCCGTGACGTATCGTACAACTGCAAACCGGGCAGCTAGGCAATTCAGTCACTTTTTTACGATTTCTCACACAATTCAATATAATATTATCATCGTACTGATTAAAACTAGTATTAGGCGTATTATTTAACGAATTAGAACCCCCTTCCATATTATTATACATCAAAATCGGTAACATTTCAACCGATTAAAAAATTTGTTGTTGAAGTACACTGATTATAAATCTGTAAACATCACATTAATTTCACAATTAAATTGTGCTTTGATAGTTTGGAAACGTTAATGGAAGTTCGGTTGTGCTTACGCAAGTTATCTTACAGACATATTCGCGGTAATATACGTAATAAAACAAATAATTTGATGCAAAACAATAATAATAAGATCGTTTACACAACTTTTTTTTTTTAATTGCTTTGATTGGCATTTGAGTGACATTTCTGTATCGCTTGGGTTGGGACACTGATACTAAGGTTTTAGTCGATTTTACGCATGCTATTTATTTACGAAAGCATTTCAGTTTAAAACTGTATTCTCGCTTTTGTTTTGCTTTTTTTTTTATTTGTACCAATAGTGCTAGAAATTAACACTTAAGGCAGCCCGCGAAATTCAAATTTTCTTCCGATTTTTGCAATATTGTAGATCAGTGTCTGGGATTATGTTGAATGAAATATGATTCGAGACCGTACCTTAACTGAACCTTAGGACGGTCACTATAGTTAGTGACCGACCTAAGGTTCAGTTAAGTTTCAGTTTCGATCAAAAAATCAGGTTTCGGCTGGAGTTTCAGTTTCGTCAAAAAGTGACCGAATCTTCGGCCCAAACGAAACTGGCATATAACGTTCGTGAGCTGTCGGTTTGGTAGAATACGAACGACTCACAGATAGATAAACAGCGTAAACTTAATGATGGGGTCCGTTTTCACCTTTTTTGTACAAAATCGAAAAACATAAGTGTTTACTTATAAATGGAAGTCATTTAATTTCTTAGCAGACATGCTGCTTTTAGTATCAGCGAGTAGGGATTTATTCGCTTTCTGTAAGATTGATACAAACTCTAAGAGGGCTACAGCAGATGCATCTAAGTCGCTGTGCGAACGCACGTGATTCGAAACGAAACGTGTGATTTTGCTACCGTGACCGAATGGTCACAATAGCAAAATCACACGTTTCAGCGATTATTTCCGATTTGTTCCGTTTGAGAATTAAGATAAGAGAATTAAGATAAAATTAAGGATAGGTGGAAGGGTTATTTTGAAAGACTGATGAATGAGGAGAATGACTGGAGTGGTGTGCTTGAGAATAAACCAGTAAATGAGGGGTTAGTGAGAATTATTAGTATGGATGACGTGAGAATAGCAGTTAATGGGATGAAGAATGGTAAAGCAATAGGTCCGGATGGAATACAAGTCGAAGTATGGAAGTTATTACGGGTAGATGGATGGACGTGGTTAGCTTTATTTTTCAATAAGTTGTTGCTGGAAGAAGCCATACCTGACGAATGGTGCAACAGTTCGCTGGTGCCCATCTTTAAAAACAAAGGTGATGTGCTGGAGTGCAACAACTATAGAGGAATAAAGCTAATGTCACATAGTATGAAGGCTCGGGAGAAAGTTATTGAAGGGCGACTAAGAGAAGAGAGTGAAATTTCGCAAAACCAATTCGGTTTTATGCCTGGTCGAGGAACAGCAGATGCCATCTTTGCTATCCGCCAGCTGTGCGAGAAATACAGAGGCGTGCGCATAAAAACTTAAACATGGTATTTGTTGACCTCGAAAAGGCATACGACCGAGTGCCTCGTGAAGTTTTGTGGTGGGCACTTAAGGAAAAATGTGTACCAGGGAAGTATGTGCAGTTGATTCGCGCGATGTGCAGTCGATGCAGTACCCAAGTCCGGTCTACAGTGGGCACTACTGACAGCTTCGATGTGGCTGTCGGCTTGCACCAGGGGTCTGCACTCAGCCCTTACCTCTTTGTGCTGATAATGGATGCTCTTTCTTCGGATATCCAGGAAGAGGCGCCCTGGTGTATGCTGTTCGCCGATGACATTGTGCTGGTTGCCGAGAGTGGCTTAGAGGTCCAGAGCAGATTGGAGGTGTGGTGGAAAAGACTGGAGACCGTTGGCCTGAGAGTAAGTCGGACCAAAACAGAGTATTTGTTTTGTGATTTTGGCGGTCTCTCCGGTCCTGTGCCCATATCTCTTGCCGGAACGCCCTTACCGATCTGCTCCGACTTTCGGTACCTCGGGTCGCTTGTCCAAGGGGATGGCGAAGTAGACCGAGACATAACGCACCGAATCAACTCAGGATGGATGAAATGGCGACAGGTTACAGAAACAACTTGCGACCCACGGATGCCCCTCAAGTTGAAGGGGAAAATTTACAAGTCCGTGATAAGGCCTGTCGTACTTTATGGATCGGAATGCTGGGCAGTGAAGAAGACGGATGAAAAAAAATTGCATGCAGCGGAGATGAGAATGTTGAGATGGATGTGTGAAGTGACGAGAATGGATAAAGTGAGAAATGAGTATATAAGAGGAAGTTTGAAAGTGGCGCCAGTGACAGAAAAGTTGAAAGGAAATCGTTTGGCTTGGTATGGGCATGTAATGAGGAGAGACGAAACGCATGTGACTAAAAGAGTGATGAATATACATGTTGATGGATGGAGAGGCAGAGGAAGGCCAAAGAAAAGATGGATGGATTGTGTGAGGAATGATATGAAAGAGAAGGGAGTGAATGATAGCGTGACGGTTGACAGGGAAAATGGAAGAAAAAAACGTGTTGCGCCGACCCCAAGTAATATGGGATAAGGGCAGGAAGATGATGATGTTCCGTTTGAGAATGGTTTAAAAATTACGTATTCTAACGATGCTGAATATTGTTTCGTGGAAAGATAAATCTAGGTATATCGAGCTTCTGAAAAGTGATTAAATCGATGGTTCTACTGTTAAAATTAAGCGATATGACGAGTTTAATCGAGCTAAGAAGTAGAGTAAAAAATTGAAAAAGCTAACAGTAGCACATCTGCTAAAGCCCTTATTTAGGTTTAATTCATTCAGTTTTTCACACAAAATCGGGCAAAACTATTTTTTTTTCTTATATATAAATGAAATCTGAGCAAAATATATATTTGTAGCAAAAAGAAAAACCACGGGTTTAAAAAAATTATGTCATTTATTTTGACTAACTTTTTCTTAACTACGTAAGTTTCGGTATCGGCCGAAACTAGAAGAAGAGACGAAGGTTCGGTTACCTATGGTTTCAGTTTCATCTGAAAATCATGTGTCGGTCGGTCTCTAAACAACTTACCCGCAAATTGCAAAAACCGTAAAAAAGTTTGAATTTTACAGGCTACCCGAAATATTCAAAACTAAAAACGAAAGTAAAATGTACTATAATTTTCAAACATTGATTTCATTTGGTATGGTACAGTTGTTCTATCTCACGAAAGCGGGTGAGCCATACTTGTAGTTGTAATGCGTATAGACACGCGCTCTTGTGTGCGTAACTACAGGCAGCGTTAGCAAGCTCATCGCTAATGAACAAAATAATAAAGTTATTAGATTTTTGCTATGTATATTATAGATAAGACATTAAGACATTGTACAATAAAATAGAAACTTATATTCAAGAAGCATTTAATTTTAGCAATATTTTGAATAGGTACAATTTATATTTTATTTAAATTAATATTTCAAGTAGAATCGTAACTAGAATCTTCTTCAGAGTCAGTTTCTTCTTCACAGTCATCTTGTAAATTTATTATTAATTCAAAATCAGTGTCAAAATATTTCATTTCATATAATCAGTTTCTTTTTTAATGACACTATTACAAGTATTACGCCATGTCTCACTTGTTATTTTTGTAATAGGTACTCTCTTCAATAAGTTTTTCTGTGTTGGTCATATTTTGCTCGACGTTTCTTAGAGCAATGTAGTTTTTAAGGACCCCCCAGATGTTCTCTATGGCATTAAGCTCAGGGTGGTAAGGAGGGAGACGTAATACTTCAAATCCTTTACTTTTTATGTAGTCATCGATTTTGTAAGTGATAAAATCACTTTTATGTTTTTTTATTATATCATATAACTCAACATTGCGCAAATTCGTGTCGAAATGTATACCCTTAAAAGTGAGTCATTCTTGCATCTCAGATTTTGTGAGGCTGTCGTCGGCAATTTCTCAGCACACGTATTATGGTACGATGCATTATATAATACTATTACGGAACGATCTGGCAAATTCGGCAGCAACTTTTCATTCAGCCATTTTACGTAATTTTCAAAACTCATGTTGGAATGGTAGTCTCCAACTGTGGAATTAGCTTTGTAGACTAAGCAAGCGTTCTCAAAAAATCAGGCACAGGTTCCAGCGTGTACTAAAATAAAACGAGTACCTTGACTGTTTTTTTAAAAATGGAGATGGTTTGTCTTTTTGGGCCCAGTGTTATCTCGAACATGTGTTGTCAATACGTAACTTTCGTCAGTATAGACAATAGGCCGACCTTGAGAGCGGTTATTTTTTTTAAGTATTTTTGTCTCCACATCTGGATATCATGCCGTTCAACTAATACTTTCCTATTGTTAACGGTTTTACGCCACTTGTAGCCCAATTTATTTAATAACTTACGTAGCGTTGCGAGACATCCATCAAAACCAATTTTTTCATTCAAGACTGCCCTTAGTTTTGCCAAAGTTGGAATTTGTTTTTGTACGATATGAAAATTTTGTATTGTGCTCCGTACAACGTCAGCTGTAAATCCATCAACGTCTACTTTATTTTCTCTCTTTCTTCGGTTTTTCATGAGAGACATAAAATTCGAAGATGTACTTGCGACATCTCTTCCTTCTTTTAATATTTTTTGCACTGTTCTTTCACTTACCCCCGTCGCTGCTGCACTGCGTTTTGTAATATTACGCAAATGTGATAAATCACAATTTGGTTCTCGATGAAGTTCCGTGAATTATTCTTCTTTGAGAAAATTATAAATATTTGCAATCATTTGACGAGCCTAAGAGAAACAATAGATTATTAAAATCTCGTTTAACATGTTCTTATTAAACTAACTAATACATTCATTCATTACACACAACATAAATAAACACCAAACATGAACATTTTAATTTGCCTTACCTCACTGCGAACAACTTTTCTCCGTTTCTTCGTACTTTCCATGCTGACGGTATTTGATAAATAATTTTGGCGCGAACCAAGAAGCACTACTGACTCGGCTGGCGACTCGGCCACGACTGGGCGCTCCTGACTGAGTGATATCGCTACGCCCCGTAAGGGGCGTGACGTGCGGTTTCGGGGCGTAGCCCCCCTCCCGCGGATGCTGTGCGGCGACCCGTAACCACGGGCCTCTCATCGTGGTCGCCTTTTACTGGCGAATGAAGGGTTGGGCGCGCTGCATTTTCGCGCCCATGAAAATAGTGTCTCTATTTGTGTCCGTAAGCTCGTCACGACATATGCATACTGCCGCTTTCTTCACCGTACCCCGGCGGTCAACCCCTACCAGGTGGAACCCCCACCTACATAGGGGAAGCCCAGCAGATGGCGACCAGCGACAGGGATACGGACTTGACGTTCCTACGGATAGGGTGAGTGGCTCCCACCCGCCCCACTTTCAGAGCTAGCCGAGCCTGGCACGGGGTAGGGAGACCGTGTCATGAGTGTGAGGGTGACATTGAACTGTGTGGCATCACCCGGCGTCGTTCACGAGTCGCCGCCCGCGCAGCGCCCTCGTATGTGAGTTCTGGTGCCTGTATAAAGGTGAGTGTCTGGGGTTTGTCACGTGACACGCCTAAATTATCCTAGCACGCATCACGTGACAGCGTATGTTATATGTAGTGGAAGCGTTAGTGTCACAAGTGGACCGCGTGTAGCCGGGAGCGGCCCACCTGGAGGTCAGTCCGGCGGGCGCTCCTGAGCTTACGCACGCAAACACAGTGTGCATGTACACTTACACACACAAATATGGGTCACCCGCTTTCGTGAGATAAAACAACTGTAATCTAGGTAGCTTTGTAAACTTTTCCGATTTCCGCAACGAAGCTTTTTGAATCGCTGTCCATTGGTGGATATTCACCTACAATGAAACTTCCGCACAGCTTTTTCTGCTACCGACCGCTGTCTTAACACGCCATCTTTTTGGGACGCAACTCACGGTTCTTTTTTCACACGTCAGATTTCTTAAATAATCATACAGACAACAGCAGCCTCTCGCTATATCGATAAATTTGGTTGCTTTTGTTGCTCAATCTATTCCGGAACTCTTCTACAGTTGTACTAAAGACCCTTTAGGCCTTTTAGGATTTTTTTTATAACCCACCAATTACTGTCCCACTGCAGGACAAAGGCCTCTACTAATATAGAAAAGGGTTGATTGATGATAAATGATAGATATTTATTTATATGAATTGGTTAAAAAAAACACTTTTACACGTCAACATAATTAAATTGTTTTAAACCTAGATGAGTTCGATATTTCCTAACTGATTACTCTGAGAAGTAAGATCTAAACAAAACTCAGAGGTCCCAGTCTCTTTTAAATTTCAGACATAATCTTAGTCTGGCTATATGAGGACCATGCAGATTAATATCTGAGATTGTCTTTTGAGGAAAGAACAATACATATTTGGTTGGACCTGTCCAGTCAGTGCACGCATTTGTCAGTAATCGTCTAGCTCAAATTATTACGTATTTAGTGGCCTACTCAAATTTTGAGTAGGCCGCTAAACAAACAAACCACCAAAACGAACTGCAAAACAAACTGTCAGATTAGCATTAAAACTAAATGACATAAAAAATTACTGAGAAAATCTATTTTGTAATAAATGTGGGATTAGGCCATACTAATTAAAACAAGAAATCAGAATTATTTCGTGTAATAGTCTTAAAATATAATATCAATAATACATTACACGATTTTAATACTCAAATATATAAACTTACAATTCAATTTGTATTTTACAAATATATTATATACATTTCGAAAAATCGACTAAAAGAATATTATTTTAGTTTCATTATAAAATGCGTCCATTCTTATATTCTACACAGAGACCAGTATTTATATAAGTGACTAAATAAGGAACTAAAGACATTGGTTAAATGCACAAACCGTGCGAAGACAAAAGAAAAAAAAAAAAAAAGGAACAAGACTTTTATGATTTTGATTTTGGAAGGATTCTGCTGACATTTCCCTTGGCAACCAGCGCCATCCTGAATTTTAAACTTACAAGGTAACGCGTAGAATTCTATATTTTAAAAATTATGTGGACTAATCGATAAACAATATTACCGCCTTACAAACGCGGGGCCAAACAAAACCTCGAAAAATGTATATTAATTATACATATTTCGATTGATTTTTTTTTTGGTGTTTTGAAGCACAAACTGACTGTAACTACTCCGCATTTATTAATAAAGCTTTGGTTTCCTAAAACAGTGGTGAACGGTCACACAATAATAATACCAGCCTACAACTCCCCACTGCAGGGCAAAGACAAAGGCGTCTTCTCATACAGAAAAGGCACGAACATTGATCACCACGCGCTAGCTCAGGACGGGTTGGCGATTTTAAACTTTTAGTCACGTCACTCACGTCCTTCACCGCTGTCAGTAACGTCCAAGATAAATTCAGATGAATTGAAAAAATCACATTGGTACACACAGTTACACATCAAGCTACACATTTCCAGTTTACACTGACCTCTCATTGTAAGGAAATCCTATACAATGCGAGATCAGCTTATACTGGAGAAGTATAGCTTGATCTATAGCCGTGCGTACTTGCCTGGATTTGATTCCACGACGCGACGTCGTGAATGAGAGGCGAGCGGGGTTGATCCGCTGTGGTAGCCCGCGAAATTCAAAATTTCTTGCGTTTTTTGTAATTTACAGGTCAGGGTAAAGTTGTATACGCCCGGGTGTCACCATTGTGTGGATCGCCCGGAGGACACGGTGGAGCATACAGTGGAGGTCTGCCCGGCTTGGGCGGAGCACCGCCGTGTTCTCACGGAGGCGATCGGCGGCGGCGATCTCTCGCGTCCAAACCTGGTCCAGGCCATGGTGCGGAGCGAGAGTGCATGGGAGGCTGTCACCTCCTTCTGCGAAGCAGTAATGCTCGCGAAGGAGGAAGCGGAACGCGTGAGGGAGAGGCAACAGCCGCGCCCTCGCGCCCCTAGCCGCCGTAGGAGACGCCCTGGGCGGCGGGAATCGATAGCCGATTCCCGGCCACCGTAGGCGCGGGCTTGCGGACGACGAGTAATGGGCAGCTCGCCGTTCGGTAAGGACCAGGCCCGGGTCGACGGCGCGTTGTGTTCCACGCGCGCCTCAAAGAGATGTCAGCAGTGACGAGGTCAATTGGGCCGATGCCGCCGGGGTCGCGGGTAGTTCGAAAGAGATACCGTGGCCCTGGCACGGGCAGCTGAAGGAACATGGGTGGGTTTTAGTCAGTAAAAGTCTGACACGCCCTCCCGCTCTGCCCAGAGCGGGAGAAGTCATTTGATGATTTCCCATCCACAAAAAAAAAAAAAAAAAAAAAAAAAAGGGTAAAGTTGTATCTTGATCAAAATATGATTCGCGACAATAAGAATGATATTTACATCATTTTAACCATAAAAATCATCAATATATCATAATATATATTTTTATAATGAAATTTGAATTTCGCGGGCTGCCATTGCGCTTTCAAAACGCTTTAATTGTATGAAATGTCGTAATGGCTTAGTGGTTCAGGTGATTGCGTAGCCTCCGAAATTCAAATTTCACCATAAAAATCATCTCTCTAAGTTAGAGAGATGTATTGATGAGTTTTATGGTTAAAATGATGTAAATATCATTCTTATTGTCGCGAATCATATTTTGATCAAGGAACAACTTTGCTCTGACATGTAAATTGCAAAAAACGCAAGAAATTTTCAATTTCGCGGGCTATCTCAGAGCTTCCTCCCTAAGGCGGAAGCGCCACGGCAGCCCGCGAAATTCAAATTTTCTTACGATTTTAGCAATCTGCAGCTGAGTGCCTGTGTGTATGTTGACTAAAGTATGTTTCGCGACCGTCACAAATATGTATTTATGTATTTACTGTACGGTCAGCAACCGCACATTGTACTTTGGCCAAGTTAAAAATACTGCAAATATTGTTAATCAATAAAATATACTATAGTCACGTACGCAAGTACGTCAGTCTTCGGTTTTGTATCGAGCTCTCGCAACATCGAACATTTTCCAACATTTTTGAAACATTTTCTTATTACATTAATTTAGATTTAGTGAACTTTCTTATTAAATTCTTTAGTCATAGTCATAGTCATTTATTCATTAACAATAAATTGTATCTGAAATTACAAACAAGTTAATCATTACAACAACACACAAATTAATATAACATTGTATTTACATTAAAGATCATCAATAGTATATAGACACTTGTTCAATAAGAATCTTTTGAGTTTTATTTTAAAAGAGCTAGAGTATTAGCACTCTTTAAATCTAAAGGCAGTTTATTAAATAAAATAACCGATTGGTATCTAGGACAGTGCTTCACAATATTTAAATTAGGCTGTATCTTGTAAAATTTCATATCTTGCCTACGCGTGCCTTCTCTAATCTCTCGTTCTTCTGCAGTCTCATATTCGTGTATATATTTGGCCATGTTACTTAGAAGCACGAGTACATAAATGCTCGGTACTGTAAGTATATCTTTCTTGAACAGTAAAATTTATTTAATTAACATTTTCATTACATGTAATGGCTTGCCCTTACAAATACAACTCCTTAAAGCTTAAAGCTAGTCTAATCCTCAAATGTCAAGATTTCATGAAATAGTCATTCATTAATTTAAATGAATAAAATAAAATAATGATTATATGAACTTAGAGAGTTTATGGATGATTTTAATGATTATAAATATATAAATACTGTTTTGTTACGGTAGCGAATCATATTCAGATCAACATACAAACTTAAACTCGTGGCTAAATAATAACAGCCGTACGGGTCGATCCATCATGTTAAGCTACGCTTGCCGGGGTTGTTCGAGACTCCTCCGTGCCTCGGAAAGCACGTTAAGCCGTTGGTCCCGGCTGTCATTCGTGGATCTTTGACAGTCGTTTACGGGTCGTCAGAAGCCCGAAAGTATGACAACCAGCCTTACCAAGGGGTGTTACCGTCCTCCTGTGAGGTGATAACCCGGCCCTTGCCCCCTTTTTTCCGGGTCCAGCCCTGGCCCCGGCGAGCAATTTTTCTACGGGCCGAGCTCACCTCGCGTTCCGAGGAAGACCCCTGGCCATCCCCCGGATTTTTGTTCCGCTTCAGGAAAGGGTTCTTCCCTTTCCCCCCAGCGGCCCGTCGCGCCCTTCGCACCAGATGCGGCATCGGACTCCGACGCCGCATCACTCCCCTCCTCTCCTCGTCCTTTGTTTTTAAGTGCATCCATAATTGATCCCACGAGTAAAAACTTTGTGTACCTGCTCAAAATCCGTGATTCGCACTAACGACTAATTTAGCTACCCATTAGTCAAGCTACCAACCTATCACGGTGCGCCGCCGCTTGGAGGTTTAGGGTAATTTTTTATAGAGGTTTTCTTCCTCGCGGTTGTGGAGGTCAGATAGGCAGTCGCTCCATATAAAATACTGGTATTCAGCTACATCCGGTTAGACTGGAAGCCAACCCCAACATAGTTGGAAAAAGGCTACGCAGATAGATACAACTTGAAACTGATCAGCAAATTTTCTTACGTTTCTTTCAATAACACTAAAAAGGTTTATTTTACGAAGACCCTAACACCCTCTAGTGATGTGGCAATTTTCGAATCTTCACAATTTTTCTCCATTTTAGTGTTTTCGTTTTTCGTCTTATTTTTCCTACCGTTAGCGGGCTGTTTCAAGTGAACTGTCTTCACGTGAAGTTTCAACGAATTTGATTGGCTGAATGTTCTAGAACAGTATTGGCAAGTGTACGGCTTCAAACCAGTGTGTACCTGGAACAAATTGTGAGTTTAGTGGATTGTATGCAGAGAAAGACATGTACTTATGTACTGCATGAGGAACAGGGTGTAAAGTTCACTCATCCTCCATAGAAAAGGGAGGATCCTCCGACCAGACGGGTGTTGTGTCTGGTGGGCCACTGCCCGACGGTTGATGTCGGGACGTTGTATAATAGGGTGACTGGTAATTAGTAACTGATACTTAAACACATGATTGTACACACGGCTACATTAGTGTAAACTGGAAATGTATAGCTTGATGTGTTGTGTGCTTATAGCCTCTCATTGTATGGAAATCCTATACAATGCGAGATCAGCTTATACTGGAAATGTATTGCTTGATCTGTAGCCGTGCGTACTCAACTTTTACTATGGGACCAAACCAAATCTGCTGTTCCCTACGTTTATGTTCTCATAACTCGTCCTAATGTAGGGAACAGCTGACTTTGCTCAGCATATTGTCAGATGACAACACAAGGTAACCTGACGCTGATTTTCAGCTGCAACCCACGAGTGCCATACGCTAGAATCTAAGGTTAGAATAATCTAAATAATTAACACAAGGAGAGAATAGATTTAAGAGAATTAATTAAAATGAAATGATGTGACATGCATGCGTGTGTGTGTTGTATTGTGATTAATTAAAAACTAAAAATAAATACCCAATATCAATATTACCACATTAAAATAATAAAATAATAATAAAAGTATATCTAATAAATATCACCTACATAGCACAATCATGTGTTTAAGTATTGGTTACTAATTACCAGTCACCCTATATATGCTAGTCGCGCGGTAAACTCTAATTGCGCGATGCAGGATTTTGCGTGGCGTCAGTGTTATGCGTAGTTCACATGTGGCGATGTAGATGCCGCCACATACGTAGTTATTTAATCGAACCTCTAATACAAGCGCGCAAATTGTTGCAAAGAAAATCAGACAATTGTTGTAATTTGATTTAGTTGGCTAGTAGCAGCGATCGAAACAAAGCGTGTCCCTGGCGGGCGTGACAATAGTATATCTAAAAGCTATCTTTTTCTGCATATACATATTTATGTAAGTACTTTTGTAATAACAACGCAACGATATCTGAACGCCGCTCAGTATAAACGTAGCGCATCTTCCCTTTATAATATCATTAAATAATTCCCATTATGCGTTCCTAAAAATATGATTGAACTCTTAATATAATGATTGCGCCTCTTTTTGTGAAATCCAAATAATTCTTATTCTGTGGTTCTAAAAATATTAAATAGCCAAGTAACTGCGACCAACTTGTATGTAAGTTGGTCACAGTAAAACTCCTAACCCGTTTGGTTGGGGTATCTTTTTATTTTATTTTTTTATTGTTTCGGGATGGAAAATCCTCATGGATGTCCTCCGCCTCGGGGTCACACTTGGACCGGGGATCATGGATCTGGGATGGAATGGGGTACCTACCCTGGCTTAGTTACTGCGACCAATTGTGATAAAAGGCCGGAAAGTTAAAAAGCGGCTCAATTATTTAAAAGTGTGCATGATTAGAAGCCAGACAGTTTTTAGAGGATCATTAATTTAAAAAAGTGCCTGTCACTGGAAGGTCAATAAGTTTTTTAGAGGATCAATTAAGTGTTTCTCAAGAACAAAAATGTGAGTTTTATACGACACCGCTTGGCATTTTTCATTAACTCTGGACGACGTCTTAAGGTAATGCTTAGCGCAAAAAGACATTTTAGCAACCACTAGGCGATGACTAAATTTAGGCAACTCTTACAGGACAAACTGAAAGCATTTATTTCAAATAAACCAATTACAGGCACTTTAGAATCGTCAAGGGGTCGGTCAGTCAAAAAGATGAAGCTAGTTGCCCATTCCAAAGCGTAGTAGGTTCCCATGGGGAAGAACGGGCAAGAAACTCCACGGAGATATCAAAATATTGGTTACATCCCGGTTCCTGCGCGACACATCTTCCCGCAGGCCACACAGACTTAGGGTTTCTCGCCTGTGTGCGTATGAGTGTGAATGCGCCAACTCTCTTATAACCAGCACTAAACAAACAGTATATCAAAGATTACCAGTACTCACTCTGTAATGTCTATTCAGCGCCGGTTTTTGCGTGAATCTCTTCCCGCAGGCCGCACAGACGTAAGGTTTCTCGCCTGTGTGGATACGAGTGTGAATGCGAAGTTGATTGCTGTCTACAAACTGTTTAGTGCAACTTTCACAGGAGTATGGTTTCTCGCCTGTGTGCGTACGTTGGTGATATTTCAGGGTAGCGTTTGACTGAAAAAAAAGGAAGAATAAAAAAATAGAAAGTTTGTATGTATTTAGATCAGGGACCGTACAACCCCGGTTAAGAGTTAAGTCTTTCGAAGGGGTAAGCCTTTTATGAGGTTACCTTTATCATGTGTAACTCCTTGAATGAGTTTTAAGCTTAAAGCCCAGTAAAAGGGTTATTCCTTCAATATGGATAATCCATTGTATGGGTTCTATACTTGAAACCCAGTGAAAGGGTTACCTCTTCATTACGATAACGTATAAAATAATAGGTCTTTACCTATGAAATTGCCGTTTTGTATGAAAAAATTTAACCCGTCGCGCGCTAATTAGCAGACACAATTGAAATTCTATTGTTATCTGTACACATGGTGTGCAATCGACATTTTAAGAGTTACACGAATTTTTTTCATGCATTTTTTATTTGTATTAATCGAAGTAATCACCCATGCAATCAATGCATCTTTGCCAACGCAGTGGCAGTTTATTGATGCCCTTCTTAAAGAAATCAGCTGGACGGAAGGCAACAAATTCTTCAAAGGCATTTTGTACTGCCTCTCGGGTATTGAATTTTTTTCCCGCCAAGAAGTTATCCAAATTCTGGAAAAAGTAGTAGTCTGTAGGCGCAAGGTCTGGTGAGTAGAGCGGATGACGGAGAGCTTCCACCCCCAGTTCTTGCAACTTGGAGACCGTCTGCTGTGCAGTATGAGGTCGCGCGTTGTCGTGCAGGAGCAGCGGAGACGAGCGATTGACCAATGCTGGTCGGAGATGTGCCAGCTTCTCCATCATTGTGTTCAGTTCTTCACAGTACACATCTGAAGTAATGCTCACCCCGTTTGGTAAGAAGCTGTGATGAATCACACCGGCGCTAGACCACCAAACAGTGACCATCACTTTTCTAGGGGTAAGTTTTCGTTTAGGGCATTGTTTAGGTGCTGAACCAGGATCCAACCAACATGCTGAGCGCTTGCGGTTATCAAACAGAATCCATTTTTCATCGCAGGTAACAATGCGGTTCAAAATTCCTTCATTTGTGTGTCTGTTGAGCAGTGCAAGGCACGTCTCGACGCGTACTTCGCGCTGGCGATCATTAAGTTCGTGGGGCACCCATTTGTCAAGCTTTTTTACCTTGCCAATTTGACGCAAATGGACCAATATTGTTTTGACGCTAACGTCGAAAGCTGCTGCTAATTCAGCCGTAGATTGTGTATCATCAGCTTCCACAATCGCCTTTAATTCGTCATTGTCGACCAAAGTCTTCGGACGACCGCGAGGTTCATTTTTCAGGTCGAAATTTCAGAACGGAAGCGAGCAAACCAATAACAAGTGGTGCGTTGGTTTGTAGTGTTAGCTCCGTAAAAGTCGTTGATGTTGCGTGCCGCTTGTGCCGCGTTGCTGCCACGACGGTACTCGTATTCCATAATTACTCGAATTTTTAACGTATCCATGATGACGAAAAAGATTGAAATGCGATGAAAATGTAACACTAATCAATAAACAAATGACTACTTTTGGAAAAAAAAATCCATGTTTTTAAAATAAAATTAATTTGAAATTAGAATTCTTAGCCAAACAAAAATTATTTTGATTTGAAATGGCCAGTACTGCAGAACGGCAATTTCATAGGTAAAGACCTAATATAAGGGTTTTGTTCGGGTTACCATATTACGGCTCAATTTAAGCCGTTCAAAAAGGTTACCCAGATCGTATTTTCAGGAATTGTTCCCGTCCCAGTCGCACGGTAAGGACGCGGCGCTACTATGAAGTTACATGGTCGTGACATTACTTCTGTGATAGTGCCGTTATTGGCTCAGTTTAGACCAAGCGGAAAATCCTCGGGGAAATAGGACCATATTACCATAGCCTAAAGTATAGAATTGTTTGAATATCGACACAGTCATCTCGGAGCGAGCAGACTGACAATTTTATACTTTAGGCTATGGTAATACGGTCCTATTTTCAATGGACCCAATATAAGACATTTACAACTTGGAATTTTTTAAAGCTTATACATTTTTTATTAATATTGTTTGCACTGTTTGCATTATTTGCAAACGGTACGTTTACCTTCCTAAATGTTTGACAATGTTTTGACATTGACATGAGATTACGATTTTGAATCATTTCAAAGTTGTTTTAATGAATGAAAATGACAAAATTCGAAAAAAGTTAGAATACGGGTTTTATCTCTAAATATCATTTTACATAAATATATAATTTATTCAGAACATAAAACGTTGTCAACCGGGCCTTTTGAGCGCAAGGGAAGTGATATGGGTACCCCGTCTGATATCCAAAGCGGTACTGACAAGTACTGAATCGGGGTCCTGTCGGGGGCCGGGCGGCAGGGCGGTTCGAGGTGTGAATGGTTATAAATAAAATAAAATAAATAAATAAATATGTTTGGACATATCACACAACGCCATCTAGCCCCAAGTTAAGCAACCTAATGCTTGTGTTATGGAACGAGATGGCTGATAAACTACTTATATACATTTTTTTTTTTGTAAATACATACATATTATATGTAGATAGAAAAACACCCAGACTCGGAACAAATACTTGTAGGTCGTACAAATATTTGTTCCGTGCGGGAATCGAACCCGCGACATGCTGCGCAGCAGTCAATCGCTCAACCACTGCGCCAACCGTGTCGTCATATGTTATGAAGCTTGATTTTTCTGTTCTCATCTTTTTACGGTAAATAAAACGTTTAAAAAAATAAAAACGAACCCTGCATTATACATAGTTCTATTATCCTGCAAAGTTTCATGACCTAATTTGAAATTTTTCATTGATCATTCTCCATTTATTGTACGGTTTAGAGGTAACTTTGAGATTTCTTTGTATCGAGAAAATTGTATGGAATCGTGAATTCGCAACCTATGATACCTAGCAGTAGTCCTCATCTTTACTGTTTATTAATTACAAAGTGTAATCTTCTCCTACTCTATCCATCTCATACTTCTGACTTTGTTCATTATTCCTTCCATATTCAGTCCATTCTTCTTTGGAATGCACTTCTCTTGATATCAGGTCGGCCACCAGTCGGTATACATTTAAGCGGAAATTGCAGAGTTATTTTCTAAACAAATAGTGTAGTTATTTCAACACCTCTCTCTCTTGAATTTGTTTTATATATATATATATATATATATATATATATATATTATAGGTATATTTTATAGTATAGTATTTATGTATACAGTCTATTTATAATTAATTAAGATATATCTTTAGTGTTATTTTTATAATTATTCCTCTCATACTGAGCACCTGCCATCTAATCTCTTCACCACCCTTGGTTGACTGGTAGAGAATGCCTAAGGCATTAAGAGCGCTATCACAATTTCTCTTGTTTTTGAGCGTTTGACTCGAGTTTTGTTATGTGATTGTGGTTTTGTTAGAGCCACAAAATTAAAAAAAAACATATGCCCAAGAAAGCTTGATTATTTCTCTTGGGAGTGTTCTAAATAAATATTTCAATTTGTTTACAAAAATCAGTAAAAACCTTGTCTCTGCAAAGGATGTTTTTATTACCATAGCCTAAAGTATAGAATTGTTTGAATATCAACACAGTCATCTCGGCGCGAGCCGACTGACAATTTTATACTTTAGGCTATGGTAATACGGTCCTATTTTCAATGCACCCAATATAAGACATTTACAACTTGGAATTTTTTAAAGCTTATACTCTTTTTTTTAATATTGCACTATTTGCAAACGGTACGTTTACCTTTCTAAATGTTTGACAATGTTTTGACATTGACATGAGATTAAGATTTTGAACCATTTCAAAGTTGTTTTAATGAATGAAAATTACAATATTCGAAAAAAGTTAGAATATGGGTTTTATCTCTAAATATCATTTTACATAAATATATAATTTATTCAGAACATAAAACGTTGTCAACCGGGCCTTTTGAGCGCAAGGGAAGTGATATGGATACCCCGTCTGATATCCAAAGCGGTACTGACAAGTATTGAATCGGGGTCCTGTCGGGGGCCGGGCGGCAGGGCGGTTCGAGGTGTGAATGGTTATAAAGCTTAATTTTTCTGTTCTCATCTTTTTACGGTAAATAAAACGGTTAAAAAATAAAAACGAACCCTGCATTATACATAGTTCTATTATCCTGCAGTTTCATGACCTAATTTGAAATTTTTCATTGATTATTCTCCATTTATTGTACGGTTTAGAGGTAACTTTGAGATTTCTTTGTATCGAGAAAATTGTATGGAATCGTGAATTCGCAACCTATGATACCTAGCAGTAGTCCTCATCTTTACTGTTTATTAATTACAAAGTGTAATCTTCTCCTACTCTATCCATCTCATACTTCTGACTTTGTTCATTATTCCTTCCATATTCAGTCCATTCTTCTTTGGAATGCACTTCTCTTGATATCAGGTCGGCCACCAGTCGGTATACATTTAAGCGGAAATTGCAGAGTTATTTTCTAAACAAATAGTGTAGTTATTTCAACACCTCTCTCTCTTGAATTTGTTTTATATATATATATATATATATATATTATAGGTATATTTTATAGTATAGTATTTATGTATACAGTCTATTTATAATTAATTAAGATATATCTTTAGTGTTATTTTTATAATTATTCCTCTCATACTGAGCACCTGCCATCTAATCTCTTCACCACCCTTGGTTGACTGGTAGAGAATGCCTAAGGCATTAAGAGCGCTATCACAATTTCTCTTGTTTTTGAGCGTTTGACTCGAGTTTTGTTATGTGATTGTGGTTTTGTTAGAGCCACAAAATTAAAAAAAAAACATATGCCCAAGAAAGCTTGATTATTTCTCTTGGGAGTGTTCTAAATAAATATTTCAATTTGTTTACAAAAATCAGTAAAAACCTTGTCTCTGCAAAGGATGTTTCATAAAATTTTACTTTTGGACATGTTTTGATGCTTTGTTACATCGAAGATATAATAATTTAATCATTTAAAAAAATGTCCTTGGAACAACTGTATCTACAACTTTGGAGTGCTCAATTCAGTTTTTTATGTTTCATACAGTAATACACCAAAAATAATTCCGTAAACCAGAGAGTTACTGACAATTTTTCGTCCGAAATTATATTTTTTATCTACGAATGTATAATCCAAATTCATACAAAATGTATTTAATAAATAAGGTTACTATGTTACCTTGCTTGACAAAAAAAATTAGTCTATTTAAAAGTAAAATAATATGTTTAATCAATTATTGTATGCAGTGCTAAAAATCAATGTAAATCTCGGGACACGCGGTCTTTAGCTTTAGACGCCGACGCATCGCATTATGTTGCAGTTGTGATTACGTTTATTTTGAGTCATATAATATTCTTTTGTTTGTTTATAGTGTGCAATTTCAATTTATAAAAAAATCACGGTCAAAATGTAATAGCGCCCTTAAGTCCGCCTTTGTAAATTTTTAGTGCGAAAAGTTTAAATAAATAAAGTGAATACTACAGAACTGTTGAAACTACAGCCATTCATGCTAGGACAATTTTTGCAAACTGAAGTAATGCAGGCCCTTAAATACTCACCGTGCATTTCTTTCCGCATACTTCGCAGACGATGTTCTTGTTATATTTGAGTCCCAAGTGAGTTCGGTTGATGTGTGCCTGCAGCTTCGACCGCGTCATGAAGTTTGAGCCACACTGTATCAAGAAAATGATATAGCGGAACTCCGCAGACGTGATGTGTATCAATACAAAACAAAACACACACAAAATACAAATATAAAATTTTGATGATTATTTTTTTGGGGTCAATGACCGCTGGTAGTATTGTTACTTGAAATCAATCAATCTGCCTAGCCTTTTCCCAACTATGTTGAAGTCGGCTTCCAGTCTAACCGGATGCAGCTGAATACCAGTATTTTACATGGAGCGACTGCCTATGGTCAGATAGGCAGTCGCTCCACGACCGAATAAAATACGACCATCAATATAGAGAGCTTGAAGATATCAAGAAACTGTCAATTCAGGGAGTTTTCGAATGTTGCGCAATCGAATTAACGCAGCATAACATTATCGTTGTATGTATTTACAGAATACCTAAATCAAATCATCTTGATACTTTTTACTCAAAATTAAATATTCTCTTACCCAAGATTTGTTACAAGGCGCGCAAGAATGTCATTATATGTGGTGACTTTAACATTAATATATTAAAGAAAAATAGAATTTCCCTTGAGTTTACCAACTACCTATTAAGCTATAATCTAAAATTACAAATTGATCAGCCCACTAGGTTACAAAGCAACACATGTATAGATAATTTTGCGCACAATTTTACGCAAAAGTGTGTCCACCATGTAATTGACCTTGACATGTCAGATCACACAGCCCAAATCTTAAAAATCCCCGTAAAAAAAACCTGTACAATAAACAGTTGGAATATTACAGCGCGTGATTACAGTTGCGGTAACCTTATGAAATTTAGATCATGTATATATCCTTTATCGTTTTGTGATGTTTATCAAGCTAATGATCCTAATGTAGCGTACGATAATTTTATGGAAGTTTTCCAGCTGTTTTATGATTTATGTTTCCCCTTTATCAACAAAAAAATAAAGTTAAAAAGGAATCTGAATTGGTTAACACCCGGTATAAAACGTTGTAGCAAAAATAAAAGACAACTTCTGTGGCAACTACGAGCAAAACCTAATAGCAATAACTTTGATAAACTTAAAAATTACTCACGAAGACTTAAGAAAATAATAAAACTAACACAAAAGGCAAAAAATAACCATAAGATAATGACATCAACAAATAAATCAAAAGATACATGGAAGATCATAAATGAAAATAAACACTGCCCTCCCTATGAACATATAACAGATATACAGAATAATGGGATTACATTAACAAACCCCAGTGACATAGCAAACGCGTTTAACGATCACTTTGTGAATCAAGCAGAATTACTTTCGAAGACCTCAAGGTCTGCGAGCTATGAGACTCCGAATACATGTTGTGAGTCAATGTTCTTGGCCCCTACTACACCTAATGAAGTACATCGATTAATACAGGATTTAAAAAATAAAGTTAGCGTAGGGTATGATGATATCTCAACAAGAGTTTTAAAATTTGTTTCCGATGTGATATCTGGCCCCATTTGCCACATCATTAACGTTAGTATCTGCTCTGGAATTTATCCTGATAAATTAAAACCAACTATAATTAAGCCTTTATTTAAAAAACATGACAAAACTAATATTAATAACTACAGACCCATTGCCCTTATACCAGTAATATCAAAAATATTTGAGAAGGCTATTTATCACCGTATGTATTCCTTTTTCACGAAACACAACATCTTGGTGAAGGAACAGAAGGGTTTCAGAAAAAACAAGTCTATAAATATGGCTATCTATGATTTTCTTAATGTTATAATGACAGATATTGATGAAAGAATTCCTATTAGCGCTATATTTATGGACATGACGAAAGCATTCGATCTAGTTGATCATAATATACTACTACAGAAACTTAATGCATATGGAATAAGGGGCAATGTACTTTCTCTTATACATTCTTATCTAGACAATAGAACGCAGTGTACGGAAATTAGACGGATTTCTAAAAAGGATAAAAAAGAAATTAAATACATTTCAGGAAAACGTAAAATCTATTTTGGCGTACCACAGGGCAGCGTATTGGGTCCGCCGTTGTTTTTAGCTTACATAAATGACTTTCCAAAACACGTCGCTTTTCCTATGGTTCTCTTTGCTGATGACAGCACTATAATTGTAAGAAATAATAAAAATAGAAGCTACGAATGTGACATCAAAGACGCATTGCAACAATCAATTAACTGGCTTGAACATAATAATTTACAATTAAATTTAAATAAAACTAAAATTATGCAATTTCGACAAAGATTGACCACTCCTAACATAGATATCACTTTTGACGATAACAGAATTGAAGAAGTAGAGCATATAAAATTTCTAGGCTTGACAATTGACTCTAAACTTACTTGGAAACAACATGCGTCAATTCTTAAAACAAAATTAAGTAGGTTCGCCTTTGCTCTATATAAACTTAAGCAAGTAGTTAATCAGGCAGCTGTTGTAGCAGCGTATTATGGCTATGTAGATTCCATATTACGTTACGGAGTAATTTTTTGGGCAAATTCTTGTGAGAAAAACAACATTTTTAAAGCACAGAAGAGGTGTATTAGATCGATAAGTAGTCTTAAACCAACGGATAGTTGCAAACCGTATTTTAAATCTCTTAAAATACTAACATTACCTTGCCTTTACATATATGAGACTGCATTGTTCGTCAAGAAGAATAGTGAACTGTTTAAAAAAGCTTCAGAGCAACGCTATAGATCGACAAGACAAGAATATCGTCACGAATTATGTCTAAGAGCCTCAAAGACTGCCCTTATGCACAAAAGCATCCTCTGCATGGCTCCGAAAATATTCAATAAAATACCAAATGATATTAAAGATTTAAACCTGACACAATTTAAACGGAGACTAAATAATTTTTTAATTGAAAAATGCTACTATACCATTGACGAATTCCTTCTTGACAAAATGTATTAAATTAAATGATAATTAAATTATGTGAATATTTATTATAATAATTTATTGTATTCTAAATGTTTATTATAAAAATTTATTATAAGTAATTAAGTAGGTATTTTAAATATTTAAATGTTTGTTAATTTGTTTGCATGTAATATTGATTTTAAATTCTTATATTGATAAATAGTGTATGCCCTAATGGGTAGTTTTTTGAGTCACCATAACCTAAGATAAGACCTAATGTATCACCAAAACACACACTAATAAATACTTTGACTTTGACTTTGACTTTCCACAACCCGGTAACTGAGTAATAGGTACGATACCCCTTGGTAAGACTGGTTGTCAAACTTTCGGGCTTCTGACGACCCGTAACGACTGTCAAAGGTCCACGAATGACAGCCGAGACCAACGGCTTAACGTGCTTTCCGAGGAACGGAGGAGTCTCGGTATGTAAAGATGGTCACCCATCCACGGACCAACCTCAGCAAGCGCAGCTTAACCTGATAAATCGACCCGTGCGGCTGTTATTACTTAGCCACGAGCTCCTCAGTATTGTTGCTTGAAATGTGAGTTGATAAAATCTGTTTAATCGTGTTGAGATATCGATACCTATCCGGTCTGTGAAGTTTACACAAAAAAAAAACAGGTTACAGGTTTTTAAACTGATATTTTAAGTGACTACACTACGGCGGTTGATGACCTCAAAAAAAACCATCAAATTAATTAATGTATAGATATGTTTTTTTTATTGTTTTTTTCATGTTTTCACGCTGATATTTTTACAGATAGACGTTCCGGTCATGAAATACATGCCTAAGCCAATTATTTATTTTATTCCTTTATTTCATAAGTAAAGGGTGATCCAATTCGAGGTTCCTAACTTTTATTTTTTTTTAAATTAAACAAAAATGTAACAATATCTTATTTTTTTTTCTTTAATCGAATATCTAGTGTTATTCATTGATTAAGGAAAATGATGTCAGTCAAATGGCCACCTCTGGATCTTCTGCAGCAATTGATTCTTTTGAGGTAATTTTCGATGGTTTTTCGCAAATTTCGTGGGTTATCTCGGCAATAACTTGGCGGGTGTTAGTTTTTAGGTGCTCCAACGTTGCAGGTGTGTTGGTGTAGAAACGACTCTTAAGAACATCCCACAAAAAAATATCCAACGGCGTTGAATCGCACGATCTTGGCGGCCAGCTGACGTCACCGTAACGTGAAATAATGCGACCTCTGAAAGTTTCGCTCATAACATCTAGCGTTTCACGCGCTGTGTGGCAAGTTTAATGCGTTGAGCAACGGCAAAGCGATTCATTTTGTAAATGTATTGTTACAAACTTACATTTGACGTTTGAAACACGCGCCATTACTAACAGCTGTCAAAATTACAGTGTTGCCAATATAGGAACCTCGAATTGGATCACCCTTTATATAGATATAAATTACATTTTTAAATGTTGAAATATAAAAAGTATAAAAACATTTAAAAATATAAAACATAGCAGCCCACCGGTATCAGGAACAGGGTCCAAGCTACCGGTGGTCAGGGCTGCTGAGAGAGGAACCTCCTAACGATACGCGCCGTGACCAGAAGTACCGCTTTCTGAATCAAGCTCTTGATCCAGCTGCCTAACGAGAGCCTCCTCAGATGTTGATCGAGGGTCTTGGCTATTATGCCATTGGCCGTCACGACTATCGGCACAATGATTGCTGTATTGTTTTATTTAGTAATAACCAACTTATATTTACAGCTTGCACTACACATGCAACTTATAGGTTAATACTAGCAATTACATAATAATATGTCTTACAATCTTAAAATAAAGAAAAGAAAGAAAGAAAAGAAAGAAAGAAAAGAAAGAAAAACTGTTTATTCACAAAAAAAAACAAAGAAATAAAGCTGAGAGGTGTCAAGGGACACCCGGATGGAACGAAGTTCCTTTCGATTAATTAGTGAAGGAATTGTGATAATTTTTTTTTTAAGTTATAATAATATTTTTTTTATTATTAACAAATATAATGTAATGTAAACTTAATCTTTCTATAAGAGAGAGAGAGAGAGACAAACAGAGAAACATGCGCACGTCGCACAGCTTACTATAGCAAAAAGTGTCGTTACAACTTATCTTGAGAATTTTTTCCGTCTAGCCCCCTTTCACAACGCGCGATAAGGAACTTCGTTCCAAAAAAAGTTAAAATAAGATTGTATGACATCCTACTAATCACACTAAGGGCTGATTGTTCAATAGTCAGATAATTTTTATCAGAGGAATAAATATGGCGATTTGACAGCTTTTCTAAAGAAAATATGTCAAACTGTCACTTTTACTCTTCAGATAGAAGTTATCAACCTATTGAAAAATCAGCCCTTAATATTACAGTCTGTACATCATACAGTCGTCCGACGAAGCCCGAGCTGCATACGAAGTTCGCCGAACTACGTAAGCAGCTCGGGCTCTCGTCGGACGACTGTATGATGTATAGAAGTGAAAGTTTGGTGAAGGTGAAGGTGAAAGTTTGTGTGTGTGTGTTTGTATGTTTGTTACTTCTTCAAACTCAAACGGCGGGACCAATTTTAGTAAAATTTGGTATGCAGGTAGCCGACACCCTGGATTGACACATAGGTTACTTTTTATCCCGGTCTACACGGGTGAAACCGCGGGGCGCAGCTAGTATTATAAATGTGAAAGTTTGTGAAGATGTTTGGATGTTTGTTACTCAATCACGCAAAAACGGCTGAACGGATTTGGATGAAATTTGGCACACAGATAGTTTAAAATCTGGATTAGCACATAGGATACTTTTTATCCCGGTAGTACGTTCCCGTGGGATAATTTCTAACATCCACGTGGGCGAAGCCGCGGGCAACGGCTAGTATAACATAAGGTTAAATTACATTAAAATAAATCGGCCAAGTGTGTGTCGGACCATGAACAATTGAAGGGTTCCGTAGTTGGGATGAATTTGTCCAAAAAACAAACATAATATTGTATTTGAAAAACATGTCCTCCCCGATATAAGTACGTCACGGTCAATTCTCCAACTGCAAATGGAAGTTTGAAATCGCAAATAATGTTTTTTTGATGTGATAAAACTAGAAATTAATTGTTTTCGGACTTTTTCCTTTACTCTTGATGATCTATCTTGTTTCATGCCAAATTTGATAATTGTAGGTCAACGGGAAGTACGTTTTTGGAACGAAGTTCCTTATCGCGCGTTGTGCTTGACGGAAAAAATTCTCACGAAAAGTTGTAACGACCCTTTTTGCTATAGTAAGCTATTGTAAGCTGTGCGACGTGCGTATGTTTCTCTGTCTGTCTCTCTCTCTCTCTCTTATAGAAAGATTAAGTTTATATTACATTATATTTGTTAATAATAAAAAAATATTATTATAACTTAAAAAAAAAAAATATTACAATTCCTTCACTAATTAATCGAAAGGAACTTCGTTCCATCCGGGTGTCCCTTGATACCTCTCAACTTTTTTTGATTTACTTGCGAGTATCAAAATATGTCGCATATATGGCCGTATATTTTTATTGCGTTGACTTAGAATTTACATTTTTTTAGAGCTCCAAGGGACCATATACCTATGTATCTGATAATAATTTCAACTTGATACCTCCACGCGTTCCTGAGAAAACGGGTCTTGACAGACAGACGGACAATGAAGTGATCCTATAAGGGTTCTGTTTTTCCTTTTGAGGTACGGAATCCTAACTAGACAATTTTTTTTTAAATTAACCACTCTAAGCCGACGTTCGCACGGACGTAAAAATATCGCGGAGCGATTTTATCGCGCATTGGATTTTCAACTCTCGGTGTTGAGCCGAGCATTGAGAATCCAACATAACAACAACAGAGTGCATCCCAGCGCGTTGAAAAAATACACTGTTGGATTTTCAACTCTCGGCGCATGTAAGCAGAATGTTGAAAATCCAGTGCGCGAAAATCGCCGTGATATTTTTACGTCCGTGCGAACGTCGCCGTCGGCTAACCATAAAGCTTACCTGATTGCATCTAAAAATGCGTTCCTTAGCAGTTGCCGGTGGTTTCCGAGAGCGTCGCAAAGCTTTTGCATGCTCTTTCATATGCGTCTCCAGAGACATGTTGCCTGCGTACTTCCAGGGGCAAATTGAGCAACTCTTGCTGTGGACAATAAAAATGCATACAATCAATCTGCCTAGCCTTTTCTCAACTATGTTGGGGTCAGCTTCTAGTCTAACCGGATGCAGCTGAATACCAGTATTTTACATGGAGCGACTACATATCTGACCTCCACAACCCAGTAACTGGGTAATACGATACCCCATGGTAAGACTGGTTGTCAGACTTTCGGGCTTCTGAAGACCCGTAACGACTGTCAAAGATCCACGAATGACAGCCGGGACTAACGGCTTAACGTGCTTTCCGAGGCACGGACAAGTCTCGTTAAGTAAAGATGGTCACCCATCCACGGACCGACACCGGCAAGCGTAGCTTAACCTGATGGATCGACCCGTGCGGCTGTTATTACTTAGCCACGAGCTCCTCCAATAAAAATACATACAACATAAACATAATACCACGCCTGCATGCGTAGCATGACGACGTTTTGTCGACGGAAGAATAGACAACATTACACATTGCCATGCTTAGACGCGTAGAATGCGTAGTAATATTTCTACAATCTGTCATTTTGTCTATTCTAAATTTTGTAAAAAAAGCGTGGGGTGCTTTCGAATTCCAGATCAAGTGTAAGAATGTCGTACAAAGCATCCCACGCTTTCTTTTTACAATGACATTAATTTTCTCGTTAATCACTTTCTTCATAGATTGAAAAAAAATATTTTTTACTTTTTAGTTCAGTTTAATGGTATTAAAGCGTGTTTTTTAGTTTTTTAAACTATAATTTATTTTTCAATTTTTTAGAGATAAATCGTTAATCCTATTAATCCTGATCAGGATAACGGCACAATTTTTTCAAATTATTGTATTGTCATTTAAAGATAAAGATAAATTTATTTGTAAACATGTGTGACATTCATTATACATATAAATGCAAATGTGGATGTAAAAGTGAAGATCTGTGAGTTTCAACACGTTCTGCCACCATTGGCGTACAAAATGAATTATAGCAACTTGAAATTTAATACAATAGATTAGAAGCTATCATTTAAAAAATCTTTCAACGCAATAATAACATTTATCGGTTAGTAAATTCTTAAGTTCTCTTTTGAATAAGTTTGGCTGGTTTATATTTTTAATAACCTCTAAAATCTTGTTATATATTAATGGTGCCATACAAAACACGCTCTTATGAAGGAGTGCTGTTTTCGCAGAGTGAGGTTGTAAGAAGTTCTTATATTTAGTACGTCTATTTCTAGTGACATTGTCTGACAAAAGAGGAAACCAGTGAGGATTGCTTCTAACAAATAAAGCTATTTCCAAGATATATAGCGACGGAAGTGTCAGTATATGGTATTTTATAAACATTGGTTGACAGCTGTCGGTATTTTTAATCTTAAACAAAGTGGCTAAACATCGAGTTCAACGATTCCGTTACATACAAACATACAAATATACAAACATACAGGTGAAGCTAATAAAAGCGTGTTAAAAATACACAAACACAATACAATACGAAATACGCTCACCTTTCTTCAGTTTTGAGCGTATGTTTGACGGAGCACAGTATATGACGCTCCCAAGCCTCAGAATTATAGAACTGTATGTTACATTCGGCGCAGAATCTTTTGGAAGCTGGGTCATCCGCGTCGTTATCGTCAACCATCTGAAATAAATGTAATAAACTTCATCATCTGTCTAGCCTTTTCCCAACTATGTTGGGACCGGCTTCCAGACTAACTGGATGCAGCTGAATACCAGTATTTTACGTGGAGCGACTGCGTATCTGACCTCCACAACCCTGTAACTGGGTAATACGATACCCCTTGGTAAGACTGGTTGTTCTTGTTAGACTTTCGACCCTTAACGACTGTCAAGATCCACGAATGACAGCCGGGACCAACGGCTTAACGTGATTTCCGGGGCACGGAGGAGACCCAGTCCCCCGGAATCCCGGCAAGCGTAGCTTAACCTGATGGATCGACCTGTGCGGCTGTTATTACTTAGCCACGAGCTCCTCACATATATTAAACTTATTGATTAGAAATTGCATCATAAACATTAACTAGCCGCGACTTCGTCCGCGTAAAATTTCGGCCCCCGACCCACCGCGCCGCATACCATTGCCCGCCCACGTTATTATTTCGTTTTCGCTTAGCGTTCTTTCTGCCTTTTTGGGGTTCCGTAGTCAACAAGGAACCCTTATAGTTTCGCTATGTCCGTCCGCACTTTAGCTCAGAGACTCTTAGTGCTAGAAAGCTATAATTTGACATGGATTCATCACGCCGACAGTGGTAAAATAAAATCATGAAAAATAATTTTTTTAGGGTACCTTCTGTACACGTAAAGTGGGGATGTTTTTGTCACCCTATGGTGTGGTGTGTTGTTGGATGGTTCTTTCAAAAATATTGTGGGTTTGTTAAAAGAATTTTTCGTTTTAGGGATCCGTTTCTGAAATATTAAGCTGCCCGCTGCTAGCTAAACGGATAGTTTTGGATGGGTGAAAAAATTCACGGTAATAGTATATTAAACGAAGTTAAAAGGAAAACTATCACAGCTAAAAATAGGCTTTTCAAGTTTACGAGTAATAGTCAACCAACTTACATTTGCAGTTGGAATGTATGGGAGAGAGACCATGTTTTTCAACTACAGTGTTAAGTCTGTTCTTGGGATAAATTCATCTCAACTACGGAACCCTTCAATGTGCGTGGTCCGACACGCACTTGACAGGTTTTTTGTTTTTTTGCTCGGCTCCTAAGAGTTCTAGCGTGATGTTAAATAGCCCATAGCCTTCCTCAATGAAACGCAAAAGAATTTTTCAAATCTGACTGGTAGTTCCAGAGATTAGCGCGTTCAAACGAACAAACTCTTCAGTTTTATTATTAGTAAAGAATAATACACTGAAACAAAACATAACGTCACGCCTCGTCATTCTCCTGCCCTTATCCCAATTTATATGGAGTTTGTTTACAAACCAAGACCTCTCCGTGCCTGGGAAAGCACGTTAAGCCGGTGGTCCCGGCTGTCATTCGTGGATCTTTGACAGTAGTTATGGGTCGTCAAAAGCTCGAAAGTCTGACAACCAGTCTTACCAAGGCTCAAAAGTGTTACCAAGTAACTGGGTTGTGGAGATCAGGAGCTAGACCACCACCTCTTAAAGCAGTATTATTTTAATCTTACATGAGTGTGGGAAAGAGATGGAGCTAGACGTCCTGTATAGCTCCATCTCTTTCTCACACTAAAGTAACATTAAAATAATACTGCTTTAAGAAGTGGTGGTTGGCCCCCAGATAGGCAGTCGCTCCGTGTAAAATACTGGTATTCAGCTGCATCTGGTTCGACTGGAAGCCGACCCCAACATAGTTGGGAAAAGGCTAGGCAGGTTGATGGGGGAGGCCTGTTTCCAGCAGTGGGACATTCAAAACAAAAAGTAAAAAAAAAACAATACAATTAGCATAATCAGCCTATGATGTTCCCACTGCTGGGACACAGGCCTCCTCTCTGTGAGAGAGAGTGGGCTGTAATCCACCACGCATGCCCAGTGCGGGTTGGTAGATGTCACATGTCTTGGAATTTTTGGTTCTAGGACATGCCGGTTTCCTCACGATGTTTTCCTTTACCGTTTTGAGAGCAGTGGTAATAAAATTTCCTCCTTCAGATTAGCTGTTTTGATATATTAAGTTAGAAGTTAGACTTTGACATCACTGTATTTATTTGAAATGATGATAAAATGTAATTAATTTGATTGGAAATTCATATGAATAATGATATTTGTACGCGGATGCCCCTCAAGTTGAAGGGGAAAATTTACAAGTCCGTGATAAGGCCTTTCGTACTTTATGGATCGGAATGCTGGGAGAATGGATAAAGTGAGAAATGAGTATATACTCATTTCTCACTTTATCCATTCTCGTCACTCCACACATCCATCTCAAAATTCTCATCTCCGTTGCATGCAATTTTTTTTCATCCGTCTTCTTCACTGCCACATGCACGCACTTTCAAACTTTCTCTTATATAAGAGGAAGTTTGAAAGTGGCGCCAGTGACAGAAAAGTTGAAAGGAAATCGTTTGTCTTGGTATGGGCATGTAATGAGGAGAGACAAAACGCATGTGACTAAAAGAGTGATGAATATACATGTTGATGGATGGAGAGGCAGAGGAAGGCCAAAGAAAAGATGGATGGATTGTGTGAGGAATGATATGAAAGAGAAGGGAGTGAAAAATAGCGTGACGGTTGACAGGGGAGAATGGAAGAAGAAAACGTGTTGCGCCGACCCCAAGTAATATGGGATACGGGCAGGAAGATGATGAATGATATTTGTACGCCTAACGGCAAAGCATAGAGAACCTATACGTAAAATTTATAGCATCTCGCAGACTGTGTAACTCTACCTAAGTTTACAAATAAATATTCTGATTCTGAAAATAATTTACACAAAGTAAAGCGCCTGTCAGGGTTCGAACCTACGACCTACAACTCGTAAGTCGGGGTCATTACCACTGGGCCACCACTGCTCTAAAAAAAAACGGTTTTTACAAATACCTTTTCTCCATAAATATGAGTCTTCCTTTTATGCATTTGCAGTCCATGTTTCCCAACGAACGTCTCTCCGCAAATATTGCAGACATGCTCCGTAGGGTGTCTCTTGCGCATGTGAGACAAATATGAGGTCGGTTTCCTGTAAAAATGGGGAGCTTTCAACATCATACAATCACGACTGTATTTATCAAAGGAGTAGGCAGAATTACAGGGTCAAATTAAATTGGTTGGTGAAACTCGTCAGTTAGAACTCGACTAGCATATATACAACGTCCCGACATCAACCGACAGCCTCTTTAGGACCGTCGAGTCCGTGTCTCTGTCGCTGTTCGCTCTCTGCTGGGCTTCACAAATGTAGGTGCGTGTTCCACCCGGTAGGAGTTGACCGCCGGGACACGGTGAAGAAAGCGGCAGTATGCATATGTACGTGACGAGCTTACGGACATAAATACAGACACCATCTTCATCTATTCGCCAGTGGCGAACAAGACGAGGGGCCCGTAGTTACGGGCCACCGTATAGCGTCCGCGGACGGGGGGCTCCGCCCCGGAACCGCACGCCATCAGTTCATTCCAGAGATGAACCGTCGGGCAGTTGCCCACCAGACACGACAGACCTTCTAGTCAGAGGATCCTCCCTTTTCTATGGAGGATGAGTGAACTTTACACCCTGTTCCTCATGCCTCTATATAAGTAACCCGACAAAGAGAAAACTTCATACAAAAGTGCAATCATAGTGTAGTACTACAAAGCGTGGAAGTCATGGACCTAA
Source organism: Cosmia pyralina (assembly GCA_946251885.1). Taxonomy (NCBI): domain Eukaryota; kingdom Metazoa; phylum Arthropoda; class Insecta; order Lepidoptera; family Noctuidae; genus Cosmia; species Cosmia pyralina. The sequence continues at coordinate 10,988,715 of OX276369.1, read as the reverse complement.
TAATATTAGGTCTTTACCTATGAAATTGCCGTTCTGCAGTACTGGCCATTTCAAATCAAAATAATATTTGTTTGGCTAAGAATTCTAATTTCAAATTAATTTTATTTTAAAAACATGGATTTTTTTTTTCCAAAAGTAGTCATTTGTTTATTGATTAGTGTTACATTTTCATCGCATTTCAGTCTTTTTCGTCATCATGGATACGTTAAAAATTCGAGTAATTATGGAATATGAGTACCGTCGTGGCAGCAACGCGGCACAAGCGGCACGCAACATCAACGACGTTTACGGAGCTAACACTACAATCCAACGCACCACTTGTTATTGGTTTGCTCGCTTCCGTTCTGGAAATTTCGACCTGAAAATGAACCTCGCAGTCGTCCGAAGACTTTGGTCGACAATGACGAATTAAAGGCGATTGTGGAAGCTGATGATACACAATCTACGACTGAATTAGCAGCAGCTTTCGACGTTAGCGTCAAAACAATATTGGTCCATTTGCGTCAAATTGGCAAGGTAAAAAAGCTCGACAAATGGGTGCCCCACGAACTCAATGATCGCCAGCGCGAAGTACGCGTCGAGACGTGCCTTGCACTGCTCAACAGACACACAAATGAAGGAATTTTGAACCGCATTATTACCTGCGATGAAAAATGGATTCTGTTTGATAACCGCAAGCGCTCAGCAAGTTGGTTGGATCCTGGTTCAGCACCTAAACAATGCCCTAAACGAAAACTTACCCCTAGAAAAGTGATGGTCACTGTTTGGTGGTCTAGCGCCGGTGTGATTCATCACAGCTTCTTACCAAACGGGGTGAGCATTACTTCAGATGTGTACTGTGAAGAACTGAACACAATGATGGAGAAGCTGGCACATCTCCAACCAGCATTGGTCAATCGCTCGTCTCCGCTGCTCCTGCACGACAACGCGCGACCTCATACTGCACAGCAGACGGTCTCCAAGTTGCAAGAACTGGGGTTGGAAGCTCTCCGTCATCCGCCCTACTCACCAGACCTTGCGCCTACAGACTACTACTTTTTCCAGAATTTGGATAACTTCTTGGCGGGAAAAAAATTCAATACCCGAGAGGCAGTACAAAATGCCTTTGAAGAATTTGTTGCCTCCCGTCCAGCTGATTTCTTTAAGAAGGGCATCAATAAACTGCCACTGCGTTGGCAAAGATGCATTGATTGCATGGGTGATTACTTCGATTAATACAAATAAAAAATGCATGAAAAAAATTCGTTTAAATTTTTTCATACAAAACGGCAATTTCATAGGTAAAGACCTATTATCATATAAACAGGACTGAGCACTCCAAAAATCGTGTCATTCAAAAATGAACCATAAGTATTGCACCTTAGGTTTACTTTTTATAGGATATCTTAGTTGAGGCAAAACGAGACGAGAGAGATAGCCCGAACTGAGGCTGTTTGTCCCTTTTACTCAATTGCCAAAAGATAAAAATGTTAAAGATGGTAGAAAATATTTCACCAACTACAAGTAAAATAAGTTACGTATGATTTTTTTAGCATTAAGATTAGTTTTAAATAATTTTATTTATAGGTTTACAATCTGTACATCATAGTCCATAATTAATATAAGTAAAATCCATAAGTAAAAATAATCAAAATAATACAATTGTTTGGTAGCTATCATATAATTACTCTGGTAACACTGAAATCTGATAGCAATGGTTTCATGGCGGTTCTTTTTCAACTTAAATAGTGAAAATAATGGTGAGAAAATGCTGCATCACGAGATGTAAAAGTGTATCATATGCTGGTTGTGTGGCATTTCATTTCACAGGTAAGGATCCGAATAACAAAGGTTTTATTTAATAACAATTTTGAGTCTAAGTAGTGTGACCATGCTCTAGACGTTTTGTAGACGGAACACTCTAAAGCTTTTGTGTATTTCTGATTAAAAGTATTAATGTTAGCCGAAAATACAATTTTTATGTTGGTTACAGCGTTCCATCGAAAGAAGAAATGAAGCAAAAATCCAACCAGTATGTAATTCCCGAATCACAAACAATTACTACAAATTCTGTGGTGTGTAGCCTTCATTTCAAGCCGGCAGATTATAATATAGCAAAATCTCGACGAGGGTTGAATGCTAATGGTACCATGTTTTTTTCCAGTAGTAAGGATATTGTTTTTATAATTTGTATTATCAGATTCTGTTTCTCAGCCTAGTTTATATATAACTTTTGATTTTGATTTTTGACACACTTAAGTTTTATTTCTCTTTGCTTCCCTTAAATACCCAAACACCAGCTCTGTAGAGCAAACGAAAAAAAGAGCAAGAAAGGGCCATAGTCCCGGAACGAGATTCTACATGCACCCCTGCCTACTTCATAAGCCACGTATCATGTACGTGATCATATTTGATGAATCGACACAAGACTTGTCTCAACAATATTGTAGTCTAGCTATCATAACTTCTTTTCTCAAAAACTTGGGTAGATACTAGGTTCACGGTTCAAAACCGGCATAGAACACAACAATGTTCAGTTTCAAATAAGAAGCTTTTGAAAAAGTATTTCCATAGGTATGTATAGTTTTTATCCAACGTGGTGTTGCAATGGTGACATTAATTCAACACTCGTATACGGTTCCGCATTTTCATTCTATAAAGATATTTTGATTTCATTAAACGTTATTATTTATTGATTTATTTACGATTTTCTAAAATAGCATCTTGGAGCAACCTGTAGCGCAGAGATGAAATTGAAACGAAAGAGAAAGAAAAGGCCACGCCACTCGAGTTTTTTTTCCATGAACCTACTTAATAGCTGGGTCAGAACAATAGACAAACGATGAACATAAAAAAAACGGTGTTGGTCAATGACCTTTTACCAGATGGCATAGAAAAATAGCTTCATGAATGAGTCTTTTGCATCCTAATTGTGGTTATTACTTCATTATTTAGTTTGTTTTAAATTTTCTTTTTTTCAATTTACGAATTATTTTATCTCATTTTAATTTTTATGATTATTGGCCACTAGCCCTACCCGCGTGTTGAAGGCATGTCACGATGGTGGAAACATGTTGTATAAGGTTTCATTATTTCACTATATAAGTAACTTAATTACAATATTTTTGTAATACAAACAATAATTTGAAATCACTTAATGTCAACCGGACCCAAATTCTCTTTCAAAACGAATTTTCCCGATTTTTATAAAAATTTTTGGTCACCCTATTAGAAAGAGATAAACAGCCTCTGTATGACATATCTCTCTCCGCTCGTGTTTTTGGTACGAGAGTTCAGTCCAGTTTGTATATTAGGTCCATGGTGGAAGTACAAAGCTTAGAAGCTTTGCCTCTGTAGAGGTTACTCTGTGGCGAGACGTTCGTGCTAATTCGGAAATACGAAGATTACCGAAGCGCATACATTTTCTGGCTTAACTGTATTATTACAAACTTTTATTTAGTTTCATCTGTCCCGCTGTCTGTCTGTAATCTAATCTTGCAAGTTAAATTTGACCCACTTCCCGGTTTCCGATTGAGCTGAAATTTTACATGCATATGTAAATCGGATGACAATGCAATATGATTATGACATGGAGCTGATCTAATGGAGCCGGAAGGTCGCCATGGGAACTCGGTAATAAAACGACGTAACCTTATCGAGTTTGGGCTCGTTTGATTCGTCTTGGCAAGGACTCTGGTCCTAGATGATAATTATCTAGACTAATAAAAGTTTGTTTTAAATTAAATAAAAACCAGCCAAGTGCGTGTGGAACCACGCACAATGAAGGGTTCCGTAGTTGGGATGAATTTATCCCAAGAACAAACTTAACACTGTAGTTGAAAAACATGTTCTCCCATACATTCCAACTGTAAATGCAAGTTTGTACTCACAATAATGAGAGATTTACCATGTTATTTTGAGACAACAGACTTCTTATAGGTTTTCCTGTAAACTACAGGTACAGAACTATTTTCTGTATTTTTTTTCAAAATCTGAGTAGTTTCGGAGATAAGGGGGGAATGGTCAATTTTCGTCTAATTTCTTAAATAACTTTAAAACAATTTATTTTAAAATTATAAAAAATATATATATTTAAAACCCTCATAGTAAGCCCTTTCATTTGACATGTCACATAGTACAGTTTGCAAAACTTTTTTTTTTAAGTTTCTTATTTGCCCCCCAAAACTTTACCCATCCATGTTTGGGTCACAAAAATTCATATGTGTACCAAATTTCAACTTAATCGGTCCATTAGATTCGGAGCAAATTGGCTGTGACAGACAGACAGACACAGGAGTGATCCTATAAGGGTTCCGTTTTGTCCTTTTGAGGTACGGAACCCTAACAAAAAATACAACTTTTATTATATACCTGAATGTGTGACTGCAAAGCTGGCATTCGTAAGTATGTCCGCTGTGCCATTTCTCATGAATCCTTGCTTGATTACTAAAGAAAAAACCGTTAAAAAAAATTATTATGTCCTTTAAAACGAAGGGCTTGTGGCTCAGTAATATCAGCCGCACGGGTTGATTCATCAGGTTAAGCTTTGCTTGCCGAGATGGGTGACATCTTTACATATCGAGACCCTTTCGTGCCTCGGAAAGCACGTTAAGCCGTTGGTCTCTGTCATTCGTGGATCTTTGACAGTCGTTACGGGTCGTCAGAAGTCCGAAAGTCTGTCAGTCTTACCAAGGGGTATCGTCCCATCCACGAACCGACCTCGGTAAGCTTAGCTTTACTTTCGATCGATCTATCCGTGCGGCTGTTACTTAACCACGAGCCCTTCAACTGGAAACGAAGTTCTAGAGTCAATTCTTGATTCCAATTCATGATGTAAACATAATCAGCCTATAATGTTCCCACCGCTGGGACACAGGCCTCCTCTATGAAAGGCAGTGGGCTGTAATCCACCACGCATGCCCAGTGCGGGTTGGCAGATGTCACATGTCTTCGAATTATTGGTTCTAGGGCATGCAGGTTTCCTCACGATGTTTTCCTTCACCGTTTTGAGAGCAGTGGTGATGAAATAATTTACACAAAGTAAAGTGCCTGCTTGGGATCGAACCTACGACCTACAACTCGTAAGTCGCGGCCGTTACCACTGGCCCACCACTGCTCTCTCTGATGATATCTCTACTTAGGGCTGATTGTTCAATAGTCAGATAATTTTTATTTGAGGAATAAATATGGCGGTTTGACAGCTTTTGTATTGAAAATATGTCAAACTGTCATTTATTATTCAGATAAAAGTCATCTGCCTATTGAAAAATCAGCCCTTAAACAAATATCAACATAAAGAGAGAGTAAATAAAGTTGACTTCAGAATGACTAACACTATTGAAAGACATTTTTTATAAGTTTTAGCTCATACTGAACTTTATCTGTGGGTATTAAAGTTATTTTTCCAAAAGCACAATTTGTTTACGTTTGGAAATTGAATTGCGAATACAGAGTAACGCTGATATGATGATAGAGGGAACTTAAGCTAGTGACGTACAAAAAACAACCAAAAACACACAACAACAACATACAAAAATGAACCTTATCCACATTAAGTTAAAGTTCATATTCATATGAAACGCTTGATAACAGTCGCTTATAGGCATATGTATTTTAACATCATACAAACAAGCTTCATTTTTCTATGAAATGCTAATGCTTTGCTCTTTAGATGTCAGTCTTAATATGTTGCTTCACTTACCCCGTATGAGATACATAGCCACATTTATTACACTTAAATATTCGGACGTGTGCGTTGTTAGCGTGCGTGCGCAACAGCTGCGCAGATCGATAGCGCATGTGACATACGTCACAGATATACGCCCCGCTACGCTGGAATAAAAACATTTTATTAGTGTCCTAACTATATTGTTAAAAGCTGGGGTTCGGAATAAATAAGTTTATACCAATTTACACCAAAAACACACTAAAGGGCAATGCCAAGCTTTCAAAGAAACTTCGGCTAGATCCAACAGAGATAAATGTCACATTAAAAAATAGAGCAAAAAGTATAGAATAATATGCATTAATAATATTTTAAAGAAAAGTTCACCAAAACGTTATAGAGACAAAAATAGTTTTTAGATTTTGAACAGCGGTCAACATAGATGATCGTTAAATTGGCCGATTTATGTGATATAAATGTCTAATAAATGGCTATGTAGCATGACGCTAGCTCTAGTAAAACAGTAAGTCAATAAAAATGGATGTTTAAAATTAAAACAAAAATGCGAAGTGCTTATATTTTTTATTCATCATTGACATTGTCATACTTTATTAACAAGTTATCCAAGAATGGCGCAGGCGGTTCTATATTTGACTGATATCTAGCCCATCCCAAATACCAAATGATCGTCATTATGTGTGCACAGCAACCTACGGTCCTACGTCCAACCATACAGTTACAACAGTATTGTAGAATTGCCTCTCTTCCATTTTCATTAGGATTTATTAAAACATAAACGTAATATATTTTTCTACTTACATGGCGACTTTGAATTTTGCCTCTTAATAGCCATGTATTTTCGGAGAGAGACAACTCTTCCCGTAGGTCGCTAAGATGAGCCTCTCTGCACACTTCCACTGTATAGGAACCATCAAACCGTATATGCTCCCCATAGTATGAGCGAGCTTGTTTGAGTTGATAGATACCACATGCAATTAATATTAGATCTTCATAACTCAGTCGAGGGAAATCAGTAACATTGTTGGAATCTACATTTATACTTATGAAGTGAGCTCTTCTTCTGTTATAATTATTGTTATTGACAAAATCAGCTAATGTGTTGTTTAAAAACATTTTCTGATTTATCACTTCTACAATTTGTGATGCGTCTGTTCTGTCCGTATACCGAGTGTAAAACTTATTTATTAAAGCAGCAGCTATAGAAAAATCTATCATTAGGTGAGCTGAAGCTCTATTAAAAAAATCTTGGCGGAATAACTTAAATTGTTCTTTAAAAATTCCATTAACTGCTTCTACCACCCATCGGCAAATTGTCACAGCTCGTGTTTTATTCGCTGCTAATGTCGACAACTGAGTTTCTCCCTCTCTTAAAGACAATGGCATATGGACACGATAGTTGCATGATTCCAACAATGATACAGCATCCCTAAATCCTCTATCCAGGATAAAAACGTCATTTTCGTTGAAATATTGTCTCAACGGTTGTGATTCATTAAATTCATTTTGCATAATTTCAGCATCTGATGTTGTAGCTGGATAAGGGCCTAGAATCTCTATAATGTACCCATCACAGCATACAAATAAAAATGGTTTTACTAGGTTCCTATACTTGTGCAATGAGTATGTATCTTTTTGGTATTTGTAATTAGAGCTTTTTTGACAATATATATAAGTACCATCTGCAATGACAATTGGAATTGCTTCACCATTTGTATTTGTACCCCCAAACAGACTAGTAGGTATCAGTAGATTTCTATTTGCAATTTCCTCTCTAGATATATGACTTAAGCCTAAATGATTAGGCACAAAATCTTGGTGCATAATTTCTCTTGCCTTAGACATTAGATTCTCTAAAGTACTCCGGGGCATTTTAAATAATGAAGCAATTCGCTCATTTGAGTCTCCATTTCGCAACTTCAACAATAGTGCAGCTAGTGCAGTTGATCCCCTATACATAGAAGACAATCTGGGTACTTCTGCTAACAATGATTGGAATTTCTCTTTACTTAAGCCAAACCAGTAATGTACTAAGTGGTCATCCATCATGTGAATGTTTTCAAAGTCAACTGATCGCTCTTGTTGTAATAGTGATGTAAAATCATATATGTAATCCTCTGTGAATGAATGATTCACATTTTCAATTTCATTAAGCTGGTGCCATAAATTGGTTCTCAAATGATAGTGGCAGATGCGACAATTTGGTGGTACATAGTACCTAAAATCAGCAAAAAGACTTATTCTAATAGATTGTGGTACCACAAGTCTCTCAGTGCGAGTGCACCCAGGAAAAAAACAATGAGCTTGTGTATCCGATGCTCTCCCGAATTGGGACAAAATTATAGTAGGTACACTTTGAGTACTTCCCACAGTAGTCGTGACTGATACCACTTCATCATCAGGGCGTGAACTCTCCATTTCGTTATCAGGCAATTCTTGAGAATTGGGATTCACAACGCTTGGTGCATGAGAACTTGCGGATGATGATGTTGATGGAGCAGTGTAATTTGCAGCCAAACTATGACACCTCTGCCAACAAGTGTGACAAATACGGTCTGATGATCGGAGCTAAGACAAAAAAAAACATAGTATTAATGCATTAATAAAACAGTAATAGAAACAATAACCCTGTGGGGTGCCGGGATAGAATAGTACCTCCCCATATCTGCCTGTGGATGTCGTAAGAAGCGACTAAGGGAATAAAACACCAGGGAAAGGGCAGCAGCGTTCCTTCAAAATCCAAACTTAAAACTGAGCTCGCCAACCCGCCTGCCAAGCATGACAAGTATGGCAAATCCCCCCTTGAAGAGGCCTTTGTTCAGCAGTGGACAACTATAGGCTGATATGATGGTGGTGATGAGAAATAATAATCTTCATTAATATTGAAATAAGGAACTTCACATATGCTTATGTCAGAAGTAAAATATAGGATTGAAAAATATAAGTCCTATTGTTTCTACTTACATGTCTTGGCATTATTCTTTCCTCAACAACAGATCTTATACGTAATTCTCTGTCAGTATTATTGGTTAACATGTGAGCTCTTAATCGATATAAAGATCTTCCACAGTGTACACATACATTTTCATGACCAACACGAGATAATCCAGTTGTTCCAGGTACTCCATTTAGTAACAGCCAACACTCATGACACACCACACTATTGCTTGGTATCTGAAAAGAAATAACAATTTAATATCAACTTAGTTTATAGCACCTAATATGTAAGTAAACTTAAACAATCTACATGATTGTCATGACTTTCTGTGACGTTTTTGTCTCATCTTTGAAAGGTGGTGGACATGATAGAAGACAGGGCAAGGTAGGAATCATAATGTAGGGGTTGAGTACTGATATTACGCGTGACTCTAAGATAATGTCTTGTGTGTGTAACGGCATTGTACATTCATAAAAATACTTACGTCTGGTAGAGCATTTCTTTCCTGGATTTCTGCTCGGACATTTACAGGCAGGTACTCTGTCGAGTGTCTTCTAATTCGAGTGACATTCAGGCCACAATTGATACAACGCAGCATGATGCCAAATCCGTGAGAGCAAGCCGGGTCAACAAGAATGTCAGATTCAGGTCCAAATTCCAAGCCGAGTCAATCAGTAAAACAGATTCGAGTCCAAGTTCAAAGCCGGGTCAACAATAAGCAGTTTCAGATCAAAAAGTTCGAAGCCAGGTCAGCGTAATCCACGAAAAACAACAAAAAGCAACGAACAACGAAACGCGCGAATTGAGTTGCAGAAGAAACTCAATGACGTTTGTTTAAACAAGAGTTGCCATTATCGGAAATTAATTTTAACCATAGATTCGTTTCCATCCGATTAAATCGATTGTTAAAAAAAATAACCGCAATCATGATTATTATGTAATTCTAAATTATGCATTAAGGAAAAAAGCGAAATAAAAATATTTTTGTGTAAGGAGACTTTGCACATGATAAGTAAAACATTTTTTTTTTATAACAAATAATTGCTGTATAACGATTATCGATATCCGCTTTTTTTTTATGGCAAGTTTTTTTCTGATAATGGCGTAGACGTATATTTTGAAATGCACTATTATTCGTTGACTGCCTTTCAAAATATAATTCCTAATGGTGTGCTTCTTTGAGATTGATTGATAATTGATAATTCACAGTTTATTAAAATAAAATTAATCATGATAATGAAATGTTTGTTGGTGACAAGCCGTATCTTGGCATTCTCCTTTAAATAATCACTGCCTTACACATTTTTTTTTTTTTTTTTTGGTATGGCATCTCGCAGTTAACCATTGGAGGTCCAGATTGCTTAACCGGATAATCCTGTGGGTGCTTAAACCTTTTTAAATTGTATTGATGTGCAACGCCCATGACGACAAAATCCGACATGAGGGACGGGACATATGCCAAGATTTACCGATACAAAAATAAACATAAATCAAAATATTTCTCCTTATACTGACTAATTAACTTTAAAACAAATACAGCAATTGTTAATAAAACATTTTTTTACAAATATTTGTGAGTATTTCATTTAATTCCTTTAAAATTAAGTAAATTTACTTATGAAATGTCAGCGATTGAATTGATGGTTCCCATCCCTAGCCTACATGTTCCGAAACTTACTTTGTTAGTACGCCCTGCGCTACGGTCGGATAAAGACGACCGCATCTTACGTCATAAACGAGTGCCGACTTCTGGAATTTTCCATCAATGTTGTGCTTGTGCATGAAGTTTTACGTCCGTATGTCGATAAATGTACATGACAGAAATTTATCATGACGACTACTGAAGAGTTAATACGAATTCTAAAAGGCGATGAAAATGAAAATTTTTTATCAGACGAAGAGTTTGACATTGATGTAGAGACAATTTTTATTTTTATTACATATCTAGTTATATGTATTTTAATTTATTGTGTAGTATGGTGGTGATGTCTGAATGGAAATTTTAAACTTAATTAGAGTGAGTGAGATGGCGAGAGCGCGCCGTGCGATGAGAATGCGCGCGCGGCCACTCTGGAACGGTGATTCTGATTGGTTCAAGCGCGAATCACGTGTGGGCTCGCTGACTCGCTCGTAGATACATAGGTAGAGTTTATTTTGTGCGTGCCGCCGCGCTGCCACACACCGCACTTTTGGACACTTTTATGTTCGTATAACTCGCCAAACTCTTCTCTGGACTGATTTTATTGTGAATTGTTTAAGTAATAATTAATAAATCGTTAAAATTTTTAAACACTTTGTTTTACTGGCTTGCGAAAAATGCGAACAATTTCGTAAGGTAAGTACTATTCAAGTAGGTAGGTACCTATATCTCCACCAAGCTAAGTTTACACCTCGCTGGAATGCGGCGTGTACCCGTGTACCTACGTATAATATAATGTTAAAAACAATAAATGCAAAGTAAAATCTAACAAACATTTGTTTACTTTTTTAAAGTCATAGCGAATCCTTTTTTGCAGCCCGTACCTAAGCGTCAGTGTGACGTAAACGACGCGAGGTGCAAACTTAGCTTGGTGAGATATATTTGTTACTTAACCACGCTCGCAAATGCAAATGTCGTTATTAAAACGTAACGTATATATGCGTATAAGTATTGCACATCCCTCTTTCTTGTAGGTATTTAATTTTCGATTCACTGTGCCGGGCGCTGGGGACACGCCAACTGTTTTGAAGTCGGGCGCTTAAAAGGTTAATAAAGGTAACTTACCAAATCATGTTTGATCGTATGATTATCGTACGCTCGCCCGTCGACGAAGCCTTTGAAGCAGAGATTACACTTGAACGGAGAATGCATATAGTTGGACGAGTTCGACCTAGCTAGCAAGTTCTCTTGTTGTTCCTTCTTACTCAAAATTATTTCGCTACAATCTGGTTTACGAACTGAAAAAAAAAATTGTCAAAGTCAAATATTTCAAATAGGCACAAAAAGGGCATTTTTGAACGACAAAATTTACAAGAAAATAAAATACGGATCATCATCTGCCTAGCTTTTTTCTTTTTCGGATGCAGCTGAATACCAGTATTTTTAACCGACGAAAAAAAAAGGAGGAGGTTCTCAATTCGACGCGTTTTTTTTTTTTTTGTGTATGACCACGCAAAACTTTTTACAGTCGTCCAATTTGATTTTTTTTTGTTTTATTTGAAAGGGTATACCTCTAAGTTGGTCGCATATAATATTGATTAACTTTGCTTGGGTAGTTTTTGAGTTAGCTTCAATAATACGTACTTTTTCCCCACTTTTATATGGATGATGTTCTAGTTGCTTGTGCAGGTAGTGGTATTAGAATTTGTGTGGGGTAGGTACCACAACTAAAAAGTGAAAAATAAAAACTTTTTACATAAAAAATACAACCGACTTCCAAAAACAACACTACAAAGTGAAAAATAACTTTAATTTCGGAAGTCGGTGGCAAAAAACGAAAATACATTTAACCAGGCACCGACTTCCGAAATTAAAGTTATTTTTGTTGTGTTGTATTTTTTTGTAAAAAAGTTTTTAATACATGGAGCGACTGCCTATCTGACCTCCACAAGCCAGTAACTGGTAATACCTACAATACCCCTTGGTAAGACTGGTTGTCAGACTTTCGGGCTTCTGACGACCCGTAACGACTGTCAAAGATCCACGAATGACAGCCGGGACCAACGGCTCAACGTGCTTTCCGAGGCACGGAGGGGTCTTGGTTTGGTACCGTCGTTCGGGGTGACTATGTGCCTGGCAGGTGAGAATGTGCAAAGTATGAACAACCTCTTATTATAAACGCTTTATTTTATAAAAATTTAGCCAAAACCGTACTTATTGAAATAATTGCTGTAACGCTAACGCGTACTGTTACGCACACACAATGCACATTCTCACCCCCCAGTCACCCCGAACGACGGCTTAAATAGATTTTCCTGTGGGTGCCTCAATAAATTAAGGCCTCCAGCCAGGGCATAAACCTTAATAAAAAAGTAAGTTTAAAAACTAAAACCCGACTACTGAAAAATCACGCTCAAAAACTATGAAACAAGACAGTATTCTCATCTGTAATTAGAAAAAGACAGACAAATTAAAAATCCGGAGGCACACGTTATCTGTTTCATTTATGCCCTTTCTTCCCTTCCCCTCTTCAACTCTGTAAAGTCATCATCATTATCATAATTTCAGCCCGGAGTCTACTGGTTTCTTCTGCCATACTTCCTGGTTCCGAGCGTCCCTCATCTGACAACCAGTAAGGGGTATCGTATTACTTACTCAATCACTGGTTTGTGGAGGTCAGAGAGGCAGTCGCTCCAAGTAAAATACTGGTTTTCAGCTGCATCCGGTTGGAGTGGAAGCCGACCCCAACCTAGTTGGGAAAAGGCTAGGCAGATTGATTGGCTTAACACTTACTTTTCTTTTTATTAACTCCCTTTTCCTTCCTAGAGACTTCTTGTTCTTCTTCAACTTCAGTTTTAAACTTCATTAAAGGTACATCGTCTTCTGAATCTGATTCAGAATGGTGTGCTGGAATATCTTCTACATCTGGATAGGTATTATCTAGATTTTCCGGTTCTAGCTCTGGAATAGAAACAACGGCGGCGTAAGAGGTCACACAGAGGATTTTGTCACCTCTCTTGCTCACATGGGATCAAATTTTTAAGATTGTTAAATGAAAAGATGCTTTTTATGGTTCCGTACCTCAAAAGGAATAAAACGGAACCCTTATAGGATCACTTGTTTCTGACTGTCCGTCTGTCACAGCCAATTTTCTCCGAATCTAATGGACCGATTGAGATGAAATTTGGTACACATATGAATTTCTGTGACCCAACTACGGACGTGTAGGTGACTACATTATAATTATTACTTACACAAATAACACAAACACTAATATTACACATTAACATTATATTACAATACAATACAAAATCACACATATCATATTATCATATTTATTTATATAAATCACGTACCGTACGTTCCGTCCGTCATAATAATTAGGTATAGTACACTGGACACGCGCGTCGCCTGCTGAGACCCTTGGTCCAAGACGCGTGAAGATATACGTCATGTGACGTACCTGCGCACACGCATTCCATTCTCACCGCGCATTCGGATATCGGTCGCGTCCTCAGTCACGACCTGCCTCTGACGTCGGACGCACGCTCGATTGTGCTATTTTGTGCGACTCCTACCCGCGCTAAATCATATTGTGCTTTTGCTTTACTTACTATTGTGCTCGCTATTTTCCTGTGCCTTCTCAATTCTCAAACATTGTTGTGTAGTGTGTGGAACAGTAAAGTTTATGATCATCAAGAGGACTGTTATTTCATCCACCCAGTAAGTCTACCCTCACACACATCACCGACATAACCAAACTGGTGACCCCGTTCAGAACAACTGTAGAATAGTGAGTGCAGAAGGAACTAGCAGAGATCATGAGCAGCGACGGTAACGATTCAGAGACATCGCAGCGCAGCCAACAACCCGGCCGCCGGCCGAAAAAAAGTGCGCGCGTTCCCACTGACCCGGAACCCGAACATCCGTCATTGGAGTTATTTCGAGTAGGCGTTCGTATACCACCATTTTGGCCCGAAAAACCCACTATATGGTTTTGCCAAGTAGAAGGCCAATTCAAGCTGGCCAGAATAACGGACGACTACACCAAGTTCCACTACGTCCTCGCTAACTTGGATCGGCAATACTCTGTGGAAGTCGAAGACATTATAACTGCACCTCCTGCTACTGGCGCGTATGAGAAGCTGAAGAGTGAGCTGATCAAGCGCCTGTCGGTCTCAAAAGAGAAGAAGGTAAAGCAGCTACTCCAGTCAGAGGAACTAGGTGACCGTAAACCGTCCCAGTTCTTGCGGCACCTGCAACACCTAGCGGGGCCAACGATACCAGATGATTTCCTCCGCACCATATGGACGAGTCGCTTGCCAGGTAACCTGCAGACTATCATCGCATCGCAGATGTCCTTGTCCCTCACCGAGCTCGCGGACCTCGCAGATAGAGTTCACGACATGGCGCCACCTACTCCACAAGTTGCAGCAGCATCCACATCACGAGCTGAGCCACAGGCGGACATGATGAAGCTCATCATGGAGCTGACGAGGAAGGTCGACGCGCTGACCACTGAACGCTACGATCGCTCTCGCCCACGCACCAGGCAGGCCTCCGGACATAGGGGTCGCAGCACATCGAAAAGGTCGCAGTCCAACTACAAAAAGTTTCCGATGTGTTGGTACCACCATAAATTTGGAAGCCACGCGAGGAAATGCGTCCGCCCGTGTGACTACAAGTCGGGAAACGAGACGGGCAGTCAATAATGGCGGCTGAAGATTGCCCTTCCACAACTGGTCGCCTGTTCGTGACAGATCGCAAGTCGAAAGTCCAATTTCTAGTGGACACTGGAAGCGACTTATGCGTTTTCCCTCGATCTGCGCTCCCACATCATCATCGTCGTGCGAAGACCGACTACCAGCTGTGTGCGGCCAACGGCTCAACGATCGCCACCTATGGTTATCTTCAGGTTGTTTTAAATTTAGGCCTTCGTAGGGATTTTCCTTGGCGCTTTGTAGTCGCTGACGTCACTAAAGCCATTATAGGTGTAGATTTTTTGTCATTTTTTAATTTAATTGTTGATATTCGCAACAAGCGCATTATTGATGGCACTACCAGCTTGTCAGCTGTAGCATCTATCGCTTCACCTAAAAGCTTAATTACTAGTGTAAAGGTCGTGACTGGCGAATGCAAATACCGAAATCTCTTATCCGAATTTCAGGAAATAACACGGCCAGCAGGCGCGCCATTCACACCTAAACACAACACAGCACACCACATTCGCACCACATCAGGCCCCCCAGTATCTTGTTCCCCACGCAGACTAGCCCCGGATAAAATGAAAATCGCCAAGGATGAGTTCGAGGCAATGTTGGCAAATGGTACAGCTCGACCTTCAGAGAGCCCTTGGTCGTCGCCTCTCCACCTCGCCCCGAAGAAAGACAATGGCTGGCGTCCTTGCGGTGATTATAGGCAGCTCAACGCAAGGACAATACCAGATAAGTACCCAATCAGGCACATACATGACTTTGCCCACAGTCTATCTGGTTGTAAGATCTTTTCTACTATTGACCTTGTAAAAGCTTATAACCAGATACCGGTATTTGAGCAGGATATACCAAAGACCGCCATCACTACACCCTTCGGACTTTTCGAGTTTCCATTTATGACGTTCGGTCTGAGGAACGCCAGGCAGACTTTCCAAAGGTTTGTTGACGAAATGACTCGTGGCCTGGAGTTCTGCTATCCGTATTTGGACGATTTCTTGGTGTATTCGAGGGACGAGGCAGAGCATGAAGAGCACCTTCGCCAACTCTTCACAAGGTTGAAGGAATACGGCATGCTTATCAACATCGCCAAATGCGTGTTTGGTGCATCAGAGGTAACATTTCTAGGCTACCACATCTCGCAACACGGAACGAAGCCTTTGGAAAGCAAGGTGCAGGCTATTAGGGAGTTTCCAGTGCCTAAAACCGCTAGGCAGCTAAGAAGGTTTCTGGGCATGATTAACTTTTACCGGAGGTTTCTACCTCGGGCTGCCCAGACCCAAGCGCCTTTACATGCCTTACTGACTGGTAACGTGAAAGCCTCACAGCCTGTCGACATAAGCGGAACCTCATTGCAGGCCTTCGAGGAGTGTAAGGATAGCCTTTGTAGTGCGGCTTTGTTGGCACATCCTGACTCAAATGCCAAACTGGGCCTAGTCACGGATGCGTCTGATTTAGCCATCGGTGGAGTCTTGCAGCAATTCAAAGACGGTAATTGGCAGCCGTTAGCATTTTTCACCCGCAAGCTGAGCCCATCACAGCAAAAACACTCACCGTACGATAGAGAGCTCCTTGCTATCTACGAAGGTATTAAGTACTTTCAACATTGGCTAGCCGCTACCACCTTCACCATCTATACTGACCACAAGCCGCTATGTTACGCTTTCCATAAGCGGAAAAGTAACTGCTCGCCACGTCAGTATAGACATTTAGATTATATCTCGCAATTCTCGACCGACATTCAACACATCGCCGGGAAAGATAACGTCGTAGCCGACACACTTTCCCGTATCGAGGAATTGCAAAGCCCTGTATATTTAGAAGTACTAGCCAAAGCACAAAGTACTGACTCTGAACTTGCAAAATTACGCACAGGAGATTCTTCCCTGCAAGTAAAGAAAATGATAATCCCTGGAAGTCGTATTGAATTGTACTGTGACATCAGCACAGCGACTCCCAGACCCATCATTCCTAAACCATTACGCAAACAAATTTTTGATTCGTTGCACTCGCTGAGCCATCCCGGCGCAAACGCAAGTGCTAAACTAGTAGCACAGCGCTATGTTTGGCCACAGATGCGGAAAGACTGTCGCGATTGGTCTAAGGCATGTTTGGCATGTCAGCGCACGAAGGTGAATCGACACGTTACCACCCCTTTGGGTACCCTAGATCTGCCTTCAGCGCGATTCAAATATGTCCACCTAGACCTCATCGGACCATTGCCCCCATCCAATGAATACCGGTATTGCTTGACACTCATCGATCGCTTTACGCGATGGGTTGAAGTTGTCCCTATTACCGATATTACGGCGGAAACTGTGGCCAAAGCATTTCTGTCGGGATGGGTAGCACGATTTGGTTGCCCAGCCGATATTGTCACTGATCGTGGTAGACAATTCGAGTCTGGTATTTTCCAACACCTCGCAAAGGCCATTGGGTTTAGACATCGCAAGACTACTGCATACCACCCGCAGTGCAACGGTCTGGTCGAAAGATTCCACCGGCAGCTTAAAACAGCAATAAAATGCCATGCTGACAGCAGCTGGACAGAATCGTTGCCATTTGTACTGCTCGGCATAAGAAGTTCCTTCAAAGAAGACCTTCAATCGTCTTCAGCCGAGTTACTATACGGCGAACCTTTAAGGCTGCCGGGTGAATTCTTTGGCCATAAGGTTGACAAATGTACGACTGATATAACGGACTTTACAGCCCGTATCAGATCATTTGCCAACAATCTGCAGCCAGTTCCCACGTCGCACCACTCAAAAACAAAAATCTTTGTCCACAAAGATCTGTCATCTTGTCCCCATGTCTTTCTTAGGGACGATGCGTTGAGGGGTGCACTCCAACCAGCATACACTGGTCCCTACGAGGTGATCGAAAGAGGTGCCAAAGTTTATAAAATTAAAGTTAAGGGTAAATCCGTCACAGTATCTTTAGACCGCTTAAAACCAGCCTACATACTGTCTGACACCAATGACACCCCTATAACAAATAAACCTGTTCCCGACCCACCACCTACCATTCCAACAGTTAAAACCACTCGTTCCGGCAGAAAAGTCCATTTTCCGGACTACTATCGCCCGTAGCACGGTCTCTGGAGGGGAGTGATGTAGGTGACTACATTATAATTATTACTTACACAAATAACACAAACACTAATATTACACATTAACATTATATTACAATACAATACAAAATCACACATATCATATTATCATATTTATTTATATAAATCACGTACCGTACGTTCCGTCCGTCATAATAATTAGGTATAGTACACTGGACACGCGCGTCGCCTGCTGAGACCCTTGGTCCAAGACGCGTGAAGATATACGTCATGTGACGTACCTGCGCACACGCATTCCATTCTCACCGCGCATTCGGATATCGGTCGCGTCCTCAGTCACGACCTGCCTCTGACGTCGGACGCACGCTCGATTGTGCTATTTTGTGCGACTCCTACCCGCGCTAAATCATATTGTGCTTTTGCTTTACTTACTATTGTGCTCGCTATTTTCCTGTGCCTTCTCAATTCTCAAACATTGTTGTGTAGTGTGTGGAACAGTAAAGTTTATGATCATCAAGAGGACTGTTATTTCATCCACCCAGTAAGTCTACCCTCACACACATCACCGACATAACCAAAGACGTGTAACGTAAACAAATGAATGTTTAATATGGGGGTCACTTTTGGGGCGCAAATAAGAAAATAAAAAATAAAAAGTTTTCTGTACTGTGTGACATATCAAATAAAAGGACTTACTGTGAGGATCTCAAATACTTTTTTAACTTTTTTTATAATTTTGAACTTATTAGTATTAAAGTTATTTAAGAAAATAGACGAAAAGTTACCGTTCCCCCCCTTATCTCCGAAATTACTGAGCCTAAAATTTTGAAAAAATTACAGGAAATAGTTCTTATACTTCCTATACTTAGTTTACAGGAAAACCTATAAGAAGTCTATAGTCTTAAAATAACATGGTAAATCTCTCAATATTGTGCGTACAAACTTACAATTGTAACTGGATTGTATGGGTGGACATGTTTTTCTACTACAATGTTAAGTTTGTTCTTGGGATAAAATCATCCCAATTACGGAACCCTTCATTGTGCGTGATCCGATACGCACTTGGCTGGTTTTATTGAAAAATGTAATCAATTAGCGAACTAGTAAATAATATTAATTTACTAGGTACCTAATTTCTGCGATTAGCGCGTTCAAACAAACAAACAAACTCTTCAGCTTTATAATATTAGTATAAATTTTATATTTGTGGCTACAAAAGTTTTTTCTTATGTTCAAATGGTGTGCAATAGATGCGTGAGAAGTTAAAAACATACCATCACTGTGATGTTCCACCTTCAGATCAATAATATCATCGTGTCCCTCACAAACAGCTGGTACTTCTTCTTTGATATCATCACTCTGTATTTGGCAAACATCAGTAATACTTAAATGTTGAATTGACGTTTTAACAAAGCCACCAAAATAATCTTGTTCTCCTTTTAATTGCAATGGCTTTATCTGTAAAAAGAATTAAATAAACTTAAATAATCTTATTGATTATTTTATGATTCGGAAATTATCCCACAGGAACCATTCATTTTTCCGGGATAAAAAGTGCGGACCGTTCTGTGGAACAATTTTAAATCTAAGAGGTCCCCCGACTGCAGTGACAATTTTATTTAATTGTTTAGTTAGGGAATAAAACTTGTTTTTTACTTTTTAGTTCTTTTTTTGGCATTTTTATTATTTTATACATTTTACTGGCAATTCAGACATTTGCAGTTTTACTAAAGTCTGATTAAATTTTTTGCAACCAAAGATGAAATATTTGTTTTGCATGAACACCCTACCTATGTAAAATTTATGCCAATAAATTATAAACCTTTTTTACGAATGTGCTCATCAAGGCCTTCCATTTGATACCCATATAGTAATAATTGAAGTTTTTTTTTTCACATTTAAAAGCTGATTCATACTGCCGCTACATTAATTTAAAAAAATATATATATATAGCCAGTGTCACTCGGGATGATTAAGGATTCTAGCGATACCCCATATATCGAAATCTGTCCTGGCATTCAAAAGTTATGGTGGAATAAAGCAACTCACAAACATACATGAACCCTGAAAACATTACACTCCTTTTTGGGGCAGTTGTATGTAAAAAAAGAAGGAGGTTCTCAATTCTCCTTGACTGTGTCTGTGTGTGTCTCTGTGTGTGTGTGTTTGTTTCTTGTGTCTTTCTTTCTGTGTGTGTGTCATGTCTGCTGAAAGACGTCCACTGCTGGGCATTGGCCTCCCCCAAGCACCGCCACATCACTGTATTTATCTTCAGCAATAATTCTTTACCATGTCAACTGATTTTGTTGATGATTTTTTCTATTGCTGTTTTTTTTGAAGGTTTAGTGGCAGTGTTTGAAATACTGGACTGCTTTCCACAATCAAGACACATCAGGTCCACTCAAATCTGTGTAGTACTTTCTTTCAAAGACCATTTCAGACACTAATCTACATGGTCCTCACATGAACTGACTAAAGAGATTAGGTACCCTGAATTTGTTTCGCCATATCTTCTCAGGGACACTCATATAGGAAATGTCAACCCCATCTAGCTTATTTCTATCCTTTTTAACGAGACGTGTAAAAGTGATTCCAATATCCTACATAACAAACACTTTCTTTTCATTTCCAAGCTCTTATGAGGCTCTCGATAGGGTTTAACAAGAACCTGAATTCGTACCTCACCTCATAGTCCTCATTCAACATCTGAGCAAACAACTGCTCGGCTTCCAGGCATTTTCTCTGCAATTGGTAGCATTGCTTCAGTTTAGCATAGCAGAAGAAACAAGCGAGCATCGGTCTGCTGTCTTCAGTCACAAACTGCAAACAATTGAACGGTATGTAATATGTTTTCCGTTTACAAAATAATTTTACAGAAACCTTACATCTTTAAGAAATATTACCAACTTACTGGAATATCAGTCAGGTTCTTATATGTTTCCTGCAGGTTCTTGTTCGTAACAACATTAAAGCGAACATTCTCCGCTAAACATATCCTACACATAGGCAGTTTTTCCATTTTATTTTGATAAATGATCTATAACGCTGGCGAATTATTATTATTATCTTTCACTTAGCCTCTGCTTGCACTTAGTTTTGGTAATAAATACATAAAATTAATTAGGCTATAAAAACAGGACCTTTCAAAGAAATCCAGTCTTTTTAATTAAATAAATGTATTTTTATTGAAAGATTAAAATTATTTACGCGAACCAAACCAAACAATTTTGACATTTCATTTCATAAAATAATGCATTCATTCATAGAAGCTAGTTTTTTTCTTTATGAAATAAATAAAGTTATGAGCTCAGATTTATTTATAACGGAAATAAAATAGAATAGAACAAAAAAGCACCACGTCTTTACTTTACGTAGTGCAATTTATATTATTTATTGATGCCTCTTAAAACTTAATGATAGCTGAACCACTTTTTGAAAATTAGAACCTTGAACGCACACAAATCACAAACTGTCAGTGTCAACAGACTGTCAGAGTCATGTCTGATGTCAATAAAGTATTGTGTAACTACGATTCTACGAAAACGAGATTTCGATTTTATAGTCTGTGGATTATTATAGTCCCCCCTTCCCCTTGGACCTCGAACATGAGCAGTCGTGCCATAGATCTACGCAGTATTATTTTAACTACCATTTAAATTCAAAATTCTAAATTAAATATCTATCAAGAAAATAGGAGTGCATATTTTCGAGGAGTCAGCGAGGAGCGGATTCAAATACATCGAACAAGTACTTGCGTGGACGCGTAAACACAGAAGCCCCACCCATCTGCAGCGAAACCCAGAGGTATAGTACTATCTCTTTCGTACACACGTGACGCTCCGAGTCGCTAGCAACGTTCCGATCACTCCGCTCTCTGTCTGCGCTCCTAGTACTCGCTATCGTAGGACATCGCATCGGCGCGTGCGCACTGTTCACAACTACTTTATGTGTGCACTGGAAAGAACCATTACCAACTCCATTGTCTGGGCGCCTAGTACTTTGAGATCATTGCAACACATAACTGGATCGTCAATCATCAGTCTCATGTATCTTAGATATGAATAAATAATAATATAACAGTGTCGTGAGAGTATTCGGATCCGCAATTACTGTAAACTTCACACTAAATACAGTAAAGGTTATACTCCTGCCTCAGCTTGTTGTCCTAGTACTATACAAGAGAAGTCATGCCGCTAAAGCGCACTCCACCAGATTCACCGAACCCGTTAACACCTACGGAAAGTACTCGTGGAAGAATGATTGCGTCGATAAAAGAGCAAAGTGCGTCATCCTTACTACACTGCGAGTCAGAACCCGATCTTCATACCCTAGTGGCAAACGTAACGGAAAGAAAAAAAATAAAACGTAAAAATGATGGGGAAGATTCTGATCTTTTAGAAACAATTAAAAAAATGTTCTCTTCTTTCTCCAACGAACAAGAAAAACGGTTTCAAGACTTACAAGCAAGTATGGACCTATTGTCAAATAAATACGACGAGTTTTTATCGAAAATAAGTTATCTTGAGAAAGAAAGACAGTCAGACAAATTAATTATTAAAGAACTGGAGGACAGACTGGAAACATTAGAACGGAAAACTCGTGGGGTTGGGATAGAATTTCGAAACATACCAAAACAAAAGGGAGAAACTAAGGATACTCTTGTTAGCGTTATCTCTAAATTGGGAGAATTATTAAACGTAGATATTAACAACAGTAATATAAAAGATATATACAGGTTAAAATCAAAAGATTCTTCAGACCCCATTGTAGTCGATTTCACCACTGTTCTCTTGAAGGAGAAGGTCCTCAAATCTGTAAAAACTTTCAACAAAATTAAGCAAAAAGGCAACAAATTAAACACCACCCACTTAAACCCAAGTTATAGTCACAAACCGATTTACATATCAGAAGCCCTTACTTATAAAACCCAGAGACTGTATTACTTGGCCCGTCAATTCCGGAAAAGTCATGGCTACAGCTTCTGCTGGACAGCAAACGGTATTGTTTATCTAAAAAACAACGAAGACTCATCACATATCCGGATAAACAACGATGCTGACTTAGAAAAATTACGAACTAACGTGGAACCGCTGTGACTAATTGTTGTTCTAGTATATAAATTTTGTCTCAATATTATACTAATTTTAAGTTTGCATGATAATTTTAAGTTTAAATCTACGGATTATTTCTACACGAACAAAGTGAAACGCAACGCCCACACTTACCATTCACATTTACTCATGGAAAACCATAATCATTTTAAAAGCTCCTTAATCATAACCTTAGCCCAAGTGAACACTGTTTTAGAAACACACACAACCTATTTTTCAAATACACTTCGTTTACACTCACTTACTCATCAAATTACACTCTCAAACACTCTTTACCTAAAACATACTCACAAACACTATTTAACTATCTACATACAAACTCTTTCCATAATCAGCGTACCTACCTTGACCACTAATCTTGTCTATCTCTACTCTCTTTTTTATCATTCGATGACGTAACTAATTTATCTGAAAATATTGACCAGTTATCCGTATCTCATTCACAATCCGCGGACCTTGAGGATTGTCAAAATATTATTACTTCTACTTCGGACAACCTAATTATTTTGACACAAAACATACGAAGCATAAATCGAAATCTGCCCGGCTTAGAGGTTTTACTACAAAGACTTAAACTTAAATGCGATATACTAATTTTAACAGAGTGTTGGATAAAAAGTGAAACAGTAATCCCTCACCTATCTGGCTACTCTCACGTAGCAACAAATATGAATCCCATACAAAATGACGGAGTAGTTATCTATTACAAAGAAAACTTTAACCTAACGATTATTGAACCTGAATTTCATGATAGTAATTGCCTCCTAGCCACCATTGGAAAACAAGTTGCCATAATGGCCCTGTACAGATCGCCTTCCTACATTAAATTAGAGCCATTCCTCTTGTCGCTGGATAACACGTTACAATCAGTGTCCTTTTTCAAGCACATCGTTGTTATAGGCGACATGAATATAGAAATAAACTCCAATAAAATTAAATCTGACGGGGAACGCTATCTGACCTTAGCTGCTTCGCACGGCCTACTGCCAGCTCACACTTTAGTTACACGCAGCGCCCACCAAACATGCATAGACCATGTTCTTATAAAAACTAAAGCCCCTTCTAACACCATAGTCCTAAATGCAACATTAACAGATCACCATCCCGTTTTGCTTGGTTTAAATTTAAAAAAACCACGGCAACATGCAACTCCAACAAAGACCATCATTAACGATAAAACACTAGCACAAGACATTTCACAGATTAATTTTGATCCCATATATCAAACAGACAACCCTAACACAAGCCTAAATTACCTGACACAATCATTACAAAAAGTAATAGAAAAGAACACAAAAATTGTAACACTTTCTAGACGCCAAAAAATCATTAAGCCCTGGATAACTCCCGGACTACTACGTTGCATGCGTAACAGAGACCAACTACATAAAAAGGCAAGCATTGATCCGGATAACGAAGTCTTGAAAATTACCTACAAACGATACAGAAATTTCTGTAACTCTCTTTTACGAAGGTTAAAAAGAACATACGAAAAAAACCAAATCCTGGAAGCACAGAACGACAATAAAAGATTATGGAAAGTCATCAAACACATCACCCACACAACCAAAACAAAACAACACCATAAAGATCTACTAACTCTATCATCTTCTCCAGACCAATCCCTTCACGAAGCAAACAGCTATTTTATAAATGTAGGTAGCTCAATGGCGGATAAAATCAGTCAACAAAATATTAATCTCCGGAACCAACAATTTCTAAGCAATACCCAAAACGAAGTATTAAATGTCCCCAATTCTTTCGTCTTACTAGAGACAGACAAGTACGAGATTGGACATCTTATCATGGGTCTAAAAACAGATAGTGCACCAGGATGTGATAATATCAGCAGTAGATTCTTAAAACAACATAAAAATATTCTCGTACATCCGTTGGAAAAAATTTTTAACGATTGCTTAAAAGCTGGAGTGTTTCCCTGTTCCCTAAAACGATCAGAAGTGTGCCCAATCTATAAAAACGGAGACAGAAGTCGTATAAACAACTATAGACCGATATCTATACTACCCGCAATTTCCAAAATTCTGGAAAAAATTATAAACATACGTCTAGTAAAATATCTCGAAAAAAATAATCTGCTCTCAGTGAACCAATACGGGTTTAGGCACGGTAAATCTACAGAGCAGGCAGTGAATAAGCTTATTGGATTTATTAGCTCTAATTTAGACAAGGGGAAAAAGTGTATTTCTGTTTTTCTGGACCTGGCAAAGGCATTTGATACGATTTCTGTCTCTCTCTTACTCAACAAATTAGAGGCGCTGGGTATCAGGGGCACCCAGCTTGAACTTTTCAAAAGCTACCTCTCTGGGCGAACTCAGTGTGTCCGAGTGGATAAAAACAAAAGTACGCACCTTCCAATTACACACGGTGTGCCTCAGGGTAGCATACTAGGGCCCACCCTTTTCCTCGTGTACATAAATGAGCTTACTCGTATTAACCTTACCAAAGGTGAAATTATCTCTTTCGCGGATGACACCGCGTTGGTGTTTGAGGGTGATAGTTGGGAGGAGGTCTTCGCTATCGCACAAAATGGGTTTGATAAGACTAGGGGATGGCTGCAGGAGAACATACTTACTTTAAACGTAGAAAAAACTAAGTATATTTGTTTCAGCATTAGGCAGACGGTGAGTATTCGCGGCGACCTACGAATTGTTTCACATGAGTGCAGTTCTGCGGATAGTTGCGTTTGTTCACCTCTGGAACGCGTCAATACTCTAAAGTACCTTGGTGTTACTTTAGACAAAAACCTTAACTTTAAAGAACATGTCAAAATTCTTTGTAGTAGAGTAAGAAAATTAATTTATGTATTTAAAAATCTGCGTCATGTCGCAGACTGTGCATTGCTGAAGCGAATATATCAGGCCCTTTGTCAATCACTTCTTACCTACTGCCTTACATCCTGGGGAGGTATCTGCAAAACCACGCTAAAGGCGGTTGAGGTCGCACAGAGAGCTATACTGAAGGTTAGTACGTTTAAACCGTTGCGCTTTCCTACTATTACACTGTTCCAGTTGTGCGAGGTTTTGACAGTGAGACAGTTATTTATACTTAATGTTATACTGCAAGAACATAAAAAACAACGCTACAACCCAGCGTTATTACAGAGACGCCGTAAGCATCATGTATGTGACAATTTAAATACATTTAAAACAACTTTTGTTAAAAAATTTGTAAGTTTCCTGGGACCGTACCTTTATAATAAGCTTAACAAATCAATAAATATATACACCTTGACAAGAAATCAATGCAAATTAAAAGTATACCAATATTTGCAGAAATTAAGCTACGAGGAGACGGAACAACTAATTTATTTTTAACCACTTTAAGAGTACCGCTAATAGCACAGAAAACTAAGATACACTCATAAAATAGCTCACCTACACACACATACACTCATGCATACTCACACCCAAACACTCACTGCATATTTATTCTCACATGCATACCTACATACATTTACACTACATACCCACCCACACATTCTCATAGACATACACCACACACACACACACAAGCGCGCACACACGCACACGCACCATAAGCACACCCTCACACACACTCCCTCACACTCAATCGCGAACACACACAACACACACACATTATACTCAATCCATTTTATTAATTAGGTTTAAAAAAAAAAGAAAAAAAAAAAAAAAAAAAAAAAAATCTTACCTATTTGTAAATTACTTACCTTGATTACTTTTGTGCTGGTTATAAATGTCTAGATTGCCTGGCACCTATTCTTGTATTATAATACTCGAGGGAAATGGTGCTGATAGCCGAAATACAGGCCATGCCTAGTTCGGCTACAGACGCTAAACTCATTACATTAATTGAAATTGTTGCCACATTGCCATTGTAAATTAGTACTAAGTTTTTGGAAAATAAACTATTATTATTATTATTATTATTATTATTATTATTATTCTAGAATTCCCATTTATTTTAGGATAATATTACTATTAGTACTAGGTACTCATGTTTCGGTAATTTATTGGAAATATCCAAAAAGTTTTGTAATTGGACAAAACTGCTAGTCTAGTATGTATAGTTTCGTTTACCTCATGTTTCGACTCCGAGAGTTTCAATGGTACCACTATGTCAAAATTACCGATTTCCTGATGCAAGCAAGCAAGATGCAAGAGTGGCGTCAATTTATTTCTCGAAAACAATGTATCGGAGTTTAATAGTTACCTAATATAGTATCGGGAAGTAGAGAGGATTGTAATACGCTCAAAATCTTCATACAAAAGGATTTTAATGTAAGTTTTGTTTTATTCTCACTCAAACAGTACATAAAAAATAAACAAATTATTGTATTTTCTAAATAATTTAGGCAAAACTTTAATAATGTTCACGAAAAATGGCTGCTCATGCGATCTAATGTTTTGTTTTTAGGGCTACCTACTAAATCTAGGTATGAATTTATTTATTTATTGTATTTTAAAACTAATTCATTTCATTTCAAATCCTCAATAATTTTAGTACATTAACATTGATTAGTGAATGTTTAGGTTGCTTATCAACAAACCACTTTTAATTTTTATTTAAATACTATAAATGGTACTCACACCACAGACTGCCTGTGGTATTATTGTCTTTGCTTCTCCCTTTAAATCCATCCAAAGGTTGTTTATAAAAAAGATTGCTGTTAGTGATAAGACCGCCCATTGTGTTACTCTATGTAAAATTTCTACTTTTATATCTGTAATTTAGTAGAGCAGGGGTGACCCAGTGGTAACGGCCGCGACTTACGAGTTTGTAGGTCGTAGGTTTGAACCACGACAAGCGCTTTACTTTGTGTGTAAGAAAATTATTTCGTCACCACTGCTCTCAAAACGGTGAAGCAAAACATAGTGAGGAAACCAGCATGTCCTAGAACCGAATATTCGAAGACATGTGACATCTACCAACCCGCACTGGGCCCGCGTGGTGGATTACGGCCCACTCCCTCTCACAGAGAGGAGGCCTGTGTCGCAGCAGTGGGAACATTTTAGGCTGATTATGTATGTTATGTATTAGTAATTTGTATGGTGTAGGTACTTAATAAAGAATATTCTATTCAATACTCAATAACTTTATTGCATTCCACAATGTATTATGTTTAGATGGTAAACATTAGCTTAATGAATAATTGTGGACCCTGTCAGTCACAACAAAAGAAATATAAGATTCTATATTTAGGTAGTAGAAATATCACAGCCTAGCCTTTTCCCAACTATGTTGGGGTCGGCTTCCAGTCAACCGGATGCAGCTGATTACCAGTATTTTACATGGAGTGACCGCCTATCTGACCTCCGCAACCCAGTAACTGGGTAATATGATATCCCTTGGTAAGACTGGTTGTCAGACTTTCGGGCTTCTGACGACCCGTAACAACTGTCAAAGATCCACAAATGACAGCCGGGACCAACGGCTTAACTTGCTTTCCGAGGCACGGAGGAGCCTGGGTATGTAAAGATGGTCACCCATCCACGGAACAACTCCAGCAAGCATACCTTAACCTGACGTATCGACCCGTGCAGCTGTTATTATTTAGCCACGAGCTCCTCGTGCATATTTAGGTAGTAGAAAGTAGATAGATATTCTATTATTGCTACCAATCTCTCTCACTAGTCTTACCAAAGAATATTGTGTTCTCTAGTAAGGCAATTGCTCCTTGTGAAATACTGCTATTCAGCTGCATCCGGTTAGACTGGAAGCTGACCCCGAATCTGCTGATTCTCTCCTGTGATGAGGAGGGAGAAAATGTATGTGACTTAATGAGTGATGAATATAAATGTTGATGAATGGAGCGGAATAGGAAGGGCAAAGAAAACAACTTTTTTTTAATGTAATCTCTGACTTTTTTCAGACAAGAATTCAAGCGCTGAAAGCGAGAATCAAAGATTTGGAGAGAAAGACTAATGGTGCTGGAGAGGTAAATATTTAACACTGTTTAACATACTAATAAACATAGTTTAAAAGGTTTTTTTCTACGTCAGACCAGAAATTTAGACCATATTTTATAATATACTAGCGACCCGGCCCTGCTTCGCACAGTTTTTACGACTTCTCAAAACATGAAGGTTTCTATATTATATGTAAGTTAAATATTAATGTATTATACATATAAACCTTCAGGAATAAGTTCTCTAAATGATAGTGAAAACCCTCATCAAAATCCATTGCGTAGTTTAGAAGAACAAAGCGGCCATGCATACAGACATGAAAAGCAACTTTATTTTATAATAAGTTTGGAAGATCACACCTGTGTTCCCCCTGTCTATGGTATACCTATGTACACATACATTTTGCTAGTTTGTTTAAGTCTCATGTAATAGGGGGCAAGCTATTGCCATCAACCGGGCACAAATACAGACTCCGGGCTGCTTATGACTAAATTCCAGATGGAAAACCCAATAACACTGTCTGACCCGGGAACCGAAGCGAGGACCTTATGCTCAGCAGTAGTGCTTGCAACCACTACACCAACGAGGCAGTCTAATAAATTACTTATTTGTTTGTGCGGCTGTTAATAAGGAGGAGCTCGTGGCTAAGTATCGATCGGTCCATCAGGTTAAGCTACGGTCAACAGCGTCGGTCCGTGTTCATCTTTACATACGGAGACTCCTCCGTGCCTCGGAAAGCACGGTAAGCCGTTGGTCCCAGCTGTCATTCGTGGACCTTTGACAGTCGTTACGGGTCGTCAGAAGTCCGAAAGTCTGATAACCAGTATTACCAAGGGGTATCGTATTACCCAGTTAATGGGTTGTGGAGGTCAGACAGGCAGCTGCATCCGGTTAGACTGGAAGCCGACCCCAACATAGTTGGGAAAAAGCTAGGCAGATTGATTTTTTTAAGTTAACAGTGCTTACAACTAAATCACATATTTTAGTAGCTAATGGTGAGTTGCATGAAACCAACCACAGAACAGATAAAGAAATTAGAAAGGAAATAGTTCCTGATTTGTACTAGAACGCGTGTCGCCGCTTGTCCCCCACTCTGTAACTTCACTACAAGCAAGAGACCAATATGTACGCGTATTACGCACACAAATACACCACACATACTTAGATCGCGAGTTTGCTATTGGTTCTCACACTAACGCAAACACTGCGCTTGACCTCTTTTATCTTTTCTGTGAAACCAACATTAGTTTAATGGAGACTTTAAATTGATGCTGTCACTTTCTTTTTGAAACAAAATGTAAGGGATGGCATGAATTTAAAGTCCGTTAAGGCGAAAGCGCCAAAGTAGCCCGCGAAATTCAAAATTTCTTACGTTTTTTGCAATTTGCAAGTCAGTATTATGTGTTATGTTGATCAAAATTTGTTTCGCGACCGTAACAAGTATGTATTTACAGAATTATAATCATTAAAGTCATCAATACAACTCTTTAAGACCAGGTAATCCTGTTGAATGACTATTTCATGAAATCTTGACATTTGAGGATTGTACTAACTTAAGGAGTTGTATTACTGATTCTAATCATTATAATTCTGTAAATACGTATTACGGTAGCGAATCATACTTTAATCAACATACAACCTAAGACTGACTTACAAATTGCAAAAAACGTAAGAAAATTTGAATTTCGCGGGCTGTCCTGGCGCTTCCCCCTTGAACTAACAAAACTAAACCGTTGGTTTCGTGCAACTCAACGTAAAACTATAAATAGTAAAAAAATACAACAAAAAAACTTTGTATAGGGAGAACATCTTGTTATACAGGGTGTTTGGAAACTCAGTGCAAAGCCTGCACCCTAATTGCGTAACACACTAAGGTGTCGTCCTAACTGGCTAACGATCGTACGAGCAAACGATGCGATTTCGTCGCGCGATGAAAATGTGTTCCTGTGCTCGCGTGATGACTTGCAAGCTTCAATTAGGACACTAAGGCCTCTGCCTCGATTTTCGCAGGCAGCGGGGCGGCGGCGGCGGCGGCGCGTCTCGCATTGTCTCGCCTCGATGTCGCGCCGCTGTTTTCGAGGTCCGGTCCATTTGTTTTTACGCATAAAATCCTGCCGCTACCCGCGAAATTCGAGGCAGAGACCTAAAGAAATGTGTGACGAAATCGCATCGTTTGCTCGTACGATCGAAACCAATTAGGATGACACCTAACAATCGGAATCGGTTTCATTTTGACAGTTCAACAACATTCATTGCGTTATTTATGTAGTCGAGCAAAAAAAATTTTTCGAACATTTGAAGCAATGGATTAGCAATTTGCTTCAAAATGATTCAGATTCCGATCGATAGTGTGTTACGCAATTAGGGTGCGGGTGATAGTTGACGCCATTTAGACCTAGAGCATTTAAGCCATACATATCTAATTTTTTTTTGTCGAAATTATATTGATTTTGGAAAAATTAATTATACGAGATTTGGTAATGAATCTTAGAAAAAAGAAAAGTAGTAAAACAGTAAGGCCGCGTTCCGACGTACTTACGCGTTTTATGCGCGCGCGCGTCCCTAAAATTGACATTTTGAGTCATAGGCTAATTACATAAAGCTTATTTTTAAATGCTCCTACAAACACCGCGCACGCGCAGCCACCGAGCAGCTACCGCGCAGTCACCCACCCGCGTACGTTCAAAATAACTTTTATGTAATTAAGCATAGGACTCAAAATTGCAATAACGGTAGGGACGCGCGCGTGGATAAAACGCGTACGTCGGAACGCGGCTGAAGTAATTCAGTTTCTAGGCCACCCTTGCCCCCCGCTTACTATGCCCATGATGGAGCGACTGCTTTTCTGATCTCCACAACCCAGTTATTTGATAATACGATATCCCTTGGTAAGACTGGTTGTGAGATTTTCGGGCTATTGACGACCCGTAACAACTGTTAAAGATCCACGAATGATAGCTGGGACCAACGGCTTAGCGTGCTTTCCGAGGCACGGAGAGGTGGTATCTAAAGATGGTCACCCATCTACGGATCAACCTCAGAAAGCGTAGCTTAACATCGACCTGGCTGTTATTACTTAGCCACGAGACCCTCTATCTTTAAGGCACTGATATTTACAATCCAAAGTCAAAAAGAAAAAATTTGCTCTGCACCA
The DNA here is from genome assembly GCA_946251885.1 of Cosmia pyralina. NCBI lineage: Eukaryota > Metazoa > Arthropoda > Insecta > Lepidoptera > Noctuidae > Cosmia > Cosmia pyralina. The sequence continues at coordinate 10,956,520 of OX276369.1, read as the reverse complement.
CACTTTGGTCTGAGCAGCCGAAAAGAATAAGAATGAACTAATATCCACTAAATATTTCTGTTTCAGGTCTAAACTGCATCCGATAATGTCACCTAACTGAAACAAATCATTATATGCCAAGTCTATTCCCAAATGTTGTTGGGGTCGGCTTCCATTCTAACCGGATACGGACTTCCACAACTCAGTTACTGGGTAACACGATACCATTTGGTAAGACCCTTTGTCAGATTTAACAGAAACAAACGAAGATGTATCAAAATCAATTAGATTTCGTTTGCGACTACTGCTCGAGGACTTTTACAAGAAAATATAACTTACAAACTCATATTGAAAACTGTCATATTAACTCTTCATGCCACTGTGATATTTGTGGCCAGAATTTTGGCAGTCCGGCTGGATTGATACAACATTTATCCAGAGGCCATAACAATTATGGCCAGCCCTTCCCAGAATGTGAACTATGCGGACGAATTTTTACTAGAAAACAGAACATAACGTCACATATGATTACTGTGCATTTACAAGGTCTTGGCTATGAAATTCGGTGTCGGTTTTGCGAAAAAACTTTCACTACAGAACGGAATTTGAAAAGGCATGTCAATCAATTGCATAATCCTGATGTTGAGTATCCTACGTGTAACGAATGTCACAAGGTTTTTAAAGGAAAACACTCGCTGATAACACATATACACTCGGTACATAAAATAAGCGAGAGAGACGCTATCAAATGCCATTTGTGCGAAAAAGTGTACACGAATAACAGGAACCTGAAACGACATATAGAAATGTTTCATGGCGTAAAAGGGGAGTTTAGATGTGATATCTGCCCGAAGGTATACACTTCGAACCAGAGTTTGAGACGGCATGCAAGGACACGGCACAACACCGACAGTCAGGAACATATGACATGCAACTTCTGCATGAAAGTTATAATCGGGCGAGAAAATTTCGACAGCCATATACAGTTCCACCACCAAGACACCGAAATGGAAGGTAGAAACGAATATGTGTGCGAATCTTGCCACAAAACCTTCGAAGAAGAGTTTTATTTGAGACAACACGTAAAATCAGAACATTCGTTTAAAACTTTCTATAAGTATTGCAGGAAATCGTTACTCAAACAATACGGAATGGACACGCAAAATATATACAACTGTGAATATTGTGACAATTCTTTTTTAACTGTCTACGAGCTTAAAGATCATATGCGCATCAACCACGACACTGAGTATTCGCTATCAACTTGCAACGTCTGTTTTAATAAGTTTTTTTGTAAAGAAACTATGTCTGCGCATAGAAATGTGTGTCTGCCACCGCCAAACGTGAACACATGCAGTCACTGCGACAAACTCTTCACTGATATTTCAAGCTTAGAATTTCATACGAGAATCTTTCACCCCCAAGCTCAAATCGCTGATTCTAACATTTCATCTACAAACATTGATGAAGACGCTGTTTCGTTCAAATGTGAGCATTGCGAGCGCATCTATTACAGCGACAGATCCCTCAGGCATCATATGAAGCTAAAACACACGACAGACGAAGAAGTAGAATGTGAATTGTGTGGAAAAATCTGCAGTAACAAGTATTATTTAGCTTCTCATATAAAAATCGTCCATAACAACGACTCTTGGTCGAGATGCGAATATTGTGATAAACAGTTTAAATCGAAAAGGAATATCAGAAGGCATATTGAATACACTCATTTGGGCATGCAGCGACACAAGTGTATTGAGTGTGAGACGTTGTTTAAAGAAAAACGGAGCTTGAGAAAACATGTTCGGACGAAGCATCCTAATTCGGCGGCTTTTCCTCAGTGCCACATATGTCACAAACGATTTGAGTCGGCCAAGTCTTGCAAGATACATCTTAAACTGCTGCATTCTTTCAACATGAACACCTACCCGTGTCACCTCTGTTCCGTATCGTTCAGTTCGAATGAGGCGCTAAATATACATTTAGAGACGAAACATTTAGCCGAAGATCAAATATACAAATGCGAGGAATGCAATTTAGTCTTTAAAGGGCAAGAAAAGTTTGACGCTCACAACGATGTCTGCCACGTCAATTTAGTCCCTACGATCAAGCAGAAAGTTCTTCCTAGATGCATTCTTTGCATGAAAGATTTTAGCACAAGGAAAACTTTGAAGCGGCATATAAAGAAATTTCACGAAGATTTTGATGTGGATGAATTAGCGACTTATGGGTCGAGGCGAAGAACGTTTACAGTTGAATGTGAAGAGTGCATAAAAAGTTTCAACGATGATTTTCATTTGAGCGTGTATAATCAGTTAAAGCATTTGAGTGATTGGGAAGTTTTTAAGTGTGGGACTTGTTTTGAGACATATAACTCCTTGGAGTTCGCGATACAGAGGTATAAGGTAACCAACGCCGATGCTACTAAAAGCAAAATGATTCTGAGCGAACTTTGTACCGCTGAGATGAGTGAAGAAGAGCATGACTTCTCTAACTTCGGCGCTCTGCATGATATGTTGCCGGAGAGTACTACCGATGATTTACAAGTCAAATTAGAAGATTTGGAGACTGACATCAAGACAGAGCCAGCGTCGCCGTAATTATGGGCTTAAAGCTATGATTTGTTAGAGGAACGGTGGCCGCTACATAACGGCCGTTATGAAAATGATGGCAGCGGGGTTTGACTTCACGGTGCCAAAAAATGCTCTCTAGGAAAACACTCCAACTTACTTTCATAATTAACGTTTGAATGACGTCATGGGATGATGACTAAAAATTGATTATTAAAAAATATTGGACACGCGTTCTTTCTTTTTTACGTAATAAAATACTATGGTGATACATTGAGTTAAAATATGGCATGACGTCACGCCTAGCTAGATTTTATACGTAGGCGAGACGTAGCGAGCCCCCACCAACTTTAATGCGTGTTATCCAAGTAATTTTTTTTAATGATGAAGCAAAAAAAATGAGTGTTTAATTTTTTTTTTTTATTATCTGACTGACGGACTAAATAGAATATTACTTTTTTTACCCAGTCGTCATCCCTATTGCACACGCTATATGGCGGCCACCGCTTTTGTAGCAAACCAAAACTTAACCAGCATAGCTATTCTTAACCATTTGTTACGCTTCCGTGCCGGATCGAATATCAGTCAAAGTTCGAAGGAGTCTTCTAAACGCTGCTTATCTTAATCCAAAACCCGAAAATGTTCCGCTATACTTTAATACAGGGTGTAAGGGACAGCCATCCGCAAACTAACATGGTGCATTCAGCTCCTTATTTTGAACCATATGCCACCGGAAAATTTCTCAGGATTTTTTTTTTCGTTTTTTTAATTACTATTCCTTTATTTAAATGTAAAATTACATTCTCTAAACGCAGCACTATTTATTATGTAAATAAAACAGCTAAAATGAAAAAAAAAACAGCAATGCATGTTGAAATACTCGAACGACGCGTGAAATGACGCGGAAGGCTCGCTGCGCTGCCGGCCGTTCGCTGCGTGCGTTTTGCCACGGTAACGATACATTGCGTATGAGGTGATAAAACAAATCGGGATTATTGGATTCCCATAACGTTTCGTGAGCTAATTGGTGCTGATCCATGCGTCATGTTCGTGAACGGGCGCCGTCAGTTGGGACTGGTCGTCTCTTAGCTGCCATGGCTTATTTTTAATTTTAATATTTAATTTAGTTGTTTTAGTTTTTATCTTTTTATTACGGACGCTTTTTAACGTGCACGTCTTTCTGCATTGTTCTCACATGTATATTTTCAACATGAACGATGTAACCAATATTTTGTAAAAATATTATGATTTAAAAGAGTGTCCGTGGAGTTTCTTGCCCGTTCTTCTCCATAGGGATCTACTACGCTTCGGAATGGGCAACTAGCTTCATCTTTCTGACTGACCGACCCATTGACAATTCAAAAGTGCCTGTAATTGGTTTATTTGAAATAAATGCTTTGAGTTTGAGTTCCTGAAATAATTTCATGTACCGGTCATCTTAGTATGGTATACTGAATTCACCCAATCAGTCTCCGGAGGGCTGTCCCTTATTCCCAGTATAATAATATTTATTTACACTTGAAAGTCACATACATCAACCTCTCAGTCTCGCTCTCACTCAGTCCGCGAGCGGTATCGTGCGAGCGAGATAAAAAGCTGAGGTAATATGGGCTCTTAATCAACATATACCCAGACAATGAGCTGCAAATTGCAAAAATCGTAAGAAAATTTTAATTTCGCGGGCTACTTTAGTGCTTCCCCCTTAAGTGAAGTGAGCTGTCAATAGTGGCAATCCCTTGCATCAGGTGGAATGACAGCTCACTTCACCTAAGTATTTACAGTGAGATTTTTACAGAATAGCATTGCTGGTGGTTTTTTTTCTGTTTTTGGAATCCTAGCAAAAATTTAAGTTTGACTTATAAAAAATAGATAAAGAAAATACTCAATAATCTTTAAGTTATTTAAAATAGTTATTTCATGCTAGCTAGCACCACGAATCACTTGATGCAATTTTATGAATTAAATTATTAAAACATTGTTCTATTTCTGTCAATCGTTTGAAGTTGACATAGACAGAACGATGTTTTAAATATTTTAAGGTTGAACTAGTCGCGGGCTCGAACTCACTAGTGGGGTTGACCAAAAAGCACGCTGTCTCACCTAGCACTGTCCGACAGAGATAGTATAATTGATGGGCAGTTAGACGTTAGTAAAATAATAGATAGTAGTAGTAAAGTACAACTAGTAATAGTGAAACGAGCGTGAAAAATTTACGAAAAGTCCTTCGGAAGATCGAGTTTTATGAAAAAACCACTGCATATATCAATTATATATAAAGTTTATTGAACTTTTTGATAATTGAGCTTTGTCGGTGCCGACTTTGTTTTGGAGATTTTCCACTTCTTTTGTTACTTATTTACGCCCAAAGTTGCGTTAAATTAGCAAGAAAAACGAATCTTTGTTGGCTCATAACTTTTTAGTGGCTTTTTACTTCTATTCCACCTATTCTGTTTCCACACAGACAAGATTAATAATGAGACAAAACTATACCATGTTTAACTTTGGATACACAATGTCAAACAGTGGAGTAATACCCTCCCGAAATTTGTATGGAAAGAATATCGACTAGTTCCACCTTAAGTGCTAAATGTATATATTCCATATTCAAATTCTTGTTTTCAAATTGACGTTATTTCCTGGCTGTTAAGAAATGTCAAAAGAAGTAGTAACTTCATTTTACAATGACTACGACCTTAAAAAAATTAATTAAAAAAAATTAAAGATAGTATAGCCGTAACTAAACCGTATGCAGGGTCAATTTAGTTACCGAATATGTGTTTTTGGAAAAGTAACTTTATTGCCCACAAATAAAGTTTAGTTTGCGCTACAACATAAAAAATGTACCTACATTCAATAGTGTTAGTCATTCTGAAATCAACTTTATTTATTCTCTTGTAAAGTTAATATTTGATTAAGTGGAAACCTATACACAGGGTGTATCAGAAAGATGCGGTCAAACTTAAGGGTGTGGTACAGACCATCAAACTGAACAACTCTCCATGGGACCAACATCGTAATCGAGAAAAAATATTATCAGTTGCACGGACAAAGCTTCAATACCTACTCGAACCAAATGTATGGGACAGCTGATAATTTTTTCTCGACTACGATGTTGGTCCCATGGAGAAAGTTGTTCAGATCTGTACCAAACCTTTCTGATACAGCCTGTATAATAGGTTTCCACTTAAACAAATATCAACTTTACAAGAGATAAATAAAGTTGACTTCAGAATGACTAACACTATTGAAAGAAGGTACATTTTTTTAAAGTTGTGGAGCTAACTAAACTTTATGTGTGGGTAGTAAAAATACTTTTCCAAAACCACATATTCGGTAACTAAATTGCAAACGCAGCATAGCGATTTGTAGTGCAAGCGGGCCTCATTATATTTTGTTTATAAACTAAAGTCAACGACAAAAGAAAACAAAAAAGAAGATTTATATTTCATGCTTTGAGATTAAAAACTTAACTTAATTGCGTATGGTTTACTTTCCATTGCATCTAAAATTATTTTATGACGTTTATCGATAGTTTTTTCATTCAAAAAACAACTTTGATAACTAATTTTAAAGCTGATATATGTATAAGTTGCAATTTTATGTATTTATCTCGTATCGTTGGCTTACCTAGTCGTATAGCACAATATTCAGAAAATATTTTGCCTTTATTTTTATTTTGAACTAGCTGACTCGCCAGACGTCCTGTCAAAATTTCAATTTCTTTTTTTTTCTAAACCACCCCAGAATAAAGAAAAGAGAATATAAAGAAGAATAAAAAAAAAAAATAGTCAAATCGGTCAAGTCGTTCTCAAGTTATGGCGTGACCAAGGGAAATAAGGATTCATTTTTACATAATTCATATACTTAGATTATTATATTTACTGCTGGCGGTACCCATTTTTATTTCAACGGAACTGTCACTGAATTGTCGAAACCATGTTGGAACGAAGGTTATCTAAACAGTTTGTATGACTTGTATGAGTTATAAAATGCGAGAGTAAAAAATTACTTTGAAAATAAAACGATTTTCATATATTTGCTATTTTATTTTTATCCACTTTAAAATGGAATTGCGCTAAGGTAGCCCGCGAGATTCAAATTTTCTTACGATTTTTGCAATTTGCTTCAAAATGATTCAAATACCGATCGAGTGTGTTACGCAATTAGGGTGCGGGAGTTGGGACTTGGGACCTGGAGAAGGACATAGGCTACTTGTCATTCTGGATTTTTGTACCTACAAAAAAAAATGAAATACAAAATACACGCAGACGAAGTCGTGGGCAACAGCAGCAGCTAGTAGGTAAATATATAAGTAAGTATTAGAAAAACAAAGAAACATGGCGAAAGTATTGTCAGCCAACTGTTTATTTTACTGACAATACACTACTTGGCCTTGGTACCTATATTTAATTTTGTACAATTTGTATCTACCATTTTACTAACGCAAAATGAACTCTATTTCAATAAAGGTAGGGAATATTGTGTGTCGTCCAATTAGCGCGAATATTTGCCTACATAAACCAAATGAAGCACCAGCATTAGGTACATTGTAAAAGATCTGAATAAAATAAAACAATACAATTTGACTGTGCAGATAGGTTTTTATTTGATTATATAAACATAACAAAAATATAACCTAACATAAAACTATTTACAAACTAAAACAAGGCGTCGAAAAATTCATCCGCATCGCTATCGACTGGTAAAGTACCTACCCAAGAGACTGGCGGCATTGCTACGTTGTATGGCAATGGTTAGCCTCTGTAACAATACAATTGGATCAGGTTGCTGGAGGACTGCCAAAGGGCACATAATCATTTCAGCCCAGAATCACCCATTGCTGGGTATCCCCTTTCTTCTGCCATAGGTACCTACCTACAGACGCCAGCAGGTCAAGCCACCCGAAACTGTCAAATTTTCCCAATCAACCTTGAATCTAATGCTTTAGCGATAAAGACGATATTATTTAGTGATAGGTATCATGTTTTGAATTGAAAAGAGTATCAGAGTATGCTTAGATGGTTTAGTCATGTTCAGAGGATGAATGAAAGGCGACTAACAAAAAGTATTTACAAGGCAGATGTGAGTGGTTGGTAACGCGTGGAGGGGCTCGTGGCTAAGTAATAACGGCCGCACGGGTCGATTTATCAGGTTGAGCTACGCTTGTCGCGATTGGTCCGTGGATGATTGACCACCTTTACATACCAAGACCTCTCCATGCTTCGGAAAGCACGTCCCAGCTGTCATTCGTGGCATCTTTGACAGTTGTTACGGGCCGTCGGAAGTCCGAAAGTCTGACAACCAGTCTTACCAAATGGGCTGGGTTGTGGAGGTCAGATAGGCAGGCGCTCCATGTAAAATACTGGTATTCAGCTGCATCCAGTTAGGCTGTAAGCCGACCCAAACATAGTTGGGAAAAGGTTAGGCGGATGATGATGTGAGTGGTGAAGCCGGGAGGGGAAGCCCTAGAATCTAGGACGTCCGTCCCCTCCCGGCCTAAGGCCTAGGGCATATAGTGATCTTATTATGGTAATGTTCTTCAGAAAGGTCAGGTGCGTAGTACTCGCAACCGGCGTGCGTGTATGACCAGATGTATGAACGTATAGATCCTCAAGGCAAGTCTGGCGGATGCACCTTCCCGAGGTTGCCACCCCGTTCTTGGTCTAATTCCATAAGAAATAGACGTAACAAAAACCACCAGGCGTCATCACATCCCTTCCCCAATTCCCGTAACCCATTCTCTCCCGTCTGCTGCCCTCCTGTCCCTAATCGCACCATCCCTCCTCACCCCATCTTACCTACACCCTTATTCCTCTAAATGGGCAGCATCGCCGAGCAACAGGCGGCGGTAAATAACCTGTTCACAGGCATTTGCAGGCCTCGGTAGGATTAAATCCCTTCCAAAAGTGCGACCACAGTGCCCTGGGAAAGTGCTGTATGTATGTCCCAACTCGTAATATGAAGTATGAATGATAAATAAATAAATAAATAAAAGGTTTATTCACAATTAAGATACAGAAACACACTTAAAATGTACATTACATTACAGTTCATATAATGCAAAATCTGTATAAAAGTATATAAACCCTGTCTCATAGACTAGGATAGCCTGTATTCTAAAAGACAGTGTTCGGCCAAATAATTGTTTTTAAATAATTAATAGAGAAATGAACGGTGTTGATGCTAATAAGCTTCGGTAATTTTGTTATGTGTAGTGAAAGAAAAATTATGTATGTATGGTGTGTGTTATGTTACGTATGTATGGTGTGTGTAATGTTATGTATGTATGATGTGTGTTATGTATGTGTGAGTTAAATGGATTGTAGTGTTACGTTTGAGTTTATAATTGGGGAATATAAGTGCCTAACTGTGTACGTTTTAGAGTAAAGGCTGTAAGACTGCTACTGCCTAGGTGTTGGAATACTAGGTGATGTATGTAAGCAAAGACTCCGTGTAGGCATAGTCCTTTTGTAGTAGCCACTCTGTTACTACGGATTTTATTTTGTATGTGTTTAATTTTAAAATATTTAATAGCGAATTTACGTTGTGATACAAGTGTGTACCTAATATGTAGAATTGGCGTTCTGCGAAGGTGGTTTTGTGTTGGGTTCTTGGAAGGAGATTTACTCGCTTATTTGGGTTTGGCGGAGGCAGACCGACATGTGCTCTAAGAATTGATCGGAGCACAAAGAGTTGCCGTACTGTGAGAACTTTACAGACAGCGTACAGTTGCGTTGTTGGATACCTGTAGGGTTTTTTAGATAGAACTTTGAGTACTGCTCTTTGCGCTCTTTCCACTCTCAGAAAACTGGTTTTAGTTGCACCTCCCCATGCGGTTATGCAATATCCAAGAACTGACTGGCACAGCGCATGATACACCATCCTCAGTGTGTCAGGACTAGCCGAGTCTCTAAGGGACTTAAAGATGTGTATAAGTCGCAATGTTCTTGTGGTAACGACTTGGATCTGCTTGTCCCATCTTAGTGCGCTATCAATCTGCACTCCAAGATACTTTACGCTGTCCGCTCTGGTGAGTGCTGGGCAGCCACAAGGTCTAAGCAAATTCGAGCACGAGTGAGCAATTACAGAGAAAGTATGAGGAGGTGCAGTGTTATGTCGGATTGCGAATGGTATATAAGATGTTTTGCTCAAGTTAAGTGTCAGAAGGTTGCTATTGAGCCATTTCATTATTTTGCACAAGGCTTCTTCTGCAGTAGCTTTGACCACATCCCAAGTAGGTCCGTAAACAAGAATAGCGGTGTCATCTGCATACGCGTAAATGTTACAGTTAGCGAGACACATCCTGCACAGGTCGTTCACGTAAATTTGGAAGAGCGAAGGCCCAAGTATGCTTCCTTGAGGAACACCATAAGTTACTGGTTCCTCTTCACTGTAGTACGAACCAATTTTGACCAGTTGGGTACGGTTTTTGAGGTAATCCCTGAAAATCTCAAGTGGCAAACCACGTACACCAACGAGTTCTAATTTAGCAATAAGTTTGGGAACAGAAACTGTGTCAAATGCTTTAGCAAGGTCCAGGAAGATTGCCAAACATTTGGTTTTACTGTCTAGATTTCTAGCTACCTGTTGCGTGAGATCCAAAACAGCATCCTCGGTCGACACTCCTTGTCGGAATCCGTACTGATTCCCTGCAATTATTTTATGTTTGTCTAAAAAGCTCCCTAGACGTTTATTTAAAATCCTTTCAAGAATTTTGGAAAGGGCTGGCAATACTGATATTGGCCTATAATTGTTAACACAGCTTCTGTCCCCTCCCTTATGAATAGGGTGTATAATTGCCTTCTTAAGAGCATCCGGGAATACACCTGTTTGGAACGATGTCGATTTGTCATGCGATCCGGCTAACGCCCGGCGCTCGCAGGTACCCGGGCCTGCGAGTGTGAAATTGGTTACCGAAGTCTGCGCAGGGGTAGGCAACCAGGCCTCTGTGACGGAGAATGCTACTGGCAGCACAAAAAGAAATCTTATACAGCAGGCGTTTCATCCGAGCCTGTTTATCTCAAGACCTAGATCTTCCTCCCTTGGAAATAAACCAAGCTCAACCAGCACCACAATGGAGAAAGACTTACCTTCCACACCACCAGAGCCGATCACCATAGAGGATGATGACAACAGCTGTCCTCCCACATGGCAAAGAATACCTATCCAACGTAACCCAAAAAGAAAAAAGCTATCTAAAAGCCCACCTTCTACGGAAGGACATAAGAACCCATCACAGAACTCGCAGAGCTCTATTAATACCTCCAACAGATACAGTGGACTTCCAGTAGACAAACTTGATGACTGCACTGAACCAATGGAAAGCCAAGACCAAACTAAGAAAGTTAGCAAGCCACCACCAATAATTCTATACGGTATCACAGACATATCAAAACTGACAGAACTCCTGAATAGTTCCGTACCAAGCGACACTTACACCTATAAAATAGTCAATAGAAATCAGTTGAGAGTAATGGCGCAAACAAGTGAAGCGTACAAAAATATCATAGACCTAATTCGAAAGAATGGACTTATAGGCCATACGTTCACACAGAAAGACAAGAGGAGCTGCAGAATCGTGATTAAGAATCTACACCACACAACTCCAAAAGAAGCCATTGTTGAGGAAATAGAAAAAACTGGGAATAAAGTCAGAGGTGAAATCATATGTGCACTCTCAAGAAGCCACTGAACATGTTTTTCGTAAATGTAGAACCTGGCCCAAATAACCCCGATCTTAAACGTATAGATTCTATATACCATACAAAATTTAAGGTAGAAGATCCAAGAAAAACAAATGAAATTCCTCAGTGCGCTAGATGCCAACAATATGGGCACACTAAAAATAACTGCATGCGCCCTTATCGATGCGTTAAATGCGCAGAAGGACACAGAACTATAGACTGCCTAAAAAAAGACAGGAATACACCAGCCACCTGTACATTGTGCCTTGGAGACCACCCTGCCAACCACAAGGGTTGCCAAGTATACAAGGAGATTCGCGCAAGGAAAATTTCACAGTTACCCCACAAAAAAGCTCCATTACCAATTACGAAGAATCCAAAGTATAATACTGTCCCCTTTCAAATTGAAGATTTTCCACAATTACAGCCAAGTAGGCACGCTAGACAACAACCACCTAATCCACGCACTCAAGACGCTGGAAACACTGCAAACTGGAACAACAAACAAGAGAATATACAATCTCAGCCAACAAATTCACTAGAACAAATCATCACTAAACAATCAGAGAAAATAGATATTCTCATACAACAAATAGGCACCCTAATGGGACTCCTTACGACATTAGTTGCCCAATATAAAAAATGAAATTTCTACGCATCGCAGCATGGAACGTAAATGGCCTGTCTCCTAATAAACAGGAAGTAGAACTTTTCATGAAACACAACAAAATAGATGTTCTTCTAATCTCAGAGTCACACATGACTAACGAAAAAGCAATCTTTATCAAAGGATATAATACATATTATACTAATCATCCTGATGGAACATCACACGCTGGGACTGCAATTATAATAAAACAAAGTATAAAACAACACCCTCTTCCAAACTTTAAGCAGGCATACCTTCAGGCTACTGTGGTATCGATAGATGACTGGCAGGGCCCACTTAACATAGCTGCAGTCTACTCCCCACCTCGGCATCGAGTCGACGAACAAATGTTTAGCGATTTTCTTAACACTCTCGGTGGCAGATATGTCGCTGGAGGAGATTGGAACGCCAAAAATACCTTCTGGGGCTCCAGGCTGACCACAACCAGAGGCAGAGAGTTGAAGAAGGCAATAGATTCAGATTCACTCAATATACTGACTACAGGAGAGCCAACTCACTGGCCATCTGATCCTAACAAGACACCTGACCTCATCGATTTCTATGTTACCAAAGGAATATCAGGACTATACACAAAAGTCGAATCATGTCTGGACGGCAACTCCGATCATACACCAGTAATATGCACATTGAGCACCACAATTATTTGTAAAGAGCCCCGCGAGACGCTATACAATCGTAAAACTGACTGGGACTCATTCCAGAACTTTATAGAAGAAAATACCAACTTGCACATACCCCTCAAAACAGATGAAGACATAGAAAATGCAGCATGGTATACAACTAACCTCATCCAAACAGCCGCTTGGATGTCTACTCCATGTATAAAATACAATCCTCAAAGACAGGATTATACACTTAAAATAAGGGAGATGATAGCTGTAAAACGGAGACTGAGACGACAATGGCACACAAGCAGGAACGCACATGATAAAACAGCCCTCAATAAAGCACAAAAAAAATTAAAGGAAATGCTTAAAGAGTACAATAACACCACTCTGCAAGATAAACTAAAAACTTTATCACTGTTACGTATGTGTATCAGTCTTTATAAAATATATATTATCTGTGGTATTTCCGGATCCTGTTGTCTTGTCACCGACTCCGATCGCTCGTCATGCAATGGCTGAATACACGATACATAAAATAGTCTGGTCGTCTTATTTATTTATAATATCTGGCCACCCGTCGTAACATGGTGTCAGAAGATACAGAAGAAAAAGAAGTCACAAAAAACCACAAAAGTAAGTGCCGCAAACAGTCAAAAAAAAAAAAAAAAAAAAAAAAAAAATTCGAGTAAAACGTCGCCGCGTGGTCCAGCCCTAAAATGCCGGAAAATAAAAACGCAAATAATACAAGTTATCCCCTGCCGCCGAGTAATTTCAGCTTAGATATCAACAACTCGAACATGCCATTGGCTTGGAGAAATTTCAACACAAGTCTAGAGATTTACATGATAGCCAACAATTTAGAAGAACAACCAGACAAACGAAAGGTAGCCATTTTACTACAAATCATAGGCCCAGACGCTCTTCAGATATTTTACTCGTTTAACATACAAATTGACAAGATCACCTATAAGGATTTACTCGCCAAATTTGAAGACTACTTCACACCACGTGTCAATATTTCCGTCGAAAGACATAAGCTGTTCAACAGAAAACAAGGTCCAGATGAAGAAATTGAGACATATGCCACGGATCTCAAGAATCTAAGTATCCAATGCAATTTTGAAGGTCTTGCCGATGATATAGTAAAGGACATATTCTCATGGAACTTAAATTCATCTTGCTCGTACATCAGAGAACGTATCCTGATCGAGAAACCATCAACATTTGATGCCGCCGTCAGTCTCGCTAAAACACTAAGAAATACTAGGTTACAGGCTAAAGCTTTATCAAGCCAAGAAGTAAGTGTCGTTGCCAGTCGTCAATCGCATCACAGTCGCCAAACACATCGTAGTCAAGAGAGTCGCAATCAAAAAAGTCACAGTCAAAGAAGTCACAGTCGTCAAAGAAGTCATAGCCGTCAAGAAAGTCAAAGTCATCAGTCTCAAACAAGTCAAAGTCGTCAATCAAGTAAAGCATCGTCCAGTCAAGAACCTCAATCCAAACAGTCAACCAAGAATTGTTCCAGATGTGGTCAAGTTCACCGAACAAAATGTCCAGCCATAGGAGTCATCTGTAACAACTGCCACAAGCCCAATCACTTTGCCAAGTGTTGCCGCAGCAAACATGTGAGATCCATAGAAGAAGAAGAAGAAAGTACGGGTACTGATACTTATTTTCTAAATAGTCTTTTCACTAATGAGATTTCTGTCAGCAAAAAAAACCCTTATCATACAACTTTGTCCATAAATAGTAAGAATGTAGACTTTTTACTTGATACAGGTGCTGACACTAACATTTTATCATTTAACTCTTATAAAAAACTTAATTTGCCATTGAGTAGTTTAAAGAAAAGTAGTCACAAACTATCAACCTTTAGCGGTGAAGTATTACCGACTGTAGGTCAATGCATTCTGTCTGTCACACATAACAACAAACTATACAATGTTAATTTCCACATTATAGATATACCCTGTAGGAATATTATTGGTCGCAACAGTTGTGAGAATTTAAAATTAGTTAAAAGAGTCCATAATGTCCAATTTCATGAGTCACTCAATGTATCACAGCTTGACAAATATAAAGATCTCTTCTCAGGAATAGGTTGTCTTAAAGATTATGAATGTCATTTGTCAATGAAGCCTGATGCTGTACCGTCTATAGATGCCTGTCGTAGAATTCCATTCAGTCTCTTAGAACAATTAAAAGAAGAATTAGCCATGTTAAAAAAAAATCAAATTATAGTCAAAGTCGAGGAACCTACTGAATGGGTAAGCTCAATTGTAATTGCATCAAAGAAAAATGGTAAACTACGCCTGTGCATTGATCCAAGAAAACTTAATAAAGCCATTATGCGTCCTCATTATCAATTTCCAATTATTGATGAAATTAAATCCAGCCTCTCTGGTTCACAATATTTCACTACCCTAGATGCAAACAAAGGTTTTTATATGCTAAAGTTAGATGAAGCTTCCTCAAAACTATGTACATTCATCACACCTCAAGGTAGATATAGATTCCTAAGACTTCCCTTCGGGATAAATGCAGCCCCAGAACTGTTTCATTCCATCATGACAAATAGATTCAGTGATATTCCAGGAGTCAAAATCATGATGGATGATTTCCTAATTTACGGTCAAACTAAACAAGAACATGATTTTAGGTTAAAACAAGTCTTAGATAGAGCTAGAGAAATAGGAATAAAATTTAATAAAGACAAGTCTAATATATGTAAAAGTGAAGTCAAGTACCTAGGACACATCTTTTCTAAAGATGGTGTGAGAGTTGATGAAAACAAAGTGAAAGCCATTTGCAGTATGCCACCACCAACAAATGTCACAGAATTACAAAGGTTTTTAGGTATGGTTACATACTTAGGCTCATACATAGAGAATTTGTCAGATAAAACTTCTAATTTAAGAACACTTCTGTCTAAAGATAATGAATGGTCTTGGCAAGAGAGACATAATGTAGAATTTAATGAATTAAAGGAATGTATAACAAAAGCCCCTGTCTTGACATATTATGATCAAAATAAACCAATTACACTGTCAGTTGATTCGTCTAAAGATGCCATGGGTGCAGTGATTTGCCATGATAAACACCCCATAGCATATGCTTCAGCTTCATTAAGCTCATGTCAACAGTCATACTCTCAGATTGAGAAAGAGCTGTTAGCAATCCTATTTGGTTGTACAAAGTTTCACCAATATGTCTATGGTCGCCACACTTTAGTTGAAACAGATCACAAACCAATAGTATCGCTGTATAAAAAACCAATTTATAACATTCCACCCCGTCTTCAAAGAATAATGCTAAGATTACAACCATATGACCTGAACGTAACTTACAAACCTGGTAAATATCTTTATGTAGCTGATACTCTGTCTAGAGCAGCTTTACCAGAACAGTCATTACATGATCTAGATTCTGATCTAGATTTACATGTCAATTTAGTCATTAGATCACTGTCAGTTAGTCCAAATAAACTTAAATCTATTCAAGAACAGACTTCCCAAGACAATGAATTGTCACTCTTAAGTAAATATTGCATAACAGGTTGGCCTGAACATAAAAAATTGCTTCCAGACATACTTAGGCCTTATTTTCCTTTAAAAACCGATATACATATAATTAATGGTATTGTCTTCAAAAACAACAGTGTCATTATACCAGTAGCCATGAGAAAAGACATTTTGAAACAGATACATGAAGGTCACCAAGGTATTCATAGTTGCCAAAGATTGGCAAGAAATCTAGTATACTGGCCCAATATGTACTCTGATATAGAAAAATATGTTAATAATTGTCATAACTGTCTCACTAACAGACGCAGCAATTCCAAAGAGTCACTACAGCCCCATGAGGTAAAACCAATCCCTTGGAATAAAGTCGGAGTTGATCTATTTGATTTCAATTCAAACAAGTATGTCATAGTCGTAGATTATTTTTCCCAATATGTCGAGCTTGTAAAGCTAGCAGGTGGTTCTACTAGTAAAATTGTCATTAGTCACCTAAAGTCTATATTTTCCAGACATGGAATACCCAACATTCTAATTTCAGACAATGGTCCCCCATTTAACTCAAAAGAGTTTAATCATTTTGCTTTAGATTGGCAAATACAACATATTACATCAAGTCCCTATTATCCACGGTCTAATGGTCTTGTAGAAAGAACCATAGCCACGGTTAAAAACATATTAAAGAAATGTCTTACTGATAATACAGACCCTCATCTAGGATTATTACAGTATAGGAATACACCTAAAGAAAATATGTATTCGCCTGCCCAATTACTAATGTCCAGGACACTCAGAACTAAACTTCCAGTCTTAGAACAAACTCTGAAACCTAAAATACCTAACTACAGGTCTCTAACAAATAAAACTCAAATAAAAGTGAACAAATCACAGATTTATTATAATAAACATACTAAACCGTTGTCTTCCCTAAACATTGGTGATAAAATTTACTTCCAGAAACAGCCAGACAGTATTTGGACACCTGGTACTGTGTCAGACATAGGTCCACAGCCTAGATCATATACTATTGTCTCCCCGGAAGGTACTTTTCGCCGTAATCGCCAACATATCCTACAGCCAAAACATTCACCAACTGAGTCCGCTCCTAGTAGAAGAAGTTCACTTCAATCCCCATCAGTTCCACTTGACACTGATCCACCGTCGCCTTCCAATATACTGCCGTCGTCATCTCCATCTAATTATCAATCTCCTTGTACAAGTAATCCTGTCCAAGAATCTGAAACAAAAACAAACACATCACATACACCAAATAAACAAACTCAACACACAACTTATTCTTCATTCGGTAGAGCAATAATAAAGCCCCGAAGATTTTGAAAATTGGTCTAGATTAAGTTCTTAATTTGTACTTAGTTTTAATTTAATATACTAAATGTATTGTTTGTTGTACAAGCATTGTCAAACCTAATTTTGTTTTGTTAGTAGCTGTCAAAACTTAGTTAAGTCAATTTGATAGACGTCACTGTCAGAACTGTCGCAATGTAAATGTCAGTCAAGTCAACTTGTCACTTCTTAGAGATGTTCCGTTCCACTTAGTCTACTAGTATATAAGAATTTTGTTAATGTTAAAAAAAAAAAAAAAAAAAGAGTATACTTACGTACCATGTTCCACGTAATGATTCCATTTTCTTTTCTTAATAAGGGAGATGTTACGTATGTGTATCAGTCTTTATAAAATATATATTATCTGTGGTATTTCCGGATCCTGTTGTCTTGTCACCGACTCCGATCGCTCGTCATGCAATGGCTGAATACACGATACATAAAATAGTCTGGTCGTCTTATTTATTTATAATATCTGGCCACCCGTCGTAACAATCACCTCACAAAGCAGACGACTATTCCCTATGGAAAATAACTAAGTCACTAAAACGGCCACAAGAACACATGCCTCCATTAAGACTGCCAAATGGTGAATGGGCGAGGAAACCTGCGGATAAAGCCGAGCTATTTGCTGAATACCTAAAAGATGTATTCAAACCAAATGAACCTGACATCATATATCCAGAAGAAGAAATTGACGAAATCCTTGAAAGTGATCAGCAAATGTCTCTACCGTTGCGACTGTGTACTCCAACAGAAGTTTGGAAAGCTATTAATAATTTAAAGAAGAAAAAGGCCCCAGGTTTTGATCTAATTACATCAGAAGTTCTTAATCATCTGCCGAGAAAAGGAATTGTCTTGCTAACCATTCTATTCAATGCAGTGTTGAGACTACACTATTTCCCTCTCATCTGGAAAGTGTCACTCATAAATATGGTAGGTAAACCTGGAAAGCCTCCTACTGAAGTTTCTTCGTACAGACCAATAAGTCTTCTTCCTTTACTGTCTAAACTGTTCGAGAAATTATTGCTACAACGGCTGTTACCTATACTTGAAGAACAAAGGACAATCCCAGAGCATCAATTTGGCTTCCGAGCACACCATGGAACGACAGAACAAATACATAGAGTGGTCCACACAATCCGACAATCCTTGGAAAGAAAGGAGTACTGCTCAGCTGCTTTTCTTGACATACAGCTAGCATTCGACCGAGTATGGCATAAAGGCCTCCTGTGTAAACTAAAAATTTGCTTACCACACACTGCATATATGCTGCTCAAGTCTTACTTGGAGGACCGAGTGTTCCAAGTTAAATGTGGAGACTGCCTATCTTCATTCCATCCCATAGAAGCTGGAGTGCCCCAGGGTTCTGTGCTGGGCCCTGTTTTATACACAATCTACACTGCTGACCTACCTACCTCAAATCTAATAGTTACTGCAACCTATGCTGATGACACAGCAGTCCTATCATGCGATAAAGACCAGATTAGAGCATCCACGAAACTCCAAGAACATCTTGACAAGATTGGATCATGGCTGAAAAAGTGGAGAATCAAGGCTAGTGCTGCCAAGTCTGTTCATATTACTTTCGCCCTAAGAAGAGGAGACTGTCCACAAGTGAAACTCGGTGAAGACGTTCTGCCACAGAAAAGTACTGCCAAATATCTAGGTATACACATCGACAGAAGACTTACTTGGCGTGAACACATAAAGACCAAAAGGGATCAAGCAAACATAAAACTACGAGACATTCACTGGCTCATAGGCAGACAGTCGTCACTAAGCTTGGAAAACAAACTTCTAATCTACAAATGCATCCTTAAACCTATATGGACATATGGTATAGAGCTCTGGGGATCGGCAAGACACTCAAATATTGAGATAATACAGCGCTTCCAAAATAAAGCATTAAAAACCTTAAGCGGTGCCCCTTGGTTCACCAAAAATATTGAAGTACATGAGTACCTACAAATCCCAACTGTCAAGGAGGTTGTAGAAAAGTCCTACAAGAATTATAAGGAAAGACTCCAACAACATAAAAATGAACTTGCTGTGACACTTCTAAAGTCCTCAGACTGTACCTACAGACTTAAAAGAGAGCGAATAGCGTCAATCTAACCAACACTAATAATAATATAATAACGAGATGACGCATCGCAGGATGTGAACATTCTCGGACTGTCAGTGAAGAAGAAACAACCAATCTGATTAAAGCTCAAGGGTTGATTGCAGATGGAAGGAAAAGAAAAAAAAAAAAAAAAAAAAAAAAAAAAGATAGGTTTTTATTTGATTATATAAACATAACAAAAATATAACCTAACATAAAACTATTTACAAACTAAAACAAGGCGTCGAAAAATTCATCCGCATCGCTATCGACTGGTAAAGTACCTACCCAAGAGACTGGCGGCATTGCTACGTTGTATGGCAATGGTTAGCCTCTGTAACAATACAATTGGATCAGGTTGCTGGAGGACTGCCAAAGGGCACATAATCATTTCAGCCCAGAATCACCCATTGCTGGGTATCCCCTTTCTTCTGCCATAGGTACCTACCTACAGACGCCAGCAGGTCAAGCCACCCGAAACTGTCAAATTTTCCCAATCAACCTTGAATCTAATGCTTTAGCGATAAAGACGATATTATTTAGTGATAGGTATCATGTTTTGAATTGAAAAGAGTATCAGAGTATGCTTAGATGGTTTAGTCATGTTCAGAGGATGAATGAAAGGCGACTAACAAAAAGTATTTACAAGGCAGATGTGAGTGGTTGGTAACGCGTGGAGGGGCTCGTGGCTAAGTAATAACGGCCGCACGGGTCGAATTATCAGGTTGAGCTACGCTTGTCGCGATTGGTCCGTGGATGATTGACCACCTTTACATACCAAGACCTCTCCATGCTTCGGAAAGCACGTCCCAGCTGTCATTCGTGGCATCTTTGACAGTTGTTACGGGCCGTCGGAAGTCCGAAAGTCTGACAACCAGTCTTACCAAATGGGCTGGGTTGTGGAGGTCAGATAGGCAGGCGCTCCATGTAAAATACTGGTATTCAGCTGCATCCAGTTAGGCTGTAAGCCGACCCAAACATAGTTGGGAAAAGGTTAGGCGGATGATGATGTGAGTGGTGAAGCCGGGAGGGGAAGCCCTAGAATCTAGGACGTCCGTCCCCTCCCGGCCTAAGGCCTAGGGCATATAGTGATCTTATTATGGTAATGTTCTTCAGAAAGGTCAGGTGCGTAGTACTCGCAACCGGCGTGCGTGTATGACCAGATGTATGAACGTAGATGAAGTAAAAGGAATATGTTGGTAAGGTTAGTAGCTCAAACTCAATGTGATCAAGTCTCCTGGTCTGTTAAGAACATCTGTCAAAGATCGGGGTGTTCAGAGGGTTTCTGTTCTAATCTGGGTGATGCATGTGCATTCAAAGAGCACGCGCGTAGCGGTTTCCTCAGCTTCCACGCAAGCCCTGCACAGAGGACTGTCCGTTATTCCTATTGTGTGGAAGTTTTTGTTTAGTGAGCAGTGTCCTATGATGGTCCCTTTCACCAGGCACAGATCGTTCCTGTCCAGACGTAATAACTGTCTGGTTAGCGGACCATCTAGAGATGGCATAGCCTCCCTGCCTCCTGCCTGCAGCCTGGTGTCAACTACCACCAACTCTCCGCTTGTGTATGGGTGAACTCCTTTAGCCACCTGCCTAGCTGGTTGAAGGGAATGGGTATGATTGGCTCAGATCCACAGACAGACGTACTGGATGCTCTCCTAGCTAGTTTGTCAGCTGCGTCATTACCCAGTGGTCCGCTGTGTCCTTATATCCAAGCGTGTCGTTATGTGTGTGTGTTATGTGTATACTCCAAATTAAGGCAAAAAATTAAATAAAAAACGATTACTTTAACATATTTATTCAAAACTTAGAACTTTTTCGCCTCAAAGCAGGTTTATTTAGCGGTAGCTTTAACTGTGCAACTTTCTTTGTTCCTACAGCAACTAAAGAGGCACCTGTTAACGCAACCTTAGAGGTCACCGTCCGCTCGGTTAGCTTCAGTTCCTGGCACAAGTCATTGAAATTAAACTTATAATTATTAATTAGAAGAATGAACACTAATGCATGACATAACGATTTGTCTTTATACTGAGGAGATCTACCTCTTTTCCCATTAACGTTACTCAAGAAATTGTTTAACACAATCTCGTTAAGTGTGACAGAGTATGGACACGCAGTGAAAGTCTTTTTAGTAACATCTTTCATCAACGTCGAATATAACTGTAACAAAGTTTGTGCATAAACTAAGAGAACCGTATCTTGTTTCGACAATTCCTTCGTTGCTAGTGATTTTAAAAATGGATTCAGTTCTGACATGAACTTTGTTCCTTCTACTTCAGAATATATTTTCTCACGTTGCTCCGCTGTAAGTATCTCATCAATATCATAAACTTCTTCAACTCTGGACGCTTCTCTGTTAATTGTTGGTATGTAAAATTCGTCGGAATCAGCTTTGTTGTACGACGACAAATCTAACTGGTCTTCTGTAATACTGTCAGTTACGTTTTGCATTTGCTCCGTGACCGTCTGAACGTTTATCTTCAATTTCTCGCGCTGTTCCATTATTTGTTTATGTTTCTTGGATCCGAACTTTCTACTGAGTTCCAAGTAACTTGTGTCGGTGGCTTCTGTAGTGTCTTTGTTTGATTTCAAAAAAGGTTTCAGTTCTATGTTTTCGGCTTCTATCAAGCGGACTTTTCCCGTCTCAGTATTACGAGCTAGTATCAACGTCTTACCTAGATCTTCTTTCTCTTCTTCGCCACTGTATATTAAGTCACATAACTCCGTAACGACGGTCTTTTTGCCAGAATTCTCGTCCTCAAGTAGTAAACATTCATTTGTTTTGAATTTTTGTGTTATGTAACCATTTTGGAAACCGACTACCATTGGATACACGGTATCTTTTGGACATACCTCGTCTATGTAGAATTGAGGCATTATTTTTCATTAAATTACGTGAATGAATATTCACGTGCGTCTGTTTATGAAAATTGGTACTCGTCGAGTCACGAAAGTTAGGTTAGCTCAAGCTGTCAAAGTGTCAATTGTCATGTCAGTGTCAGTCAGTCAGATGTCAAATCAAAGATAGCGAATTCGTTCTAAAACTTCATTAATTTAAAACATCTTGATGCTACGTGTATGGAACGTGAGTGGCGTTCCTACGCTACGCTACGCCATAAGGGTAGGCTGTTTTTCCATTATTTGTAAGTTTAAAACACCGTCGCTCCATTCCATAAGGTTATCTGTAAGTTTACAAGAACAAAAATGTATTTTACTTAAACACAGTGGACATTTTCTTAATTTACCAAGTTTGCCACATTAAATTTATTTACAAGACTATTAGCCTGTTACCTGTAAGTGCTCAAACGTCACCTAGAGCGGAAACCTGATATTTTGTCGAGACTATGTGCTACTATTCTTTGAAATTCTTTGTTCTACATGAAGACTTTTATGGGAGAATTTCGTATCAGATGATGCTCCCAACAGAACTAAGTTTGTTTGTGTCTACAGGCACTTGTGGCTTGATAAATAAATTATAATAAAGGTGTGTTTGTGTTTTTAATATCTTAATCACATCACACTTCACACTAATATTATAAAGGCGAAAGTTTGTGAGTGTGTGTGTGTGTGTGTATGTTTGTTACTTCTTCACGCTCAAACGGCTGGACCGATTTGGATGAAATTCGGTATGCAGACAGCTTATACCCTGGATTAATAGATAGGCTACTTTTTATCCCGAAAAAATGTAGTGCTCCCGTGGGATGAGCAAGAAATTCAAATATATTTGCTATTCTTTCAAACTCAAACGGCTTGACCGATTTTGATGAAATTTATTGTGGAAGTAGCTGACACTCTGGATTAACACATAGGTCACTTTATATCCCGAAAAAATTTAGTGTTCCCGTGAGATGAGCAACGAATTCAAGTAAACCTACTTGCTACTCTTTCAAACGCAAACGGCTAGACAGATTTTGATGAAATTTGGTGTGGAAGTAGTTAACACCCTGGATTAAGACATAGGCTACTTTTTATCCCGAAAAAATAAAGAAAGAATGAAAGAAAACGTATTATTGTGACTCGCACAGGAAGATCAACTAAACTAAAAATACAACAATAAAAGTTTGAAAACAAAAAATTAAATAAAAAAAGTTAAATTAAAATTAAATAAAAAACAGAAAGTCCTGTACGAGGCCAAAAGGTCCCTATCTCGGCATGATGCTGCGACATTTAAAAAAGATATACTGCTCCCGTGGGATGAGCAAGGAATTCAAATATATTTGCTACTGTTTCAAACTCAAACGGCTCGACCGATTTTGATTAAATTTGGTGTGGAAGTAGCAGACACCCTGTATACACATAGCACACATAGGCTATTTTACATCCTGAAAAAATGTAGTGTTCCTGTGGGATGAGCAATTTTTTTGTGAATACTTTTCTCACCGATTAAATAACACACGTTTTAGTTTAGTGTATCTCATAAACCGCGGGGCGCAGCTAGTAATCGATCAATGCTAGAATTAACATATCTGAAGTTTTTCAGTCAGGAAGATCATCCTTGATTTTCAACTCTGATCAGGTTATCCCTGTCGTACGCCTCCAGTCTTCAACAAAATATAAAAGAACTAAACATCGTGTTCATAATACAGGTACTTTTCCATTACAGCCCGCTTTTTTAAAAGTGGTAAACGCATCCCTTTCTTTCCCATAGCTCGTCTAAGTGCTACACTCTAGGTCGCGTATAATATTTATGTAGTTTTCGTTTTATTTATGATTAACAGAAAAGTAAATACAGGGTACACAGGGGGTATACAGGATGTTAGGTTAAACGAGAACATTCTTTAACGGAGTGTACTGAGTACTCATGCAAATACACAACTTTTAGCATGGCACTAACCCTGAAATATGAAAAAGAAAATCAGCTGTTCTTTACAAAGTGCAAAACCTACGCGATCAAAATGTATGAGATAGCAGATTTTTATTTTCATTTTTCAGGGTTATTTCCACGCTAGAAGTTGTTCATTTTCATGAGTACTACACTCCGTTAAAGGTGGTTAAAGTATGCCCCTCATTTAACCTAACACCTTGTATAATAAGTAAAACAATGGCGGCTTGTAGACGGTCAACAGTGCTGCCACCTGTGACGAGCTTTCAGTTTTTAGCAGTTTTCAGTAGATGGCGTGAATAGCTAGCTCCCTACGGCAGGCTCCAGCTTCCGTTGCCATTTCTCCAATCTGCTCTGGATCGCAGGTCCCATCTTCACCGACAAGAACGATTTCGTCGGCAAATAGCGTGCACCAGGGTACCTATCTTCCTATATGTTCAACATCAGAGCGTCCATAATTAATAGGAAGAGGTAAGGAATTAAAGTCGACCATTTGTGCAAGCCTACAGCTACACTGAACTAGTTGGTGTTGCCAGCAGCCGACCGGACGTAGGAACGAGATTCGACTGCACTTAGCACGAACTAACTCTACATACTTCCCGGTCGAATCTTTCCCTTTCAAGGCCCACCAAAAGACATACCGAGGTATCAGACGCTTTCTCCAGATCAATGAACACCATGTGCAAGTTCTTGTGTGCACGTCTGTACTTCTCGCACAATTGGTGGGGTGCAAAAGTGGCGCCCACTGTGGCCCACCTGAACCTGGCATAAAACCCAAACTGGTTTGTAATAATCTCACTCTCCTCTCGCAGTCTTTTCTCTATTATTTTCTCCCATACCTTCATACTAGGGGGCATGAGCTTTATCCCCCAATAGTTGTTGCAGTAGGGATAAGTAATAACAGCTGCTGTTTTTAAGTACTTAGATATTTTGACATTGAGGAGCTCGTGGCCAAGTAATAACAGCCGCACGGGTCGATCCACGGCAGGTTCAGCTACGCATGCCGCGGTTGGTCGTTGGATGGGTGAGCATCTTTATACATACCAAGACCTCTTCGTGCTTCGGAAAGCACGTCAATCCGTTGGTCCCGGCTGTCATTCGTGTATCTTTGACAGTCGTTACGGGTCGTTAGAAGCCCGAAAGTCTGACAACCAGTCTTACCAAGGGGTATCGTATTACCCAGTAACTGGGTTGTGGAGGTCAGATAGGCAGTCGCTCCATGTAAAATACTGGTATTCAGCTGCATCCGGTTAGACTGGAAGCCGATCCCAACATAGTTGGGAAAAGACTAGGCAGATGATGAGTTGTTGCAGTCCCTGTACTTCTTCTTGAAGATGTCCACTAGTGAACTATTGCCCCATTCTTAGGATCGCTCCTTCATACGTCAACTTATTGAAGAATAAATTTAGCCACATACATCCATCTTCTTTTAAATCCTGCCACAGGTACGTTTACTGGTATATCTTCTGGGTCCATAGCCCTTCCATCTTTCATACTTTGAACTGCATTTCTTACTTCATCCATGATAATTTCACTCACAAAACATATATTTACTTGTACACAAAGCAGTAGGTCAAGTTACCACAAACTGTCAAATCATATTCGATTTTGAACTTAACCATCAACTTTTTAAGGTTTAAAATCATTTGGTGTTTGGAAGTTTTGACAGTTTGGTATAACTTAATGTGCTTTTGTCTGTACCTCTTTGAGCACACCATTCCATTAATTCTCTTCGTTCATTAGCTTTCAAAATAAACCTGCCATCATTCTTATAATTCATCTTTGGACGGAACTTTAATTACCAGTGTCGTTATTATCTGTGTCTTTTATCTTTCATACACTTTTATTTATCTCGGTTTCCTTTCTCTTGTTTTTGCAATTCGGTACTTATAGCTCCTTCTGGCCTCTTGGGCTGTCCAGTGAGTCATGCAACTTCTCCTGCGCCTTAGCCCTGGAAACTGCTACCACCGTTTTTACCTTTCTCTTCCATTCTTAATAAAATCTCTTCTTTCAAACTGTCATTCCCGTTTTACACCTTCTTTCTTTTCTTTAAAGGGGATGCGCTAAGATAGCCCGCGAAATTAAAATTTTCTTACGTTTTTTTGCAATTTGCAGGTCAGTGTCAGGTTGTATGTTGATTAAATGAGGTTTGAGGTCAATTATAACTCATGGAGTTGTATTGCTGATTCTAATTATTATAATTCTGTAAAGCCATATTAGTTACGGCCGCGAATCACTTTTAATCAACATACAACCTGACACTGACCTGCAAAAAACGTAAGAAAATTTGAATTTCGCGGGCTACCTTAGCGCATCCTCCTTAAGGCGAAAGCGCCAGGGTAGCCCGCGAAATTCCAAATTTCTTACGTTTTTTGCAATTTGCAAGTCAGTATTATGTTTTATGTTGATCAAAATTTGATTCGCGACCGTAATAAGTATGTAATTTCAGAATTATAATCATTAAAGTCATCAATACAACTCTTTAAGACCAGGTTTGAGGATTGTACTAACTTAAGGAGTTGTATTACTGATTCTCATGATTATAATTCTGTAAATACATATTTGTTACGGTAGCGAATCATACTTTAATCAACATACAATATAAGACTGACTTACAAATTGCAAAAAACGTAAGAAAATTTGAATTTTGCGGGCTGTCCTGGCGCTTCCCCCTTAAGCATCTTTTGCACGTCTTCATTCCACCACCATGTATCCTTTTCTATCATACCTTTCCCTTTCGATTCTCTAAACACCGCTTTTGCTATTATTCTCCTTAGACAATCCGCCATCTCTTTCAGTTTCATTCAAAAATCATTTATTAATATTCATTCTATACAATTATTTTTTTATTATTATTTTTCTGTTTTTATTTTTTTTTGTGGTAACTAATTTAAACATGTCTGTTTTTTCCCCTTCAGCAATAAATAATTTGTCTAGTTTTAAAAATTTACCATTTAAATACGGGGTGAGAGCCTGGTGATCTGTCACACAGGATATTCTAGTATGGACGCCAGTCTCTCACAAAGGATCAAGGAAGGAGGAGGAGGAGGAGGAAGGAAGAGGATTTTTGTAACAACGTTATGATTTTTGTCTCTATTTATAAAATAAAGCTAAGTGAACCTTTGAGAAGACACGAAAAAATACAGATTACTATTACATTTCACAGATTATCCTTCCATTTTACTTAATTTTATCATTTTATCTAACAATTTACTCATAAGGAGGATGCGCTGTGGTAGCCCGCGAAATTCAATTTTGTTTGGGTTTTTGCATTTCGCGGGTCCGTGTCAGGTTGTATCTTGATAAAAATATGATACGAGGGCTACCACAGTGCATCCTCCTTAACATACTTACACATTCCTCTTTTCCTATCATACGCCCTCTGGTTTTGGGTGGGGGCCGTTCTTTGTTCCTACTGGCCGAGTCACAAAAAACAATGAATAGTCATCATTCTCCTGCCCTTATCCCAATCTATTTGGGGTCGGCGCAACATGTCCTTTTTTTCCATACTTCTCTATTATTCGTCATCTCGGTAGTGACCCCCTTTCTAGCCATGTCATCTTTCACACAATCCATCCATCGTTTCTTTGGTCTTCCCCTACCCTTATAGCCATCGACATTCATACCCAAAACTTTCCTTACGACATTTTCCTCACTCCTCCGCATCACATGCCCATACCATGACAGCCGATTTCCGCACAGCTTTTCAGTCACCGGTGCCACTTTTAGACTTCCTCTTATGCACTCATTTCTTATTCTATCCATTCGTGTAACACCACACATCCCTCTTAGCATTCTCATCTCAGCTGCATGCAACTGCTTTTCATTTATCCCTTTTGTGGCCCAACATTCTGATCCATACAAGACAGCAGGTCTAACCATTGTTTTATATATCTTCCCCTTAAGTTTAAGGGGAATGCGGGAGTCGCAGATTGTCCCCGTGACCTGCCGCCATTTCATCCATCCAGTGTTAATCCTATGCTTAACCGTCCGATCTACTTCGCCATCGCTTTGCTATGTAAGGAATTCATAACTCTACTCATGATTTTGCTGAGAGATGGCTCGTGGTTCAGGACTCTTCTAAAGTAATATATAAAGAAAACACTCTTTTCTTGCTAACACTTTTATTCCGCACAACTGTATACATCGCAATGATATGATATTATTTAATATAATATCATTGATACATCGTAATAAAACGACCACTGACTCTGCACTGCATTTTACCATTTAAAATGACTTGCCCCACCCAGAAATAACGATAATATCATAACCCGTTATTTCTAAATGTTGCTAAAGTAAAATAATACATTCAGTTGCCATAATGAAAATACATTTAAAAGTTTGTTACAATATTAATAACTAGCCGTTGCCCGCGTGGGTGTCGGAAATTTTCCCACGGGAATGTACTACCGGGATACAAAGTATCCTGTCCTAATTTATTTATTTTATTTTAAAGTCTTACAGACTTACAGACCAATGACATAAAGAATATTTTATTTAAAAATAGCTAATAACAATCCTCCACTTAAAGATGATAACAATCCAGGTCATGGTCTACCCATGTGCCAAATTTCATCCAAATCCGTTCCGTTCTAGCGTGAAAGCGTAACAAACAAAGTCACTTTCGCATTTATAATATTCGTTTTTTTTTTAATATTTTTATTTATGACCATAGATACAAGTCTTTCAGACGGATACATACATAGATATGTCTCCATTGTAATATTCGTTTGTATATTACAAGAGACATTTACAATGGCACGAGTTTCACTTCAGTAAATAATAATATCATATCAATCAATTTTTACATCAATAGTTTCGTTCATATTACCAACTTGCCGCCCTTTCGGGTTGCGTGGGTACATCTTAATAGTCACAGTGTTGCCACAGTGGATATTATAATTCGGTATATTATTTTTTTTCAAAATCACGGCACGATATTTTCAAATGCTACTTAATTAGTTTATGCACCTATGAAAGATGAGTCTACTTTAGCCAGTCTGAAACCTGGTTGCACTTATAGGCTCTATTTCTAGTGTTTTAATTGTGTCGTTCACCTACT
Source organism: Cosmia pyralina (assembly GCA_946251885.1). Lineage (NCBI taxonomy): Eukaryota > Metazoa > Arthropoda > Insecta > Lepidoptera > Noctuidae > Cosmia > Cosmia pyralina. The sequence goes on along the minus strand of OX276369.1, from coordinate 10,927,159 downwards.
TTACTAAAAAGCAGTACCTAGATGATTTTTTCATAGATTATTGGCAAGGTGAAGCACTGGATGTGCAGTGTGAAGAGAATTTATCGATATAAAAATGATTTGTTTTAAAGGCCATTCTGGCAATATTTTGTTTTAAATTGATTGAAAGTGCTAGTAACAATGTTCCGTATATACCAAATAAATTATCTCTCTCTATACCTTCTAAAAATAGTTCGTAGTTTTAAAGTTATTCTAAAGTTTATATTTGAAAGATTTTTCGCCACTGTGTTTGAAAAAGAGCTTTCTTAGATCAACTTTAAGACAAAAAGAATAAAATTACGCTAACAATTATAACAATAAGATTTTTCACCAGTGTGCATTAGAATATGGCTTTATAAGTGACAGATTTGGCTAAATCTAGTCCAGACTTTTGGGCTTCTGACGACCCGTAACGACTGTCAAAGATCCACGAATGACAGCCGGGACCAACGGCTTAACGTGCTTTCCGAGGCACGGAGGTCTTGGTATGTGTAAATATGATCACCCATCCATGGACCAACCGCGGCAAGCGTAACTTAACCTGATCGATCGACCCATGCGGCTGTTATTACTTAGCCACAAGCCCTGTGGACGGATAACGGATATGGTTTTTAAATGAACATTCAAGACGTCTTTTACTAATGTGTATTCGAATATGTTTTGATAAATTATTGTAGGTACACCTTTGACTAAAACTACGTTGACAAACATCTCACATAAGGTTTTTCACGAGTGTGTCTACGAACATGATTTGTTAAAACACTCGGGTCACTAAAACTACGCTGGCATAAGTGACATTTATAGGGTTTTTCACCAGTGTGTATTCGAATATGTCTTAATAAACTACCTTTTACACTAAAACTAAGCTTACAAACGTCACACTGATAAGGTTTTTCAGAAGTGTGTATACGAATATGATTTGTTAAAACACTTTGGTCTCTAAAACTACGTTTACATAAGTCACATTTATAGGGTTTCTCACCAGTGTGTATTCGAATATGTCTTAATAAACTACACTTTACACTAAAACTACGCTGACATACATCGCACTTATAAGGTTTTTCGCCAGTGTGTATTCGAATATGTTTTGATAAACTAACCCTTACACTAAAACTACGCTGACATATGTCACATTTATATGGTTTTTCACCAGTGTGTATTCGCTTATGTTGTGTTAAATCACACTTTTTACTAAAACTATGCTGACATACATCACACTTGTTTGGTTTTTCACTAATTTGTGTGGGAGTATGTTGTATATTTTTTTTTACTGAATTAAAACTATGCTGATCACATTTGTAAGGCTCTTTGAAGTAAGTGCCAGGTGTGGACGTAGGTTTTTGAGTTGTCCGGATAACTTCTGAGTCTGATTTTTCTTTCTTCGTTAGCTCGGCTGTTACCGCATGTTCTAGTTTTGTTCTTCTTCGTGTGTCTAGTTTTAGTTTCTTCACAACGGTCGCCCCTGTAGTTAAAAATTTGATAAGTACAATGATGGAAGAAAATTGACATACAAGCCAAAATAATAGCACTTTGCATTATTCACACTAGGATCGAAAAGGAGGAATTTCTGGTGACATTGAATAATACACTTTATCACTAGACATTAAGTACAAAATATATCACACTTCACACAAATATTATAAAGGCGAAAGTTTGTGTGTGTGTTTGTTACTTCTTCACGCTCAAACGGCTACACCGATTTGGATGAAATCTGGTATGTCGATAGCTTATACCCTGTTTAAAAACATAGGCTACTTTTTATCCTGGTTTACGCGGGTGAAACCGCGAGGTGCAGCTAGTTTTATAGTAATAGGTATTTAAGAGAAAGTGGAAATAAACGTACTCCCGATTTTAGTTTTTTTTTACTTTACTACTGTAGAGTTTACGTCGAGGCAAAACTACAATAATAGATGATAAACTTTTAGGTGTATATTTTTGCCTTTTTATCTCAAAGAATTGTATTCAACGTAACGAATGTGTATTCGAATATGATTTGATAAATAAGGTACCTACCTCCCTTTGATTAAAACTACGCTGACTTTATTTTAATTTATTTATTTACTTAAACAACACTTTTATCTTTACAGGATATCCCAAAGCGATAGGGTGGTACTTAAGTTAGCTTATACTTATTTTAAATTTTTTTACAAAAATGGTATGCTGTTCTTCTTGCGAATTCATTCAATGAACAGAAACAAATGTCAATCCTTTCGGCGACTTCATAGAGTGTACGTAAGGCACGAGTAACTGGCGCTTTTAGAAGCAAGTTAGTTACGTAGTTCCAGAAGAACTTCGGGTCTTCAGTAAGCCTAAGCTGAACCTGTTCTTAGTGCCACTCATGCGCATTCTTTTAACATCTTCTTTAATTTTGCCTGTTTATCAGTGGTAACTATACCGTTCGAGGGCCGTGGCAAATTTATCCGAGCCCCCCCTCCCAATATATAGATGCTGATCCAACAATAATAGTATGTTTTATTTTATAATACTTAAAATTAAAAAATAAAATAATAATACTGATAGATATAGCAATACCTAACTCGCACAATACTCAAACCACCATATCCGAAAAACTAGTACAACTTAGTGAAGTATCAAGATCTCGCCATAGAAATTAAAACCCAATGGAAAGCACAAACCGTTCATATTGTCCCCATTGTTCTTTCACCTACTGGTGTAATACCAAAATCTCTCACTCAAAGCCTTAACACCCTACAGACCCACCATCCTTAACACATGTCGTATCACCCGAAAGTTCCTGACTTCTTCAACATTGTCATGATGACAATGTTGAAGAAAAAAAAAAAGGTGGATGACAATGTCATCCACCTTTTCTACCTAAATTTCACCTTACATACTTGGTCCCGACCCGTGTGTAAGGTTTCTTAACCTCTTTTAAATGAGAAGAAACATAAAGAACCGAAAATAATAATAAAAATTTAAACTGGCCGTGCGAGAAGCAGTCCCAAGATCAATTCCCGCTGTTTTCAATGACTGACTCTTGAGACTTATTTATCGTCATTGCGAAACATACCTTAAGGGGGAACTGCAGCCTTTTAAATTCAAATGGGTACTCCGACAGTATTAGTGGTATCCGCGGTATAAACACCGTTTCACCTCGAGCCAGCCCGTAAATAAAATGGCCTCTACCACTTTTTAACCGAATTCAAAAAAGGAGGTTCTGTATTCGACCCGTATGTATGTATGTTTGTTTGTCCGCGATTTTCTCAAAAACTAATGAACCAATTTTGATGATTCATTTACTAACGTGATCTACATACTTTCAGGAAGGTTTTAGTATATAATACATTCTGTAATTATTCTTATGTACGAAGTTATATGCATAAATGCACTGTATCTCCGGCATTTCTAAGCGGAGTTTAATAATTCTTCTTTTCGTTCGACTTGGGCTTACCAACTTATGTAATTGTATATTAAACTAAAAATGAAAAAAATAATTTCCTTTTTTTTAAAGTAAATTTATTTTTCCATTTTTTATGTAAGGCTTTCACACGCAACCTGTTCCCATTACACAACTTGGGCGGATTGCGATTTCGTAGTAGCATTACTGGAGCACCCACTTTAGGAAAAGTGTGTGAGAGCGTAGACCAGGTGGGTTGCACACTCGTCAAAACACACTTACTTTGTACTGTTATGTAACCTAGCCTTTATTTTTATTTATTTATTTTAAGGAGAACAATTGAATATAAAACATAAAGCCAATTACAGGTTCTCACGGGTAAAAACAGAAAAAGTAGTAGAAATCTTAGGATCACTAACAAGCACTATAGATAGAGACAAAAAACACAAAAACAATATTATATACATACATCACACTAATATTATAAAGGCGAAAGTTTGTGAGTGTGTGTGTGTGTGTGTGTGTATGTTTGTTACTTCTTCACGCTCAAACGGCCAGACCGATTTGGATGAAATTCGGTATGTAGACAGCTTATAACCTGGATTAACACATAGGCTACTTTTTATCCCGGAAAAATGTAGTGCTCCCGTGGGATGAGCAAGAAATTCAAACATATTTGCTACTCTTTCAAACTCAAACGCCTCTACCGATTTTGATGAAATTTGGTGTGGAAGTAGCTGACACTCTGGATAAACACATAGGCTACTTTTTATCCCGAAAAAATAGAGAAAGAAAAAGTATTTATTGTGACTAGCACAGGAAGATCACTAACTTAACAAAAAACACAATAATAAAAGTTTGAAAACAAAAAAACAAAAAAAAATAATCACATCACATCACACTAATATTATAAAGGCGAAAGTTTGTGAGTGTGTGTGTGTGTGTGTGTATGTTTGTTACTTCTTCACGCTCAAACGGCCAGACCGATTTGGATGAAATTCGGTATGTAGACAGCTTATAACCTGGATTAACACATAGGCTACTTTTTATCCCGGAAAAATGTAGTGCTCCCGTGGGATGAGCAAGAAATTCAAACATATTTGCTACTCTTTCAAACTCAAACGCCTCGACCGATTTTGATGAAATTTGGTGTGAAAGTAGCTGACACTCTGGATAAACACATAGGCTACTTTTTATCCCGAAAAAATAGAGAAAGAAAGAAAAACTAAAAAAAAAAAAAAAAGTATTTATTGTGACTAGCATAGGAAGATCACCAACTAAACAAAAAACACAATAATAAAAGTTTGAAAACAAAAATAAATAATCACACTATCACATCACACTATAATCACACTAATATTATAAAGGCGAAAGTTTGTGAGTGTGTGTGTGTGTGTATGTTTGTTACTTCTTCACGCTCAAACGGCCAGACCGATTTGGATGAAATTCGGTATGTAGACAGCTTATAACCTGGATTAACACATAGGCTACTTTTTATCCCGGAAAAATGTAGTGCTCCCGTGGGATGAGCAAGAAATTTAAACATATTTGCTACTCTTTCAAACTCAAACGCCTCGACCGATTTTGATGAAATTTGGTGTGGAAGTAGCTGACACTCTGGATAAACACAAAGGCTACTTTTTATCCCGAAAAAATAGAGAAAGAAAAGAAAAAGTATTTATTGTGACTAGCACAGGAAGATCACCAACTAAACAAAAAACACAATAATAAAAGTTTGAAAACAAAAAAACAAAAATAAATAATCACACTATCACATCACACTGTAATCACACTAATATTATAAAGGCGAAAGTTTGAGAGTGTGTGTGTGTGTGTGTATGTTTGTTACTTCTTCACGCTCAAACGGCCAGACCGATTTGGATGAAATTCGGTATGTAGACAATTTATACCCTGGATTAACACATAGGCTAATTTTTATCACGAAAAAATGTAGTGCTCCCGTGGGATGAGCAAGGAATTCAAATATATTTGTTACTGTTTCAAACTCAAACGGCTCGACCGATTTTGATAACATTAGGTGTGGAAGTAGCAGACATCCTGTATTCACATAGCACACATAGGCTACTTTACATCCTGAAAAAATGTGGTGTTCCCGTGGGATGAGCAATTTTTTTGTGAATACTTTTCTCACCGATTAAATATTACACGTTTTAGTGTATCTCATAAACCGCGGGTAACACCGCGGGGCGCAGCTAGTAACATATAAAAAGGTACAAAAGCACTATGCACTTTTAAAGAAGTCGGCGTTCATCCGACTGCGTGCGTGTGGTTTTGGTGGCAAATGGATCAAATGAGAACTCTTTACAAAGAACATTAAAATCCTTACTCGCTCGCACCCACAGAAATCTAAATAATAAGGCACTAGAAATTCGCTGCTACCAACACATAGACAAACAATAAATACACAATTACGACTACACATGTCACTAGCTTTGATGCAACGAAAATTGAACTTTATGCTATGGCGTTAAACTATATTTTATAAAAACGCAAAATTTCAGGAGGCGTGGCCACTCGGACCAATCATGCGCATTCTCATACGAATAGTGCAGTGCAACGCTCGTATCGATAACTTTCCGTTGAGCGTCGTTGATCGCCCAGGACTCTCGCAACAATAGATAACTAATTAATTTAGTGTCTCATTAGTCGACGCGCTTTTAGACGTTTTATTAATAAGAAAAGGGAACAGAATAAAACGTTAAGGGTAAGTTTAAAAGTTTTTAATTAATAAAAATAAAAGTAAGTAACAGATTCATACAAATACAAATATTTAAGGTGGCACGTCGGTGGCTCGAACTCGTAAAAGTAAACAGATGCATAAATAACTTGAATACAATATTATACAAATATACAAACAAATAAATATAAGTAGGTACGGGTGACATATTTTTATATTTTTTCTTAGTTTAACTATTTAGAAAGAAAGAAAAATAAATATTTAAAGAAAAATAACATTTCATTCCAATTTCGGTAAAACTAGGTAAGCCAAACATAATAAATTATCGATAAAAAATAGTAGTGGCACGACTGGCACGTCACTACTTGGCGCTCAACTCATGCGGCCGTTCCTGGAAATTTACGTACGTGGCGAAATTGTTTATTGCGCATGCCTATAATTCCATTGCTGCTTTTAGTAGTTGTAATCGTAGACATGAACAAGCTTAAGCATCAATGGTTATTGAAATGAGAAAAGAATTCGATTTTCTGCGACAATCGTAGTACTGGTGGTGAATATTTTTGTTTGAGTATATTACATTAAAAAACAACATTATTTCAAAAATCAAGTACTTACCTATGAAATGTTATCCCTTTATTTGAAAAATTACATGTTGTGGAAGAATTTCAGCAGTTGGTTCTGCTGCAAAACACCATTTTTACCTCTCTGCGCCCGAAACAACACTGGTGATCGAAACAAACGCTCCACGCGCACTGGTGATTTACGAGTCATCTGTACGGTCACGCGCCTATACGACTTCTAGTGCCTTATTATTTAGATTTCTGTGCTCGCACCATATATGATTTTTGCCTGTAGTTGGAAGAGGTAAAGGGAATGAAGATAGGCGTATTAAATCTAACTGATCTCTGGGGAACATTGAAACGCAATTTATGCAGGAGATCCGGACAGTCAATCTCGTTAGATAAAATTATGTCGCGAATAATATCGGCCGTGTATCACAGGGCAGGGTGTGCAGGGTAATTGTACCTAGAGTTTACCGGTATACGCATTTATATGGGAACGCAATCATTTATAATATAATATTATTAACAGTTTCATTATTTATGACCCTCTAAGATGTATGATATAATAAATTGAAATCCGCTTTAGCGAAATTCCACTGCGGGCAAACCTCTCTCTCTCCTACGCTACCGTGAGGTGGAGACAGTAGCAGTGGCTGGGGAATTGCCAGTGCGCGCGCGGTTGCTCACCGGCAGATCACGCAGATCGTGAGAGGCGCGTGATACGAGTCAATCAGCACAAGCGCCTCGTCCGCTTCATTCACGATTATGTCATCATTCAAGGAACAAAGCACCAAATCCAACTGACAATTATTGCAGTTTGGTACCTGATTTCGCTGAATTAACTTGCAAAAAGAAAGAAAGTATTCATATATAGACGTATAAAAGGGGTGTGTAGTAGGCAGAGTTATAATTGAAAGTCAATCTGCTATAGGTACTCATGATTATATTGAGTAGTAGGTACACACACAACAAAGAAAACATTCAGAAGGAGAACAGTCACAAACACGATAGGCACACGCGAAACACAAAGATAAAAGTTAATTTGAATTATTACACACACGGTAACTAGGTGTCACAAAATTATATGCGCAGCCGAGTGTCGCATTAGCTAGTTCGCAGCAAGGTCGTTGAACGCTCGCTGTCTACTCCCGCCGGCTACATCACGATGACGTAGGTCGCCGGAGCGCGAGTCCAGTAGAACACGTTACCAGTGCGGTGGCCCGTCATTATTAATATAAATAAATGTAAATTAATATAATGATAGTATTTGTATGTAAGTGTGTTGTGTAAGTTTACAATATAAATAAATGCTATAGTTAGTATGTACCCTACCTACACATATTAGTATAAAATGTTGACATTACATGAATATAAGGTTAAAATGTTACAATTATGTCCTTATATTTAACAGATACGAGTAGGGGAGAGCGGGGCACAGTGGACCGTGGGGCACAGTGGATCTACTTATATAACTCCTTGTCTATTTGTTACACACAATTTTGTCCCGACCATCCGTCAGTACTTGAAACGCCTTTCCAAGCGTTTCTTTGATTCCGCCGTGAAACATCGCAACCCCTTGGTTGTCGAGTCCGCTAGCTATGTCCCCAGTAGAATCAGTAGTATCCGCCGTCCGCGACATGCCCTCACTGAACCCGATGACCCTATCACCCTCCTCCAGGAAAGTAGTAGGCAAACTAGCACCGTCTATAAACACAAACACAAATCTACATTCCGATATACAATCTACATTAAATTCATGTCCCTTGATCGGTTTAATCGAGCCAGCTGGTGGCGTAGCTGAGCCTGTAGCTTTAAACTCCCCTGGTAATAATAATTCCCCTAACTTGATCCAGCCTATTGCTTTGCCTTATTTATCTATTGTCAATGACAACGACTCCCTAAGCCGAGGTCCGTACCCCACAGGGGGTGCCCTTAGTGCGCAGTCGTTTAGAAGTTTAGTTGGCTGGAGGCTTTTGAGCTCGCTTAAAGGCACCCACAGGAAAGTCCGGTTAAGTAGTCGAGACCTCTCATGGTCACACTACGAGATGCTATTCCAAAAAAAAAAAAAAAAAAATTGTTACACACACACCGTACACCGATGAAACGGACATTCTGATAGTTCCGCTCCCAACCACCAGTGCCCTTGACGCTCTTGCTGTGGAGACACGTGTAGCCGGCATTTCGCCGCCCGTAAGTACTAAATCTATTTTTTTACCGGTATTTATTGAATATTCTACACTAACAACTATTTGATATTGTGTTAATATGTTTAGATTTCCTAAATAATGATTTATTAAGCTCTCAAAATAAAGCGGTGCGCTTGTTTTTAGGTTAAGTTAATCGTAAAAAAACTTTTTTACAAAAAAATACAACCGACTTCCAAAAACAACACTACAAAGTGAAAAATAACTTTAATTTCGGAAGTCGGTGTCTGATTAAATGTATTTTCGTTTTTGCCACCGACTTCCGAAATTAAAGTTATTTTTCACTTTGTAGTGTTGTTTTTGGAAGTCGGTTGTATTTTTTTGTAAAAAAGTTTTTATTTTTCACTTTTTAGTGGTTCACATGTGCTTACCCCTTCACAGCGTACTGGCGTGATGTTATGTTATGAACTGGTGTGAACAACAAACAGACATAACATTTCAGCAATCCCAGTCCATTTGCTATCATTTATTGAGGAGTTCCGTTGCCTATCTCAGAAGTTCTTCATCAGATCTTCACCAAATTGAAATGGGACCACCTGGGAAGTATACCCTTTCAAACAAAAAAAAAATAATCCAAATCGGTCCAGCCATCTTCGAGTAATCGGGGAACATACATAAAAAAAAAAAAAAAAAAAAAAAAAAATAAAAAAAAAAAAAAAAAGGTTCCGACGAATTGATAACCTCCTCCTTTTTGAAGTCGGTTAAAAATGTGATTCATTTTCAAATATGGCTTGTCGGGGAACAGTGGACTGTTTCACTCTGGGGTACAGTGGACCGCGGCCCACTGTGCCCCATACTGATATTAGGTACATACCTAACTTAATTTGGTAATTGTTTCAGACTAACAACATGGTCCGGAACCGCACAAGAAAAACTAGTCTTGATCTCGTGAGTCGGGAACAGATGAAGGATGCGATCGATCTCATTTTGGAAAGAAATAAAATTAGGAAAGTTGCTGCACTAAAAACATTCCGTACACAACTTTGCAAAGATATTATGAAGGCTTTTTTTTTTCAAGTTTTGAGGATTTTGTGATTGAGAATAAGATAATTTTGATTAAACAAATTAATCTTTTATTTCATATTTATATTGAAACAGTTCACCGTAACCCATTAAAAAAAGCATGGTAATTCCATGTGTTGATTCACTGTACCCCACTACGATCCACAGTAACACAAATGAAGATCCAGTGTAACCCAGATGTAGGGTACAGTGGATCATTTCCCAACTTTAAAAAAAACGTTTACTGCCAGAAAACTAATGATGTTATTGCTAAAGTTGAAATAGATTTAGGTAGCCAACATCGCGTTCTATCAAATAAAGCCGTAATTTTTTTACATTTATTGTTTATTTACTAATTTGAACCGCTTATAAAAAAGTGATCCACTGTACCTCTCTCCCCTAGCTGTTCCAATATTCGAAATAACGGCATATATCAACTCTCATCATTATTTGGTGGGATATACACAACACAACACAAAAATAAATACTTATTTTGAGCATGCACGGTAGCAGAAACTAATTCAAACGTACAAGTATTGTTTGCAGGTCCGTGTCCTTGATCAAAATATGATATTTCGTTCGTTCGACGAATCTGCACGAAATCTAACTTAGAGAGATGTATTGATGATTTTCATGGTTAAAATTATATAAATACATATGTTTTATTGCCGCATATCATATTTTGATCAAGATCCAACACGGACCAGCGAATTGTAAAAAACCCAAAAAAAAAAAAATGAATTTCGCGGGCCACCACAACGCATCCCCCTTAAAGGCCATTCTTCCGGTTGGCATATTATGGCATAGAATCCCTCAGAAATATCAATAATAAAAGAAGCATAGTCTCTCTCTGTCTTATGCGTTATCTTTTCTACCTTCATCATAACTTCAGAGACGCAGACATTTATTACATGAGCTGTTAATTTTTCAACGGTAGTTTCCGGATGCAACCGCCATATATGGAGATGTTTCTTCGGCTCCGTTGCCTAGTATTTCCATTTCATTGGCATTTTTGCCTCTCTTAATATTTCATACTAAAGTTTTCCTTTTTTCCTATGAACTGATGTCCAAACCTCATTATTTTCTTCCTTGCCGTCTATTCCATTATCGGTTATAATTAAGGACTGTTCTTTTACGGTAAAACTTTTTGCGCACGAATGTTGATTTGCCTGTGAATGTGATATTTCCTTGCTCACTTGTATTACGGCTCGTTCCACAGGTTTCGTGGCCACACCTGTCAACAATGACAATGTTATCTGCGAGTTTTTTGTGATTTTAGATGCGTTCTAAGTAATAACAGCCGCACGGGTAGATCCATCAGGTTAAGCTACGCTTGCCGGGGTTGGTCCGTGGATGGGTGACCATCTTTACATACCGAGACTCCTCCGTGCTTCGGAAAGTACGTTAAGCCGTTGGTCCCGGCTGTCATTCGTGGATCTTTGACAGTCGTTACGGGTCGTCAGAAGCCCGAAAGTCTGACAATCAGTCTTACCAAGGTGTATCGTATTACCCAGTTAATGGGTTGTGGAGGTCAGATAAGTAGTCGCTCCATGTAAAATAATGGTATTCAGCTGCATCCGGTTAGACTGGAAGCTGACCCCAACATAGTTGGGAAAAGGCTAGGCAGATTGATTGAGATGCGTTTTTTATGTTATAGATACATCAGTTCTAACGTTTTTCACAAGTGTGTATTCGAATGTCTTAATAAATTATACCTTACACTAAAACTACGCTGACATACATCACACTTATAAGGTTTATCGCCAGTGTGTATTCGAATATGTTTATTTAAATAATCTTTGCGACTAAAATTACGTTGACATAAGTCACATTTATATGGTTTTTCACCAGTGTGTATTCGCTTATGATGTGTTAAATCACACTTTTTACTAAAACTATGCTGACATACATCACACTTGTTTGGTTTTTCACTAATTTGTGTGGGAGTACGTTGTATATTTTTTTTTACTGATTTAAAACTACGCTGATCACATTTGTAAGGCTCTTTGAAATAATTGTCAGGTGTGGACGTAGGTTTTTGAGCTGTCCGGATAACTTTAGAGTTTGATTTTTCTTTTTTCGTTTGCTCGGCTGTCATTGCATCTTCTGGTTTTGTTCTTCGTGAGTCTAGTTTTGGTTTCTTCGCAACGGTCGACCCTGTGGTTATAAATCTGATAAGTACAAATGTTGGAAAAAGATTGACATGCACAGAAGTCAAAATAATAGCACTTAGCATTATTCACACTAGAATCGAAAAGAAGTAATTTCTGGTGACAATGAATAATACACTTAATCACTAGAGACATGAAGTACAAAATTGTACTAACGTCGGCAAATGGTATGTTCCTTATTAATTTACTTTAACTTATTATTAACTTATTCATCTGTAATTCTGTTTTTGGGACTTTATAATTTCACCCACAGATCGCCCCCTCTAGATACCGCATCGCATGCAGCTTTCATTCGCCACTAATAAGCGTTTTAGCACTCGTTAAAATCTCTTGACATCTTCAGTGTCATCTTGTTATTAGATCTGCGAGTTTCTCTCTCTTAATGCCTGCTCTTTACAATCGGCGATCAAAAAAACAACAAAAATAAAATCAACAAAAATAACTAAAAATACTCTGACGGTAAAAAGGCAATTATGAAACTGCAATAGAATGAATCCTAATTATTGTTGTCAGTCACACCTCTATCACATATTCCACATAAGATAAACACAGAATTACTTATTAGTACAATCTAAAGATTAGTGACATTTTGAATTGCACAAAAAAATGTTTTTGCGACAATAGCACACCTTTTATTTGGACATTTAGATTTGCAGTCACATTTCATTCAAATTTCACACTTTAACAGATTGTACCCGGTAATTTGCAGACTACCTAATTAATGCGCATATTAACGTATTCCGTATTCTAACGGTAACATGCCAACCAACCAACCATAACCAATGGAAAGAGCTTTTCAAGGAGAACCTTTGCTACTAACATGACTTTTGGCGTTAGTCAGTTCGGAGTTAATGACCTATTTAGGTGACAACTTGGGCACCGAAGTTAAGTAATTCTTGGCGCCCAATAGCCATAATATATACGAATGGAAAGAGCTTATCAAAGAGAACCTTTGCTACTAACACGTCTTTTGCGTTGGTCAGTTCGGAGTTAATGACCTATTTAGGTGACAACTTGGGCACCGAAGTTAAGTAATTCTTGGCGCCCAATAGCCATAATATACAGGGTGGCCCAAAAGTCGTGGATCAAACGCAACTAGGGGTTAGATGGGGTCATCAGCTGCAAAAAGTTGTTCTACGGGAGGTCCTTAAGGTCAACCCCTGCAGAGTTATAATTTATTTTGTGTTTTTATGAGAAAATTAACTTTTTTAACTAATTCTTATTAAAATTCGAAAAAATCTACATTCTGTATCTTTTTTATAATTTTCACTAGATTGGTACTGGTAAGTCCTTGCGTTAGACATGCTATTTATGGTTGTTTATTGGGTGTGTTGAAGAATTAAGTTTTAAGATTTTTTTTTTCTCAAATCATAACTTTTTATTTACTTCGGACCCCACTGTGAAAAAAAAATACTCTACCGAAAAGTGACCCTGTATTACAAGTTTTGGCGCATTTAATAGGGATTCTGAAAAGGTATTACACATGGCTATGCGTGAGACGGTGCAGATTATGTATTATGGTCAGAGGCAGGAATTTTGAGCATTTATTGTAAAATGTTTTGCTTAATAAAACAATTATTTCACAATCGTTGTTTTGTTTTTTCGTCCTAGAAATATATTAGAGCCACTCATGGCCATGTGTAATACCTTTTCAGAATCCCTATTAAATGCGCCAAAACTTGTAATACAGGGTCACTTTTCGGTAGAGTATTTTTTTTTTCACAGTAGGGTCCGAAGTAAATAAAAAGTTATGATTTGAGAGAAAAAAAAAATCGTAAAACTTAATATTATCTTCAACACACCCAATAAACAACCATAAATAGCATGTCTAACGCAAGGACTCAACAGTACCAATCTAGTGAAAATTATAAAAAAGATACAGGATGTAGATTTTTTCGAATTTTAATAAGAATTAGTTAATAAAGTTAATTTTCTCATAAAAACACAAAATAAATTATAACTCTGCAGGGGTTGACCTTAAGGACCTCCCGTAGAACAACTTTTTGCAGCTGATGACCCCATCTAACCCCTAGTTGCGTTTGATCCACGACTTTTGGGCCACCCTGTATACGAATGGAAAGAGCTTTTCAAGGAGAACCTTCGCTACTGACACGACTTTTGGCGTTAGTCAGTTTGGAGATGGTTTGGAGTTAATGACCTATTTAGGTGACAACTTGGACACCGTATAGTTAAAGAGTTCTTGGCGCCCAGTAGCCATAAGATACACAACAATAAAAATCGCTTATACTATAAAACATTAATGTCCCGTATATAATTTCAATTTTTCAGATCCGCACGCTCCTTGCAGTGCTTCACACCAATCCTCCGACGAAGATTTAATCTCTGAGACACTATATAAAACTGATAGAAACAAAAAAACTTTTTACAAAAAAAATACAACCGACTCCCAAAAAAAAAACACTACAAAGTGTAAAATAACTTTAATTTCGGAAGTCGGTGTCTTTGGTTTCTTTTTAGTTTCATTTTTTGCCACCGACTTCCGAAATTAAAGTTATTTTTCACTTTGTAGTGTTTTTTTCGGAAGTCGGTGTCTTTGGTTTCTTTTTAGTTTCATTTTTTGCCACCGACTTCCGAAATTAAAGTTATTTTACACTTTGGTAGTGTTTTTTTTGGGAGTCGGTTGTATTTTTTTTGTAAAAAGTTTTTATTTTTCACTTTTTAGTGGTGCCTACCCCACACATCGAATACCACTCTGCAAAATAAATTAGAGCAGCATTCACATAGATTATGTGGGAAAAATATGTATTAATTGATTAAAGCTAACTCAAAAGCCACTCATCAGAACTTGAAGATATTTATATGCAACCATCTCAAAAAAAAACATAGCAATACGTCGCCCTAAGCCGTGTCAAAAGTTTGGAAGGCGTAGTTTTATGTTGACGGAGATAACGAGGCTACGAAATCTGACTTCTGACAATCGAGGCCACACATAACATACAACTCAAGTAGCGCAATTTGAAGCGGCATATAATTACCTACCATTAAAATCTTTCTTCCTTTCTTTTTCTTTCTAAAATCATTTATAACCAAAGTGCACCTCATGACAATTCCAATAAGCCCAAACACGCCTAGAATACATTGTTTTGTTACTGAGTTCCGGTGCCAACCTTCCGGCTTCTTCATCAGATCGGTTCGATGGTACCATTTTCATCAGAACCATTTATTTATAGCTTCGTCATAGTCGCTTAACTGTCTTAATGAAGTTCCAGTGACCATCTGTGGTCTTCTTCATCAGTTCCACTTCACCATATGCTACTTTCTGAATGTAAATGCTTGATTTGTTGATGAAAATACCAAAATCGCTATATGTATGCCTATAATTTTTGAGGAGTTCCCTCAATTCCTCATGGATCCCATCATCAGAACTGGATTTTGATGAAAATGGGACCAATCTGGAAGTATATCATTTCAAAGAAAAAAAGAATTTTCCAAATCGGTTCATAAATGACGGAGTTCTGAGGTAACAAACATAAGAAAAAAAAAAAAAACAACCGAATTGAGAACCACCTCCTTTTTGAAGTCGGTTGAAAAATAAAAATGACTCACAATCTCATCTTCTTCATTGCCTTTTGCTTTTTTAAACGTGCACATTCTAACAAAATGTCCATGATTTTCGCACAGATAAAACTGCACAGTAATAGTTGGACATAGACTGGGTTCAATGCATTGGCCTCCGCACCAGAGACAATTTCCGGTTTCGCTTGAATTAACAAATCTGTGTTCGAAACAGCAGTAATACTGATCACACCGCACTCTTGTCGACGTCTGCTGCCGCGCCCACAGCGGTCGCCTTCACCACGCACGACAACTGCATTGACCTGCACCAATCCTGAAGTACCAGCACCACGCGTCCTCAAAAAATTATCTATTGTTTGGTCAACCTGGACAATTTTAATAGCATTTCCCAACGTCAGGTCCTCTGGTCTCAATAAACGTTCTCCAGCTCCAGTACTCTGTATCCCAAAATTCAATACAGTCACGAATCTACTCCTCTTCCAAATTTATGTAGATACAAGTTTTGCTCAGTAATCGCAATACTGCGCTCCAAAACAAAGATAGCTGTCGTGGCTCAAAAGACTGCCCAACTTAAATGGGGCTGGGCAGGACATGTCTGCCGTATGCTGGACAAACTGTGGGCCTGGGTTTTGGGCTTCAGACGACCCGTAATGACTGTCAAAGATAGACGAATTGCAAAAATCTAACACTATGTTAAGTGTCAGTCAAGTTAACATCTATGCGTGCCAATGTGCACTCAAAAATAACACATTTATCCAGTCTGAGCCCCGTCAAACAAAACCCGGAGGCTGACGGATGACGTGCCCCCAGCGACAACAATATAATGTGATAATTCACATCAGCCCAGAAGGGGTTGAACAAACTAAAGAACTCAACATCGTGATTCATTAATCCATCGGACTGTATGGAGCCAGAGGGAGGAATGTGTCAGGAAGTTAAAATTCTATCACCGCACCTATCTCGTGATCAAACTCCAGCCATTTCAAAAAAAATATCGCATAAAGTCAACACTGAACCCTCACGTATTACTAATGGTCCATATCGACCAAACTGTGAATCCTTAGATATAAACTGCACCAATTGTGTCAACTTAACACACTTTGCAAGGACTATGTCCCGTCAGCAAAGTTGGTTACAACTTATATGAATGAATGAATGAATGATAACTTTATTTGCTAGAATATAGGATGTACATTAGATGTTATACAGTTTGTTTGATACACTATATTCAACCTTTCGGTTGTGCAAATGTTAAGTAAAATTAAATTATTGTGAATCATTGACATTTTAAAATTAGAATTAAATTAATTATATATTATACTTGATTAACAATAGCTTAATAAGTCATTAAAATCAATTTGGTAATTTAGTTATATGTCGAGTCTACATACAAGATCCAGTTAATTCCTAATAATTGATAATTGCAATACTTAGTTTAGTTTATTTATTAATAATTATCAAAATTACATGTCATTTAGTCATATCAATTACAAAATAGATTAATTAAGAAACATAATATAAAATAACAAAGATTAATTGAGAAAAAAAAAATAATCCAATAAAATAATATAATCGTTTGTCAAAAAAAGAAGAACACACAACTAATAATTAAATTAATTACCTAAAACCATTCTTTTAGGTCATATAATACCTGGTCGGTTAGCCAGCCTTTAAGTTTAGCTTTGAAAGAATTGTCAGACGTTGCGCCTACAACTTCATCTGGTAGCCGATTGTATACCGATGGCCCCATGATATGAATCAACCTTCCAGATTTAGACAGGGTGTGTGAGTAGCCAGCTAATTCGTCTCTACCACGAGTACAGTAGTTATGCCTATCTCCGCGTCTACTGAATTCGTTTAAATTCTGCCTAACGTATACCGCCACCTGTAATATCACCATTGCGGGAACAGTCAATATTTTTAATGCTTTAAAAAGTGGTCTCGCGGTTGCATCCCATTGTGATCGTGTAATGGCCCTCACGGCACGCTTCTGCATCCTGAAGGCTCGCTCCCAATCGGCAGCTCGGCCCCAGAACTCAACGCCATACTGGAGAACCGAGTGTACCAACGCGAAATATCACCCTCTCACCATTTTACGTGGGAGCGTTTGCGCTAACCGTTCCAGGGCGAAGCATGCTCGTCCGAGTTTGCCTCATATTTTGTCGATATGCGGCCCCCAAGTGAGCGAGCTGTCCAGTTCGAAGCCGAGAAATGTGGTGACTTGCACCTGTTCGACCACACTGCTTCCTACCCGAAGTGACAGTGGTGTGCACGTTCGACCGGACAGATTGACGTGCATGTAATGGGCCTTTGTTGTCCTTAAATATTTTAAATAGATTTATAATAACTGTAAGTACTGGATCTATCTGTATCTGCTTAAAATAAATTCATAACATTTTAAATTTAAAATTGTAAATGTTTAAAAAATAAATTAATTAATAAATTCATAGCACATAATTTAAAATTTTCATGCAGTTGTACATTAACATACAAATTCAATGCTTTAAATTAATAAATTAATTGATTGGATAGAAACATCTATCACAAAGACAATTATAGAGTGTTCTGTTAAATTCTAAGCTTGATAAATTTCTTATGCCCACAGGTAGTTTATTGTATATTGTAACTGCCATAGCGAAACAGTTTTTATCGCACAATTTAAGTCGATTTTTTGGGATAAGAAATGGTTTTTGAACGACTTTTCTTTTAAACGGAGCTTTATCGTCCTTATTAAAAAGTGATTGATTATTTCTTACAAATTTACTTACTTCAAATATGTATAATGACGGAAGTGTGAGCAGTTCTTGCTGCATAAATATTGGTCGACAAGAATTTGTCCACTTAAGATTAAAAATCCACCAAGTAATCCAAAAATATACCAAGGTCTCCCTACGAATGACAGCGGGAAACAACAGCTTAACGTTCTTTTTGATACAAGGCAACTATCTCTCCAATTTACTACAATATTTTTAATAAACACCTCTTTGTCATAGGAATCACAGACAGTCCGCTGTGCATGGCATGCATGGAGGACGACGAGACAGCAGCTCATGTGCTTCTAAACTGCCCGGTGGTCACACATACAGGGCAAAGTACTTCGATAACTTGGGTACCCTCCGTGAGTTTGTCAGTAATATCAAGGCGCTGCTGGCCTTCTTTGAGGAGCTGGGGTGGATCGAATAATCGATTTTCCCACCCATACGCAAAATACGCGCATTGTCGTGGAGTTGCGGATACCAGCCCGTAATACCTATAACTTATTGACTACAATAATACTTACTTTCCGTGTTCTTGGCTCCTTGTTTCTTCTTAGATACTTCTTGTTCTTCTGCTTCTTCTTTCACGTCTTCCACTTCAGCTTTAAACTCCATTAAAGGTACATCATCTTCTGAATCAGATTCAGACTGGTGTGGTAGTATATCTGCTACATCTAGACAGCTGTTGTCTAAATGTCCCAGTTCCAGCTCTGTAAAGAAACAAAAACAGTCAAGAGTAATAATAATAAATGAAGTCAACAGTGATGTTTTTTTTTTATTGTGGTGCAATAAATTATGTAAGTAATGAATTACTATTAAACAAAAAAAAAAAAAAAAATTCGTTTTGAAAGTCGGTTATCTAAAAAAACTACAAATTGAAAAATAGCCAAACAAAAACACAGAATTGGTTCTGTGTTCTGGTTTTAAAAAAAATCTGCCTTGCCTGTTCCCAACTATATTGGGGTAGGCTTCCAGTCTAACCGGATGCAGCTGAATACCAGTCTTTTATATGGAGCGACTGCCTATATGACCTCCACAACCCAATTACTGGGTAATACAATACCCCTTGGTAAGACTGGTTGTCAGACTTTCGGGCTTCTGACGACCCGTAACAACTGTCAAAGATCCACGAATGACAGCCGGAACCAACAGCTTAACGTGCTTTCCGAGACACGAAGGAGTCTCAGTATGTAAAGATCCCACCACATCACCACGACCAACCCCGGAAAGCACAGCTTAACCTGACGGATCAACCTGTACGGCAGTTATTATTTAGCCCTAGCTCCTCCTTTTTTAAAGTGGGTTGTTTTTTATAAGCAGCGGAAAATAACAAACTTTTTATTTATCGTCTCCGTGCTCTGTGAAAATTTAAAATAATAAAATTAAGAACATACCGTAACTCTGATCACTCTCACATTCCATCTTGACCACAACAGTGTCACATTGTTTCTCAGATACTGCTGGTACTTCTATTTCTATAGTCCCGCTGTCAGTTTGACCAACACCAACTATGTTTATTTTTTCTATAGCAGTTGTAACAAAACCACCAACAAATTCTGAGTGGCCTCGGTTTGTTAGAGGTTTGAGCTGTAACAAAATTAATGAAGTATAATGAAAAATCTCCTAAACACAGCTATTGTTAGTCACCATGGTATATGACTAACGTTAGCTTACATCGGGACTTAAAAATGCCAAAGGTAAAAGAAGAAATCACACAAAGATTCAGTGTCTACAAGAATAGGATTACAACCCATCCTAATAAACTAGCATCAAACCTAATGAAAACGAAGACATTCAGGAGACTTGAAAGATTAGCCCCACAATATATACAGATTGATGTGGATGAGCCAGTTGGGCGCATACCAGGAATGCCTAATACTAACAATAACACAAAATGATGCTGAATGTCAATAAATGGACAGATTGCAACAGAGAAAAAAAAAAAAAACGGTCTCATGAGCACAATCTTTTATGAAAATTTTACCTGTAACTCAGGTATTTTATGCCATTTTCAGGCACCACTCTCTCACAAATGTTTAACACTATATTTTTTAGATTAAGCACTTCCTGTCCACAACAACATTTGTGATGAGAAATGAATAAATTATCTTTTCTTATGAAAATGGTATAGTCACGCAAATATACAATGTGGAGAAGACAATACATGAAAACACTGCCAATCCTAACGCATTAGAGTATTTTGGAACTATCAAACAAATCCTCGTAATATCAAAATTAAAAAAGTGATTATTTTTTTTTATTTTGAATTTTGACAATCAGCTATTGTGACTAAGCTATTGGATATATTTGATTTAAGTCACTTTCACATGATACTAAAATTCTAATTCATGAAATTAGTTGTCAGTAAAAGAATCGCTCACCTCATAATTATTTAACATCTGAGCAAACAGATCCTCGGCTTCAACACATTTTCTCTGCAACTGGTAGCATTGCTTCAGTTTAGCATAGCAGAAGAAACAAGCGAGCATCGGTCTATTGTCTTCAGTCACAAACTGCAACAAAACAAATTTTAAACTGAGGTATCACGAGAATAAAAATCTATCTATCTACAGAAATAAAAAGATAAGTGCTGACTGACTCATCAACGCCCAGCGCAAACCCCAGGACTAAGAATGCTGAAATTTTGCACAGAGGTTCCGTTTATATTGTATGCAAGGAATAAGGAAGGATTTTCGTTCCCGTGGGATATTTTTCGACATAGTGCTAGTAATTACATAAAGCTACAGATATACTGATAACATTAGCATGTCGGTGACGCGAACTCCCCATAAGATTTCCCCTACAAAAAGTCGTTCAACGCGCCTAAAGTTATCACTTAAAAAATCTGATTACTGTGGTACAGTGCACATTATTGTATAGATTATTTATCATTTCATTAAAAACCTATTAGGTAATTAATTTTTTGCATAATCTACTTACTGGAACATCGGTCAGCTTCTCATAAATTTCCTGCAGGTACTTGTCGGCAACCACAAACATTCGAACATTGTCCACTAAACATATCCTACACATTGGCAGTTTTTCCATCTTTCGATTTAAAAACACTGCAGAGTAGAAATAACCGGTGCTTATAATATTATTATAACTTATTCTTGTGATCTACGAATAATATAAAATATGAATTAAAAAGCTATCGTTCTCAAGTTCGTAGGCTACTTGCTTGTTAAATTTTGACGTTTGACCAGTTTGACTTTGACAGGTTTGACATGGCGGTGGTATTGACTGATTTCTATGAACGACGTTTGGTTTTTTAAATCACAATGTCGCTAGTAGAATTATGAAACCGGATCTTTTTGCTTACCCCAGAAGAGTTTGGAAACTAGCCTTTTAAGCAAGAAAAAAAGAAAGAGGGTTCTGTGTCTAACCAAGGAGTATAACTTTGTAATGGGGAAGGTCGGGCAAAGCTAATTGTAGTCCATAAGGCCTATAATAAGTTTTGACATTTCGTAATCAAAACACATAATATGTCATAGTTTTTTTCATTCATTATTTTCGGTTATTTCAATATTTTTAATCAAGTGTCGTGTGTCAAGTGTGTGACATGGAATGTATCGGAATTTAACCTTAAATATTTCCTCATGTTTCGAACTCTGTTTATTTTTTTTTAATTCTTTACGAATAGCTTTAATCCACAATCTTCTAATTTTAGGGTCTCTCGGGAAATGGTGGTCTTCAATTTCGAAGTATTTAGGAATTTATTTATTTAAAATAGGTACGCCAACAGCATATACATTGTACATCAAATACTAAAAATTAACAGGTATGGGTTCTTATGTACATACCAATTACAGGTGTACACGACATCCAACAGTACAGGAATACAACAACGCGTCATTTTCGCAAAAATAAAAATAAAGTAATTTCAAAAACTAAAACCCGACTACTGAAAATTACGCTCTAAAAAGTATGAAACTAAAAAATATTCGAAAACGACAGACAAACTAAAAACCCGGAGTCACACGTAATCTGGTCGATTTATGTCCTAACATGACGTGTGACTCCGGATTTTTAATTTGCAGATGAGAATAATTTCTTGTTTCATACTTTTTAGAGCGTGATTTTTCAGTAGTCTGCTTTTATTTGTTGAACTTAGGTACTTTTTATTTAAATTATTTTGGGGCTTTAATTTCGTGATAAAGTATTATTTGCAGAGCCGTTCAATTTTTGTTTTTTTTTTTAGCTTACAAAATTTATTTTGCGGATCCAGTATTGCCCAGTAACTGAGTTGTGGAGGTCATATAGGCATCTGACCTCCACAAATCAGTTACAGTCAGTTAGACAGTTAGTTATTTTATATGGAACGACTGCCTAGAAGTTCCATGTAAAATAGGTAGATACTGGTATTCAGCTGCATCCGGTTAGATTGGAAGCCGGCCCCAACATACTCGAATAAAAGATAGGCTGACGATGATTGCTATTCTTGATCTTTGTCCCTAGCCTATATTAAAATTCTCCTTAGTTTTGTCCAGTTGGTTCTCCGCCTTCTGCATCCAGGCAGTCAGCGGGACTTGGGAGACGCTCATGTCCAGCTGTGCTGTCACAGCTCGACATGAGCGTCTCCCAACCGACCGACCGAGTTGGCTGAAGGTGTTTTGATTATGGCTGGTGGTTGGCTCTTGAGTAGGTACTACCAGCAAATTAAAAAGTTAATTTTAAACCATCTCCCTTCCTTCCTTTTATAGTATTATTTATGACAAAAAAAAAATCAGATTTAGATTTTCAGGAAGACATATAATCGAAATGGTGACAACCTGGGGAGTATATGTAGACAGCTAGGGTTTCTTATAAATATTTTATTTCAATTCTAGTGAATTTGAATTGTATTAACAAACGTTTTAATATTTAATAATAGGTATATATACACACTACACTACACTAATATGTATAATGTTACCTGTCACAGCAGTCTACTTATAGGTATCTACATAAAGTACCTTGTGGTTTAAAAATTCCATTTGTTTTATAATCACTTCCTTCCATAATATAGTCCTCAACAAAAAAACGCCACAAACGCCACGGTTTTTAGATAGTATTGTTCAGAGCTCTAATTGTTCACAATAAAATATGATTCATAGTATGTAACTAATTTGCCTGTTTCTCTTTACCAATTAAGGTAAATGAAGGATTAAAAAAAAATCAAATAAACCCATTAAATTCAAGATAATATAATAATATAATCCGCAAAATTACCAGTGTTCCTGTCCTCTGCCCACAGCACTGAAAAGTTGACCGAGAAAATTATAGCCCCTTCTCTGGTTGACTCTCAAATGCCGAGCCTGACCGACGCATTGAACGCCTGGAAAGTGGCTTGCCCGGATACAGATCGGCCCATGAACCCATCTTGTCAGAGGGAGTGGGATGAGCCGCCCTGCAGGTTGGTACGGAATACGTACACCAGTACCACTGAGCGTGCCCGCCTGCTGGCTGTGGGTGAGTGGGAGTCGGGGCTCTGGCTTCAGACACTACCGTCACCCAACATGGGCACTATAATGGGTTACACCACCTTCCGGCTCGCTACCCGTCTGTGTCTGGGCGCTCCTTGCGTGCCCTCCGCATCGCTGCCAATACGGCGAAGGTGTCGACTGCCTCGGACACCATGGCCTACTCTGCAGTAAGAGCGCAGGCTGGATAGCACGGCACACCAACATCAATAACATCATCCGTCGTGCTCATGTGCCAGCTGTTTTAGAACCCATTGGCTTGGCACGCGGCGATGGGAAAAGTCCAGACGGAATGACCATAGTATATAGGCCTTTGGTGTGGGATGCAATGTGTGTAGACAGCCTTGCGCCATCCCATCTTCCTAGCACGGTGGGCTGTGATGTGGCGGCTGCTGTTGGTGCGGAAAACCTCAAACGGCGCAAATATTCCAATCTTATTGGGCCTTCGAGCCGTTTGGGGTTGATACATTAGGGAAATGATGGGGTCCAAGTGCCCTCTTAGTTTTTCGAGACATCACCAAGAGGTTGGTTGACTCTACACGTGACCGAAGGCTGGCCTAATTTTTGGCCAAAGAATTAGCATTGCCATACAACGTGACAAAACTGCCAGCCTTTTGGGCACTTTTCCTGTCGACAGCGATGCGGACGAATTTTTTGATGCCGCATGATAATTTCCCCCCTTTTTTATATACCTACTTGTACATATTATTTTTATAAGGGCTGATTTTTCAATAGTCGGATAACTTTTATCTGAAGAATAAATGTGACAGTTTGACATTTTTCTATACAAAAGCTGTCAAACCACCATATTTATTTTCTTTATAATACATTCGCTTTTTCATTCGATTGTCAGTGTATTATCGTTATGGTATTACTTTCCAAATATCTATTTTAATAATTAACCCCGACGTAACGTGAATATTCAGGTGAATCCATTAATGGAGTAGCAGCCTGTGATAAGTATGTGGACAATTGGCATTTCTGTACCTAATGGGTATTAAAATGTTTGTTCCCACATAGACCTACGCAGTACCTACTTTTTTCAATACACTTCCTCGAAAACTGGTTCATATCGCACTACGATTAGTTTCACAATGCAATGTATTTCGCACGCGTACGATTTTTCATTTTTCAACACGTGTGCGGGAATAAAAATTGCCACATATAACTTATAATAATATACTTAGTCCAAATTGGTTCAGTGCCTCTATCACACCGTCTCGCACCAGTTTCATTTTGGCACCTGCCGGTGCCAAGTGCCAAAATGAAACTGGCGCGAGACGGTCCTCTCTATTCGGAGGTGAATGTTTTTTTTTTAATCTCCGCAAAGAGATATAGGCGTCTTTACGGCGTTAATATTTTTTTAATATTTAAATAAATAGAATATCATCAAAAACCATGATTATTTCAATAAAAAAAAACGTTTATGAACAAATTAACATTTATTTTTGTTCTAAACTCAAAAATATTTGAATTTTCTATTTTTACTGCTGCTGCTACGGCTGTTTATCGACTTTATACCTTTGCTTCTCCTTCAACCTGGCGAAAGCAAAGCGCGGAAACAAAAGAAAATTTAAATCATTGTTTCCTAATAATTCATGACAAAAATATTTTTCGTTATTTTATTTTATTTCTTCAAAAGTGTATTGAAAAACGTCGTTTGATACACGTGGACATTTGTTATTGCAGTTCTCAGCTCAAAAACAACCTCGAGTGTTAATTCCGCCTAGAATGCAATAACAAACATTCTCCACTTGTATCAAAATGTACTATTTGCTTGTTGGCTTCAATATATATATGGTGCTGCACAGACGACACACTTTTTGTACGATCGAGTCTGTGGCGCACAAAATGTCTGCATGGCATGCAAAAAGTCTTTCGCGGATTTTACGCAGATTCGACGCACATCTTCAATCATTCTGTCGGCAGAAATGTAGGGACGTAGACGCTATGTCCCCCACTAACGAGTGCAGATTGCATACTAAAAGTGTGTACCGTCTGCGTTAGCGCCCGTTGAAGCAAACGTTCTCTTTTTCGCGCACTTTTATGCGGCGCGGCGCGGCGCAATCTGCCAGAAGGACACGGATTTTTTGTGCACCGGACTTTTTGCGCGTCGTATGCGTTACTGCATATAATTGCTTAGGTTCTATTTTCACAGACTAAAAAGTGCATTACGCAGAGGCGGATTTTAGGCGGCACATTAGGCCCGGGCCTAGGGCGGCCAGATATTAGGGGCGGCCTATCTGACAAAAAACTGATGTAACAAGAAATAACTGAATGTACCTAAATATTCTAAAGACTCGCGCACATTATGGCGGGCCGCACTGCACCGCATCGTATAACAATAATCTTCCTAAATCACTGGTATATACAGGGTTACTGGTTATTGACCAATATCCTCTTAAGGGGTGACTGTACTCATAATTATGAACAACTTTTACTATGGAACCAAACCTGAAATCGCGAAAAAAAAAATCAGTAACTCGATTTCGATAAAAGTGGGCAATACAGTTAATTCATTATGCAGTCTATAAGATGGGTGCTGAGAAAGGGGCGGCTGGTACCTATTTTTACTACATGGCCTGGGGCCTAGGGCGGCCAAGACTGCAAATCCGCCTCTGGCGTCACGGATAGTCTGTCGTCTGCGCTGCACCTAATACTAACTTATCAACAGTTTTGGAAGCAACACCTCTAAAAGCGTTGACTAAAGTAGTGAGATATAGAAAGGGGACACCAAAAGAAAAGCCGTTCCCAGGATTTCAATAATAAGAGTTTATTCTTTGCTTCTTCTATTGGAAGGTGTGCTTTACTAATGTAATATTACGTGAGTGAGACATATGATCGCTAAAAGAAAATAGGTACCTACTACGAGAAAGTAAGGATTTCAGTCAAGTGGTACACACAGCTACACATCAAGCTATACATTTCCAGTTTACACTGACCTCATTGTAAGGAAATTTCTATACAACGCAAGATCAGCTTATACTGGAAATGTATAGCTTGATCTGTAGCCTTGCGTACCTAAGGGAAGGCTCAGATATACAGGGTGTGGCGTAAATAGTAGTCCAACGTTAAGGGGTCGATACATCGTATATTCAGCTATCACTTACCACAATTTGAACCATTTTTTTACCTAGGTCTCAGAAGAATACATTTGTTTTTTTTTTTGTAAATTGATCACTTGCTTTAGTATTTTTTTTATATTTGCATGTGATACCACATGTATTTCACAGTAGTTATCAACAAAAAACAAAATTAAAAATAATGGCTGTTAACGCCATTACTTTCTTTAGTTTTATATTTCATGCCTAATTACTGGCAACTCTAATTAATTAGTATCTGTGTAACATAAAGTTCCTTCCGCTTTCCTTCTCCCTTCCACAACCCTTATAATGCCTAAGTGAGAGCGAGAAGGAAGATCCGCAATGGCGCCCATACGCTGTCGCCAAGAAGATCCGCCAGTTCTCAACCGACATCGACGCCTGTTGGGTAAAATTAATCCCAAGTCGAAAAAGGACTCATATTTTCACCGCGAAGAACGAAGATTGCTATTGAACAGTGCAAGTGCGTGTATGTGTGTTGTGGAAAGTGCGGATTCTCGTCCGTACGTGATATCCTGGACGCGCCAGCCACGTGGCTAAGGAAACCCTTCTCGTCGTGTCGCCATAGCTCACCAGGCAGGTACCATCATCATTTTCCCACACCACCAAAACACCTACTTGTGTCACCGAACCGCCCCTCATACAGTCCACTAAGAAAATTTCGATTTTCACCCCAAGGCTTTAGGCCGCCGCAACATGTTTTGGTCCTACGATCACGGATATCCAACAGTTTTTGGTCCTACGATCACAGATATCCAACAGTTTTGGTCCCATGATCACGGATACCTATTTTTCTTTATTCTCTTGATAACGGATATCAATATTATATCCGTATATCATCATCCCGCAACTATATTTCATTTCAATCTTCGTTCCTTATACTCTTATACTAAACCGCTTTAATTTATTCATTTATTACAATACCTACTTGTCATTGCGTACATTCACAGGTATTTCGCATCCCGCTCAACTTAATATTTTAATATACGTAGGTAGAAGCAAAATCTACCGCTCGCTCGCTTCGCTATCGTTCGGTACTAATTCGTAGGTACCTACCAATCCCGCACCGCGCGCAACTCGTTGAAGTTTGCGATTTATTTTAGCTATTATAAAAACCAACAAAAATATCGAAAATGCCTAAGAAAGTGACCATTGATTCGGATGATCAGATAGAATCCGCGATTCAAATAGCACTGTCATGTCGTAATATGATTTTTGCCCGCATGCAAATCATTTACGAAATAATGGAAAAAATGAAGTCCGGTATGGAACCGCTAGAGAAGTTCTTGTGTGCGTGTGTCAATGTTGATGCGTTGCGCACCGAGTTCCTAGAGGCATTTAATAAATATAACTCGCTTCTTCTAAGACAAGACCCGGAAAATAATATTGATGATCAGTCGTGGATTAGTTTTGAGGAATTATATTGCTGCGTTAAATATAATTATTCAAGATACTCAAAATCATCAGCCACATCGGCTCCTACTTCTAGTGGTAGTGGTGTCAATAAGCAAACAGTTCGCTTGCCTCCCATTGAAATTATGTCATTCGATGGCGATATTCGTAACTGGCCCCTGTTCTATGCTAATTTTAAAAGCACGGTACACGAAAATAATACATTGACTGATTCGGAGAAATTATATTATTTGATGGGGAAATTGAAAGATAAGGCTCAAACCGCGTTCTCAGGAGTTTGCCCTAATGGCGATAACTACCAATTAATTTTTAATTCACTCATAAACAAGTACGAAGACAAACGTATATTAGCTTCTAGTTACCTTAATCGGATGTTTGAACATAAATCTTTTAATACCGCATCTATTCAAAATTTCGAATCCTTTTCTGATAATTTTGTTTCCGCCGCAAACGCATTAAAAAACCTTAAAATAAATGATTTATCAGATTTGATTTTTTTCCATGTCGCTATAAAAAAGGTTGATTCTGAAACCGCTCGACTTTTTGAAATGAACTCAAAAGACGAAATTCCTAAATTCGACAATTTAGTACAGTTCATTAAAAATCAATCTCGCATTTTACAAAATACTAAAGCTTTAAACAGCTTGAGTTTCACTCAGTCTAACAACAATCCTGTAAATAAAAAAACGTCTAAAACTCCGCAACCGCAATCTTACACTGTAATTGATAAATTCGCAAAATGTTTGTGTGATAGCTTTGTTCATAAACATTTATTTAAATGTCCTGCCTTTTCTAAAATGACACCAAGTGATCGTTTCAAATCGGTGAAGCAAAACGATGCATGTACTAACTGTTTAAGTATTAAACATAAGGCCAGAGTCTGTCAGTCTGAATCTAGATGTAAATCTTGTAAAAATAAACATCATACGCTTTTACACTTTAATCGCGAATCGCACGCGACTGTATTATCGAACGGTGTTGATGATACCGCACGTACACAATCGGGTTCAAACTCCACGGCTTCGAGCGAGCAAGATGCTCACGCCGCCGCCGCGCCACTCGCCGCCACCGCTCAGAGCGCCCCGCAATGTAATGCATCCATTGCTGCGTCGATCTTTTACGACTCGAACTCCCGCGTATCAAAGCCGCAATGTAATACGAATACTACTATTTTGTTGTCAACCGCTACTGTAATAGTTCGAGATTCATTTGGTAAGGAGCATTTTATTCGCTGTCTATTAGACAGTGGCTCACAAATTAATTTTATTACCGCAGAATGTTGCAAACGATTAGGTTTGACTAGACATTCATCTGATACGCCTTCCGTTAAGGGTATCGGTGGTACGGAAAAATCCGTTAAGGGTTCCATACAATTCGCTTTCTTTTCCCGTTTTAATCCGAACGTTACTTTTAACGTTAATTCGCTAGTTGTCGATGCAATCACCGATAATTTACCTACCGCTCCCGTAGATACTTCCGCCTTGCCTTACTTAAAAGGTTTACCGCTCGCCGACGAATCGTTTGGCAAACCCGGTCGCATCGATGTGTTGATCGGGGCTTCGCTTTTCCCGCATCTTATGCTGCCCCGCGTAGTTAGCAGCAACTCCTCCGCGCCGCCCGCCATGCAGACGGTACTCGGTTACGTCATCATGGGCACTGTGCCCGCGCTGCCTGTACGTCGTAATAAGCCTCCACAGTCTTGTTACTCACATATTTCGCAACCATCCGACAAAGACTCGTTAGAATCGGCGTTGAAAAAATTCTGGCAGGTCGATGAAGCGCCCGTCACTCTTTCGACGAGCAAATCGCTCGACGAACTTGAGTGCGAGTACTTTTATAATTCGACCACGGAACGCGATAGGGACACAGGTAGATACTCTGTAGCCCTACCGTTTCGCAGCGATGTGTTCTCATTGGGGAACTCACTCGATATCGCGAAAAAACGTTTTTTCTGCCTAGAAAAGAAATTAGAATCCGCACCAGAGTTACGTACTGCGTATGATGACGTCATTCGCGAATATATTGATAAAGGATATTTATCTCCTGCTCCGCTCGATAGTTCAGACAGTAGTTGTCCTGACTATGTAATTCCGCATCACGCAGTTGTACGTTTAAATAAGACAACAACAAAACTACGCTCCGTGTTAGACGCTAGTGCTAAAACGAGTACTGGATTATCTCTCAACGATATTTTACACAGTGGCCCGAATTTACAGGGTGACTTGTTTACTATAATTCTGAATTTTCGATTGTTCGCATTCGCGCTCTCGGCTGATTGCCGACAAATGTTCTTACAGATTGAAGTAAGAGAAAGCGATCGTCGCTTTCAACGCATCTTATATCGTTTTAGTCCAAACGATCCTCTGGTTCTATATCAGTTTAACCGTGTCTGTTTTGGTCTCAAGTCAAGTCCCTACCATGCGATCCGCACAGTACAACAGTTGGTTCAAGACGATGGTCATCACTTCCCGCGCGCCAGCGCTATCATCGCGGATTCGCTGTATATGGATGACGTAGTCTACAGCGTAAGCTCCGAATCACGTGCAGTCCAGGTTTCGCACGAACTGATTAAACTCTTTAGAGGAGGTCAGTTCGAGTTGGTCAAGTGGACCAGTAACTCTCAAACTGTACTAAACAGTATTCCCGCGTCGCATAGGTTGACCGAACAACTAGAATTCGACAAGTCGGTAGAACAAAAGGTTCTCGGCTTGCGCTGGTGTAGGTCAAATGATTGTTTTGAATTTCTTATTTCCGCACCGCCAGACACGTGTACTAAACGTGCTATTCTGTCGGCCGTAGCTAGACTGTGGGACATCATGGGGCTTGTCGCGCCTGTAGTTCTCTATGCTAAACTACTTATCAAAGAATTGTGGTTACTGAAGCTCGATTGGGATGACACTCCCCCGCGTCACATCATAAATATTTGGCAAACTTTTCGCTCTGCCCTGCCGCTTTTAAATGATTTTAAAATCCCGCGCCATTTAGGTATTTTTGAAAATTGTATTCTTCGCCTCATTGGATTTTCCGACGCCAGCGAAAGCGCCTACGGCGCTGTCATCTATGCGCATGTCACTCGCAACGATGACGTAGTCGTTCAGCTGGTTTGTGCCAAGTCGAAGGTATCGCCGGTTAAACCATTGACTATTGCTCGACTGGAGCTCTGTGGTGCCGAACTCCTCGCTAAACTTCTTCGCCGTGTTCATGACACTTATAATCCGCGTTATAATGTTACCGCTATTTACGCATTCACCGATTCAAAGGTGACTCTTTGCTGGATAAATTCTTCTCCGCATCGTTGGCACACTTTTGTGGCCAATCGTGTCGTTCGCATCGTAGACAACGTCCCCGCGGAACATTTCTACCACGTAGCTGGTACTGAAAACCCAGCGGACTGTTTGTCACGTGGTTTAACACCTGACAAATTCATTGAGCACCCATTATGGTTGCACGGACCCGCTTGGGCTAAGCGCGACCCTTCCGAATGGCCCATACATAAGGTTACAGACTTGAATTCGGAACCCATTCCGGAAGAAAAGGTCCACGCGCATCCCATAGTCGCGGATTCAAGTTCGGAAAATTCGCTTCTACTCGCACTCGCAGAACGTACGTCGTCGTGGACTAAACTGCTGCGTATTGTTGTTTTCATATACCGCTTCATGAAAAAACTCTCGCGTCGAACGGACGCCGTTACCGCTAGCGACCTCGAGTTCGCTGAAACCATTTTGTTGCGTCATGTTCAAAGAAAACACTTCATGGATGATTATTCCGAGTTAAAAAATAATAAAATTTGTTCACCCGCTCTTATTAAACTCAAGCCATTTGTAGATGGTGATGATTTAATCCGCGTTGGGGGTCGATTAACTCATTCGGCTGAGGCCTATAGTACTAAACACCCGGTAGTGTTACCCCGTCATGATCGCATAGTTGAAATCCTCGTAGACTATTATCATATAAAATATTTACATGCAGGTCCAGAACTCACTATGTCGTTATTGCGCCATAAGTATTGGATTTTGTCCGCTAGACGCATTATTCGTCATAGAATCCACAAGTGTAACGCATGTCACAGGTGGAGACCGCGACCTCATGGTCCGCCGATTATGGGCGATCTCCCTAAATCTAGAGTAAATGTTGCAACCAAAGCTTTTTCTCATACAGGGTGTGATTACGCTGGCCCTATACAGTATGTGCCCGTACGCACTCGAGGTGCGAAGAGTCGCAAGGGTTATTTATGTATATTTACCTGTATGACTACTCGCGCTGTTCATATTGAATTAGCTACAGATCTTACGACTGCGTCGTTCATAGCCGCGTTGAAACGGTTTTTATCCCGCCGTGGACCGGTACAATGCTTGTATTCGGACAACGCGACCAATTTTCGAGGAGCTAATTCGTTTTTACGCGACTTGTATACTTTCATAAATAAAGAATACCGCCCGCGCTTTGAAGAGGAGCTCGCTGAGCATCGCATTAATTGGCACTTTATTCCGCCCGCGTCACCGCACTTTGGTGGATGTTGGGAGTCCATGGTGAAGGCCGTGAAGACTCACCTTTTCAAGACAATAGGTCAACAACTCCTATCTTATGAAGAATTAGTTACAATTCTCTCTCAAATAGAGTGCCTGTTGAACTCCAGACCTCTTACTGTTCTTAGCGCTGATCCGGAAGAGCCTAAAGCTCTTACCCCTTCGCATTTTTTACATACTGTACCGCTTAACTCATTACCCGCTGCGGAAGTAGGTTTACTGTCTGATCACCTGCTTCAAAGACACTCTCTTATGGATAAATTAGTCCAGTCGTACTGGAAAAGATGGCGAAGCGAGTATCTTCATAGTTTACAATCACGCTTAAAATGGAATAAACCTGATGGAGACATGATTAAGGAAGGCACTGTAGTAGTGATAGTTAATGATAATGCGCCTCCTCTATCCTGGCCTCTAGGTGTTATTGAGAAGTTGCATACGTCTATAGACGGTAGCACGCGAGTCGTTTCAGTACGCACTTCTAATGGGATTCTTGTGCGACCTGTGGTCCGCTTATGCCCCATTCCTACTCAGTAATATCTTATTCAGTCCATTCCCTCTTTAGTTAGATTTAAGTGTAATTTCACTGTATATATTATTATATTATTCTCTTTAAAGGTGACCCTTTAAGGCCGCGAGGAATGTTAACGCCATTACTTTCTTTAGTTTTATATTTCATGCCTAATTACTGGCAACTCTAATTAATTAGTATCTGTGTAACATAAAGTTCCTTCCGCTTTCCTTCTCCCTTCCACAACCCTTATAATGCCTAAGTGAGAGCGAGAAGGAAGATCCGCAATGGCGCCCATACGCTGTCGCCAAGAAGATCCGCCAGTTCTCAACCGACATCGACGCCTGTTGGGTAAAATTAATCCCAAGTCGAAAAAGGACTCATATTTTCACCGCGAAGAACGAAGATTGCTATTGAACAGTGCAAGTGCGTGTATGTGTGTTGTGGAAAGTGCGGATTCTCGTCCGTACGTGATATCCTGGACGCGCCAGCCACGTGGCTAAGGAAACCCTTCTCGTCGTGTCGCCATAGCTCACCAGGCAGGTACCATCATCATTTTCCCACACCACCAAAACACCTACTTGTGTCACCGAACCGCCCCTCATACAGTCCACTAAGAAAATTTCGATTTTCACCCCAAGGCTTTAGGCCGCCGCAACAATGGCATTTTTAGAAAATACAGCCAAATTAGTAAAGCAAGGTGTATTTTTTTAAATAATAATATAAAAATATTTTATTCTGAGACTGGAAAGAAGTGGTTCAAATTGTGGAATGTGATAGCTGAATATACGGTGTATTAACCCCTTAACGTTGGACCACTATTTACGCCACACCCTGTATATATATTTTTTAAATTATGTTGGCCACCATAGCGCCCATTCTGCTGATGTACTCCTCCAGATCGTCAGGGTATCTATGTGCTTGCTGCTGACTGCAATAGCTGACATAATATGTCAGCTTGTATATTAT
The DNA here is from genome assembly GCA_946251885.1 of Cosmia pyralina. Lineage (NCBI taxonomy): Eukaryota > Metazoa > Arthropoda > Insecta > Lepidoptera > Noctuidae > Cosmia > Cosmia pyralina. The sequence goes on along the minus strand of OX276369.1, from coordinate 10,892,873 downwards.
ACGAGCTACTAGTGGTAAAGTCTAGATTATTTGAGAAATATTTTATCATTGAAATTACGTAACTATTAATAGGGGACACACACACACACACTTTCAAATGTGAAACACATTTGAAAGATTTTTTGAGAGTGTGTTCGAAAAAGATTTCTAAGATTAACCGTAACACTAAAACTACGCTGACATAAATGTATCAAACTTACTAGGTGAGTTAACTTACCAGTGGCAGTGTGCGTAAGACTTTATAGATGACAGAGGAAGAATTGGCTAAAACTACACTGACGTACATTTGAAAGGTTTTCCACCAAACCGTGAAAAACTACACTTTTTGTGTGTAACTTTAATATGTTTTGTTAAATTATCCTTTTCAGTAAAACTACGTTGACATTCATGACACTTTTAAGGTTTTTCACCAGTGTGTATACGAATATGTTTTGTTAAATTACCCTTTACGTTAAAACTACGCAGACATACATCACACTTGTAAGGTTTCTCGCCAGTGTGTATACGAATATGTTTTGTTAAATCACATTTGTTCCTAAAACTACGTTGACATACAACACACTTATAAGGTTTTTCGCCAGTGTGTATAAGAATATGATTTGTTAAATCACCTTTGTGACTACGTTGACATACATCACACTTATGAGGTTTTTTACCTGTGTGTATTCGAATATGTTATGTTAAAAGATATTTGTAACCAAAATTACGTTGACATACAACACACTTATAAGGTTTTTCGCCAGTGTGTATAAGAATATGTTTTGTTAAATCACCTTTGTGACTAAAACTACGTTGACATACATCACACATGAGGTTTTTCACCTGTGTGTGTTCGAATATGTACTGATAAATGAACTTTTTGAATAAAACTACGCTGACATACATCACACTTATAAGGTTTTTCACGAGTGTGAATACGAATGTGTTGTGTTAAATTACTCTTTCGACTAAAACTACGATGACATACATCACACATATAAGGTTTTCCACCGGTATGTATACGAATATGTTTTGTTAAATAACTCTTTATACTAAAACTAACCTGACATAAATCACACTTATAAGGTTTTTCGCCAATGTGTATAAGAATATGTTTTGTTAAATCACCTTTGTGACTAAAACTACGTTGACATACATCACACTTATGAGGTTTTTCACCTGTGTGTGTTCGAATATGTCCTGATAAATGAACTTTTTGAATAAAACTACGCTGACATACATCACACTTAAAAGGTTTTTCACCAGTGTGTATACGTATATGTTTTGTTAAATCAGCTTTGTTACTAAAACTACGTTGACATACATCACACTTAAAAGGTTTTTCACCAGTGTGTATACGTATATGTTTTGTTAAATCAGCTTTGTTACTAAAACTACGTTGACATACATCACACTTATGGGTTTTTTCAGCTGTGTGTATTCGAATAATATGTTCTGATAAATGAACTTTTTGAATAAAATTACGCTGACATACATCACACTGAAAAGGTTTTTCACCAGTGTGTATACGAATGTGTTTTGTTAAATCACTTTTGAGACTAAAACTACGTTGACATACATCACATTTGGGTTTTTCACCGATTCGTCTACGAGTAGGTTGTATCATTTCTTTTACTCTATTAGAACTACGCTGATCGCATATGTACGGCTCTTTGAAGTTAGTGCCAGGTGTGGACGTAGGTTTTCGAGTTGTCCGGATAACTTTTGAGTCTGATTTTACTTTTTTCGTTAGCTCGGCTGTTATTGCATCTTCTGGTTTTGTTCTTCGTGTGTCTAGTTTTGGTCTCTTCGCAACAGTCGCCGCTGTGGGTATAAATATAAAATAAGTACAATGTTGGAATAAGATTGACAGGCACACGATTCAAAATAATAGTTTGCATTATTTAAACTAGGACCGAAAAGGAGAAATTATCATTATACTAGCCGTTGCCCGTGGCTTCGCACGCGTGGATGTCGGAAATTATTCCACGGGAACCTACTACCGGGATAAAAGGTATGCTGTGTTAATCCAGGTTATAAACTATCTGGGTGCCAAGTTTCATCCAAATCAGTTCAGCCGTTTTTGCGTGATTGAGTAACAAACATCCAAAAATCTTCACAAACTTTCACATATATGTCGGATCCGGTCAATAGTACGGACGCGTAACGAATCGCAAGCGCGCCACTGGCGACATCACGTGAGGTGCCCACGCCTACAGCGCGCTTCTACAGGGTCGTGATGTTCTAACCTCATGGCGAGCAGGACAGTCTAGTGTTGGATCGCATCGGGGCAACATCGGGGTTGGTACGCCACGGAACTGTATTCGATTCGTTGTGCTTAGTGATTGTGTTAGATTGTGGTTTTAAACACCGTGTATCGCACCCAGTGTGTTTTCATTGCACGAAACCCATCTTCTGCCCACGTGTCTGTCTAAATCTAACCGAGTAAATCATGACGTTCCGACATATATAATATTAGTAGGATTACATATCATCGCTTTCCATCAGCCGAGACTGAGGTTAAGAGCAGGCCAATTCAGTAATAAAATATAATACTTGTGAACACACACATTATCATCACTCACCAGACACATGAAGTACAAAATTGTACAGTCAGCAACAAAAGTCGATTAACACTTGCAGTTTTTTAATCTTAATTACTAAGCGAATCGGAACAGAAGTACTTAAAATTTTAAGTTTTTTTTTTTAAATAGTTTATCGAATCATTTTGTGTTAATTTAGATGATGTCAAAAAGTAGCAGTGTTAACCGAATTCTGTTGCTGACCGTACTAGCGTCGGCAAATGATATGTTCCAAAACTATGCGATCAAGATTGAAACAAAGGGTTTGTGGATTTTTTTAGTACATGGTATTAACACATTCATCTGTAATAAATTCTGTATTTAGAAGTTTTCAACCTGTTTCAACTTTATGTTTCACCCACAGATTATCCCCTCTACAGTCTGATTTTTAATTCGACGGAATTCTGACAATGTGTTGCCAATAATAAAACGGTCCTACTAAAAACGGAACGCATTTAAACGAAATAAAAAAAAAACATATATATCATATCTGAAGTATGAAAAAATTACAGCTGTCAGAATTCCGTCGAATTAAAAATCATAGATAAAAATCGTAGATACCACATCGAGGCAGTTTTCATCGCCATTAATAAGTTTTTATTCATAAAGGAGCTATGACTGACATCTTCAGTGTCCACCTTGACATTAGATCGGCGAGTTTCGTTCGAAGTTTAAATTTTATTTTCCGTAAAAATCAATACCTTAATCTAGTGAAACTGTATATTGTAGAATAATTAGACGAATTCCTAAAAGCGAGTAAATTATCTATGGCACTTTAATACTGTGCTCCAAAACAAATATAGCTGACGTGGCTTAAAAGCTGCTAACTTAAATGGGGCTGAGTAGGCATATCTGCCGCATGCCGGACAAACTGTGGGCTCAAATAGCACAGAACTGGTGCCCTGAGACAGTGAGGCGGGGTCGCGACAGACCACGTTCCTACTCACCGACGTACCCAATGGTAGTATAAGACAGTGAGGCGGGGTCGCGACAGACCACGTTCCTACTCACCGACGTACCCCATGGTAGTATAAGACAGTGAGGCGGGGTCGCGGCAGACCACGTTCCTACTCACCGACGTACCCAATGGTAGTATAAGACAGTGAGGCGGGGTCGCGACAGACCACGTTCCTACTCACCGACGTACCCAATGGTAGTATAAGACAGTGAGGCGGGGTCGCGACAGACCACGTTCCTACTCACCGACGTACCCAATGGTAGTATAAGACAGTGAGGCGGGGTCGCGACAGACCACGTTCCTACTCACCGACGTACCCAATGGTAATATAAGACAGTGAGGCGGGGTCGCGACAGACCACGTTCCTACTCACCGACGTACCCAATGGTAGTATAAGACAGTGAGGCGGGGTCGCGACAGACCACGTTCCTACTCACCGACGTACCCAATGGTAGTATAAGACAGTGAGGCGGGGTCGCGACAGACCACGTTCCTACTCACCGACGTACCCAATGGTAGTATAAGACAGTGAGGCGGGGTCGCGGCAGACCACGTTCCTACTCACCGACGTACCCAATGGTAGTATAAGACAGTGAGGCGGGGTCGCGGCAGACCACGTTCCTACTCACCGACGTACCCAATGGTAGTATAAGACAGTGAGGCGGGGTCGCGGCAGACCACGTTCCTACTCACCGACGTACCCAATGGTAGTATAAGACAGTGAGGCGGGGTCGCGGCAGACCACGTTCCTACTCACCGACGTACCCAATGGTAGTATAAGACAGTGAGGCGGGGTCGCGGCAGACCACGTTCCTACTCACCGACGTACCCAATGGTAGTATAAGATAGTGAGGCGGGGTCGCGACAGACCACGTTCCTACTCACCGACGTACCCAATGGTAGTATAAGACAGTGAGGCAGGGTCGCGACAGACCACGTTCCTACTCACCGACGTACCCAATGGTAGTATAAGACAGTGAGGCGGGGTCGCGACAGACCACGTTCCTACTCACCGACGTACCCAATGGTAGTATAAGACAGTGAGGCGGGGTCGCGACAGACCACGTTCCTACTCACCGACGTACCCAATGGTAGTATAAGACAGTGAGGCGGGGTCGCGACAGACCACGTTCCTACTCACCGACGTACCCAATGGTAGTATAAGACAGTGAGGCGGGGTCGCGACAGACCACGTTCCTACTCACCGACGTACCCAATGGTAGTATAAGACAGTGAGGCGGGGTCGCGGCAGACCACGTTCCTACTCACCGACGTACCCAATGGTAGTATAAGACAGTGAGGCGGGGTCGCGACAGACCACGTTCCTACTCACCGACGTACCCAATGGTAGTATAAGACAGTGAGGCGGGGTCGCGACAGACCACGTTCCTACTCACCGACGTACCCAATGGTAGTATAAGACAGTGAGGCGGGGTCGCGACAGACCACGTTCCTACTCACCGACGTACCCAATGGTAGTATAAGACAGTGAGGCAGGGTCGCGACAGACCACGTTCCTACTCACCGACGTACCTAATGGTAGTATAAGACAGTGAGGCGGGGTCGCGACAGACCACGTTCCTACTCACCGACGTACCCAATGGTAGTATAAGACAGTGAGGCGGGGTCGCGACAGACCACGTTCCTACTCACCGACGTACCCAATGGTAGTATAAGTCAGTGAGGCGGGGTCGCGACAGACCACGTTCCTACTCACCGACGTACCCAATGGTAGTATAAGACAGTGAGGCGGGGTCGCGGCAGACCACGTTCCTACTCACCGACGTACCCAATGGTAGTATAAGACAGTGAGGCGGGGTCGCGGCAGACCACGTTCCTACTCACCGACGTACCCAATGGTAGTATAAGACAGTGAGGCCGGGTCGCGACAGACCACGTTCCTACTCACCGACGTACCCAATGGTAGTATAAGACAGTGAGGCGGGGTCGCGACAGACCACGTTCCTACTCACCGACGTACCCAATGGTAGTATAAGACAGTGAGGCGGGGTCGCGACAGACCACGTTCCTACTCGCCGACGTACCCAATGGTAGTATAAGACAGAAGAAAACGTTGTTCCACAACTCAAATCTAGCGGGATGTGGAACGATATTTTTGAAAATCTTGGGTGGCTTCTGCAAAATGAGGAAAGCTTGCTACTTGCTAAAGAAACAAACAATTCTGCAGAACAATTTAATTGTATTATCGCAAAGTTCCTTGCACGCAAACGGCTTAATTTCACCCGAAGAGGGACGTACGAAGCGAGATGGTTTTCCGCAGTAGAGCACCACAATACATTATAAAAATCAGTGTCCCAACTCGGAATCAATCAAAAAGAAACAAACAAATGCATTTAGTGCTATTTTTCTGAGTGCTAAATTCAGTCACAATAACTGGTACATTGACAGTGGGGCTAGTAAACAGATGACGGCGAGACAGGAAAATATCGTCAATCCGTCCTATCAACACGTAACGAAGGAGATTATTATTGCAAACCAGACAAGACTTAACAACAAACTTGCTTTCGGTGAGTCAGTTGATCGAGAATAGCAAGTGTAATTTTCAAAGAAAATGCTTGCTACATCTATAATCAACTGAAAAAAACTCGTTGGTGAGGCAGAATTTGTTGAAGGTGTGTACAGATTATACACGAAAACAGAACAGTTATTAGTAGCAACTGCAATAGCATCGAGTGAGATTTGGCATCGACGCTTGGGAAAAATTAACAGTACAAGTTTAATCAAAATGAGATGGTGCTGTAGAAGGAATTTCATAACCAGAAGTGGCAAACATAGCTAAGTCATCGTGTACAACTTGTACTTATTGTCTTTATTTTTGTAATTTTGTGTGCGGACCCACCCCTTGCGTTCTAGGTTCTTTGGAAAGGTGGTTAAGTGTAGCATATTTTTGCCAAATACCGTGAGGTTGTATCGGCATTACGAACAAAGTTAGTCTGTGGTTGAAAAAAATATGCGGCGCGGGGGTCGTTTTTTTACCGAGATTATTGTTCGTATTTCAAAACTTTGGAAGAACAAAGGTAAATATTATGATGTCATTTGATTATTTGACAAATAAAAAAATAGGGTTAGCGCTTTAGATTTTGAATTAATATTGTAATTGTTTTTTATTGGCGGTAATATAAACAAACTGTTTATTTTTTTATTATTATAAAATGAAACTAAGTCATCTATTGTTCTAAATCAAAATTCGTAATCTAGCCTAGTCTATCCACTTTAACAAACAGTAATTACTTTCATAGCGATTCATAGGAATGTTTTGTGTACAAGCCGTGTATAAGTGGCTAGCGCCCCGTCGCGCGCCGACAAAAAATCTCAAGGACAGCAGTTTTAACCAGGCCTGATATTGCTTACAGTATAAGTTTTCTTAGTCAGTTTAATAATTCTTATGCATGCAAAAAGGGTGTTACGGTATTAAAAAAAAAAACCAAAGACTATGGTCTTGTGTTTTGTAAAGATAATTCTTGAATTGGAGGTTTTGTAGTTGCAGATGTGAATGATAGAAAATCATTTTCGGGATTTTGTTTTAAATTGTCAAATACTGTAATTTCATTTGAATGTAGAAAGCAGAGACATGTAGCTTTATCCTAAACGGAAGCAGAATACATTTCTATGTCAGAAGCATGTAGAGGCAATATATTTAAAAAAATTACTGTGAGATAATAGGAAATTCAGAACCAATTGTCCTATTTAATGATAGTCAGTGCGCAGAAATTGGTATCAAACCCAATTTTTCATCGCAGATCTAAACATATAGATATTAGATACCATTTTGTCAGAGTAGCAGTAACTAATAATTTTGTAAAAATGTCTTATTTGGAGACAGCTGAAATGCCAGCAGACATTTTCACTAAAGGTGTAGGGTCTGTAAAACACAATTATTTCACAAAAAAACTTGGTATTGTACCTGTTAAATAGTTATTTTCAGTATTGTATTTGTTAAGCGGAGGTGTTAGTATGTAACAAAAACATATGTAACTGCTAGCGCCATCTATGCATCTATGTATATGTTATGGACCAATTGATAAATTGGGCATTTTACATAATGCCCGGTCATTATGAAAAATGCCCAATATGAGAGTGCAATTTGATAATAATTATTCAAATAATCAAATTGACCGGGCATTATACATATTGTCTATCACCTTTTGGGTAGAGTAATACAAACATGTAATTACTATTTTTTATTGTTATTGGCATTTAACTTAAAATAAACTAAATATTAAATAAATAATCAGACTCATCATCTTCCTGCCCTTATCCCATATTACTTGGGGTCGGCGCAACACGTTTTCTTCTTCCATTCTCCCCTGTCAACCGTCACGCTATCATTCACTCCCTTCTCTTTCATATCATTCCTCACACAATCCATCCATCTTTTCTTTGGCCTTCCTCTGCCTCTCCATCCATCAACATGTATATTCATCACTCTTTTAGTCACATGCGTTTTGTCTCTCCTCATTACATGTCCATACCAAGACAAACGATTTCCTTTCAACTTTTCTGTCACTGGCGCCACTTTCAAACTTCCTCTTATATACTCATTTCTCACTTTATCCATTCTCGTCACTCCACACATCCATCTCAACATTCTCATCTCCGCTGCATGCAATTTTTTTTCATCCGTCTTCTTCACTGCCCAGCATTAATAATCAGACTCAGACTAATCAGACTCAGACTCAGACTATTAAATAATCAGACTCATTATTTGGATTAATTATCAAGGACTTCTACATTAAGAATCCACTAGTTTTTGCATTTAAAACTTAAGAAATGTCATATTAACAATATAACATAAAACGTATTAAATTTAAAACAAAAATATCACTACATATCTTTGTTTTATAGAAATGACATAATATTATAAAACATAAAATAAACTAAAGTTTAAGCAATCAGACTCATTATTTGGCATAATTAGCATCTTCTCGTAATAAAAGTCAAATGAAAATATAAGTAAAATTTAACTAATGAAAATATAGCTTACAATGTAAAACTAAACAAAAACAATAGCGCTTGAAGTCCGCCGCACGAGCCGCACGCTGAATGGCGGTCTCTGATTGGTCAAAGCGTGTCACGACTAACGCCATGCGCGCTTCCCTCCCCGCCCTCGCACCGCGTCAAATTTAGCTTTATTATCAAATTGCCCAATTGTCATGTAGCAATATAATAATGACCATGCAATGTGATAAATAATGAAGTTAATATAGTAGACATTATTCATAATGCTCATACATTATTAATAATGCCCGCATTAATCACCTGGACCATAACATATACATTAAAAATGACAGTAAATGTCAGTCTGTGGTAAAAATATAAAACGTATTTTATTAGTATTTTGTCAAACAATGCTTTACGTAAGGTCACAGGTCCAAAGCCAACTTTCTAAGCTTATTCGAATAATTTCGCAATAAATGGTTACTGAATTCTATTTTTCTAATATGAATATTAGAACCATACACCATTGCGTCTCTAAGAGCTTTCATTGTGCTACTGTCTCCATCACCAATTACCTTGGTGTACATGAGTCCGTGTATCTCCATGCTTACTTTGAATTCATCTACAATGGCCAATGTCTCCATTTCGGTAGATGGACCAGACCAGTTTTTATAACAGGTATCTGAGGGGCAATTCCCGTATTTTTATAACAACGTTCGCAATCTCATCTCAGTCTCAATCTGTCAAAATTGTATAGAGTTTGCCTACATTTTTGACATTTGATTGTCGCTGGCTGACATTGCGACTTGGAATTTGAACGTTTTTAATTACGAGAATTGGCCCTCTGGTGTAGATTGTGGATATTTTATTTTGAGCACATACGCTACAACATGAATTTTTGACCCCAATATAGTTTTTTTTTTGTCCGGTGCCCTATTATACAACCCACACCAGAAAGTGAGTTAAAATGGGTACCATAGCTACGTTTAGCCCATGAACCGTCTGTCACGGCGGTCGCACATGGTACACCTTATGTGACATCGTTATTTTCCAAAGCAAGTAGCTTTTTTTCTACACCTGCTTCTAACATAAGCTATAACGCTATGTCTTTTTGGATAACGCCTAACTTTTGATTATTTATTACATAATAAGTTTCGCTCTTAATTAAACTTGCACATTCCTCATCAAGCTGGCTCCACCCATTGCCAGTTTGTGAAATACCGTCTATTACATTTAAATTAATAGGGATTTCTTTAGATCCATTATTAGACTCCTGAGATTCAATATTTTCTATTTTTAACCGACTTCAAAAAGGAGGAGGTTATCAATTCGTCGGAACCTTTTTTTTTTTTTTTTATGTGTGTTCCCCGATTACTCGAAGATGGCTGGACCGATTTGGATTTTTTTTTTTTTGTTTGAAAGGGTATACTTCCCAGGTTGTCCCATGATCATCAAGTCAGGATCTGATGATGGGATCCTGGAGAAATAGAGGGAACTCTTCCAATTTTATAGGCACACTTGAAGCGATTTGGATAGTTTTTGGAAGAGTACTTTCTTGGAGTGGTCCCGTTTCAATTTGGTGAAGATCTGATGAAGAACTTCTGAGATAGGCAACGGAACTCCTCAATAAATGATAGCAAATGGACTGGGATTGCTGAAATCTCATGTCTGTTTGTTGTTCACACCAGTTCATAACATAACATCACGCCAGTACGCTGTGAAGGGGTAAACACATGTGAACCACTAAAAAGTGAAAAATAAAAACTTTTTTACAAAAAAATACAACCGACTTCCAAAAACAACACTACAAAGTGAAAAATAACTTTAATTTCGGAAGTCGGTGGCAAAAACGAAAATCAATTTAATCAGACACCGACTTCCGAAATTAAAGTTATTTTTCACTTTGTAGTGTTGTTTTTGGAAGTCGGTTGTATTTTTTTGTAAAAAAGTTTTTATGTTGCATAATTTGCATTTGAAACCAAATTGTGAGTAAAACCCAATTCTTTTAACTTTTATAAATTCTACCTAAATGCTGAAAATTACATCCAAATGGATCATGCCTAATATTTTTCAATTGTTGAAATAGATGAGCAATATTCACTATCCTATTTCCTTCTAAAGTTTCACAATCACTCGTATCAAAATTCTCGATTTCAAAAGATACATTGTAGATATCTGAATCGGTCTCACAGTCACTGGAGTTGTTATATTCATGTGTTGTTGACATCGATTGTTCCTGTGTGGCCCAGAAACGCATAACTCAATTAGAATACGTAAAAACTAACAAAAATGGATTTTGCTGTAGTTGTTGGTACTGATTCCATACTTGCAAAATCGGCGTGTAACGAGTAGAATCATTCGATGGTATCCCAATCAGTTTGAGTTGAAATTAGGGCTTGCAATATCCGTTAATTTTTTCTATCCGGATAATATGGATGACAATATTTTACTATCCGGTTTATCCGCATAATGCGGATAATACGGATATTTTTTTAGTTTTTATTATAAATAAAAGTAATAAGCTTTTGTAACACGTTTTAATCAGCCTCTCAAGCAAAATGACAAAGAAATAATAAACTATACACATATTTCACACATAAATCACATAAAAAAACTAGTTTATGCTACGATTTTCAAAACTTGTTTGCAAATATTGCATTGTGCCTGGGCACCATCAACACTGCATCTTAAATGCTGCCAGACTGAGTTCTCCATTTGCGAAAATTATTTGTATTTAAAAAATTGAGTTTTGGATGCCATTTTTAGCAAATATTATTATTTTTAATCACAAAAAATTGTAAGCAAAGAAAAGCCCTATTTAATTTAAGAAAATTCTAGACTTATTAAACAACATTGATTACACTATACGAGTTAATACGAGTACGTACGCACGGCTACATATCAAGCTATACATTTCCAGTAAAAGCTGATCTCGCATTGTATAGGATTACCTTACAATGAGAGCTATCTACAAGAGAGATAGCTTGATAAGTAGCCATGTGTATATTACTATCAACAGCCATAGCGAAAGTGAAGAATTAAAGTTAGTTACATTACTTTGGTATTTATAAGTATGTATGCTATTTTTTGACAGTTATTTTGGTATTTAGTAAATAGTAGAGTAAACTTTACTCTTAGAAAATAGAAAATAATTGACAATGGTGTCGATTCTCTTGTCACAAATGCCTCTAAACTAGACTAAAAATCACTAAAATTTAGTTTATTCCTGTCAAACGACGATTTCCCATTCTGAAATTGACTAAAGTGACACAACTTAACTCTATTTTAGTTTGACAGGACTAAGATTGTACGGAGTTATTAGTTTAGTGAAAATGGCAATTTTGCTATTCTGAATTTGACTGTTTTCACCTAAAATTTTAATTGTCAAACTAAATCAGACTATGTTTAATCGCGATTAAAAAGGTGTGGAATAAAATTAGTTGACATGAACTAAAATTCACACCGAGACCTTGACTTCGGATGCAAAAACAGTAGTGTATTTTTTTCTTTTCTTTTGCATATATCTCGAAAATGGTGAGTCCTATCGCAAAAATAATGAAAATTTGGCCCCCCCTTTATGGAACCTATAAACCCCTATGACTCAACATGTAGGTACCAAAAAAGTACCAAAACAAAAGGTACCTACATTCCATATAAAACACGTTGAAGCTGCCCCCTCCCTGCGCCCCCCAGCTCTAAAAGATATTGACCCGGTAACGACAGCGATGTCGGTGAACAAAATATGACAAGCCTGTCACTTCATAGTGATTTCGTTAGTTCCAATTAAAGCCACAGGGTCAAATATACTACAGGCACAATACCACGCGGAGTCACGATTGTCAAACTCGATTTTAGTTGTGTCAAAATTGTTATTAAATTTAGCGTTTTTTTTTTGCAGAATAGCTCTAAGATTCTCATAGCAAAAAGTAAGGAATTTTAGTGATAGTTTAGTTAGTTTAGTTCGGTGTACAACAGAATCGGCACCACTATTTCATTTTCTAAGAGTAAATACCAAAATAACCGTCAAAAAATAGCATACATATTTATAAATACCAACGAAAGAATTTGAGATAGGAAATTGTCCTTTGATATAAATTTATTAAAATAATCACGAAAAACCATTCGACGTAGCCAGCGCGACTTTAACGCTCTTAAGTGAGAAGCGACCGTGCGGGCTATACAAATGATACAATACAATACAATCTTGAAAATGCGTGCAGTATGGATATGAGTTTAACATAAAGTTAACAAGTGGTCAATGTTGTTAAGATCTCTGTCACTAAATTGACTTATTGTGATTTGTGAAATTAATAAATAATCGCAAGAGTGATTAACTATATTAAAATAATAAATAACGTAATAACAGTTATGTACTTTAGAGATGACAGCTTTTTATTTAATATTTAAAAGAGCAGTACAACTATCCGTAACATCCGAAAAATCCAGATGGTGATGGACGTAAAATCCGGATTTGAAAATCGGCGGATATGCGGATAATACGGATATCCGGATTGCAAGCCCTAGTTGGAATGTCTCCGGAGCCAGCCTGTTCGCAAGGATCATTTTCTACAAGTAGGTACATTAATTCACCGTGAAGTGGTTGTCTCATGTACTTGAGCTTGAACGACGATTTGTTTAAATGACTCTCGTGGTGATCTAAAACAAAATGGGTTATACTTATGTAACAAATAGGGAATGAACACCTCAAAGAATATTATTATTGTAATTATCATTTCGGATTTTCTGATTTTGAGTGCATGGCGAAATGATGGCGGCCGAATTGTCACAGGAATGTGATAGCTACGGTACATATACAGGGTGTCCAAGAACCTGGCGTCCAACTGGATTCCCACGATGCCCCAAGTTCTAACAGTACTCAGAAAAATATTTTAAAAAATCCACCCCATGTACTTACAGAATTATACTGATTTCAAAAAAAAAGGGGAAATGAGCACCCTGTGACATACTTTTGAATGCTGTGACTGCTAATGCTGATAATTTCGATATTTCTTGGAGGTTTTGTAATCTAGGGTATTGCTGTGTCTAAATAGAATGTAAAAATAATGTACTTATTGTACCATTTTAAAATAAAATATTATTTTAACTAAAGGTGATATGGAAAACTATTGAATTTCGCAACTTTGACCGACTGTAGTGTAAAAAAAATGTACCAAAATAGTATGGCAAGTGACGTCAAATTTTGACGCGTTTATTCCTCTTTTTAAAAAGGTATAATACTTACACATTAATTTGAAAAAAAAAAATTTTTGATAATATTTTTACTCAACAACCCAATTTTTACGATGTCTAACAGAATTCTTAGAAAGAAAAATTTACGACGAATTGAATCTAACCTCTAAAGAATTACTATTGTATGCTCATAAAAATAACAACAGGCCTCTCAAAAAACAGGTTAGACCGTAAGGGACGGTATGTGCATGCATCTCACCATAGTGATTCGTTATTACAACAGGAGGGAGCAAGACAGAAACTATCTTTGCGATTTGCTGGTTCTTCTTTATGGTACCCCATTATTCAGGTAAGAGTGAGGGAGAAAAAGGTTAGAGGTGCGAGTGAGATAGATAGTGACGCTATCTGGGATCGTGCTATTTAGGATAACAGTACGGTCAGTACGCGTCACTGCCTCCTGCCGTTACTACGCACCTCTCTCTTATTGTTACCATTGATCACGTACTACGATTTAAAGCTTTGTTTATTGGACTCGATTACTCTTTGTGCTCTGGACTTTGAAACGAACTCTTTACGACGACCTTTGCCTGTGTTTGGACAGTTTGTGTTTTGTGTGTGCTACCATGGCGACCTACACTCCGCAAGAATACGCAAATATGCACTACATTTATGGAGAATGTAGAGGTAATGGACGAGCTGCAGCGAGACTTTACAGAGAAAGGTATCCGAGGGCTACGCGATATCCCGACCATCGAGTTTTCATTAATGTGCACAGATCACTATGTGACGGGCGGTTCCCCAATCAAGTAGCTGGTGAAGGACGACCCGTAAATGACTTCATACGCGATGAAGTTTTAGAGGCGGTGTCGGCAAATCCAAGCATCTCTGTGCGAGGAATAGAAGCTGATACGGGGATACCGAAGAGCACAGCACACAGTATTCTCCAAAAAGAAGAATATCATCCGTACCACGTACAGCGAGTGCAAAGTCTTTTACCTCGAGACTATCCGAGCCGAGTCGCGTTTTGTGAAACAATCCTGCAAAAACATCGAGAAGACGAAAACTTTATCGACAAAATTTTGTGGTCAGATGAATCAACATTTAAGAAGGATGGCTACATGAACCTACACAACTTGCACGAGTGGCATGTGGAAAATCCGCACTTGATGCGAGAAGATAGATCCCAGTACCGGTTCAAAGTGAACATGTGGACCGGTATTCTCTGTGGGAATATTATTGGTCCATTTGAGATGCCCGAGAATTTGACTGGCGAATCATATTTAAATTTTCTTCAAAATGATTTGCCAAACTTACTAGAAGAGACCCCACCAGATATGTGGTTCCAACACGACGGCTGTCCAGCACATTTTCGCGTATCCGTTAGAGAGTTTTTGGACGAGCAATACCCGAACAGGTGGATTGGGCGATCAGGAACAATCCCGTGGCCAGCCCGCTCACCTGACTTAAATCCGCTGGATTTTTTTTTCTGGGGAACTATGAAGGAGCTCGTTTATGCGAAGCCCATTAATGACATCGCTGACCTTCGTGAGAAGATAACACAAGCAGTGCAGGTGATACGTCAAAAAAGTTACTCGCGAAACATAAAGCGGTCCTTTTTAAGGAGAGTGAGAGCTTGTATTGCCGCGGGTGGTCAACATTTTGAACATTTATTGTAATAAAATATCTTTAAACTAACATTCTTTGCTTTTATTCTACTGGGAACCCATCTACCTGTGTGTATTTCCTTCTTGCTCACTCTTGGAACCGAAGTAAATAATAGTAGTAACATAACAGTTTCTAAGATAAGAAAGGGTCCGACAGTTACCGTTAGTAGGTAGGCACTTCGTAAAAATTGGGTTGTTGAGTAAAAATATTATCAATTTTTTTTTTTTCAAATTAATGTGTAAGTATTATACCTTTTTAAAAAGAGGAATAAACGCGTCAAAATTTGACGTCACTTGCCATACTATTTTGGTACATTTTTTTTACACTACAGTCGGTCAAAGTTGCGAAATTCAATAGTTTTCCATATCACCTTTAGTTAAAATAATATTTTATTTTAAAATGGTACAATAAGTACTTTATTTTTACATTCTATTTAGACACAGCAATACCCTAGATTACAAAACCTCCAAGAAATATCGAAATTATCAGCATTAGCAGTCACAGCATTCAAAAGTATGTCACAGGGTGCTCATTTCCCCTTTTTTTTTGAAATCAGTATAATTCTGTAAGTACATGGGGTGGATTTTTTAAAATATTTTTCTGAGTACTGTTAGAACTTGGGGCATCGTGGGAATCCAGTTGGACGCCAGGTTCTTGGACACCCTGTATACCTCTGAACCGCACCGCATATAACGCACCGGATCAACTGAGGATGGATGAAATGGCGACAGGTTACAGGAACAACTTGCGACCCACAGATGCCCCTCAAGTTGAAGGGGAAAATTTACAAGTCCGTGATAAGGCCTGTCGTACTTTATGGATCGGAATTCGGAATGCTGGGCAGTGAAGAAGACGGATGAAAAAAAAATTGCATGCAGCGGAGATGAGAATGTTGAGATGACGAGAATGGATAAAGTAAGAAATGAGTATAGTTGAAAGTGGCGCCAGTGACAGAAAAGTTAAAAGAAAATCGTTTGACTTGGTATGGGCATGTAATGAGGAAAGACGAAACGCATGTGACTAAAAGAGTGATGAATATACATGTTGATGGATGGAGAGGCAGAGGAAGGCCAAAGAAAAGATGGTTGGATTGTGTGAGGAATTATATGAAAGAGAAGGGAGTGCATGATAGTGTGACGGTTGACAGGGGAGAATGGAAGAAGAAAACGTGTGCGCCGACGCCAAGTAACATGGGATTAGGGCAGGAAGATGATGAAATATATACCTATGAAATACTTACGATTGGGACGTGGTCAGTACATGAGGAATATCGACAATAATCTGTTCACTAGGGTCATTTACTACATGTACATTTTGACATTGTGTAGAGATTGCTTCATGTACTTCTTGACAGATATTTTGCTTGAATGACTCTCCGTGTTGATCTACAATTCTAAAAACATGGTTTTATAAGTGAAGACTACTACAACTCCACAACCAATCCTCACAATTAAATGACCCAGTTATAAAACCACTTCTAAAAAAAGTTTTATTGTGTATTTGACAGAATGGCAACGGGGTACCGAGCTATGTTATCATCATACACTCAAAATAATACTTACGGTCGGGTTTTCCTTTTTTCAAGAACCATCCCCTCAATGATCTTTTGCGTTTCTTCTTGCGAGGAGCACTTAGTTTTAGGCGCCCTTTTGTTCCCATTCGCCAATCGCTTGGATCTGTTTCATAAAAATAACAACGTCATTTTAAATTCGCAATAAACTCCGCAGAAGAATAGGTATCCATATATTATAGTACCTACGTACTACAGACATTTTACATCATATACTTACACTTTAAATTCATTATTATATGTTTAGATTTGTTTTCTTTAATTTGCATTGTTATGACACTTATGTCAGGCTGTCAAGCTATCATTACTTTTTCTTCCAAATTTTCTCTCATAGAGTTTATTACTAGCTTACGGCCAGTTTCTTCATCAAAAGCAACAGCCAAAGTAACGTCACAAAGTCAAAATGACGGTTAAATTTGTTTCTTCACAATTTTAGCTGTTGCTTTTATTGTTACTTTTGCTGCTCATTAAGCTGATGTGAAAGCTAAAGCAATTGTCATTTTGTCAAAGTTGTGCTGTTGTAAGTTAGAATTATTCAACGCCTATTTGAGCTGTTAGCTAACATAAATCACTGCACATTTATCTGTGTAATAAGTAATAGCCTAGATTTTATTTTAATAATGAAATAAGTATTAAAATGGCATCAAGATCGTCCAGTGAAAGTTCAAGTTCATCAGACGATGAACTTATCATGCATTATTTAACGCATAGGCATAAGAAATTGAATATTCGCAAGGATATTTTTTTATGGGACGAGGCTGATTTTCTGTTGCGATACAGAAAGCCAAAGGAAACAGTTACATACCTCAGTTTATTGTTGCAAGACAACTGACGCCAACCACTTTAAATAAATTTTTAGCTTCATTTTAAGATCACAGGTCCTAATAATACAAAAAAGTACTTATGGTACTTCTAAATCGAAAAGAGTATGCCTAGATGGTTTGGTCATGTTGAGAGGATGAATGAAAGGCGACTAACAAAAGGTCAAAGGTCAAGGCAGATGTGAGTGGAAACGCCGGGTGGGGACGCCCTAGGAAGACATAATTATGGTGACCTTATTGGTGATATTCTTCAGAAGGGTTAGGTACATAGTAGGTACTCGCAACCAGCGTGCGTGTGTGGCGGAATCTACATCGCCACATACAAATTACTCATCACACTGACGTCACGCAGAATCCTGTATCGCGCAATCAAAGTTTACCGCGCGACTAGCATAATACAACGTCCTGACATCAATCGTTGGGCAGTTGCCACGACACCCGTCACCCATCTGGTCGGAGGATCCTCCCTTTTCTATGGAGGATAAGTGAACTTTACACCCTGTTCCTCATGCCTCTACACGTGTATGACCAGATGTATGAACGTAATCGAAGCAAAAGGAGTATGTATTTATGTAAGGATCGTAGCAGATGGCATTCTGTAGTTTCTGCTAACCCCCATGGGAAGAAGACGTAAGTTTATGTACGTTACTTTTTTTATTAAGCCTAACTGTAATAGATCTATCGCATATGTATCCGCCTTAATTAACTACAATTTTCTACAGAAATAAAGCCGCGCGACTGATGGCATGCCTAACTTTGGAAAACGGTACCGTAAGCGCGTTATTGTCTAGTTCTTCTTCATATGCACGTTTAACCTTCAAGATAATATCCCTGCTTTAGTACTTTTGGTATAATTGATGGCGATTACAACAAGAAGGAGGCATACGATTAGTTCTGATTTCAGCCGCGCGTAGGGTTATCTTGGGCGCACTCTAGGAACAACTTCCACTTTGACATTTTGACACCACTTGACAGTGAAATTGTGGTACTGCCATGTGTAAAAAAACCTCCCCACGATTTTTTGCGGAAACTACGACGTTTGTGTAAGGGCAACTATACATTTACCGTAGTATCAGTGAAGGTCAAGTAAAAGTCAATACTTTTACTGATTACTTTAGTTGCTGATGAAGAAACTGACTGTTAGTCTATGAACGTTAGTTTTGATTTATATAATTTAAATTATTTTTTCATCAATATGTTAGCTCAAATATTGGATTTTATAGATAATTATGATTGTTTACTGAATAACTGTATCCTAAATTAGATTTATAAAAATAAGTGACACACTCTCAGAATTCATCGAAGAGGTTCTTGAATGAAGACTGATATTTATGGCCGTTTCGATGACTGACAGGTGAACTGCACTGAAGGGAGATTTTTGTTTTCAACTCCTCCTGTCACCATCAAGCCACCGCCAAGGATTTCAGTCACGCTAGGTAGGAAGTGTATTTTTTTTAAATCTAGTTCTGTATTTTTTATTTCCTTTTCTAAATTATATTTTGTTTACGAGTCTATTCTCCTTTTATTTCTTTAGGTTTATAGATTCGTTACAATATAAACACGATAAAATAAAAAAATAATAAGATTTGATGTTTTTTTTTTTAGGAGGTCAACGACCGCTGAATGTTGTTACTTGAACTACGAGTTGAGAAAAACTGTTTTCTTATGTTTTATCATATTTCGATATCGATATCGTAGGTACACATCACTGAAGTTTACACAAATAAAAAACAGATTTTTTAAAACTGGTATTTTAACTAATTCCAAGTGACTACAATAAGTGCGGTCGATGACCCCACATATTCCAGTAAATTAAAATAATAATTTATTTACCTTCTAAGGACTAGACTTAGAGCTTAGAAGACTTACTTACTTTGGACTTAGTGTTTTTATTTTATAAAAATAAAAAATAGGTATATAGTATTTCATAGAAATAAAGAAGTCGGTTAAAAATAGAAAACTATCAATATTCTCATACTAATTTGTGACTACCCTCGGATCGTCTAAAGCGCGTCGCCCACACGAACTAGAGTCGAGAACCCGAGACGCGGAGTCGAGGCGCGGGCACACAAGCGGGAAGCGCAGCATCTGTGTTTTCTAGGAATAAAGATGCCGCTTGTACGCCCGCGCCTCGACCTTAGCTCGTGTGGGCGACGCGCCTAAGGCCTCTGCCTCGAATTTTGCGGGCAGCGGGGCGGCGGCGGCGGCGGCACGTCTCGCATTGTCCCGCCCCGCTTCCGCACCGCTGTTTTCGAGGTCCGGTCCATTTGATTTTACGCATAAAATCCGGCCGCTCCCGCGCCGCCACCGCTGCCGCCCCGCTGCCCGCAAAATTCGAGGCAGAGGCCTTAGTGAAGTCGCGATCAGGCGTCTCGGTCGCGAACGCGAGGCACACCAAAGGCATAGCCAATGCGACGCGACACGGTATAGGTACAGGTGTAAACATTTGTTATCCGCACCAATTAAATAAAAAATAAAAAAAAAAATATTGAAAAAAGCCAAAGTAGGCACTGACTAAAACAATGTTATATTTATAACTAGGTGGCTATGCTGTGCACAGTACATTGAAACCCTCATCTCCAAACTAGGGGTATCCCTGTATCTTAGAGATCAGTGTCCCTCCGCAGCAAAGTCACACGCCAATATTTGTAACTCATTGGTACAAAGTATTTCTTTATATAGTTTAATAAATAATTCATAATAATAAATAATAGTTAGGTTACAGGTAGTATACAGGGCAGGTAGTAGTTAGAGGTAGTTTAGTTTAGTTAGTTAATTAGTTATAATAGTTTAGTTAATAGTTGATGTGTTTTCAATAGTTGTAAATAAACAATCGAGTGGAGTACCTGCTTCTGTTAGATCCAAAAACTTTGTAACTTTTCAATATTATTCGGTAGCATTCGGCATTCTTGCCGAATATTCGGTAAACCTGCGGCATATGCCGAATACCGAACATTTTTGGCCAATCCCTAATAGATAGTGTTGAACAACTTTTAGTATGGGAACAAACCTGAAATCATGAATTAAAAAATAACTCGTCAAATGTAGGGCGCAGCTGATTATTTTTTCGCGATTTCAGCTTTGGTTATTAAAAGTTGTTCATAAATTCATAATGATAAGCACAAAACTATCGTGGCAGCTCCCTAGCCAATAAAAAGCAGCGTATTTATAAAGATTGTCATTGGTGCCGATTCTCTTGTCACAAATGCCTTAAAACTAGACTAGAAATCACCAAGTTTATTCTTGTCAAACGACGATTTCCCATTTTGAAATTGATTAAAGTGACACAACACTATATTTTAGTTTGACAGCACTGAGATTGTACCGAGTTATTAATTTAGTGAAAATGGCAATTTTGCTATTCTGAATTTCACTGTTTTCACCTAAAATTTTAATTGTCAAACTAAATCAGACTATTTTCAATCGCGCTTAAAAGGGTGTGGAATAAAATTAGTTGTCATGAACCAAATTCACACCAACACCTTGACTTCGGGTGCAAAAACAGTACTGTATCTTTTCTTTTGCTTATATCTCGAAAACGGTGTGTCCTATCGCAAAAATAACGAAAATTTTGCCCCCTTTAAAAACACATAAACCCACTCAACATGTCCGTACAAAAAAAAGGTACTTACTTACAAAAAAAAAAAGGTACCAAAAAAAGGTGCACGTTGAAGTTGAAGCTGCCCCCTCCATGCGCAGGCTCCGGCTCTAAAAAATATCTGACCCGGTAACGGCGGCGATGTCGGTGAATAAAAATAGTGATTTCGTTGGTTCTAAGCCACCGGGTCAAATACACTACGGGCACGATACCACGAGGGAGTCACGATTGTCAAACTCGATTTTAGTTTTGACAAAACCCTAAGATTCTCTTAGCCAAAAGTAGGATTGTTCAGTGTACACATCAAGCTGTACATTTCCAGTTTACACTGACCTCTCATCCAAGGAAATCCTATACAATGCTAGGTCAGCTTATACTGGAAATGTATAGCTTGATCTGTAGCCGTGCGAACAAGAGAATCGGCACCATTATACAATAAATTTTTGTTACTTATATTCCATTTAAAACCTTTTTTATTTACAGTTCATTCAACCGATTTTGACTTCTATTGCGTTGGTGGCATGACAAATGGCAGCTGCAGTAAACAGTTGGTATTGTAACCTGTAACCACGTTTTTGCTGCCATCCTTAGGTCTAAGGAATAGAAGTCAAATCGATAAAACGGTTTTCAAAAAGATTTAATCTTAATTCAAATGGAGTATAGTTATATTTAATACAATACGAGTTATGAATATAAGGTATATACTAAAAACCTACTACTAGAGCACCCCCCCCCCCCCCCTCCTTATTCTGCAAACTGTCTTGCAGTTTGGCAGGTTTGAAAATTTTGTAAGTGTTTATGTTTGGTCCAAAAAAATGTTTTTTTTTTTTATTTCCACGAGCTCAAATTAAGTCACGAACACGCCGCTCTCAGCGCGCGCCTTGCCTACCTACCTGTGTAGATAGGTACACTAGGTACACAAGACACGCGCTCTGCCTACCTACCAACGCGCCGGTGGCAAAGCCCGAAGCCGTGGCCGGCGAGTGGCAGAAAATGTATTGGCTAAAAGACATAATTATAATAAAAAATAGTCACTAGCTGCTGAGTTACCAATTTAAATAGATAATTGTAGGTACAGCTTATCCATTGTTTATTTGTTCACACTATCCAATCAACCAACACAACTTCACTGACACAGCGTCCACTCAAACCAACAATTCTAATTTCAAACGAAAATACAGCACGAAGTTAAACAGATAAAGTAAGTACTATCGAGATCCAAAGTTCAAGCCAGGGCATCAATTCCGGGCTCGAGCTAGATATCACGACCATGGAGATAAATCTCTGTTTCAAATCTCCGCATCAATGTCCGGTTCCAATCTCGATACTATCAAAAAACCGTATTCTGGTAGACCATGGAGAAAGATTTACAACGGAGAAAATAATCTCTTCTAAGAGACGTTCCATTTTTATCGATTCACTTTGTTTATAATCGATTACGCCACATTTTTCTTTTTTTAGTAATAATGACGTATGTTTAATTTATCAAATCAAAGCAAACACATTATAACAGATTATTTTAGTATAATATTGTGTTTATATAACTGTGTTTTTTTAATAATTACTGAAAATAGTAATTGCAAAGTAGCGTGATCCGAAACGCTTTTCGCATGATTTGTGTTTGTGTCCTTTTTCTGACGTATAGTGCTACTTTGTGTTGCTGTTGTTCAAACCAAGTTCATACAAGTACGACTTTTATACCAGCGCTATCGCACGTACACTGCTACCAACTTATCTGTGAAATGGCGAAAATTGGAACTACGGCCATCATGTTGAAATGTCATTCGATTGTGCCGACGCATATCATTCGATTGTGTCGACGCATCGACGATGCCGTCCTCTTTTAGTTCACAGATAAGTTGGTAGGACTGTATCTTGCGTGACTGTCTGACTGACTGGCTGTCACTCACTGTCGTGATAATTAGCTTATAAAAAGTGCCGGAGACGTTAGTACATATTACCTCAATGGCCGGAGATTTTACAAAAAGGTTCCCCAAACTTTTGCATTTGTGAATATGGAACCGCGCTCGGAAAAGCAGAGACTCCTTTGAGAGGCGAAAATTCTTTTTGAATTCTGCATCACTCGTCTCAAACGGTTCGACTCGCCATGGAGCTCGAGTTTGAGGTGCAGCAACAGCAGTTTCAGCTTCATCCACAAGCTCTAGGATAAAATTAGCGATGAATTCATCCATAATAACAGTTTAACAAATCGTCGTTATGTAAATTTTACGTTTATTTGTTTGATAATGTCAATTTTCACTGTTGTTCCAAAGGAGATTTCATATCTCCATTCCTTACGAACAGCCGTAATATCTCGCTGGTTTGCGATCGAAAAATTTATGAATGGAGATCGTTAGAATAGCAATTTTTCGTTTTCGACCGAGATAAGCGGTTTCTCGACTGATATTTCGACCATGGAGATAAAATTATCTCCATGGTCGAAATATCAGTCGAGAAACCGCATGGAAATCCATGCCACCGGAATTGATGCCCAGGGGTCAATGTAATGTATACGTACGAATGATAATAACTTCTATCGCAGTCTACAAACATACGAACGATAAAGGCCGCAGCAGCAGAATGAACTGAGAAATACTGAAAGTACGAAACGTGCGCGTGTGCGTGAAACACGCGTATGCGCCGGAATCGAACGAAAGTGCATATATGGCATTTGTGCATGTGTGTGTGAGCGTCTTACGTCCGCACCGCGCGGGGGGAACATTATTGACTGAAATGCACGATCTTCATAGGACAAACGAGCGCGTAAAAAATTACGAAAAGACAATTGGAAAATCGAGTTTTATGAAAAAACCACTACATAAATCAATTACAAATAAAGTTTATTGAAAGCGTCGATAATTGAGCTTTGTCGGTGCAGCTTTTGCTTTGGAAAATTTGCACTTCTTTTATTACTAATTTACGCCCAAAGTTGCGTTAAAATTAGCGAGAAATACGAATCTTTGTTGGCTCATAACTTTTGAATGGCTTTTTATTTTACTATTCTGTTTCCGTATAGACAAAATTAAGAATGAGGCAAAACGATATCATGTTTAACTTTGGATGCACAATGTCAAACAATGGAGTAATACCCCCCCCGAAATTTGTATGGAAAAAATGTCGGTAAGTTCCACCTTAAGATTAGAACTTAAAAAAGGGTCTAAAACCAGTGGAACAAAAGAAAAAATTGTCCAAAGGTGAGGTATCTCAAAAAAAAAAAACCTATTTGGAAACCATTTCCCTGACGATTTTAAAGTCCACAACGTGCCTTTATTACAGACTTAAAACATTTAAATCGAATTATTTTTTTGCTGAACCTACTCCTCGATCGATTCCCCGGTCGTGTAAAGTATCATTGGAATTGTGAAGATAAATTAGTCCTTCAGGTCAAAACTTCGGCCATGACGACCAATCTCAGCGAAGACCAGCCTTCGGCGCAGGAGATGTTATAGTGCAGGCGTGTGTGCGCAGACACAGGTGCACTCTCTCTTCCCTCACTCTCATAGTCCTATGGGACAGCAATCCGACACGACCGGGGAGAGATCAGGCGCAGGACCAACGACGCACCGAGGTACACACTGCCAACATCCAAACTCCGGGCTGTTACTAAGGAATTCCCAATGGAAAAACCCAATAGCACTTTGCCCGACCCGGGAATCGAACCCAGGACCCCACGCTCCGCAGTCGCGCTGTCACGATACCGTGATTTGAACGGACAATTAGTCAAGTTGCTTAACATTAGTTTTCCTGACACACACATCACATCAATTAACTAGACAAAAAGTATCTCTCATATTATTTTAGTTTTGAGCACCAAATAAAAAAACAATCTGCCTAGCCCTTTCCCAACCACGTTAGGGTCGGCTTTCAGTCTAACCTAATGCAGCTGAATACCAGTATTTTACATGGAGCGACTGCCTATCTGACCTCCACAACCCAGTAATTGGGTAACAAAGACTGGTTGTCAGACTTTCCTTTCGGGCTTCTGACGACCCGTAACGACTGTCAAAGATCCACGAATGACAGCCGGGACCAACGGCTTAACGTGCTTTCAGAGGCACGGAGGAGTCTCGTTATGTACAGATGGTCACTCATCCACGGAACAACCCCAGCAAGCGTAGCTTAACCTGATGGATCGTTCTGTGCGGCTGTTATTACTTAGCCACGAGCTCCTCTAAATAAAATAACAAAAACTACCTCCAATTTACTTCAATAATACTTACATCTCGTGTTCTTGGCTCCTTGTTTCTTCTTAGATACTTCTTGTTCTTCTGCTTCTTCTTTCACTTCTACAACTTCAGCTTTAAACTCCATTAAAAGTGCATCATCTTCGGAATCAGATTCAGACTGGTGTGGTGGTATTTCTGCTACATCTAGACAGCTGTTATCTAAATGTCCCAGTTCTATCTCTGTAAAGAAACAAAAACAGTCAAAGAGTAATAAATAAATCAACATAAAAAAAAAATAGAATATAAATAATAAAAAGAATAATAAATTAAGTCAACAGTAATGTTTTTTTTATTGTGGTGGTGCAATAAATGATGTAATTAAAGAATTACTTTTAAACAAAAAAAAAAAATAGTTTTGAAAGTCGTTATAGATCTATAAAAACACTACAAAGTGAAAAATAGCTTTAATGTCCAAACGAAAACACAGAATTGGTTCCGTGTTCTGTGTTTTTTTAAAGTGGGTTGTTTTTTTTTTGTAATAAGTATGAATGAATGAATGAATCAATGAATTAATGAATGAAAAAATAAAAAACTATTATTTTATTTAAATAAAATAATAAAAAACTACCTCCAATTGACTACAATAATACTTACTTTTCGTGTTTTTGGCTCCTTGTTTCTTCTCAGATACTTCTTGTTCTTCTGCTTCTTCTTTCACTTCTACCACTTCAGTTTTAAACTCCATTAAAGATACATCATCTTCGGAATCAGATTCAGGCTGGTGTGGTGGTATATCTGCTACATCTAGACAGCTGTTGTCTAGGTGTCCCAGTTCTAGCTCTGTAAAGAAACAAAAACCGTCAAAGAGCAATAATAAATTAAGTCAACAGTAATGTTTTTTTTATTGTGGTGGTGCAATAAATTATGTAAGTAAAGAATTACATTTATATAAAAAAAAAAATAGTTTTGAAAGTCGTTATCTAAAAAAACACTACAAAGTGAAAAATAGCTTTAATATCCAAACGAAAACACAGAATTGGTTCTGTGTTCTTGTATTTTTAAAGCGAGTTGTTTTTTTTTTTGTAATAATATTTGAAAATAACAAACTTTTTATTTATCGTCTCCATGCTCTGTGAAAATTTAAAATAATAAAATTAAGAACATACCGTCACTCTGATCACTCTCACATTCCATCTTGATCTCATCAATGTCACATTGTTTCTCAGATACTGCTGGTATTTCTATTTGTATAATCCCGCTGTCAGTTTGACCATAACCATATATGTTTATTTTTTCTATAGCGGTTTTAACAAAACCACCAACAAATTCTGAGTGGCCTCGATTTGTTAGAGGTTTTAGCTGTAACAAAATTAATGAAGTATAATGAAAAATCTCCTAAACACGTCTCATGAGCACAAAAAACTATATGAAAATGGTACAGTCACCCAAATATGTGGAGATGACGATACATGAAAACACTGGCAATACTAACGCATAATCAAATAAATCCTCCTAACTTCAAAATTAACAGTGATTTTTTTGTGTGACTGTGGATTTTCACGAATCAGCTATTGTGACTAAACTATTGGATATATTTGATTTAAGTCACTTTCACATGATACTAAAATTCTAATTCATGAAATTAGTTTCCAGTAAAAGAATCGCTCACCTCATAATTATTTAACATCTGAGCAAACAGATCCTCGGCTTCAACACATTTTCTCTGCAACTGGTAGCATTGCTTCAGTTTAGCGTAGCAGAAGAAACAAGCGAGCATCGGTCTATGGTCTTCAGTCACAAACTGCAACAAAACGAATTTTAAACTATTTTGTTTTACCTGTAATCTATACCTACTGAAAATAAAGCTGGAGGGTTTGTTTATATGAATGCGCTAATCTGTGGAACTACCAGTTGGATTTGAAAAAATCTTTTTGCATTTGTTAGCGAGGAAGGCAAGTTATTTGACATCACGCTAGGATCTTTAGGGGCCGATCAAAAAGAAAAAAACAACAAAATGAATGCTAAGCGAAAACAAAGTGCGCGGGCAGGCGATGCGATTCAAGGGGGTGCGGACATATTACGCGGACTAAGTTGCACGTAGATGATAGGACAACAACATCGCTTTCTGGGTTAGTCTGTGTCACTGCATTTGATGAAGTTTTCACTCATTTATAGCATTTATTCTGGTAGGTTGATGTGTTACACATTAAGATTTGTAAAATTTGACATGTCGCCTTTGAATAACATACTTCAAAACCAAAGTGAATAGAGTACTGTGGTGGACACTAGTCAGTGGTCAGTATTGCTTTCTGCATCTTGCTCTCAAAATAACCTATAAAAAACAGACATGGGGACTATCGACAGAAGTGAAAACTTAAAACTAGAAAATACCTTGACTAATATTAAAAAGGGGAAAGATTTTTTTGTTTGTACTGGATAAGCTCTGAAATTACTGAACATTTTGTCACCAATAGAAAGCTAAATTATCAGGAAGTAACATAAGGTACAGTTTATTTTCTAAAAAATTACGAGATCCTCAAGAAAATTGCAATAATGTAACCCAAAGTAGCAAAATTTTGCCTAAAAAATTCATTATTTGGCGTGTGCTGAGAAAACGATTGATGATACATAAAAAATAATTACTAAATGATTAAAGTACTCATTATTTACTACAAAAAAGTCAGCGAGGGAATACATATAACTATCATAGTCACAATAGCAGCTTTTGTGTTCTAAAATTTAATTAGATCACTGGTAGAAACAAAAGTTGATTATATTAGTATCATAGTACTAATTCTTATTCAAATAAATAGTTTTATCATCAAGGGTATTTATTAATGTAGCAGTAAAATACTTTCTAATTAATTTGAAACGGTTATTTAATTTTGAAGTTATCACAAGTATAAAATCTATCTAAAACAAAAAATAAAATCCTGACTGAGTGACTCATCAACGCCCAGCCCAAACCCTTGGATCTAGAAAGCTGAATGATCTCTTTCTTTGCTTTTTTTTGTATTTGTTTGTACGCGTACATTGTTTGTGTGAGTAATTTTGTACACCATAAATGGCAAAACATGTAGCTACCACATATTAATTATAAGACCTCTACCTGTTACTCATGTTTTACAAAATAAATATATCTTGTATCTTGCAATATTGCACAAAGGTTCCCTTTATAATGTAGACAAGGAATAAGGAAGGTTTTTCGTTCTCGTGGGATATTTTCCAACATCCACACGGGCGAAGCTGCTTGAAAAGTGCTAGTAATTAAATAAAGCTACAGATATACTGATAACATTAGCATGTCGGTGACGCGAAGCCCCCATAAGATTTCCCCCTACAAAAAGTCGTTCAACGCGCCTAAAGAAGTTATCACTTAAAAAACTGATTACTGTGGTACAGTGCATATTATTGTATAGATTATTTTTTCTGTTCATAAAAAATCTATTAAGTAATTAAATTTTTGCATAATCTACTTACTGGAACATTAGTCAGCTTCTCATATATCTCCTGCAGGTTTTTGTCGGCAACCACAAACATTCGAACATTGTCCATTATACATATCCTACACATAAGCAGTTTTTCCATCTTTAGATTAAAAAAAAAAAAACAGAGTAAAAATAACCGGCGCTTATAATATTATTATAACTTTATCTTGTAATCTATGAATAATATGAATATGAATAATAATTAAAAGCTCTAAGGTTCACAGCACGTTCACAGACTACTTGCTAAATTTTGACATTTGACCAGTTTGACTTTGACGTGGCGGTCGTCAGTGTTGCCGTTGTGACCATCTAGTTTGTGGCTATATCAAAGAAAAAAGTTGCTAGTTTTGTAAATAAATTACTTTCGAAATGCCGCTAAAAGAGGCTAAAGTATTTTTTGCTTACTTTATCCTATTAATATTGTTAAAAATATAATTTTAATATATAGGGATGGGGATAAGTGGATTTATAGTGTTATAATAGTGTTGTTAAAAAATATTAGAAACTGGTTAGTAGTTGGCTGGAATTGGATTTATAGCTAAAAAAAACCGGCCAAGAGCGTGTCGGACCACGCACAATGAAGAGTTCCGTACTTGAAAAGAATTTATCCCAAAAACAAACTTATCAATGGATACCAAAAAAAACAAAAATTATGTTATAAACTACAAATTAACAATTTTCGGACTTTTTCCTTCACTTGTGCTGTAGGACCTTGCTTCTTGCCAAATTTCATTATTCTAGGTCAACGGGAAGTACCATATAAGTTTTGATTTACTTTGATAGTTGTGAGTATCAAAATGTGTCGCAAAATGGCCGTTTTTTTTTATTGCGTTGACTTAGTAGCTTGGTTTTTTTAGAACTCTAAGGAATCATAGAGTTACGTATTCGATATTAATTTCAACTTGATATCTCCACGCGTCCCTTAGAAGAAGGGTTTTGACAGACTGACACACTTGATTTTTTAATTATATGATAAAATTACAATATAACAATTTTCGGACTTTTTCCTTTATTTGTGTTGTGAGACCTAGCTCCTCGCCAAATTTCATGTTTCTAGGACAACGGGAAGTACCATGTAGGTTTTGATTTATTTGCAAGTATCAAAATATGTCGCATAAATGGCCGTATGTTTTTATTGCATTGATTTAGAAGCTTGAGTTTTTTAGGACTCCAAGAGACCAGAGACTTACGCATTTTATATTAATTTCAACTTGATACCTCCACGCGTTTCTGAGAAAAAGGGTCTTGACAGACTGACAGACAGACAGACAGACGGACAACGAAGTGATCCCATAAGGGTTCCGTTTTTTCCTTTTGAGGTACGGAACCCTAAAAACATTAAAATTATTGTTTTTTTTTTAGTAAAAATTAAAAATCAATTTGAAAGTTTACAATGTCTTCTGGAATCTCTTCGTTAATGGATGATGATGTGGATGGTATTTCAGTTGGTTTTATTGGTTTGACCGTTTTTGTGAGTTTGGTTAAACCTTCAGGTGGCAAAACAGTAATAGAAGTAGGTAGGTATGTAGTAATAATCTAAAAAGTAGCCAGAAGTAGCTAGATTCATTTTGGTGGCTAAAACGGATTATTTTTTGGCTACAACCGTTGAAAATCCGCTAGATCTAGCCACAAAATGGCTAAAACGGTAACACCGGTCGTATTGACTGATTTCTTTAATCGACGTTTGGTTTTTTAAATCACAATGTCGATCTCCGATGTCGATGTCGCTAGTAGAGTTATGAAACCGGATCTTTTTGCCTACCCCAGAAGAGTTACAAAACTAACCTTTTAAGCGAGAAAAAAAATACAACCGGCTTCCAAAAACAACACTACAAAGTGAAAAATAACTTTAATTTCGGAAGTCGGTGGCAAAAAACGAAAATACATTTAACTAGACACCGACTTCCGAAATTAAAGTTATTTTTCACTTTGTAGTGTTGTTTTTGGAAGTCGGTTGTATTTTTTTGTATAAAAGTTTTTATTTTTCACTTTTTAGTTGTGTACCTACCCCACACAAATTCTAATACCACTACCTGCAAAACAAACTAGAACATCATCCATATAAAAGTGGGGAAAAAATACGTATTATGAAGCTAACTCAAAAACTACTGAAGCAAAGTTAATCAATTTTATATGGGACCAACTGTGATGTATACCCTCTCGAATAAAACAAAAAAAAATCCAAATCGGTCTAGCCATCTTCGAGTAATCGGGGAACATTCATAAAAAAAAAAAAAAAAAAAAAAAAAGGTTCCGACGAATTGAGAACCTCCTCCTTTTTGAAGTCGGTTAAAAAAGAAAAAGAGGGTTCTGTGTCTAACCAAGGACTATAACTTTGTAATGGGAAAGGTCGGGCCAAGCTAATTGTAAATGGCGTGATCATAGCTAGGTCCCTAAGGCCTATAATAAGTTTTGACATTTCATCATGATAAAAACTTTTTTTCAAAAAAATACAACCGACTTCCAAAGACAACACTACAAAGTGAAAAATAACTTTAATTTCGGAAGTCGGTGTCTGATTAAATGTATTTTCGTTTTTGCCACCGACTTCCGAAATTAAAGTTATTTTTCACTTTGTAGTGTTGTCTTTGGAAGTCGGTTGTATTTTTTTGAAAAAAAGTTTTTATTTATCACTTTTTGGTGGGTCTGTTTATAATTTGTATAAGTTACAATAGTCTAATGTCAATTGCTCATCACATGTTAGAAAATATTGCTTTTCCCGATGCTGGGACGTTAATTGTTGAGGAGTTCTACTGGTAAGAACCAGGAGAACTCCTCAACAACCACTCATCACACGCATTGTGTGACGAGCGGAAATTGCTTAGCAACCATATTAAAGTGAAATATTTATCATTGAGTAGTTCCGGTAGCCATCTGTGGTCTTCATCATCAGTTCCACTTCACCAAGTGGTGCTTTCCGAGAGCAAATGCACGAGCTACTATAAAAAATACCCAAATCGCTATAGGTGTGCCTATACTATTTGAAGAGTTCCTTCGATTTCTCCAGGATCCCATCATCAGAACTGGATTTTGACAAAAATGGGACCATTTGGGAAGTATATATACCCTTTCCAACAAAAAAAATATTTTTTCAAATCGGTTGGCAAGCGACGGAGTTATGCGCGAAAAAACATAAAAAAAAAAAATACAAACATCTGAACTGAGAACCTCCTCCTTTTTTAGAAGTCGGTTAAAAACACATGACATGTCGTCGTTTTGTTCATTCATGAGTTTGGTAATATTTCAGTATTTCGTTATTTTAGGTTATTTCAATATTATTAATCATGTATATTTGACATGGAAAGTGTCGGAATTTAAAACCTTAAATAATAGGTCTTTACCTATGAAATTGCCGTTTTGTATGAAAAAATTTAAACGAATTTTTTTCATGCATTTTTTATTTGTATTAATCGAAGTAATCACCCATGCAATCAATGCATCTTTGCCAACGCAGTGGCAGTTTATTGATGCCCTTCTTAAAGAAATCAGCTGGACGGGAGGCAACAAATTCTTCAAAGGCATTTTGTACTGCCTCTCGGGTATTGAATTTTTTTCCCGCCAAGAAGTTATCCAAATTCTGGAAAAAGTAGTAGTCTGTAGGCGCAAGGTCTGGTGAGTAGGACGGATGACGGAGAGCTTCCTACCCCAGTTCTTGCAACTTGGAAACCGTCTGCTGTGCAGTATGAGGTCGCGCGTTGTCGTGCAGGAGCAGCGGAGACGAGCGATTGACCAATGCTAGTTGGAGATGTGCCAGCTTCTCCATCATTGTGTCCAGTTCTTCACAGTACACATCTGAAGTAATGCTCACCCCGTTTTGTAAGAAGCTGTGATGAATCACACCGGCGCTAGACCACCAAATAGTGACCATCACTTTTCTAGGGGTAAGTTTTCGTTTAGGGCATTGTTTAGGTGCTGAACCAGGATCCAACCAACTTGCTGAGCGCTTGCGGTTATCAAACAGAACCCATTTTTCATCGCAGGTAACAATGCGGTTCAAAATGCCTTCATTTGTGTGTCTGTTGAGCAGTGCAAGGCACGTCTCGACGCGTACTTCGCGCTGGCGATCATTGAGTTCGTGGGGCACCCATTTGTCAAGCTTTTTTACCTTGCCAATTTGACGCAAATGGACCAATATTGTTTTGACGCTAACGTCGAAAGCTGCTGCTAATTCTGCCGTAGATTGTGTATCATCAGCTTCCACAAACGCCTTTAATTCGTCATTGTCGACCAGTCTTCGGACGACCGCGAGGTTCATTTTTCAGGTCGAAATTTCCAGAACGGAAGCGAGCAAACCAATAACAAGTGGTGCGTTGGTTTGTAGTGTTAGCTCCGTAAACGTCGTTGATGTTGCGTGCCGCTTGTGCCGCGTTGCTGCCACGACGGTACTCATATTCCATAATTACTCGAATTTTTAACGTATCCATGATGACGAAAAAGATTGAAATGCGATGAAAATGTAACACTAATCAATAAACAAATGACTACTTTGGAAAAAACAATCCATGTTTTTAAAATAAAATTAATTTGAAATTAGAATTCTTAGCTAAACAAAAATTATTTTGATTTGAAATGGCCAGTAATGCAGAACGGCAATTTCATAGGTAAAGACCTAATATTTCCTCGTATCTAAGTAATCACTTTCTTCAAAATGTTTCGAACTCTGTTTTATTTTTTTTTTATCTTTACGATTAGCTTTGGTCTTTAATTTCGGAGTATTTAGGAATACAACAACGCGTCATTTTCGAAAAAAAAAAAGTAAGGTCAAAAACTAAAACCCGACTACTGAAAAATCACGCTCTAAAAAGTATGAAACAAGGAAGTATTCGACAAATTAAAAATCTGGAGTCACACGTAATCTGTTCGATTTATGTCCTAATCCTAACACGACGTGTGACTCCGGATTTTTAATTTGAGGATGAGAATATATTCTTGTTTCAAGTATGAAACAAGAATATATTCTCATCCGCAAATTAAAAATTTAGAGCGTGATTTTTCAGTAGGTAGTCTGGTTTTATTTGTTGAGCTTTGGTACTTTTTATTTAAATTATTTCGGGGCTATAATTTCCTGATAAAGTATTTGCAGAGCCGTCTAAATTTTTTGGTTTATTTTTTTAGCTAACACAATTTATATTGCGGATCCAGTATTGCCCAGAATCTAGGTCGTGGAGGTCAGATGACTATAATGTCCTTCACAACCCAGTTACAGTCAGTCAGTCAGTTAGTTATTTTACATGAGTCGTTCCGTGTAAAATAACTAACTGACTGACTGACTGAAACTACTACTATTTAAAAGATACTATACCATTAAGGACTATTTAGAAGACAAATCAATAGAATCTGTAATTTGTAACTTCGAATAATTGACATCGCATGATTTTAAATACATTTGTACGCCACGATATGGCAGGATATGCTGAAATTAAACAACCTAACAACCCTATGTAACTTATTCTAGCAAATAAATATTTTAATTTGGTTTGATTGGATTCCGGGCAACACCGGTGCTTGAGAGGAGATGGTTTTTGTAAACCAAAGAGTTTTTTAATTCTGTATTTAAAAACTCTCTCTTGAGGAGCTCGTGGTTAAGTAATAACAGCTGTACGGATCGATACATCAGGTTAAACTATGCTTGCCGGGGTTGGACCGTGGATGGGTGACCATCTTTACATACCGAGACTCCTCCGTGCCTCGGCAAGCACGTTAAGCCGTTGGTCCCGGCTGTCATTCGTGAATCTTTGAAAATCGTTACGGAGCCCGAAAGTCTGACAACCAGTCTTACCAAGGGGTATCTCCAGTCACTGGGTTGTGGAGGTCAGATAGGCTGTCGCTCCATGTAAAATACTAGTATTCAGCTGCATCCGGTTAGACTGGAAGCCACCCCAACATAGTTGGGAAAAGGCTAGGCAGATATTGATTTAAAAACTCTTGTCTTTTGATAAATCTCGATTAGTTTTTCCAGGCGCCATCTATTGATGTGAATACTAAATATCGACTGTCTGTCATGCCTCATTCCTGTCTCCCATTATTATACATAATGGGACTTGATGACTTTTCTATAAATCCTATAGGATTTATAGAAAAGTTAAACGTAAACACACAGGTACCTACTGCTTTTTATAAGTAAAATTTCTAGTATTAGTTTACCGGCATTCATATCTTCGGTCCACGGCACAGATAAATTAATCAGGAAAATCTTAGCCTCCACACTGGTTAATTTTGATGTGCCTTGTTTCACCGAGGCTATAGATGCCTGGAGACTCGCTTGCCCGAATTCAGACCCACCCGACAATCCATTTTCCCAGAGACGGTGGGATGAGCCGCTCTGCAGAGTAGTACAGAACAATTTACTTGACACGTCTGCTACTACTGCGGAGCGTGCGCGTCTGCTGGCTGTGGGTAAGTGGGAGTCGGGTCTGTGGCTTCATGCACTACCGTCGTCGAACATAGGCACTTTGTTCGACGACACTACTTTCCGCCTCGCTGCTTCCCTGCGACTAGGAGCTCCTTCTTGTTCTCCTCATCGCTGTCACTGTGGCGAAGTTGTCAACAGCCTCGGTCACCACGGCCTGTCTTGCAGCCGAAGTGCGGGTCGCTTAGCACGGCACGCGAACATCAATGACATCATCCGACGAGCCCTTGTCACCGTCGGCGTTCCAGCTGTACTAGAACCCAATGGCTTGGCACGCGACGATGGCAAGAGACCGGACGGCATGTCTTTATTTCCATGGAAGTTGGGAAGGCCTTTAGTGTGGGACGCAACGTTTGTCGATACTCTTGCGCCATCCCATCTTCCTGGCTCTGCGTGCTGTGCTGGCACTGCTGCTGCCGCTGCGGAAAACCTCAAGCGGCGGAAGTATAATAACCTTATCGGTAATTATATTTTTGAGCCGTTTGGGGTTGAAACCCTTGGGCCGTGGGGTCCGAGTGCACATAGTATGTTCAACGAAATCTCCAAACGGCTGGTTGACACTTGCCGTGATCCAAGGGCTGGCTTTTACCTTGGCCAGCGGCTTAGCATTGCCATACAACGTGGCAATGCCGCCGTCTCTTGGGTACTTTACCAGTCGACAGCGATGCGGAGGAATTTTTCGACGCCATATTTTAGTTTTTTAATAGTTTTAGTTATGTTACCTTTTAGTAAAATAATGTTTTTAGATATTGCTTAATAAATTTTTATAAGGTAGATAAAAAGTACTGGTTAACGAGTTTTTTTTACATTTGGTGATTTGATGAGAAATTAGAACTGATGACAAACATGGTTTTGAAATCCGACAAGGCTGTTTGGGCATCGTTCCTTTACCTCTCCACTGACATGAACCGAACATGGACGTATAAAAAAAGCGAACTAACGTTTTTGGCGCCAACATAAAACTTAACGGTATTCATATATTGTAATCTTTTTGATCGTAAATTATAAGTTTAAGCAGTACCTAACAAACAGTTACTGATTACCCAAATAGTGTTTTATGAGTTTAAGCAGCAACAAACAGTTATTTCGCTTCGCTAATATTATATAAATAGATCTACCTACCTAGGTCTCATTTCTAAAAAAAAAACCGGCCAAGTGCGTGTCAGACCACGCACAATGAAGGGTTCTGTAGTTGGGATGAATTTATCTTAAGAACAAACTTAACACTGTAGTTGAAAAACATGTTCTCCCATACATTCCAACTGTAAATGTAAGTTTGTACTCACAATATTGATAGATTTACCATGTTATTTTACGACCACAGACTTCTTATAGGTTTTCCTGTAATCTACGGGTAAAGATCTATTTTCTGTATTTTTTTTCAAAATTTTAGGCTCTGTAGTTTCGGAGATAAGGGGGGGGGGGATGGTCAATTCTCGTCTATTTTCTTAAATAACTATAAAACAATTTATTTTAAAATTATAAAAAAAAATATATTTGAGACCCTCATAGTAACCTCTTTCATTTGACATGTCACATGGTGTAGTTTGCAAAACTTTTTTTTTTAATTTTCTTATTTGCCCCCCAAAAGTGACCTCTATATTCAAAATTCATTTATTTACTTTACCCGTCCGTGTTTGGGTCACAGAAATTCATATGTGTACCAAATTTCAACTTAATCGGTCCATCAGATTCGGAGCAAATTGGCTGTGACAGACGGACAGACAGACACACGAGTGATCCTATAAGGGTTCCGTTTTTTCCTTTTGAGGTACGGAACCCTAAAACTCGCTTTCTCTATTTTCACCCGAGCAGAGCTCGGTCGCCCAGGTACTATAATGTTATCACAGCAATTCAGCACAACAAAACAAGCAAGCAAGCTCTGAAAAACCATCTAAAAACTGTGGTGTTTGTGGTTTAATAAAATATTTTGTATTGAGGACTATACTAAGGAAGGAAGTGATTATAAAACAATCATACATAATATTATATTGTTAATTGAGTTTAGTTGGAATTATTAAACCACAAGATGCGTGTGTAGGTACCTATACAGGGTTACTGGTAACTCGACGTATTCCTTGGAGGGCGTCATAGTAGGGTTAAAATGCAACAAATTAAACCTCCCAAATGTTCTACCGAAATTCAGTTTTTTTTTCATAATTTTTATTCTTGACACAAAAATTACGAAAAATTAAATAATTAATTACTTACCTAGTGATCTTTGCTAAAGTTTTAGGCTTTTTTGAACTTTTATTTATTAAAAAATATCTGATACGGCAACAGGTATGGTAATAACTTAAATTCCAGTATAGTCGCGCCGTAAATCATTGTTAAATTGGAGTTTTCATAAAAAAACTAAAAATGTAACTAACCCAAAAACTACTGAATTTCGGTAGAACATTTGGAGGTTTAATTTGTTGCTTTTTAACCCTACTATGACACCCTGCAAGGAATACGTCGAGTTACCAGTAACCCTGCACGCATCTTGTGGTTTAAAAATTCCAACTAAACTCAATTAACAATATAATATTATGTATGATTGTTTTATAATCACTTCCTTCCTTAGTATAGTCCTCAATACAAAATATTTTATTAAACCACAAACACCACAGTTTTTAGATAGTTTTGTTCAGAGCTCTAATTGTTCACGATTATGATTCATAGTAACTAATTTGTCTGTTTCTCTTTACCAAATAAGGTTAAATGAAGGATTTAAAAATATATATATTTTAAATGTTTGGTTTTAAATGCTAATAAGACCAAATTAATGTACATCAGTTCCAGTCAAAATAGAAGCCTTTCCTTGCCTAAACTGACAGCTCACTGCCATGAGTGTTTGCATGACAACTGCCCCAATAAAGTAGCCAAGCCTTGTAGCTCTGACTCCATAGATCTAGTTGATAGCCATACATACCTAGGACTTACCATTGATAGCCGACTTAATTGGAAGGAGCACATTAACGGAGTGTGTGATAAATTGAGATGTATATTAGCTAAATTCTCCATTATAAAATGCAAAATTCCATATCAAACACTGTTGATGCTTTACAAAGCTCTGGCCGAATCAACGATATCCTATGGTCTGTCTAGCTATGGTAGGACATTTAAGACTCACCTTGATCAAATTTACGCACTTCAGCTACGTATATTAAAAGCAATTGTCCCGCATAACATTAAAAAGCAGTACAAAAATGACTACCGTAAATTATTTGAATTCTGTAAAATAATACCTATCCATGAAAAAACTAAATTTACATTATTAAAAGAAGAATTTTTTAATGATAATCTTAGGAAAACAAAAATCATAAATAACAATGAAATTAATACTCGTAGTGTCATCAATGCTAAGTTGTTACTTCCAAAATACAGTAATTTACACGGTAAGAGGTCGTTACAGTATATAATACCTTACCTAATTAATCATCTACCGATGTCATTGAGGGACAAAATAACTTGTAAAAACATAAAGTACAAACTAAAGCAACATTTCTTACTAAATATTAATATATCATATAATAATTGAATGAAAATAAATGTTATAACTGAATACAAAAAGTTAGATAGTAAAAAAAAAGAAGCATAATACTTAACAATATCTTGACAAACCAAAATATAGGAAAATTAACTATTACTAAAAACATACTTTTAGGAACAACCTGTATCAATCGAAATCACATTCCTCCACCACTTTTTGTTTTAAAGACGGTCAGTTCGGTCACCGATGTTCGCTCGTTTGTTAGTATTAGATAATTTTTTCACTTAATACCCTCATTTTTATTTTAGTTGTTGTTTCATTTTAACTATGATTATAAGTTGGTTTTAGTTATCTAAATTGTATGGTCGATGATTTTGGTGCACGGTAAAACTCTAATGAGTTTATGTTTGCGCCAACATAAAGATGTATAAGATGTAAGTGTACTACTGAATAAATAAATAAAAAAAATAAAAAAAAAAAAATAAATAAACCGATTAAATTCAAGATAATATTATAATATAATCCGCAAAATTACACCAGTGCTCCTGTTCTCTGCCCAAGGCACTGAAAAGTTGATCCAGAAAATTATAGCCCCTTCTCTGGTTGACTCAGAAATGCCAAGCCTGACCGACGCATTGAACGCCTGGAAAGTGGCTTGCCCGGATACAGATCGACCAATGAACCCATCTTCGCACAGGCAGTAGGATGAGCCGCTCTGCGGGTTAGTATGGAATAGGTACGCTATTGAGCCTGCCCGCCTGCTGGCTGTGGGTGAGTGGGAGTCGGGCCTCTGGCTTCAGGCACTACCGTCACCCAACATAGGCACTATGATGGGTGACACCACCGGCTCGCTACATGTCTGTGTCTGGGCGCTCCTTGCGGGGCTCCGCATCGCTGCCAATGCGGCGAAGGTGTAGACTGCCTCGGACACCATGGCCTACTCTGCAGTAAGAGCGCAGGCCGTATAGCATGGCACGCCAGATCAATGACATCATCCGTCATGCTCATGTTTCAGCCTGTTTTAGAACCCATTGGCTTGGTACGCGACGATGAAAAGAGAGAGACTAGACGGAATAACCATAATGCCTTGGAAGGTAGGTAGGCTTTTGGTGTGGGATGCAACGTGTGTCGACACCCTTGCACCATCCCATCTTCCTAGCACGGTGGGCTGTGCTGGGGCGACTGCTGCGGGTGCGGAAAACCTCAAACGACGTAAATATTCCAATCTTATTGGGAGAATTGGGACTTATATGTTCGAACCGTTTGGGGTTGAAACACTAGGGCCATGGAGTCTGAGTGCCCTCCTAGTTTTTCGAGACATCAAGCGGTTGGTCGACGTGACCAGAGGGCTGGCCTATTTTTTAGCCAAAGAATTAGCATTGCCATACAACGCGGCAATGCTGCCAGCCTTTTGGGCACTTTTCCTATCGACAGCGATGCGGACGAATTTTTTGATGCCCTATGATCATTTCTTGTAGGTAAGTAATATTAATTTTCTAAGGGCTGATTTTTCAATAGTCAGATAACTTTTATGTGAAGAATA
Source organism: Cosmia pyralina (assembly GCA_946251885.1). Classification (NCBI taxonomy): domain Eukaryota; kingdom Metazoa; phylum Arthropoda; class Insecta; order Lepidoptera; family Noctuidae; genus Cosmia; species Cosmia pyralina. The sequence continues at coordinate 10,852,470 of OX276369.1, read as the reverse complement.
AATATGACAGTTTGACATATTTTCTATACAAAAGCTGTCAAACCGCCAGATTTATTCTCTAGACGGTTGAAAACTTAGCTCTTAAGACTGAAAAATTAACTCTTAAGATTTTAAATTATGTAAATAAAATAATATTTTATAAAATAAAATATAAGTACTTACCTAAAATATATTTTATAGAATTATTCGCTTTATCATTCGATTGTCAGTATTTTATCGTTATCGTATTACTTTCCAAATATCTATTTTAATAATTAACCCCGACGTAACGTGAGTAGTTAATAGGGACAAACTGCGTTGAATATTCAGGTGAATCCATTAATGGCGTAGCAGCCTTTGATAAGTATGTGGACAATTGGCATTTCAGTACTGCGTAAAAAAATATTTGTTCTCACATACACCATAAGCAATACTTTTTTCCTTGTTGGCTATATGGATGGATGACTTTTTTTACCGTCTCGAAAATAATAGGGTATATTCGGTCAACGGAGTAGAAGCCTATGGCATATCCAGTTTTTTTTTTAATCAAAATTTAAATCATAATGCAGGTTGCATATGATTTGAATTACGATATTTTTAAAGGATTTATTTTTTTTTTTCAAAATTTATGTTTTTATTGTTCTAAAATGAAAAGTTTACATCGAATTTGTAGTATTTATTGATACTTAGATATTTTTTTCTGACTAAGCTATTAAAAAAAAAAAAAAACTAGGTATGCCATACGCTTCTACTCCGTTCACCTAATATACCCTATTTTTGTCAAGACGGTAAAAAAAATCATCCGGTATAGTATAAATTATTGGATATGGTATAAATTATTCTGCCGTCGACAGTTTTGGAAGAAATACGTCAAAAAGTATTGGCTAAAGTACCTAATGATAGGTATATCCTATGATTAAAAGGGTCACCAAAAAAAATCTCGCTAAGGATATCCATTTCTTCTTCTATTGGAGAGTGTGTTTTACTAATATTAAGTGAGACGTGTGATCGCAAAAAAAAATAGTTAGGTTAGACACTTCTCCTTATTTCCATAACTCCATCCATATTGCACACATTCATTGCGATATTATTGAGACTCAAGTGCTACCTAAGGGAAGGCTCAGATCCTATATATTTTTTAATTACGTTGAAAAGACTAGTTTTGGAGGAGAGCAGATTTGTTTTTGCTAATGTTGCGGTGGACGTCAGGCATCAGCGGACAATCGAACATCTCAGTGTTTTCAGTCAAGCTGTTCACAAATACTTCTTCCTAAACTAAAAGTGAACCAACCAAAACTGTGAAAGTGAAGTGATATTTATAATGTCTGACACGGAATCAATAGTACAAGATTTTATAAAGAGTGTTGAAACTGAGAAATTATTGACAACTGCCCAGTTAATTACGTTCTACTTTATGATAGTGCTGACGCTAACTACATTGATGTACGGATTGGTATCATGGTGCACCTTGGACAAGTTTCGTAATAACAGGAACTTTAGTGTTGCTTAATGCTATTTTAGCAAACTTATTTTTCTGTTCCATGGTGACTTTTTAACCCATATCATCTACTCATTTGTACGAGGCGAAATCAAAATAGATGACAATTCGATCTATCCGTATAGGATTATTATTTTGTTTCTAATGACGTACCGTAAAACGGGGTGAATAATAGGTTGGGGAAAAAGTTTCTTCGCATTTTTTAAGAAAATTCAAAACATTTTTTAATATACATTATTTACATTTATCTAAAGTATGTAGGTACCAATTTGTTCGATAACTTTTTGCCATCTTGTAGGTAGGGACATGATCCCATTGCTATAGAAATTTTGGGACTTCTGATCAAAATACCGCGACAAGTGGTTTTGGCAGTCCTCTCGTGATGTTATCCTGACACTGCCTAAAGAATTCCGGAGAGACCGAAACAAGTGGAAATCTGAAGGTGCAAGGTCAGGACTATGCGGCGGATGCATTAACACCTCCCAGCCAAATTCTCTTAATTTTTGATGAGTGGCTAAAGATGTGTGAGGTTATCATGATGAAAAACCACACCCCTTCTGTTCCTTTCCAGCCGCTTTCTCTCAACTTCTTGCTTTAATCTCATCAGTTGTTCGCAGTAGAGTTCAGAATTGATGGTTCTGCCTGGTGGTAACAGCTCTTAATAAATAATGCCCTTCCAATCCCACCACACACACAGCATCACCTTGTTGCGAGTTAACCCGGGTTTCGCCACAGTCTGTGAAGCCTGACCGGCCTTTGACCACGACCTTTTTCGCACGTTCTTGTCGTACGTGATCCACTTTTCATCACCAGTTATCAGCTTCTTCAAAAATGGTTTGGTTTCATTACGTCGTAATAAAGAATCACAAATGAGTATACGGTTCATTAGGTTTGTTTCAGTGAGCTCGTGAGGTACCCAAATATCGAGCTTTTTTGTGTACCCAGTTTTTTTCAAATGCGCCAAAACTGTTTTGTGGTCAATTCCCAGTTCTTCAGCTACGTCGTAACTACTGATATGCCGATCTTGCTCCACTTTTTCAAAAATGGCATCCATTTTATCCGTAATAGGGCGACCAGAGCGATGTGCATCTTTGACATCAAAATTTCCGGATTGAAAACGCTTAAACCAAATTTGTGCTACTCTCACAGACACTGCACTGGGTCCATAAACATCGCAAATTTTATTCGCGGCTTGCGTTGCATTTTTACGTTTTTTGTAGTAAAATTTTAAAATGTATTGAATTTCTTCATTAGTTTCATTCATCTTGACAGTACGAAAAACAAATGAAAATCACACATTTTCCTAATTTGAATTTGGATTTATGTTCTTTAAAATTTGTACTTTCAATGATACCAAAACCAGCCAGATACAAATAGTATAGCCAAATAAATGTTATTCATACATACTATAATGCGAAAAGACTTTTTCCCCAACCAGTCAAGGTTGGTTTTAAACTTTATAATGCTCCAAAGCTATTTTTAATACGTATTTTGACCATACCATCTTATAAAAATAATGTTGCCGTTTAAAAAAAAACTTAAACATAGTAACAGTTTTATTTCAAAAGACTGGAGGTCGGGACAAAAAAACTTTCTCGGTTTTGTCTCCATTCACCCCGCGATTTCTATTCACCCCGTTTTACGGTACTCAATAGCAGGGAGGCACTCCTGGTTGTTAGTTATAACCCATAAGTTTTACATAGACTTTGTAAAAGTTTTCAATATGCACATCCGAAGAAGGTATTTCAAAAGTAGCCTCTTTGGCTGGGGAGGGGCTTTTATAGAAGCATCAATATTCGGTATGTGTCTAAGTTTCGGTAGCGATATTGAAGTCAGAAGTCTATATAGCCCTTTCAAGAATTTTTAGTTTACCTTTGATATTAAACTGTTTACATTATAATTTTATATTCACTTTTTAGTAGTTCCAACGCGAGCGCAAATAATACAGCTACCAACAAATGGCGTCGCTTGTACATAGCCACTCTGATATTTATACTGAGCAACGTCTTTCTGTTGTCTTTTTTAACCGACTTCAAAAAGGAGGAGGTTCTCAATTCGTCGGAACCTTTTTTTTTATGTATGTTCCCTGATTACTCGTAAATGGCTGGACCAATTTGATTTTTTTTTGTTTTATTCGAGAGGGTATAATATACATCACAGTTGGTCCCATATAAAATTGATTAACTTTGCTTCGGTAGTTTTTGAGTTAGCTTCAATACTACGTATTTTTTCCCCACTTTTATATGGATGATGTTCTAGTTTGTTTTGCAGGTAGTGGTATTAGAATTTGTGTGAAAAATACAACCGACTTCCAAAAACAACACTACAAAGTGAAAAATAACTTTAATTTCGGAAGTCGGTGGCAAAAAACGAAAATACATTTAACTAGACACCGACTTCCGAAATTAAAGTTATTTTTCACTTTGTAGTGTTATTTTTGGAAGTCGGTTGTATTTTTTTGTAAAAAAGTTTTTTATGTTAGGTATATCGTATAGCGATAACATATTAATAATAGATCGAACAATAATGCTTGTTTTAGAAATATTATTCTTTTACTTAAACCCACTAATATTGAACGTATATTTGGTCGTTGTAAGGAGTAATCGAGAACTGTGGTATGAATTTTATGTAAAAAAAAATAATCAAAGGCATAGAAATCGCGATATCATAATGCGTTGCTCGTGAGCCCGCTGACAGCCGACCGGCGTTTGTTGACACACAAGGTTAATTTAAAAATATTAATAATATCACTCTCGCATGTACAGAGGCCCGCACATCAAGCTACCCCAATCTGTCAAATTTCTTTGATAGATTTTCAACTTTACCACAAAGGAATAAGTTTCGTATTCAATTGGGACAATTTGACAGATTCGGTTAACTTGATGTGCTGGCCTCTGTACTTATTATATTATGTTCATCTCTACAGTAGGCGCGCGATCCGAGTGCAGTTCTGAGGAATGCGCTAGTGATGTGACCTAATTAGCGACAATGAACGGAGTTCGATATTTTTCTTTGACACCTTAAAAGTGGACGTTCAAACTGCTTGTATCTGTTAGTATTTTAACACATTTTATATTTGCGTTAGATATTTTTATTACAAGCTATGGTATAAAAAAACTTTTTTACAAAAAAATACAACCGACTTCCAAAAACAACTACAAAGTGAAAAATAACTTTAATTTCGGAAGTCGGTGTCTAGTTAAATGTATTTTCGTTTTTTGTCACCGACTTCCGAAATTAAAGTTATTTTTCACTTTGTAGTTGTTTTTGGAAGTCGGTTGTATTTTTTTGTAAAAAAGTTTTTATTTTTCACTTTTTAGATGTGGAACCTACCCCACACAAATTCTAATACCACTACCTGCAAAACAAACTAGAACATCATCCATATAAAAGTGGGGAAAAAATACGTATTATTGAAGCTAACTCAAAAAGTACCGAAGCAAAGTTAATCAATTTTATATGGGACCAACTGTGATGAACTGTGATGTGGGACCCTCTCGGATAAAACAAAAAAAAATCCAAATCGGTCTAGCCATCTTCGAGTAATCGGGGAACATACATAAAAGGTTCCGACGAATTGAGAACCTCCTCCTTTTTGAAGTTGTTTAAAAAAAAGAAAATATCATGCATATATTCCCTACTTTGAGAAAACTGTGGGAAAGCCGGAAATCTTAATCAAACAGGTTTATTATTGGAAACTATCATCACTGTCATCGCCGACCTCAATGACAAATCGGTCTACGGTTTCTTCCATTAATCCATCCCTTTGAGTAAAACGCTATCGATAAGCGCGCGAGCGAGAGACATCAAGGTCAGCACAGCACTAAACTACAGGCGGCCGCGGCGAGGTGTCGACGGGCGGGGGGAGTTGCACCCACCCCCGGCGGGGCATACCCCGACTGCACTCAGATCGCGCGCCTACTGTACCTACTTAGTTTTTTTCTGACATGTAATATTTGCCTAAGTAGGTATATGATTTGTCAAGTCACTGTCATAATATAATATTTTGTTTTTTTAGGAATCGAAAACTTTATTCAATAGTCAGTGCCCGAATAGGACAAGATGTAGACTACAGCAGACTATCTTTTTGATAAATTATGTGATGAACATAATATTATTTATAGTGTACACATCATGCAGGGCGGGTGTTGCCATTTTACAATAATGTAAGAATATTATTAATATTATATTGTTAGGAATCAGAAGTGAAATAATTAAAAAAATAAACGGGTCTTTAATTATTTTTAAACCACACTTACAAAATTATCAAAATAAACATTAAATATTAATCAAATAGAAATTACACAAGCCAAAAGGAACAATTAATAAATGAATAGAACAAAATAACCGAAAAAAATAACCAAGCACACGATAATGGTCAGGTAGCACGTCCGATCCGAGCGCCGTCCAAGCAGAAAATGGGCCATGCCGTTTGTTATTGTTATTTATATATGGCATCTCGCAGTTGACCACTAAGGGTCGAGACTGCTCAACCGGGCGTTTCCTGTGGGTTCTTTAAGCGAACTTAAAGCCCCCGGCCAGGCCTAAAACTAAGGTAAATTATTAGTCGACTGAGCGTCGCTAATAATAATATGACAGCCAGACGGGGCAGGCTGGATCATGACGGGGGGGACAAGTGCTACAGGCTCAGCTGTGCCCCCAGCTGGCACAGCTTCACCGAGTAGGGGATAGGGGGGGGGGGCGGTTACGATTGCGACCTCGGCGGCGAGGTCGGAATGTATTCCGGGGTGGTCTACGTTTATAAACCGTACTGGTGGCCTTGCTACTCTCCTGAAGGAGGGTTATGGGGTCATCAGGGTCGGTGAGAAGCCGGGCCATGCCGCACTGTGCGCCTCCTTTTATAACCTCCCAGCAGTTGACAGTTTTTCACCCGACTTCCTTAAGATGTCGCCTCGGCTTCCGTCACCAACAATATTTATAATATTACTAGCGACCCGGCCCTGCTTCGCACGGTGGTTACGACTTGACAAAACATGAAGGTTTCTATATTATACAGGGTTACTTGTAACTCGACGTATTCCTTGCAGGACGTAATAGTAGGATAAAAATGCAACAAATTAAACCCCCAAATCTTCTACCGAAATTCAGTTTTTTTTTTCATAATTTTTATTCTTGACACAAAAATTACGAAAAATTTAATATTTAATTAGTGATCTTTGCTAAAGTTTTAGGCATTTTTGAACTTTTATTTATTAACTAATATCTGATATGATAATAACTTAAATTCCAGTATAGTCGCGCCGTAAATCATTGTTAAATTGGATTTTTCATAAAAAAACGAAAAATGTAACTAACTCAAAAACTACTGAATTTCGGTAGAACATTTTGGCATTTATCCGCAAATATGTCAGTAGATTTTCGGTGCTCATATCTGCATTGTAACACTGTTCGGCCTCATTTCTCTCCCTGATTGCCTAAGTGCATTCTGGATCCCACCACGGGGGAGAAGGTATTTTGTTACGGGCAGTTTTTCAGCGGAAAGCAGGAATCCGCAATGGTTGTGACAAATCCCTCATAACAGCTTTTGGCATGGCAGTGACTAGAAGGATCTATTAAACTTGAATTTAAATTTGGAAGAGTATCAATCTTGTCCTCCAATAATGATACAAATTTTGTCCAATCTGGATTCGACAGGTTATATTTCAAAAGTGGAGGGGAAGTTTTCTCTAAATAAGTCTTATTGACCAAAGATATAACAATAGGGTAGTGGTCACTACCATGCGACAAGGTCGTGCATTCCCAATGGGTTGAAGCTACCAACTCAACCGAACAAAAAGTTAAATCCACACAACTTTTTTGTTGACCAGGAGGGGATCTGCGAGTTGGGCAACCATTATTGAGAATACATAGATCCAGGTCGTCCAAGATCTCATCCAGAGCTACACCAAAGGCATCACAGCGTTCAGACCCCCACCTGTAAAGGTGGCAGTTAAAATCACCCATGACCAAAATTGGTCCATGAATATTGGAAAAAATGTTTTTTAAAATAGCCAAAAATCGTGATGAGGATGAGCAATGTATAACGAAAACACTGTAATGCCTTCCACCCTTCCTGCTACAATACTCATGTCACCTGTGAGCGAAGGCAAAGGGAAGGGAAAAAGGGGGACCTAATTGTTAACAAGAAGAGCCGATCCTCCATAGCCATCAGATCTATCACATCTGAGAATGTTAAAGTGTGGCATACGAAAGCTAAGACTTGGAGTGAGCCAAGTCTCAGCTATGGAACAAGCACACGCTCCTCACATTCCACTGTAGGAATACTTGGCGAGACGCCATTTTTAATTTGTAGAAGTAGTGTAATAAGTTGATCGGCAACGTTGGACGGTGATTGGGAACTAGCAGAAGAAGAAGAGATAATAGTAGGTAAGAGTTTTATAAGCAGTTCAATAATAGAACTGGTATTATTAGAAGTAGCATTGTTGTAATTAAGAGCGCAGCCATTAGGCTGTGAAGGTAGGGGAGAACTAACTATCTGTTGATGAGAAACTTTGTCATAAGACGGGGAAAGAGGGGCATGGGTCTTGGGTTTAAGTGTCACAGTTTTGCGGTAGGACTAAGAAATTGGAGTTTTGGCGATGTTGGCATAATTACGGGAAGCTGTTGGGATAATTTTACTAGCCTCTGCATAGGGAATAGATTTCTCAGCCATGACAGTCTTAATAGCTTTCTGTCTACCATACTCGGGGCATGACCTGCTATTAGCAAAGTGATTACCCGAACAAAGCACACAGAATGCCTCGCCCTCAGAAATGCTGCAACCATCACCAGGGTGATCGTGGCCACACTTACTGCAGCGGGGTTTAGACCTGCACAGATTCGCCACATGACCAAATCTGCAACACTTGCGGCATTGGATTGTCGGGTATATGTACTGCTCAACAGGGAGGGATGTATAACAACAGTAAATCCTATTTGGTAAAACTTGACCATCAAACGTCAGAACACATGTCTCAGTGGATTTCCACTCATTAACTCCGTCTCTTTGAATTTTCCTGTTTATACGGCGGACTTTCAGTATTTGCCCGCAGCCTGAGGGCACAGTCAAATAAGTTAGAGCTTCTTCTTCCGTAAGATCTGAGGGAACACCGGTAACAACACCCATCCTTGTGACATTAAATGTAGGGATTGATGCAGTATAACTATATTTGGACAACAGACTATTATTCAAAAAAGAGTTAGCATCCTGGGGAGAAGCAAACTCCACTGAAACACGGTTTCTACCGACTCTGTTAACACCACCACGAACAATGTTCGCAATGTTGTTATTCATAAGGAATTTACCAAAATTAACAGGATGTAGGGTGGTGCCAGCATTTGGTTGATTCTCAATACGAGAAACGTGAACAATATAGGGAGCCTTATCCATTACGCAGTACTTAGAGCGACCAATTTGGCTTTTTGGTTGCTTGCTTGGAGGGATAGAAGTCAAGATTTCTTCGGTACCTGAACGTTTGCGTGAATTTTGTTGGGATTGTGTTGCATCCATTTCTGTAACTCTACAAACAACATCCGCGAATTGGGCGAGTGGATTCGGAGAGAAAGGAGAAAAAGGAATTGAAGGATCTGGAATGTCAGGATCAGGGGGTTTATTCTCATCCATGTTGAATAGAACGAGACTTAAAATAAGACAATCACAATACAAACCTGGTTACGAACACAAGAACAATACACTTAAACAATAAAAGTCACAAAAGTATCAACAATCACACAAAAATAGCTAAAAATTCTAGACACACGTGATAACCTAGAACACCGTCGCGAGCGACCACTTCGTTTCCAAAACACAAAATGTTGTCAGTACTTGTCACTTTGTCAATAGGCCGGTTGACAGATGATATGTCATATTTTTTTTTGTTGGCGATGTTACCATACTCGAATTGTAGGTACTGCGATGTAATTTATGTATTACATATTATGACTGCTATATTCTTAGCACAAACAGTAATTTTTATTTTCACATTCATATTCTGATGCAGGAATGTGTTTTCTAAATATAATTATGCAATACGTAATGCAAATCATTTTATGTAACTTGACCCACATTTTTATTACATGGCAACATTAAAAGTTCAGCTTAGCATAAAGTCAGAAGTCAAGCCAGAAAAAGAAAACGCATGATTATTTTTTATTATCAATATACTAGTCAATTAAGTTTTCAATTATGACGATTTTTTTTCTCAACTTAGATAGGTCCTATGCTTGATTTGATAAAACTTAATAAATTATTTCGTCGGTATCTATCATGGCAACATAAGTTAACGCTTAATAATTCCATCAACAATTTTATCGCCTATGTTTTTTGGTATGTGATAGCTGAATATACGGTAAATCGGCCCGTTAACGTTGGATCACTCTTTATGCCACGCCCTGTATATCACATTACAAAGGTTGTTTACCAGTGTGTGACATACGATTTTTTTATCATGTTTTTTCAAATTACTCAATCTATTACAACTATGCTGACATAATTCACATTTGTAAGGTTTCCCTCGAGTGTGGATACAAGTATGTTTAGTTAACCTTTTAACCGCCTACGTCGGATTAATCCGACAAATATTTTCGGGCCCATTTCGCCAGAGTCGTATATTTACGACCAAAATATCAATGCTCGTTTAATCAGCTTTTTTATTTAATTAAGCTGTATTCTATCAAAAATATGTTTATATTAGGTAAATAGTTAGTAAGTAATCATTTACAGTTTAATACACTTTAGTCTCTTAATTAGAAGTCCTAAAAATAATGTCCAAAGTTAGATGAATTACTAACATTATTTTTAGAAAATTGTATTGATGTGCAACGCCCATGACGACAAAATCCGACATGAGGGACGGGACATATGCCAAGATTTACCGATACAAAAATAAACATAAATCAAAATATTTCTCGTTATACTGACTAATTAACTTTAAAACAAATACAGCAATTGTTAATAAAACATTTTTTTACAAATATTTGTGAGTATTTCATTTAATTCCTTTAAAATTAAGTAAATTTACTTATGAAATGTCAGCGATTGAATTGATGGTTCCCATCCCTAGCCTACATGTTCCGAAACTTACTTTGTTAGTACGCCCTGCGCTACGGTCGGATAAAGACGACCGCTTCTTACGTCATAAACGAGTGCCGACTTCTAAAATTTTCCATCAATGTTGTGCTTGTGCATGAAGTTTTACGTTCGTATGTCGATAAATGTACATGATAGAAATTTATCATGACGACTACTGAAGAGTTAATACGAATTCTAGAAGGCGATGAAAATGAAGAATTTTTATCAGATGAAGAGTTTGACATTGATGTAGAGGTAATTTTTATTTTTATTACATATCTAGTTATATGTATTTTAATTTATTGTGTAGTATGGTGGTGATGTCTGAATGGAAATTTTAAACTTAATTATAGTGAGTGAGATGGCGAGAGCGCGCCGTGCGATGAGAATGCGCGCGCGGCCACTCTGGAACGGTGATTCTGATTGGTTCGAGCGCGAGTCACGTGTGGGCTCGCTGACTCGCTCGTAGATACATAGGTAGAGTTTATTTTGTGCGTGCCGCCGCGCTGCCACACACCGCACTGTTGGACACTTTTATGTTCGTATAACTCGCCAAACCCTTCTCTGGACTGATTTTATTGTGAATAGTTTAAGTAATAATTAATAAATCGATCAAATTTTTAAACACTTTGTTTTACTGGCTTGCGAAAAATGCCGAATAATTTCTTAAGGTACGTAGTATTCAAGTAGGTAGGTACCTATATCTCCACCAAGCTAAGTTTACACCTCGCTGGAATGCGGCGTGTACCCGTGTACCTACGTATAATATAATGTTAAAAACAATAAATGCAAAGTAAAATCTAACAAACATTTGTTTACTTTTTTAAAGTCATAGCGAATCCTTTTTTGCAGCCCGTACCTAAGCGTCAGTGTGACGTAAACGACGCGAGGTGCAAACTTAGCTTGGTGAGATATAGTTGTTAGTTAACCACGCTCGTAAATGCAAATGTCGTTATTAAAACGAAATATCGACATCGCAAAGTTAAATATTGCACATCCCTCTTTCTTGTAGGTATTTAATTTTCGATTCACTGTGCCGGGCGCTGGGGACACGCCAACTGTTTTGAAGTCGGGCGGTTAAAAGGTTAAATATAACTTTACTACTAAAACAACGTCCACATACATCACACTTGTGAGGTTTTTATCTGTGTGTTCGAATATGTTTAGTTAAAACCCCCTTTTGTCTAAAATGACGTTGACAAACATCACATTGGTAAGGTTTTTCGCCAGTGTGTATACGAATATGTTTATTTAAATCACCCTTTAAATTAAAACTACGCTGACATACATCACACTTGTAAGGTTTTTCACCAGTGTGTATACGAATATGTTTATTTAAATCACCCTTTAAATTAAAACTACGCTGACATACATCACACTTGTAAGGTTTTTCACCAGTGTGTATACGAATATGTTTTGTTAAATCACTTTTGTGACTAAAACTACGTTGACATACTTGACACTTATAAGGTTTTCCACCACTGTGTATACGAATATGATTTTTTAAATTACTCTGTACACTAAAACTACGCTGACATACATGACACTTATAAGGTTTTTCGCCAGTGTGTATACGAATATGATTAATTAAATTACCCTTTACACTAAAGCTACGTTGACATACATCACACTTATAAGGTTTTTCACCAGTGTGTATACGAATATGTTTTGTTAAATCACCTTTTTGACTGAAACTACGCTGACATATATCACACTTATAAGGTTTTTCGCCTGTGTGTATATGAATATGTGTTGTTAAACCACCTTTGTTACTAAAACTACGTTGACATACATCACTTTTGGGCTTTTCACCGATTTGTGTAGGAGTATGTTGTATCATTTTTTTTACTCGATTAAAACTACGCTGATCACATTTGTAAGACTTTTTGGAGTAAGTACCAGGTGTGGACGTAGGTTTTTGAGTTGTCCGGATAACTTTCGAGTCTGATTTTTCTTTTTTCGTTAGCTCGGCTGTTATTGCATCTTCTGGTTTTATTCTTCGTGTGTCTAGTTTTGGTTTCTTTGCAACGGTCGCCCCTGTGGTTATAAATCTGATAAGTACAATGATGGAAGCAGATTGACATGTACACGATGACACGAGTCAAAATATAAATGCAAAATGCTATGGGACCGGAAGGTAGCGTTGCAAAAACAAAAGTAAACCGGCTGATGTTGACATGATTAGTTGACTTTGTATGACTAATAAGTGAACCGACCGTCAGCTGCTCAAGTAGTGGTGGATGTGGGTGTGGGAGGTTGCGAAAGTGGTAAAAAAAATAATAATTAAGTAATAGTACGCCGACTGAAACTTTTTTCATAAATAGTTGACATCTATGTTCTATGTTATAGGATTTGGTTTCCGCACTTAGTCCTTCATGTGGACCATTGTGCGTGGGCCATGGCGGCCGTCGGGGGTTTATTCCAACCAGCCCACCTCCCTCCAGAATTTAATCAAATCTCCGGGTTTGTTAAGAACATCTGTGAAAGATCGGGATATTCCGAGAGTTTCTGTTCTAATCTGGGTGACGCCTGTGCATTCAAAAAGCACATGCGCAACGGTTTCCTCAGCCTCCATGCAGGCCCTGCACAGAGGACTGTCCGTTATTCCTATTGTGTGGAAGTGTTTTAATAGTTGACATTATACTGAGCTGAAAAAATTCGTCAGCTGCAAAGTGGAGGGGGGAATATGCGTCAGCTGCTCGCTTATTTTTTCAGCTCAGTATGATGTTATGAAAAACGTTGCAACCAGCGTACTATTACTTTTTTTTTTACCGCTGCCGCAACCTCCCACACCCATACCAACCGTAGGTGCGTCAGCTGAAGCTTGGTTCACTTATTAGTCATTCGTGATCTATTGAAAAAGTAGGCAATCAATCGGCGTAAAAAGACTTATCTAAATGTAACACTACCTCCCGGACCATATACTTTGCATTATTCACACTAGGACCGTAAAGAATAAATTTCTGGTGACATTGAATAATACACTTAATTACCAGAGACATGAAGTACAAAAAAGTAAGTTTAAAAACTAAAACCCGACTACTGAAAAATCACGCACTAAAAAGTATGAAACAAGAAGATATTCTCATCTGAAATTAGAAAAAAAATATATATGGTCGAATTGAGTAACCTCTTTTTTTTTGAAGTCGGTTAAAAAGACAGGCAAATTAAAAATCCGGAGTCACGCGTAATCTGTTCGATTTATGCCCTAACTTGACGTGTAACTCCGGATTTTTAGTTTGTCAGTCTTTTTCTAATTTCAGATGAGAATATTTTCTTGTTTCATACTTTTTAGAGCGTGATTTTTCAGTAGTCAGGTTTTAGTTTTTAAACTTACTTTTTATTTAAATTATTTTGGGGGGTTATAGTTTCATGATAAAGTATTTGCAGGCTCGCTTAATTATCATATTATATGTATTTTGGGTAGGTTTGGAGAGAAATATTTGGCTCACATGTGATTTTAGAAATTATTCCCAATTATCGGGTGCATGCAAGCAAAGCCGCGAACAATAGCTAACAATATATATATATATATATATATATTTGAAATGTGCTAATTAAGCCCTGTTCTTTGATACCCAACACGGCATAATATTTTTTTTTTTTTGTTGTTCAAAATTCAAAATCAAAAGTTATTTATTCAAATTAGGCTGAGAATCAGCACTTTCTGAACGTCAAATTTACATAGACAGTCCCCACAAAACGCCCGCCCTTCCTTCACCACTTCCTAGTGCTTTAGCTGGGAAGAAGTGGCGCAACAAACTCCCCAGCACCACAGCTGTCGGTTCAATTTGAAGAACTCGATTCTATACAATAGTATGCAAAATAATTTACGCAACACAAAACAATAAATTAAAAATTTAAATAAATAATTTAATATTTTAAATTTGTCAAATAAAATAAACTTCATAAGTTCATAACTTTGACCTCTAGAGGGCACCATATTCAATTTAATGTGACATCACATAGCCCTATAACCAGCAGACGATCAAGACGCTTCCAACGATACCACATTTGTCAAATTATGATAAGTAGTTTAGAAGTTATGAGGGAGCAGATGAACATACATACATACCGGTCAAAATCATAACCCTCCTTTTTGCGTCGCCGTAGTCGGGTAAAAATTGTACAAACGTTGACGTGTATTCCAAAATTATCTGATCAAAATTGAAACAAAGGGTTTGTTGAAATTTTTTAGGGAATTATTAACACCTTCATCTGTAATAAATTCTGTATTTCGATTTCAACTCTTTAATAATTTCACCCACAGATCACCTCCTCTAGATACCGCATCGTAAGCAGTTTTTATTCGCCATTAATAAATGCTTTAGCACTCATAAAGTCTTGAGCTATGATTGACATCTTCAGTGATAACTTGACATTAGATTTGCGAGTTTCGTTTGAAGTTCAAGTTTTATTTTCCGTAAAAATCAATACCTAAATCTAGTGAAACTATATATGAAAGTGAATTTATGCTGTCATCCAGAACTTACAAATATGCCATAACTAAAATAACATATTAAAATACCTTTAAATAAAATAATTAGTACTGAGCCGTCTAGCAAAGCTCAAGCCATATTGGAAAACTGACTAAGGTCACGTGATATTTTTTTTGATGGCCTTTTATTCCATGTTATGAATGAAAATATAAATATATTTTTGTCCTTTGGTTGTCATTCTAGAGTTTCGCAACAATCCACTGCTAGACGATAAACAACTATCGATATTAATATATAATGGCAATTGCAGTAATAATTTATTAAATTACGGTATTGACAGCATTATCATTTGCTGTAATAAATATAATTGAATATTAATGGGTATTTATGAGAAAGTGGAAATAAACGTACTCCTATATCCATCTTCTTAATTGTTGTAGGTATATTCAAAGTTAAGCATATAAACAGATTAGGTACTCTTGACATTGTACCCATTGTAGAATTATCCATTCTACGATGATCGTTATAAAAACGTTCGCATAAATACTCATTCAATTTGGTGAGGTGTACAAAGTTAAAACTACATTGGCTAGTTTTTCTCGCAATTTTTTCTCTTGATTTTAAAATTCGAACGACATTTTGTTTATTTTGTCTGATTTTTTTCAATGTCACATCCGAATTTTCCTTCAGACCATACTGATATATTTCTCCCATATTATTATTTTTTGGCTTAACAATGTAGTGAAGCTGCCCCGAGTTTGATGCAGATAAATGTACTGAGCAGCTGATTTTTTTTTCGCGATTTCAGGTTTGGTCCCATAGTAAAAGTTGTTCATGAGTACAATGACCTTTTACCAGGAAAACAACCATTTAAATTTCACCCTGTGTATTTCATAAATTTTTGCTTCCCCGGCTGCCGGGCCGGTGCCGCCAAGTGGAAAAACGCACAATGGGTATCATCGAGCGTCCCGGGCGTTCTATGGCGAGAGGCACTAGAGGGCGCGGTCTCGAGAGTTATTATTAATAATGTGATATCGCAGAATGTAGCTGTTTTATTTATTGATTATATTATTTTTTGTTCAAAAAAAGGTGTATAGAGTATGTACACTGACATTCCGCGATGTAGGTGTAGGCACAGTCAGCGTCAATAATATTGGGACGAACAGACTTATCAAAATGATCTACACAACTAAGAAAATGAAATATTAACTCCAATGACACAAGGAATGTTTCAGAATGAAGACTACACACGACAACTGTCATTCTGACAAGAATTTTATCCAATTGAGATAAAGTTTAATTTTCTTAGTTGTTGAGATCATTTTTAACCGACTTCAAAAAGGAGGAGGTTCTCAATTCGTCGGAACCTTTTTTTTTTTTTTTTTTTTTTTTTATTTTTTTTTTTTATGTATGTTCCCCGATTACTCGAAGATGGCTGGACCGATTTGGATTGTTTTTGTTTTATTCGAGAGGGTATACATCACAGTTGGTCCCATATAAAATTTATTAACTTTGCTTTGGTAGTTTTTGAGTTAGCTTCAATAATACGTATTTTTTCCCCACTTTTATATGGATGATGTTCTACGAGTACTTTGTTTTGCAGGTAGTGGTATTAGAATTTGTGTGGGGTAGGTTCCACAACTAAAAAGTGAAAAATAAAAACTTTTTTACAAAAAAAATACAACCGACTTCCAAAAACAACTACAAAGTGAAAAATAACTTTAATTTCGGAAGTCGGTGGCAAAAAACGAAAATACATTTAACTAGACACCGACTTCCAAAATTAAAGTTATTTTTCACTTTGTAGTTGTTTTTGGAAGTCGGTTGTATTTTTTTTGTAAAAAAGTTTTTATGAACAGTCTGTTCTTCAATACTACTTCGTCTGTGAGTCTGTTCATCCCGATATTTTTGACGCTGACTGTACATACTATACGCCTCTGATCCTAATTATTGCTGTCTGAGCAACTGGCAGCAAGCTCGTCATGCTTCCTAGATGTTACTGCTTGCGGCAGCGGCAGGGAACAAAAACAGCGAGGGGTAATGGCTGATCTTAGCGTTATGCTCGTGAATGAGTGCTGCTTGTGGTGACTGGTCGTCTTGCTGGCCATGGTTTAGTTATTGTTATCAGAAATTAACAGTTTATTGATTTAACTACGATGGTCCTAGTTTGTGACTTTGTAAGTAAGCGGCTACGTCCTTTGAGTGATGCTAATCATTTCCTATCAGGAGAACCACAACACTGTTTGCTTATCTATAGAGTCACTCTAATACTTACTTGTCGTCTTCCTGGCTCTTCGTTTGTTATTAGATACTTCATGTTCTTCCACTTCAGTTTTAAACTCCGTTAAAGGTACATCATCTTCTAAATCCGATTCAGTATGGTGTAGTGATATATCTGCTACATCTTCACAACTATTGACAAAATTTTCCGTTTCTAGCTCTGTAAGTACACAGAAAAGAGTATTACTAAAACAGTCAAGAGTATTACTCTTTTATATAAACATTTGTTTTATTTCACAACATAATGTGGTTTAACTTCAATTAAACTAAAAACTGACAAAAATTTGTGTTGTTAAACATTTTTTTTTTTTATTGATAAGTGATGTCTTTAATTTGTTTTCAGTTATTGTTATTGATCATATTATTTTCTGTTCATAAAACATACCATCACTTTGATGTTCCTCGTTTGGCTGAATAATATCATCTAGTCCCTCACAAACAGCTGGTAATTCTTCTTTGATAGCAATGCTTTCTGTTTGAACAACATCAACTATACTTATGTTCTCTGTTGGAGATATAATAAACCCACTGAACAATTCTAAGTGGTCTTGGTTTATTAAAGCATTGGGCTGTAAACAGATAATTATAGTATTAGGTATTATGCGGGTGATCACAGTCCGGTGAGCACAAATATTTTTACTTGTATATTGATATGGAGTTGCGGACACCAGCCCGTATTACCTATTACCTAATATAACATACGTAACACTTGTAATTGCCAAAGGGTTAGGCAGAATTGTAACTAAACCCACATTTCACCACTTATGTTCATGCCCTTGTGACGAGTAGACCAACGAGGATGTTGAAGTATTATTGTGCCATTAAAAGTTATGCCTGGCTCTTTATACCAAAGTAGATTACGAATTAAAAAAATATGTAAATCAAAGGGCAAATGAAACCCAGAAACAATAGGTATGAGACATAATGAAATTAAAAGTTATAAGAATAATAAATTGAGTCTTGAAGAATATCCCACCTCATACTCCTCATTCATCATCTGAGCAAACAGCTTTTCAGCTTCCACACATTGCCTCAGTAATTGGTAGCATTGCTTTAGTTTAGCGCAGCACAAGAAACAAGCGAGCATCGGTCTTCTGTCTTCAGTTACAAACTGCAACAAAACTTGTCTTACAACAACTGCTTACTACAACATTGTTAACATAGCTGGCATAACCTGGATGAGGCTGGCACAGGAGCGTGGGGATTGGCACGAGAAAAGAGAGGCTATGTCCAGCAGAGGGTAAGTGGGGCTGTGGATGATAATGATGATGAATGCTTTCTACACTTCTGGACACATCTTTTGGCCCACCTTGTATTTTCAGTTTCGTTTGGTCCTAGCTAAAATTTTATATTAGGTCGAGCAAAAAGTTTTTATGCAGTTTTGAACCTGGCACATTCACAATTTCATTCAATAGTCTTTTTTTGAATTTCGAACACAGAATTTAAAGAAACAAAAGACAATTTGGAGCCTGTTTGTTGATATCAAACAATCGAATACTAAGAAAACTTGGTTTTATTGGTTTACTTGGATTTAATTCTTGAAAAAGTGATTGATATCTTTGGTTTTGCAACGAACATTACTTATTCTTAACATTAAGGTGAGGTTCTATCAATAATCTATGGATACTTCACCTGAAGTCGCCGCCCAAGCTGTGGCACTTATTCAGGCCGGACACAGCCAAAGAAACGTGAGTTCTCAACTTAATTTAAGTCGATCTGCGGTCCGAAATGTTTATCGGAGGTACCTAGAGACTGGCGGCTTTGTTCGTCGCCAAGGAAGGCCACGATCTCGGGTCACAACTGAAAGACAGGATCGATTCATCGTGACGACCAGCTTGAGAAATCGTCACCTTACCTCCATTGAGATACAAAACCAACTTCACGACTTCCACGGAGTATCTGTGAGCGCTCGAACTGTTCGAAGAAGGTTAAAAGAACGCGATATGGTACCACACAAGCCAGCTAATGGCCCCAAACTAACGCGAGCCCACCGAACAGCGCGCCTTCATTTCGCACGCAGTCATTTAAATTGGACACAGCAAGATTGGAGCCGTGTACTCTTTTCTGATGAGTCTAAAATTGTGTTACATGGCAATGATGGAAGGACGAAGGTCTACCGACGTAAGGGAGAGCGTTTCGCACAATGCTGCTTTGATGAGAGGGTTGCTTATGGCGGTGGCTCATGGACTGTCTGGGGCGGTATATCCGCGAGCGGCAAAACTCAACTTGAGGTTGTTACAGGACCACGGCTGCCAACATTAAATGCTGAAAGGTACATTCGTGAGTGCTTAGAACCTCACGTGATACTGCGTGATACCATACGCGGACTAAGTGGGCCCAAATTTCCTTTTTATGCATGATAATGCAAGAGCCCATGCGGCCGGCATCGTCAGGGAATATCTTCGGGATGTCAACATCACAGTTATGGACTGGCCAGCCAGAAGCCCAGACATGAACCCTATTGAGCACATGTGGGACGAGCTAAAAAGACGTGTTAGGGCTCGTCAGCCAGTTGCCCAGACGATGCAGGAGTTGAAAACTGCCATAGAAGAGGAATGGGAGATGATCCCTCAAAATTTCATAGAGCGGTTGATAAACTCTATGCCTAATCGTATGAGAGCTGTGGTAGATGCCCATGGAGGCAACACGCGTTATTAAATTAAACCTTTATTTGATAAAACATGTTTTTTATTCAAAAATCAATTGCCTTTAACAAGGCGCATATCCGACTTGTTAGGCGTAGCTCCATGTCGTATGGTATTCTGAATTCAAATTTAAAACAATACGATCGAAAAAGATGGTAAAATGTATCAGGTTTAAAACTGCATCAACAGTTTTTGTTCCATCTAGCAATCATATTTCGGTAGGGGCCATCGAAACCTAAACTCTAAGGTGGGCCAATAGATGTGTCCAGAAGTGTATAAGCATTATATACCTATTTAAGTCCAGGTTTCCTCACGTGGTTTTACTTCACTGATGTCAGTGTTTTCCATTTGCCCTAAGACGGCCATCTGACCGAAAGTTCATACGAATTATTTTATATCCTCGCGTATGAGACACATTAAAACCAATCCTATAGATAATTTAATTCTTATTAAAGTATGAACTTACTTGAATAGTAGTCAGCTTCTCATACACTTCATGTAAGTTCTTGTTGACCACTACATGCATGCGGACATTCGCCACTAAACATATCCTACACATCGGCAGTTTTTCCATCTTTTAACTCAAAAGTATCACATAAATTTAGTTCTACTTGCACGGATATTTACGAAGAACACTGTTACACAAATAACTCGCGTGACTTCAAAAATCTACGAACACTTTGTGACCAAAAGCTTGCTAATATCGTGCGCGCTTCCTTTGTAGACTTCTGTAAGACGGCATCAGCCGGGGAGAACTGGTCCTAATAAATGTGTCGTAGGTAGTTCAGACATTCCTTAAACAGCATTTATTTTCTACACCAACACTGGTGCAATAGTACACTTTTCGCTCAGACTACTTAGGGATATGACTTTTCGTTAGAAAACAAAAGCACAGAAGGCACAAACAAACCACTTTTTGCTAATAGAATAGGTAGAGATAACTTAGACCACTTAGACAGCTAAAACTATGACGTTGACAGTTGACAGCTTGACGTTAGTCAAAAACTTTGGTCAAAAATAAAGAATTCGTTCTAAAACTTATTTTTGTTAAACATCTTAACCATAGATAGTCCTTAATAAAATACGAAATCATCTAATCCAATTAATTCACGGTATACCTATTTCTTTTTTATCAAATTCCAAATTACACAGTGCCGCAGATATGAGAGAATATCCAGTGTTTGAGAGATTTGGACTATCTGTAGGGCGTTAAAAGTAGGTACCTACTTGCAAAATTGTCACCAAACATGTAGCAAACATCACTTCCACCTGATGCGATTTTGTTGTTATGAGACATTTGCACCGGATAAGTACTGCTACCTTTTCTTTTATTTTTTATGAAAGACCAGAATGCTTTAGGGTTTTTTGTAATATTATTTTCAATATTAGACATATATTTCTTGTAGCATGTTGAACTTAGAACATTGCATTCATCCCGTAATCTCTCAAAGTGCTCTCGATTTCATGGATTACTGTACTTTTTAAAACGAACATGGTATTTGTACTTTTCTCTTAAGATTCGTATAAGATCCCGTGAGTACCAAGCTGGATATTTATCGCTGGCCGTTTTTTTCATAGGGATACATTCAGTAATAGTACCTATGTCTTAATAAGTTATAAAAAACGTCTACCATATTGTTAACAGAAATACAGTTTTTGAATTCACTTTCCCATTCTATTGCTAACAAATGACGTAGAACGTTTTCATAATCTGCACGAGGAAAGTTTGGTTTTTGCACATTTTTAGCTTTTAAAAAATGCTCTGCTAGCACAGGTAGATTAAACTCAAGTGGGGGATGTATGGGGTCCTCTATTGATAAACTGCGGTTACAACGGGTGATGTTCGTGATGGAGGTATTAGATCTAATATTTTTGACTTATTGTTCAAGATTTTATTGTATTGATTTAGACCATTTAAAGTTAGGAACTCGGAGAGTATCGCACTTAAATCAGAGTTGCTGGGTTCTGGAGAGATTTAGTAAAAGTGAGGTTACGTAACAATTTAGACGTAACAGCTGATTTTTGTAGTGCGGTTGTCATTTTTAAATAGATACGATACTAATTATATTTGTAGTGTGAGGAAGTAAGGAAACACAAAGATTTAAAAATCAAGGGTAAGGAGATGATGTTTTTATTAATACTTTTTATTAATCTTCGATTATAATTAGAATATCATCTAGAAATTGTGCTGGTGGTACTATATTATCTTGGTACCTAGCCCAACTAAGGTACCATATTATTGACATGACATGGGCGCAGCAGCCTACAATTCGTTTGCCTACGATACAGTTGTAATATTTTAGTACCTATTGCTTCCCTACCTCTGCGAGAGCTGTCGACTAAAATGTAAACAAAATAAGTTTTGCGACTTACGTCTCGAATGAATGCGGCCTCTAAGTAGCCATGAGGTATTTAAAGACGACAGCTCTCGAAGTAGGCTGCTGCTGACCTCCCTGCACACTTATATTACATACCCATCATTGCGCCTTACATGTTCTTATTGATGGGCCCCCCACATTGGGAGTACGCCGGGCGCGTGCGTTAACCGAGCGTGTGAACGACGCGAACGCTACGTGCGCGTCGCGTCTACGCGGCGTGCATGTTGCGCTTTTCCAGTGTGCGCTGCCTTGTTGCGGCGCGAATACCGCGTGCGCGTCGTGACTCCTCGGCTATCTCGTTGCAGTTTTTGCAATCACTATCAGAATTGATTCTGACAAGGAAGCATTAGGTACTGTTAGTGTCATATTACATTTTTCCCCAGGGCTCATTGTGTAACGAATCTACATAACTAAAGAAATAAGAAGGGAATAGACTCGTAAGCAAAATATAATTTAGAAAAGGGAAATTGCTGATTGTGAGTTGCAGTATAGAGCTTCATAGATAGAACGAAATCAGAGATGAAGCGGTGCCGAGCGAACGAGCTATAGCATTATGTGTGCGATGAACAGGGGCTCATTCGCGACAGACCGCCCCTCCGAAGCAGGAGCAAGAGGAGCACTTAAAAATCACTAATCCCTCAAATACCAGCAGGCAAAAAATCTCCATCATTCAAGTCTTCCTTTTCCAAAATCACTTGTCAGTCATCGAAACGGCCATAAATATCAGTCTTCATTCAAGAACCTCTTCGATGAATTCTGACAGTGTGTCACTTATTTTTATAAATCTAATTTAGGATACAGTTATTCAGTAAACAATCATAATTATCTATAAAAAAAACAATATTTGAGCTAACATATTGATAAAAATAATTTAAATTATAAAAATCAAAAGTAACCTTCATAGACTAAACTATGTAGTAATAAACTCTTTGAGAGAAAATTTGGAAGAAAAAGTAAATGATAGCTTGACAGCCTGACATAAGAGTATAACAATGAAAGTTAAAGAAAACAAATCGTTTTAGACCGATTCGCAAAATATTAATGCAAAATCAATAAAGAAGTACCTATATACATATAATATACATATATACATAGGTATAATAATGAATGTAAAGTGTAAGTATATTATGTAAAATGTCTGTAGTACGTAGATACTATAATTGTTGAGATAAAAATTTCCAGAACGGAAGCAATCAAACCAAAAACGTACTTACCCGTACCTTGTACGAGGTGCATTCAATAAGTACCTAGCCTCATCGCCAGAGGGCGCTGTAGTTTCAAAAGAGTTTTACCACAGTGTAGCACATTCTTTTTTAATTCTTTTTTCAAATTTTCATTCCAATCCCTTCATTTGTTTTAATTTGACAACTTATGGAAGCGAACGTGTCGATCGGTTTTACAAAAATGGAAAAAGAGCAATATCGTTCGGTGATTCGATTCCTATTTTTGGAAGGGAAAACGCGCATCGAAATCAAAGAGCGCTTGGATGCTGTGTACGGTGACTCTTCTCCATCGATGGCCACCGTCAAGAATTGGTTCAACGAGTTTGCACGTGGCCGTACGTCGGTTTTTGATGAACCACGTCCAGGTGCACCGAAAACAGCTGCTACGGAGGAAAACATTAAAAAAATCCATGATCTCGTATTGGCAGATCGCCGATTGAAGGTTCGGGAGCTAGCTGAGACTGTAGGCATTTCAGGAGGAACAGTGAATCATATTCTTCACGAGGAACTCGGCATGAGAAAGCTGTCGGCGCGATGGGTGCCGCGTTTACTCACACCAGAAAACAAGCGCAACCGTGAGACCACATCGGAGACGTGTTTGGCGCTGTTTAAGCGGAATCCAGCGGAGTTTTTGCGTCGTTTTGTGACCGTCGATGAAACCTGGATCCACTGGTACACACCAGAGACCAAGGAGCAATCAAAACAATGGATCCAGACCGGGGAACGTGCTCCAAAGAAGGCGAAAACTGTAAAATCGACCGGAAAAGTTATGGCCACCGTTTTCTGGGATTCACAAGGTGTGATCTACATAGATTACCTCGAGAAGGGTAAAACAATTACAGGGCTTTACTATGCCGATTTATTGGGATGATTCGACGCCGAATTAAAGAAAAAACGACCCCATCTGGCGAAGAAAAGAGTGCTGTTTCACCACGACAACGCACCGGTTCACACGTCTGCCGTTGCCATGGCCAAATTGGTCGAATTACGCTACGAATTGCTGCCCCATCCACCGTATTCTCCAGATTTGGCCCCTTGTGACTTCTTTCTGTTTCCTAATCTGAAAAAATCACTCGCCGGGAATAGATATGGATCGAATGAGGAGGTCATCGCCGCCACGGAGGCCTATTTTGCAGAGTTTGACAAAAACTATTTTTCGGACGGGTTAAAAAAGTTGGAGCATCGCTGGGCTAAGTGTATCGAACTAAAAGGAGACTATGTTGAAAAATAAATTGCCACTTTTCCAAAATTTTCGTTTACTTTTTGTAGGCTAAGTATTTATTGAATGACCCTCGTACACACACGTCGTTAATATTGCGTGCTGTCTGTGCTGCATTGGGGCCACGACAGA
The DNA here is from genome assembly GCA_946251885.1 of Cosmia pyralina. Classification (NCBI taxonomy): domain Eukaryota; kingdom Metazoa; phylum Arthropoda; class Insecta; order Lepidoptera; family Noctuidae; genus Cosmia; species Cosmia pyralina. Next base: position 10,827,607 of record OX276369.1, on the reverse strand, counting down.
ACTCGGTATTCGAAAATAGCGCACTATTTCGACTTTTCCACAAACATCGATAAAAAGCTAAACTTGACATTGGCTAAATGCACAAACCGTGCGAAGCCAAAAAAAAAAAAAGTATCAAAGAAAAATCGAACGTCGGGAAAACAAATGAAAAACTGATATTTTTTATAAATATCATGCTATATTACAAAATTAATTTGAATTTGGAATTCGAAATGGAATTAAAGGTCTTCACACTAGCCGGTATCAAAAATTGGCAATTTCATAGGTAAAGACCTATTATTTTACAATATAGGCAGAACTTTTGCTATGCAGCGTGATTTCTTTACATTGGCTTTTAGCAACTTAATATTACGGACATGGGACACCAGTTGACACCACCCTCAGGGTCTGTCCTGTACTCGTGAACCATCCAACAGTTACAAACAAAAGTCCTTGGATAATTTCACCAGATCAAATCAAATCAATTCATTTATTACTTTGCAAACATGGGTAATAATGGTAAACAGATGTTCTTTTTTTTTAAATAAGGTTCTTCATATTTTACCGACACATGGCATGCAAATAGTACCTACTATTTGCATGCCATGTGTATTCTCTCACTCATACAATGTTATTCTAAATTTAAATTATGTGGCATGCCATTAGAATTACTACATAAAAAAAAAAATAAGAAAAATGTCAGCCTAGTCACAATATTAGTAATTAACTATTAGTAATGTCAAATGGAATAAAATTCTGTTAACTAGAATAACAAATATGTAAATTACAGTATCAGTAGGTACTCGTATATCAATCAGCCAAAACAATAGGCGTATAGAGTAAACCCCCGTTCCCACGGGCGTAATAAAATCGCGGCGGGATTTTATAGAGCACTGGATTTTCAACTCTCGTCATTGAGCCGAGCGTTGAGAATCCAACTTAAATAACAGAGTACATTCTAGCGCGTCGATAAAACATTATTTATTTATATTATTTATATATACTTTATTGTACACCACAAAAATACATAACAAAAAAAAAAGACACAAACTACAAAATATACAATGGGCGGCCTTATCGCTTTCTGCAATCTCTTCCAGGCAACCATAGAATGGACAGTGATTTGCCTGGATATGAAATGGGGCTGTCTTTGGTGCAAATAATAAGTGCCTACTTACAATATTATACTAAAATAGATACATACATAACCTAAATAATAGATACATAAATACATACATACTAAATATAAGCAACGAAAACAAATGAAGACTAAAGATATTTACAGTTACGTGAACACGATCACAACGACAAATAATGTTCCTTTACGAGCCTTTTAAACATAGGTAACGACTGCGCGCGTTTTATTTGAACTGGCAATGCATTCCACAAACGAGCAGCCTGGACAGTAAAGGATTTATCGAGGAAAGTTGTGGAATGCATAGGCATTTTGAGCTTTAAATTATCAGATGACCTTAAAAATTTCGTGTGGGAGTCGCAAAGAAACTGGAAACGTTTCTTGATATAGAGAGGGGTGGTAGGGGAAAAGAGCACATTATACAAAAGGGCAAGGATATGAGCATTCCGGCGATGGCGAATTGGTAACCACTTGAGCTTCACACGAAATTCAGAAACATGGTCATATTTGCGCAAACCGAATATGAACCTTATACAAACATTTTGAAGCCGCTCAAGTTTATCGAGTTGGTCTTGGGTAAGGTCAAGATAGCTGGCATCAGCATAGTCAAGGATGGGAAGAAGAAGCGATTGTGCAAGCGCAATCTTGGTGGCAGTCGGTAGAAAATTACGCAATCTCTTCAAAGATGCAGCAGATGCAAATAGCCTGCGGCTAACTTCCCGCAGCTGCGCAGTCCAAGAGAAATTCTTATCTATGAATATCCCCAAGTTTTTAACTTTCTCACTGAACGGAACAACTGAATTGTCAAAATAAACCTGGGGAAGAGTCATCCAGTCGATCCTTGAGACCGTCCTAGTACTGCCTACCACCACAACCTGCGTCTTTATGGGGTTGACCATAAGTCCATACCTCTTGCTCCACTCGCATATACGGGCCAGATCACTATTAATCATTAAGATAGCCTCAGACAGATTTCCAAGAGGGGCTCGCGAGTAAATTTGTAAATCATCTGCATAAAGATGGTAGGAAGAAATAAGTTCGTCGGAAATTGAGTTAATGAAAACTGCGAAAAGTAAAGGGGATAGAACGCCACCCTGAGGTACACCGGCAGAAATATTACACCAGGAAGACAAGATCTCTCCAATGCAAATACGTTGCCGGCGACCGAACAGGTAAGTACGAAACCAGTCAATTACCGATGGAGATATGTTAAGAGAGCATAAAATGCCAAGCAAAACATCAAAATCAACAGTATTAAAGGCATTACTGAAATCTAGCAAAGCTAGGACCGTAAGATTACCTTTTTCCATGGCTGACCTTATAACATAACATAACATTAACTTAACATTGTTGGATTTTGCACTCTCGGCGCTAAGCAGAGCATTGAAAATCCAGTGCGCTATAAAATCCCGCCGCGATTTTATTACGCCCGTGGGAACGGGGGTTAACAGTAGGTATACTCGTATCAATCATTCAGTGAATTATCATACACTGTTTATTATTATGCACCAGTGGCGTACCTAGTAATTATTAAATATCAAAATAAGCTAAAAATACATTTGATCAGATTCTGTTTTTATATGTTTAAACATTTAATAATACCTACATTTTTCTCTTTTCTAAATTAACGTTTGTAAAATATCGATTTTCTTCGGTCAAAAAACGGCTCAGAACGTTCACAACTCTACGGCAGCGAACCCAAAGACATGACATTGTAATGACGTCCTGTCGGAATATCAATCAACGATTAATTCGTGTTTTTGAGTGCATTTTTATTGTATAAAGTATAACTTGGTGCTTACGAATGGTACTCATTGTTATAGTGTATGGATAACATAGTAATTAATTAGGATTACGAATTTGATTTTTCTATTTCTTACGTAGACGTTCATACAAAGTTATCGCGGCATGTATGATGAGAAACGTCCAAACGGACTTCTTAGATTGCGTTGATTATAATAAAGAATTTTACTATATGGTGGAGATGTCAACATTTATTTATGCTACGGCTACATTGTCGCGAAAAGGCGAACTACACTTCGCGCACTCTCTCTCGCACACCGCTCGCTCGACGTCTCGCTGTTAAAGAGCCCACACTTACTTAGGTAATAGGCAATACGGGCTGGTATTCGCAAATCCACGACAATGCGCATATTTTGAGTATGGGTGGGAAAATCGATTATTCGATCCACCCTCGCTCCTCAAAGAAGGCCAGCAGCGCCTTAAGGGGAAAGCGCTAAGGTAGCCCGCGAAATTCAAATTTTCTTACGATTTTTGCAATTTGCAGCTCAGTGTCTGGGTGTATGTTGATTACAGTATGATTCGCTACCGTAACAAATGTATATGTACAGAATTATAATCATTAAAATCAGTAATACAACTCCATAAGTTAGTATAATCCTCAAATGTCAATATTTCATGAAATAGTCATCCATTAGGATTATATGAACTCAGAGAGTTGTATTGATGATTTTGATGACTATAATTCTTTAAATACAGATTTGTTATGGACGCGAATCATATTCGGATCAACATACACCCTGATATTGACCTGCAAATTGCAAAAACCGTAAGAAAATTTGAATTTCGCGGGCAACCCTGGCGCTTTCACCTTAATATTACTGACAACCTCCCGGAGGGTACAATTAAATCCGGTATACCCACTAAACGACCCAGCGGCGCTCCCGCATCGCCGTGACGGGAGGGTCATGGGAAACTGGCTCAGCCTTTACATCCACAACCCTCCCGGTGCATGCCCGCCTAGCTGGCGGGCGCCGCTTGCCCCCCAGCAGGTTGAGGGGGGGCTACGGGAATGGCCGGGAGCACCTGACCATTCCCGTCCGACACTGGTGGAGGTCGGTGCGATACAGGCAAGGGTGCCCCCGCACCCGTTGCCTGCTGGCCTCCACCTGGGTGGTCGTCTGCTCCGACCCCTCCTCCGCCTGCAGAGCGGCGCCGCGAGAGGATCGTCCTCCCGCGCGCGCTCCGCCGCCTCCTTCTGGGACATGACGTGTTCGCAGAAGGAGGCGACCGCCGCCCAGGACCTCTCATCCACCAGCATGGCGTTAACCACGCCGGGGAGCGAGAGGTCCGGTCCTATCACCGCGACCAGATCGCGGCGCGACTCGGACCACGACGGGCACGACCCGAGGGTGTGCTGCGCCGTGTCCTCCGCCGCGCCGCAACCGTGGCACGACGGCGTCTCCTCCCGTCCGATTCGGTGCAGGTACGACCCGAAACAGCCGTGGCCGGACAGCACCTGCGTCAGACGGAAGGAGAGGAACCCGTGCGGCTGCTCGAGCCAGTCTCGCAGCACTGGCCCGAGCGCGTCGAGGGTCCGGCGGCCAAAGACTGCAGTGGCGAGGTCTCCCGTCCAGTGGACGACGATGGCATCTCGCGACTCCCGTCGGAGGGCCTCGCGCTCTTCCGGGGCCGGGCGTTCTCCTCTCGCCCTCCGCCCCGCCATCCACTCGTATACTCTGGCGAGCACCCACGCCTCGAGTTGTGCAGGCCCTGCACAGCGGACTGTCTGCGACTCCTATGACAAAGAGGTGTTTATTGAATGACCCATGGCCAGTTATAGCAGCTGTAACTGTACGCAGCTGTTGTTTAGTTAGTCGGAGAACCTGTTTCGTGAGGCGGCCATCAATTGTAGGGAGTGCTTCCTTAGCCTGCCTACACTCACCTTGGTCCGACCATAGCTTGTGATGCTGGTCCCCGGTACGCTTCCTTACCAGAGCGCGCAAGTACCCGAAGGGGGCGGCACTACCCATACATACTTATATTATCTCGCTCGCGCGATACTGCTCGCGAACTGAGTGAGAGCGAGACTGAGTGCGGTGCTAGGCGCCGCCGATAGTTTAGGTAATTGCTTTTTACGGTAAAATTAATGGCAATTTGAAAAAAATAAAAAAACATAAGACCTGCTTTATAGTTAGTTTAGTTAGTATGCAGTTTCATGATCTAATTTGAAGTATTTTTTTAATACCAGCAAAATAATAATTTTTTTTCTATCGAGAAAATTTTATGGAATCGTGTTTTCGTCAAACATAACATTAATCCTCAACTTTACCATATATTTATTTCAAAATGAATGCTGCAGAATTTTCGACATAACGGAGGATCATGCTGAGCCATTTGAGGTAGTATAGGCTCATAAACAGAGAGCGCGCGATGTGTAGTTCGTTTTATCGCGACAATGTAGCCGTAGCATCTTAACATAGTATAAAATGAAGTCGCTTCCGCTGTCTGTTCGCTTAGATCTTTTAAACTACTTTGCAGTATTCAGCAAAGAAGTATAGATAGAGTGATTCAAGAGGATGATTCTTAAGAAGAGAAAAATTGTAAAAGTTGCCGGGAAAATTGGAAAATTTCGGAAAACTGAAGTACATTTTTTAACCACTAACGCGTCCCGCTCCCCGCGCGACGTCATTAGGATTGTCCTTGATTTTTTGTCGGCACGCGACGGGGCGCCTAGCCTAAGATATAATGAGTTCAATTTTTAAGTGTAGTCCAAGAGCTAGATCAAAGATTTTATCGTAAACTCATCGATCTAGCTCTTGGACTATACTAAAATTGAACTTTTTATATCTTCTAACTAAACTAAGACCTTTTTTTTTTTTTTTTTTTTTGTTTTTGGTGCGGACCTTTTCGCAATTGGCTCCGGGAGCCTTTGTTGCTTAACCGGGCGTCGGCGGGGCCAGATGGGCCTCTCGCCTTGCAAAATAATTATTAAGTAGCACAGCTAAGGGCGTCCCATAGTGGGACTCGAACCTAGGCTTAGGGCGCTACTGACTACTGAGCAAGTAGGGACTTGAAAGTGTCGGTTTGTTATTATTATTAGGGACATTGTTTTTATAGCTACTCGCTCCGCGCTTGTCAAGGGTCGGGGAGGTCATTGAACTCTACTATTACGCGTTGGTAGGTACTCGCCGTCGAGTACGGTACCTAAAGGTAGGGCGTCGGTCATGTGTAGTGTTTTGATGAGCTAATCTGATACTCTCTTGAAGGAGAGTGATGTCGTCGTCCTTATCTAATAGGACGTGTTTAGGGCGACGTGTGCGTGATATTTGGGATGGTGTGTATCTGGCAGCTGCTGCCACTAATGGGTTAGTGTGAGTGGTAGCAGAATCGAAATAGCGTTTGCTAATATTCTTTATAAAATGCTTGATGGTCGGCAATTTTAAATCGACATGTAATTGATCGTTACGTACGTACCAGGGGCAGCCCGTGGCACGTCGCATGAATCGATTTTGGACGACTTGGAATTTCTTAATGAGTGACGGTCTGGCGTGCGCGAACGCAACACAAGCATAAGTCATAATAGGGTGTATGCACGTAGTGTAAATTCGCACCTTTGACTTAAGGGCTAGTTTACTTCGTGCATTGAGAAGTGAGTGAAGGCGACCGAGCGCGAATGAAGCACGGTTACGTACTATCTTTACGTGCTCGGCAAATCTTAACTGATTGTCGAGGGTTACCCCTAGGTATTTGACCTGTTTATCCCAGGGGATGGGTTGGCCGGACATAGAGATGGGTCGGGTGCGGGTTTGCGCATTTGGTTTTTTACCACGTTTGGTAAAAAGTATGGCTGTACTTTTAGTCGGGTTTAATTCAATCCGCCATTTACGGAACCATTGCTCGAGAGCGTCGGCTGTCGACTGAAGTTGGTCAGAGATTCTACTGGCACTTGTGTTTGAGTAGTAAATAGCTGTATCGTCGGCGAATAGGGCCAACTGCCACTTGCTATGTCGGGGTATGTCACTCGTGTAGAGTGAAAATAGGGAGGGGGGATTAAACTAAGACCCGACTAAATTTGTGACTTGGCGAAACTTGCGACTAATTATCGACTAAATCTGTGACTTGGCGAAACTTGCGACTAATTATCGACTAAATCTGTGACTTGGCGAAACTTTCGACTAATTATCGACTAAATCTGTGACTTTGCGAAACTTGCGACTAATTATCGACTAAATCTGTGACTTGGCGAAACTTGCGACTAATTATCGACTAAATCTGTGACTTGGCGAAACTTGCGACTAATTATCGACTAAATCTGGGAGAAAACAGATCTTCGCTAGGTGCCTTAGTTTTTGAGATATAAATGTGACCAAGCTGAGACGCTCTCCAGATCGGCCACCAATGAACCCTTATAACTTTTGAACCAGTGACCGACAAATTCTGATATTTGGCGGCTTTCGACTAATTAGCGATGAATTTTTCATGTTATCAAAATTAAAATCCTTGATGGTGGTCATGCCAGTGTCAGTCACACGACATCTATCCGTCGCAGGTATTCATTTGTCGTTTTATGAGCTGGACGCTGGGGGCGCGTCAGTTGGTATAAAACCCAGCGGTCCAAAGGTAGAATGATTCGCGTACCTAACAAATATGTGTTTACAAAATATCAGTAGGTACCTATTACAACTCCTAAATTTAGTATAATCCTCAAATGTGAAGATTTCATGAAATAGTCATTCAATAGGATAATATGAACTTACAGTGATTGATGATTTTAATGATTATAATTCTATAAATACAGATTCGTTACGGTCGCGAATCATATTCATATAAACATACAACCTGATACTGATCTTCAAATTGAATAAACACACAGAATTAGCTAAAACTACACTCACATACTTTTGAAAGGTTTTTCACCAGGGTGTATACGAATCATATGTTGTGTTAAATTGCCCTTTTGTCTAAAAGTACGTTGACATATATCACACTTATATGGTTTTTCACCAGTGTGCATTTGAATATGTTTAGACAAATTACCCTTTATACTAAAACTAAGTTGACACACTTCACACTTATAAGATTTTTCACCAGTGTGTATGCGAATATGTTGCGTTAAATTACTCTTTTGACCAAAACTACGTTGACATACATGACACCTATAAGGGTTTTCACCAGTGTGTATACGAATATGTCTCGTTAAATGACTCTTTTGACTAAAACTACGCTGACATACATCACACTTATAAGGTTTTTCACCAGTGTGTATGCGAATATGTTTTGTTAAATCACTGTTGAGACTAAAACTACGTTGACATACGTCACATTTGGGTTTTTCACCGATTTGTGTACGAGTATGTTGTATCATTCCATTTACTTGATTAAAACTACGCTGATCACATTTGTAAGGCTCTTTGAAGTAAGTGCCAGGTGTGGACGTAGGTTTTTGAGTTGTCCGGATAACTTTTGAGTCTGATTTATCTTTTTTCGTTAGCTCGGCTGTTAATGCATTTTCTGGTTTTGTTCTTCGTGTGTCTAGTTTTGGTTTCTTCGCAACAGTCGCCGCTGTGGGTATAAATATAAAATAAGTACAATGTTGGAAGAAGATTGACATGCACACGATTCCAAATAATAGTTTGCATTATTCGCACTAGGATCGAAAAGGATGAATTTCTGGTTACATTGAATAATACGCATAATCACCAAAGACATGAACTACAAAATTGTATCTCACCGAAAATATTTTCATGTAAAATGTTGCCAAGACCCAGACCATATGGCTCGCACCGCCAAAAAGTTATCAGATCTCATGTAGAGCCAAGCTACTAAATCTTCGCATCCTTCCACAAAGTCTACACCTTAGTCATATGAGGCTTGGCCGTTTCCTTTCTGCAAGAACTATTGGTGGGTTTTTTAGTGCTACAAATATTGCGGATATGAGAAAATACCTAATTATTATGCGGGATTCATTTACGTGATACGTGTAGATTAGGAGGAGCGTATCGCAGATTTTTGGAAAAAATTAACGAAGGGATCCAGGACTGACCTTAATTTGATCTTCAAACATCGTGGCTACTGATGCGTTTTCTGGATTTCTTGGGCCCAAAATCTCTTCTTCTTCACGAAAACACTGCACTCACTTACAGTTAATGTTCGCGGTGATACATTTATAGCAAATATGTGGTTCTAGCAGTTTTTTAGATTCACATCACTCACGTAAATATTGAATGTTCATTGATGGCTTTCTCACACATGACCATAAACGAAGTGAAGACGCCAGCGCCTCGTCGCGGCATTTTTCGAAGCTTGTCGAAAGTGCTCGAAGATCATCTTCTTGTCTCTTCATCAGGTTATAGGAGTGAAAGGGATGGAGACAGGAAGTAGGAAAACGAAACGCTCGCTCCTTTCATAATGCTAATTTTTAAGGATTCTTTTGGACTATAAGAGTCGTATTGAATATGTTATAGTTTATGGCGTCAACAACTATTGTATAACAGAAAAGTGAATAAATTTTTCACCTTACGCCCATGTGACTGTGGCGAAACGGCCAAGCCACATATTCTCCTACTCCTGGATCGATTCCCAGGTCAAGCAGAGTCTTTGGGATTGACCATTGAGAATTCGGTCGAGTTGGTCGCGCTGTCGTGATAATAAATAGTCCTTCAAACCGAATTTCGGCCATGGCTACCAATCTCAGCGGAGACCAGCATTCGGCGCAGGAGATGTTATACTCGCAGTGCAGACGCAGGTGCACTCTCTCTTCCCTCACTCTCGTAGTCCGATGGGACGGCAATCCGACACGACCGGGGAGAGATCAGGCGCAAGACCAACGACGCACCGAGGTACACACTGCCAACATCCAGACTCCGGGCTGTTACTAAGAAATTCCCAATGGAGAAACCCAATAACACTTTGCCCGGCCCGGGAATCGAACCCAGGACCCCACGCTCCGCAGTCGCGCTGTCACGATACAGTGATTTGAACGGACAATGTAGGTTGCTATAGTATAGTTAAAATCTCGCTGCAGACTCGGTCATAAATCATAATCGGAGTAGGGATGTGCGCTAGTTGCGCGCGCTCAAGGCCATTATCGATAACAGAATCATTAAGGTTATCACGTATCTTGCCGCCTTACTACTGTCAGTACAATCCCATCGAGTTGGTGTGGGCTCAAGTAAAAAATTAAGTTGCAACGGAAAACAAAACCTTCAAGATAGCTGATGTCGAGAAGTTAGTCGATGAAGCCATTTCCAATGTCTCCATTGAAAATTGGCAAAAATGTGTGGAACATGCAGAATTGCTGCAAGATGAAGACTTAAGAAAAGCACATTTAATAAAATAAAAAAAATTGTGTATTTATTTCTATCACCCATTTATAAATATATAAAACTATCGATATCACTCATCGACTGCAGTAATGCACAGGACTACGTGTGGGCGTGGCCTGCCCATAAGGCCCGTGAGTGGGAAAGAGAGCGAAACACTCGAATGATTTATGACCGAGTCTGCAGCGAGATTTTAACTATACTATAGTCAATTTGCTTAACAATTAGTTTCCCTGACCTTACGTCATTTAACTAGCCAAACGGTATCTGTCATATTATATTTTTCCTGACTATGTTGGGGTCGGCTTCCAGTCTAACCGAATGCAGCTGAATACCGCTATTTTCCATGAAGCGACTGGCTATCTGACCTGCACAATCTACTTACAGTGTAACACGATACCCCTTGGTAAGACTGGTTGTCAGACTTTTGGGCTGCTGACGAACTGTAACGACTGTCAAAGATGTACGAATGACAGCCAGGACCAACAGCTTTCCGAGGTACGGCACTATAATAACTACTCCCTCCAATTGATTACAATAATACTTACATTCCGTGTTCTTGGTTCCTTGTTTCTCCTGAGATACTGTGTGTCCTTCTACTTCTTCTTTCACATCTACCACTTCAGCTACCTCCATTAAAGGTACATCTTCTGAATCAGATTCAGGCTGGTGTGGTGGTATACATGCTACATCTAGACACCTATTGTCTAAATATCCCAGTTCTAGCTCTGTAAAGAAACAAAACAGTCAATCAATCAATCTGCCTTGCCTTTTCCCAACTATGTTGGGGTCGGCTTCCAGTTTAACCAGATGCAGCTGAACACCAGTATTTTACATGGAGCGACTGCCTATCTGACCTCCACAACCCATTAACTGGGTAATACGATACCCCTTGGTAAGGCTGGTTGTCAGATTTTCGGGTTTCTGACGACCCGTAACGACTGTCAAAGATCCACCAATGACAGCCGGGACCAACGGCTTAACGTGCTTTCCGAGGCACGGAGGAGTCTCGGTATGTAAAGATGGTCACCCATCCACGGACCAAACCCGGCAAGCGTAGCTTAACCTGATGGATCGACCCGTGCGGCTGTTATTACTTAGCCACGTGCGCCTCCACCTTGAGAGTGAGAGGTGTACATATTACAATATATATTTTTTTATGAATGACTATAACTTTTTACACAGTAATCCGATTTAACAATTCTTGTTTTATTCGGGAGGGTATAACTCGAAGTTGGTCCCATGTAAAATTTATTAACTTTGCTTGGGTAGTTTTTGAGTTAGCTTCAATAATACCTACGTATTTTGGCAACTTAGCCGACGTTCGCACGGACGTCAAAATATCGCGGCGGGATTATATCGCGCACTGGATTTTCAACCTTCGGTGTTGAGCTGAGCATTAAGAATCCAACCTAACAACAACAGAGTGCATCCCACCGCGACGAAAAAACACACTGTTGTATTTTCAGCTCTCGGCGCAAAGCAGAGCGTTGAAAATGCAGTGCGCGAAAAAAAATCGGCGCGATATTTTTACGTCCGTGCGAACGTCGGCTAAGTCTGTGTGAATGATGTACTAATTTATTTTGCAGGTAGTGGTGAAGTGGGTATGTATGGGGGCTCTCATTCATCTCCAGTATGTACCCACTTCACTGGTATTCGAATTCGTGTGGGGTAGGTACCACAACTAAAAAGAGAAAGATATTTTTATTTTTTACAAAAAAAAAAACAATCTGTCCAAAAAATCACTACTAAGTAAAAAATTATCGGAAGTCGGTGGCAAAAAAACGAAAATACAAAACTAAAGACACCGACTTGCGAAATCAAAGTTATTTTTCACTTAGTAGTGTTTTTTAGGGTTCCGTACCTCAAAAGGAAAAAAAAAACGGAACCCTTATAGGATCACTTCGTTGTCCATCTGTCTGTCTGTGAGTCTGTCAAGACCCTTTTTCTCAGGAACGCGTGGAGATATCAAGTTGAAATTAATATCAAATACGTAAGTCTATAGTCTCTTGGATTCCTAAAAAACTCAAGCTTCTAAGTTAACGCAATAAAAACATACGGCCATTTATGCGACATATTTTGATACTCCCAATTAAATCAAAACCCGGGTACATCCCGTTGTCCTAGAATCATGAAATTTGGCAAGAAGCAAGCTCTTATAGCACAAATAAAGGAAACAGTCTGAAAACTGTTAATTTGTAATCCTATCACATAAAAAAATTTCAACTCTGTCAGCCTGTCATGACTCTTTTTCTCAGGGACGCGTGGAGATATCAAGTTGAAATTAATATCGAATACGTAAATCTATGATCCCTTAGAGTTCTAAAAAAATCAAGCTTCTAAGTCAACGCAATAAAGAAATACGGCCATTTTGCGACACATTTATATACTCGCAACTGTCGCAAGTAAATCAAAACCTATAGGGTAATTACCGTTGACCTAGAATAATGAAATTTGGCAAGAAGCAAGGTCTTCCAGCACAAGTAAAGGAAAAAGTCCGAAAATTGTTAATTTGTAGTTTTATGACATAAACATTTTTTTTTTGGGATCCTTTTTTAAGTTTTTTTTGGAAAAAATTCTTTTCAACTACGGAACCCTTCATTGTGCGTGTTCCGACACACACTTGGCCGGTTTTTTTTTAAGTTGGTTGTTTTTTTGTTGTACTTATAAAAAGTTTTTTATAATGAAATTTGTTTCATTCAAAAAAAAAACTTTTATTTCGGAAGTCGTTCTCTTTGGTTTTACATAATCGGTTTTATGCCACAGACTTTTTTTTGCACACTGTAGGATTTTTATTAAAGTCAGGTTTTTTTTGTTTTGTAATAAGTGCAAAACAAAAAAAACTTTAATTTTTCGTCTCTATGCTGTGTGGAAATTAAAAATTATAAAATTAAGAACATACCATCACTCTGACATTCTATCTTGATCTCAACAATGTCACATTGTTCCTCTGTAACTGCTGGTACTTCTATTTCAACAGTCCCGCTGTCAGTTTGACCATAGTCAACTATACTTATGTTCTCTATGGAGGTTTTAACAAAACCACCAACAAATTCTGAGTGGCCTCGGTTTGTTAGAGGTTTTAGCTGTAAAAAAATTAATTTAGTATAATGAAAAATCTCCTGAACACAGTCTCATGAGTACAGTCTCCTATGAAAATGTTACAGTCAGCCAAATATACAATGTGGAGATGAGAATATATGAACACACTGCCAATCCTAACGCATAAGAGTACTTTGGAACTATCAAACAAATCCTCGTAATATCAAAATTAAAAAAAAATAATTGTGTGACTGTAGATTTTGATGATCAACCGACTAGCTATTTTCACATGATACAAAAATTCTAATTCATGAAATTAATTACCAGTAAAAGAATCACTCACCTCATAATTATTTAACATCTGAGCAAACAGATCCTCGGCTTCAACACATTTTCTCTGCAACTGGTAGCATTGCTTCAGTTTAGCGTAGCAGAAGAAACAAGCGAGCATCGGTCTATTGTCTTCAGTCACAAACTGCAACAAAACTAATTTTAAACTATTTTTAACCGACTTCAAAAAGGTTCTCAATTCGTCGGAACCTTTTTTTTTTTTATGTATGTTCCCCGATTACTCGAAGAACGCTGGACCGATTTGGATTTTTTTTGTTTTATTCGACAGGGTATACATCACAGCTGGTCCCATATAAAATTGATTAACTTTGCTTCGGTAGTTTTTGAGTTTGCTTCAAAAATACGTATTTTTTCCCCACTTTTATATGGACGATGTTCTAGTTTGTTTTGCAGATAGTGGTATTAGAATTTGTGTGGGGTAGGTACACAACTAAAAAGTGAAAAATAAAAACTTTTTTACAAAAAATACAACCGACTTCCAAAAACAACACTACAAAGTGAAAAATAACTTTAATTTCGGAAGTCGGTGGCAAAAAACGAAAAAACATTTAACTAGACACCGACTTCCGAAATTAAAGTTATTTTTCACTTTGTAGTGTTGTTTTTGGAAGTCGGTTGTATTTTTTTGTAAAAACGTTTTTTGTTTTACCTGTAAACTATACTAAAAACAAACCTGAAGTTTGTTTGCTTATTTGAACGCGCCAATCTGTGGAACTGCCAGTTAGATTTGAAAAAATATTTTTGCATGTTGCATTTGTTAGTCCAATTTTTGATAATGTATATTCTGTAGGCTATTTAAGATCCCGCTAGAAACCTTAGAACCCGAGCAATAAGACAGAAACAACTCTAAGTGAAAACAAAGTGCGCTGGCAGTCGATGCATTATGATGGGGTGGTTCGGGGGGCAAGAAATTGTATGCAGACAAAGTTGCAGGTAGAAGCTAGGTAATAATATAAAACAAAATCACTTTCTGTCACAGCATTTGATGTAGTTTTCACTCTCATTAAGTGCAATTTTACTGTGGCAGGTTGATGTGTTACACATTAATATTTGTAAAATTTGACATGTCGCCATTGCATAAAATACTTCAAAACCAAATTATTATACTGTACACTGTGCTGTGACTGCATTTGTGGCTGTGGGTGTGTCTGTACTATGGGGAGCACTGGTCTATGGTCAGTATTGCTTTCTGCATCTTTCTCGCAAAATAACCTATAAAAAACAGTCATGCGGACTACTACAGAAGTGAAAACTTTAAAGTATGAAATACCCCTATAATTTTTTTTTTTGCTGTTTCTGCATCATGGCTATCAGTTCCTAGAACAATAAGCCACTTCCTTGGCTGACAAATATCTGTTCTTAAAATGTATTCCACGAGAGTCACTAACAGTTGGAAAATTTATTTCCAGCAAACTCTCCTTTCGTCTCAGTGTGGGAATCTTTTGGTGAGATTAGGGACGTCATGTTTCTTTAGCCGGGTATGTTGGAGTCCACCTTTTCCACTCAGAGTCTGGGAAAGTTTATTCGCGTGGGCTATTCGCTTCTGGTACTTCAGGCTGCTTTGGACTATTTCTTGCCAGACAGTTTTTATGCTGAGGCCTAGGTACATGTATTTATTGCTAATACACTGGGGGATATCGAACATTGTTCTTAGTGCTTTGCTCTGGAATCTTTATAAGATGTTGATGTTACTTACCCCTATAACAATATTTTTTTTAATTTACAGATATACTGTTAACATTAGCATGTCGGTGAAGCAAACCCATAAGATTTCCCCCTACATAAACTTACTCAATGCGCCTAAAAAAGTTATTACTTAAAACACAGATCTGATTACTATGGTACAGTGCAAATTATGTATAGATTCATTGTATCTGTTCATTAAAAACCTATTACAATAGGTAATTAATTTTTTACATAATCTACTTACTGGAATATCAGTCAGCTTCTCATATATCTTCTGCAGGTTCTTGTCGGCAACCACAAACATTCGAACATTGTTCACTAAACATATCCTACACATTGACAGTTTTTCCATGTTTACATTTAAAGACACTGCAGAGTAGAAATAACCGACGGCTATAATGTTATTATTTTACCTTCTTCTTGTAATCTATGAATAATAAAATATGAATTTCAAAACCTATTATTCACAGTTTCACCGACTAACTTACTAAATCCTTTAGGAGGATATGTTCTGTGTACTAAATTAAAATATTTATACGTTAATATTTATAAAATAGTAATACTATAATAAATAATCGATTTGTTTGTTAAATTTTGACGTTTGTCCAGTTTGACGCGGTACTGTATTGACGTTTGGTTTTTAAATCACAATGTCGCTAGTAGCGTTATGAAACCAGGTATTTTTGCTTAGCCCAGAAGAGTTACAAAACTAGCCTTTTAAGCTTGAAAAAGAGGGTTCAGCAGTGCTATTGGCTATCTTTTTTATTGTCAGTGACTAATTGGCTTCAGTTGTACACCGAGCTTTGATAAGAAATGAGAATTTCGTAACAATGGTATTGAGTATCACATTAGGTAGATATCTCGTTACGGTGACGAACGGTGCTCATCGTCCCAGCGCTAGACTAATTTTTATCGACTATTATGCGGCTAATTTGAGTAACGCCTTTTGAGCGTTACAATACTTCATTTTAGGGAACATTTTTACCCGACTACGGCGAAGCAAAAAGGAGGGTTATGATTTTGGCCGGTATGTATGTTCATCTATTCCCTCATAACTTCTAAACTCCTTAACATAATTTGACAAGTGAGGTATCGTTGGAAGCGCCTTGATCGTCCGCTGGTTATAAGCTATGTGACGTCACATTAAATTGAATATGGCGCCCTCTAGAAGACCTGAACTAAAAAAAAAAAAAATTATGCCGTTTTTGGTATCAAATAATAGGGCTTAATTAGCACATTTCAAAAAAATATATATTGTTAGCTATTGCTCGCGGCTTTGATTGCATGCACCCGATAATCATTTCTAAAATCACGCCTCAAATGTGAGCCAAACATAATTTTCTCTGCAAACCTACCGAAAATACATATGTAATAATTATTCTTCTTTAAAAATGTAAAGTGGCTCTGCAAGAAATTTAAACTCCAAAATAATTTAAACAAAAAGTAAGTTTAAAAACTAAAACCCGACTACTGAAAAATCGTTCACGTCTAAAATCACGCTCTAAAAAGTATGAAACAAGAAAATATTCTCATCTGAAATTAGAAAAAGACAGACAAATTTAAAATCTGGAGTCACGTAGGTAATCTATTCGATTTATCCCTAACATGACGTGTGACTCCGGATTTTAAATTTGTCTGTCTTTTCTAATTTCAGAAGAGAATATTTTCATGTTTCATACTTTTTAGAGCGTGATTTTTCAGCAGTCGGGTTTTAGTTTTTAAACTTACTTTTTATATACCTACACTTGAAACGGCGGTAAATTCAACAGTTTTTCTATCTTGACAGTCTAGCGAAATTTCAGTACTAGTGTGAAAATAAATCATTAGATTATATATTAGTTAATAAAACAACAAATAAATAAGTTATAGACTTAGGAAGTTTATAATGTGCCAGTTGTTTTAATAAGTAAACATTGTATAGATAAAACTGCCAGCTATAGCTAGTGCTAGTGCTGCTAGTGGCGTTTATATTATAAATGATAACAGCCCTTTTTTAGGGTTCCGTACCTCAAAAGGAAAGAACGGAACTCGTGTGTCTGTCTGTCTGTCCGTCTGTCACAGCCAATTTGCTCCGAATCTAATGGACCGATTAAGTTGAAATTTGGTACACATATGAATTTCTGTGACCCAAACACGGACGGGTAAAATAAATAAGACCCGAGTTCACCAACACATGTTTAATTTTTAATGAATTTTGAATATGGGGACCCAAACACGGACGGGTAAAGTAAAAAAATGTATTTTGAATCTGGGGGTCACTTTTGGGAGGCAAATAAGAAAATTAAAAAAAAAAAGTATTACAAACTATACCGTGTGACATATCAAATGAGGGTCCCAAATATATATATTTTTTATAATTTTAAATAATTTATTTTAAAGTTATTTAAGAAAATTTGCGAAAATTGACAATTATCTCCGAAACTACCGAGTCTAAAATTTAAAAAAATAATACAGAAAATAGATCTTTAACTGTAGATTACAGGAAAACCTATAAGAAGTCTGTGGTCTTAAAATAACATGTTAAATTTCTCAATATTGTGAGTACGAACTTACATTTACAATGGGAATGTAGGAGAACATGTTTTTAAACTACAATGTTATGTTTTTTTTTTGGGATAAATTCATCCCAACTACGGAACCCTTCATTGTGCGTGGTCCAACAGTCGCTTTTTACCCGACTGCGGCGAAGCCCAAAAGGAGGGTTATGTATTTGACCTATATGTATGTATGTATGTGTATGTCCGTTTCTTTGTTCCCTCGTAACTCCTAAACGAATGAACGGATTTGGATAAATTATACGTCTTTAGATTTGTCTTGGTAGCACGAGTGTCACTGGCTACAGGCTACATTAAAATAAAAAACAAAGTAAAATGGCGGATTTGGGGTGCCATATTTTGGAGATCGAAATTTTTTTTCTTCTAATACCATCGAGTGGGATATCAAAATGAAGGGTTTGAAAAGGTAATTACGAAAATATATGTAACTTATATGGTTAAAAGTAATTCAAAGTGACAAATCGTAAAAAACACAAAAAAAAAAGGCTTGGCTATTTTTGTCCACTTGATCCAAAAAAATTACTCTCACGACCAAAACTCCTTACAAGAACTAAATCGTCTGCGAAATCTTTCACATTTGTAAACTAAAAAGCTGGAAATAAAAAAAAGTAATTAAAAAAACTAAAAACCCGAGTGCGGTAAAAAACTGAAAAGCTAAAAACAAGCCCATTTTAAATTAAATAAAAGTTGGAAGCAGGTGGGACCCATTCCATTTTTATATTTTCTAACTCATATGGGTGTATACACCAGAGGCATGAAACTTCTATACATATTTCGAACTCCAAAAAAACTTGACAAAAGCGCCCTCTTGTGCTGGTGGAAGTCAATTTCCCCAAAATTTACAAAATTAGTCGCTAGATGGCAGCTGTAGAAGAACATAGGTAACATACTAATTAAATTCTACAAATAGAAATAATAAATGTGATGAATATAATACAAATTTATGATATTTTGTTAATTATTAGTTGTGTCGATTTGTGTTGTGTCGAAAGTAGTATAGCCTACTTAAGAGTGCCATCTATCGGATTCGTATGGAAGCTAGCATGCTCCTTAACGCCATCTCTGGGACGTGGGGAGAAATTAGTATCGTCCTTGGACGCAGAGTGGCATATCTATACCATTATTATACTGTATAATCTATGGTATACCCGGTGTTTAAAATCACAATCTAACACAATCACTAAGCACAACGAATCGAATACAGTTCCGTGGCGTAGGAACCCCGATGTTGCTCCGATGCGATCCAACACTCGACTGTTCTTCTCGCCATCAGGTTAAAACATCACGACTCTGTAGAAGCGCGCTGTAGGCGTGGGCACCTCACGTGATGTCGCCAGTGGCGCGCTTCTGATTTGTTACGCGTCCGTACTATTGACCGGATCCGACATATTTTTTTCTGCAATTCTAAAATAGTAAGTAATTTCATTGCAAAAGTGCTTTTTGGTTCCAGCCAGAGAAAAATAACTAATAAGTATTGTTCTGAGGTTCTCTTTTTTTCGCATATTTTATGGAAGTAATTGACTGTCATTTTCTTATTCCCGCCCAGTTAGCTTTTTTTACATAGCACGTTAATGACGCCTAAATAAGTAGTACTTGCAGTACTGTTTCGATTTTTTTGATGAGAAGCGTATTTGCTTATAATCCCTTTCTTCAAAATGTTTCGAACTCAGTTTAATTTTTTTTTAATCTTTACGAATAGCTTTAATCCATAATCTTCTAATTTTAGGCTCTCGGGGAAATGGTGGTCTCTAATTTCGAAGTATTAAGGAACAAAACAACGCGTCACTTTCGCAAAAATAAAATTCTCAATTCTTTATTGCTTTCCATAATGTAAAACAGTTGGTAAGCTTAAAATTAATGACACAATTATGGACCCTGTCGGGCACACTACAAACTAAAAACTACAAACCAGGGACCGAAACCGGTACGATCATTACCGGTATTTTTCGGTTACAACCTTTATTTTTTTTACAGGTATTTTCAAAGCTTACATTAATTCTTAAATACTGAATACAACCTGTATTAATACCGGTTACCGAAATAAAAATTACCTAACATAACCTACTTATGGCAGGCGTACCGCTTCTATTCTAATACCCAGTTTACTAAACAAAATACCTGAGACATTAGACATTACCTGATTTGGTTCTTATTTATGATATTGTTTGTGTGTGTTTATATATATGTTAAATATGTAATTAATTTGTAAGTTTATTTGGATTTACATCTGGAATAAAAAGATTTCATTTCATTTCATTAGAGTCTCAATGAATATTAAAAATATAAAGCGTAAGCTTGAAGAACATTGCATCGACTCGATTATAACTATAGTATAGTTAAAATCGCGCTGCAGACTTGGTCATAAATCATAATCGGAGTAGGGATGTGCGCTAGTTGCGCGCGCTCAAGGCCATTCTCGATAACAGAATCATTAAGGTTATCACGTAGAATTTTAATTTTCTATTTTTAGTTTTATATATACGTTCTTTTGTTTATATATTTAATATGCTTTGTAGTAAATTTGGTAATAAAATAAAAAAAAATGTGTATTTATTTCTATCACCCATTTATAAATATATAAAACTATCGATATCACTCATCGACTGCAGTAATGCACAGGACTACGTGTGGGCGTGGCCTGCCCATAAGGCCCGTGAGTGGGAAAGAGAGCGAAACACTCGAATGATTTATGACCGAGTCTGCAGCGAGATTTTAACTATACTATAGTTGAGTTGTAGTCGAGTTGATGTAGTGCTGTTAAACAGCTGTTAATAGCGCGTTGATCAGTCTCAGGCCATGGCACGCTAAGACAGACCCCAGAGGTCTAATTGTGTGCTTTGCTATTAGACCTAGTTAAGTTGATGTAGTGCTGTTAAACAGCTGTTAATAGCGCGTTGATCAGTCTCAGGCCATGGCATGCTAAGACAGACCCCAGAGGTCTAATTGTGTGCTTTGCTATTACACCTAGTTAAGTTGATGTAGTGCTGTTAAACAGCTGTTAATAGCGCGTTGATCAGTCTCAGGCCATGGCATGCTAAGACAGACCCCAGAGGTCTAATTGTGTGCTTTGCTATTACACCTAGTTAAGTTGATGTAGTGCTGTTAAACAGCTGTTAATAGCGCGTTGATCAGTCTCAGGCCATGGCATGCTAAGACAGACCCCAGAGGTCTAATTGTGTGCTTTGCTATTACACCTAGTTAAGTTGATGTAGTGCTGTTAAACAGCTGTTAATAGCGCGTTGATCAGTCTCAGGCCATGGCACGCTAAGACAGACCCCAGAGGTCTAATTGTGTGCTTTGCTATTACACCTAGTTAAGTTGATGTAGTGCTGTTAAACAGCTGTTAATAGCGCGTTGATCAGTCTCAGGCCATGGCATGCTAAGACAGACCCCAGAGGTCTAATTGTGTGCTTTGCTATTACACCTAGTTAAGTTGATGTAGTGCTGTTAAACAGCTGTTAATAGCGCGTTGATCAGTCTCAGGCCATGGCATGCTAAGACAGACCCCAGAGGTCTAATTGTGTGCTTTGCTATTACACCTAGTTAAGTTGATGTAGTGCTGTTAAACAGCTGTTAATAGCGCGTTGATCAGTCTCAGGCCATGGCACGCTAAGACAGACCCCAGAGGTCTAATTGTGTGCTTTGCTATTACACCTAGTTAAGTTGATGTAGTGCTGTTAAACAGCTGTTAATAGCGCGTTGATCAGTCTCAGGCCATGGCATGCTAAGACAGACCCCAGAGGTCTAATTGTGTGCTTTGCTATTACACCTAGTTAAGTTGATGTAGTGCTGTTAAACAGCTGTTAATAGCGCGTTGATCAGTCTCAGGCCATGGCACGCTAAGACAGACCCCAGAGGTCTAATTGTGTGCTTTGCTATTACACCTAGTTAAGTTGATGTAGTGCTGTTAAACAGCTGTTAATAGCGCGTTGATCAGTCTCAGGCCATGGCACGCTAAGACAGACCCCAGAGGTCTAATTGTGTGCTTTGCTATTACACCTAGTTAAGTTGATGTAGTGCTGTTAAACAGCTGTTAATAGCGCGTTGATCAGTCTCAGGCCATGGCACGCTAAGACAGACCCCAGAGGTCTAATTGTGTGCTTTGCTATTACACCTAGTTAAGTTGATGTAGTGCTGTTAAACAGCTGTTAATAGCGCGTTGATCAGTCTCAGGCCATGGCATGCTAAGACAGACCCCAGAGGTCTAATTGTGTGCTTTGCTATTACACCTAGTTAAGTTGATGTAGTGCTGTTAAACAGCTGTTAATAGCGCGTTGATCAGTCTCAGGCCATGGCATGCTAAGACAGACCCCAGAGGTCTAATTGTGTGCTTTGCTATTACACCTAGTTAAGTTGATGTAGTGCTGTTAAACAGCTGTTAATAGCGCGTTGATCAGTCTCAGGCCATGGCACGCTAAGACAGACCCCAGAGGTCTAATTGTGTGCTTTGCTATTACACCTAGTTAAGTTGATGTAGTGCTGTTAAACAGCTGTTAATAGCGCGTTGATCAGTCTCAGGCCATGGCATGCTAAGACAGACCCCAGAGGTCTAATTGTGTGCTTTGCTATTACACCTAGTTAAGTTGATGTAGTGCTGTTAAACAGCTGTTAATAGCGCGTTGATCAGTCTCAGGCCATGGCACGCTAAGACAGACCCCAGAGGTCTAATTGTGTGCTTTGCTATTACACCTAGTTAAGTTGATGTAGTGCTGTTAAACAGCTGTTAATAGCGCGTTGATCAGTCTCAGGCCATGGCACGCTAAGACAGACCCCAGAGGTCTAATTGTGTGCTTTGCTATTACACCTAGTTAAGTTGATGTAGTGCTGTTAAACAGCTGTTAATAGCGCGTTGATCAGTCTCAGGCCATGGCACGCTAAGACAGACCCCAGAGGTCTAATTGTGTGCTTTGCTATTACACCTAGTTAAGTTGATGTAGTGCTGTTAAACAGCTGTTAATAGCGCGTTGATCAGTCTCAGGCCATGGCATGCTAAGACAGACCCCAGAGGTCTAATTGTGTGCTTTGCTATTACACCTAGTTAAGTTGATGTAGTGCTGTTAAACAGCTGTTAATAGCGCGTTGATCAGTCTCAGGCCATGGCATGCTAAGACAGACCCCAGAGGTCTAATTGTGTGCTTTGCTATTACACCTAGTTAAGTTGATGTAGTGCTGTTAAACAGCTGTTAATAGCGCGTTGATCAGTCTCAGGCCATGGCACGCTAAGACAGACCCCAGAGGTCTAATTGTGTGCTTTGCTATTACACCTAGTTAAGTTGATGTAGTGCTGTTAAACAGCTGTTAATAGCGCGTTGATCAGTCTCAGGCCATGGCACGCTAAGACAGACCCCAGAGGTCTAATTGTGTGCTTTGCTATTACACCTAGTTAAGTTGATGTAGTGCTGTTAAACAGCTGTTAATAGCGCGTTGATCAGTCTCAGGCCATGGCATGCTAAGACAGACCCCAGAGGTCTAATTGTGTGCTTTGCTATTACACCTAGTTAAGTTGATGTAGTGCTGTTAAACAGCTGTTAATAGCGCGTTGATCAGTCTCAGGCCATGGCACGCTAAGACAGACCCCAGAGGTCTAATTGTGTGCTTTGCTATTACACCTAGTTAAGTTGATGTAGTGCTGTTAAACAGCTGTTAATAGCGCGTTGATCAGTCTCAGGCCATGGCATGCTAAGACAGACCCCAGAGGTCTAATTGTGTGCTTTGCTATTACACCTAGTTAAGTTGATGTAGTGCTGTTAAACAGCTGTTAATAGCGCGTTGATCAGTCTCAGGCCATGGCATGCTAAGACAGACCCCAGAGGTCTAATTGTGTGCTTTGCTATTACACCTAGTTAAGGAACTTGTAATTTATAAAAATAAAATAAATAAATAATAAAAAAAATTAAGATGTAAGTAATAAATAAACCATAAAAAAAATAAACGTTTTAATATTTAATAATACATTTTATTACAGTAATATAATGTTATCACAGCAGTTGTCCATAGGAACCTACATACATACCTTGTGGTTTAATAATTACAACTAAATACAATTTAATAACAATTTTTGGCGCGCGACGATGGGAAGAGACCAGACGGAATGACCATAATGCCTTGGAAGTTGGGTAGGCCTTTGGTGTGGGATGCAACCTGTGTCGACACCCTCGCGCCATCCCATCTTCCTAGTACGGCGGGCTGTGCCGGGGCAGCTGCTGCAGGAGCAGAACACCTCAAACGGCGCAAATATAACAACCTTTTTGGGAACTATATGTTTGAGCCGTTTGGGGTTGAAACACTAGGGCCTTGGGGTCCGAGTGCTCATCGAGTTTTTCGGGACATCGCCAAGCGGTTGGTCGACTCTACACGGGACCAGAGGGCTGGCCTATTTTTAGCCCAAAGAATTAGCATTGCCATCCAACGTGGCAATGCTGGCAGCATTGCCACGTTGGATGGCCTTTTGGGCAATTTTCCCATTGTCAGCGATGTGGACGAATTTTTTGATGCCCTATGAGCTCTTCCCCTTTTTATTTTTTATTATGGTAAGTACTTGTACAAAATATATATATTTTAGTGTTAGCTTGTACATTGTAATTAAGGTAAATAATTATGTTATTTATAAACAATAAACCAATGACTTACTTAATTTAACAATAATATTGTTAAATTGATTTTCATGAAATTTTAAATTTGAAATAAATTCTAACTTATGGAGTTGTATTGCTGATTCTAATGATTATAATTCTGTAAAGCCATATTAGTTACGGCCGTGAATCATATTATAATCAACATACAACCTGACACTGACTTGCAAGTTGCAAAAAACGTAAGAAAAGTTGAATTTCACGGGCTACCTTAGCGGATTCCTCCTTTTGTCTAAAATTACGTTGCCAACCATCACACTTATAAGGTTTTATAGAGGCATGAGGAACAGGGTGTAAAGTTCACTCATCCTCCATAGAAAAGGGAGGATCCTCCGACCAGACGGGTGTCGTGTCTGGTGGGCAACTGCTCGACGGTTGCGAGTGAGTTGTGGCGTGCGGCTCCGAGGCGTAGCCCCCCGTCCGCGGACGCTTTACGGTGGCCCGTAACCACGGGCCCCTCATCGTGATCGCCACTGGCGAGTAGAAGGTTGGGCGTGCTGCATTTTGACGCCCATGAAGATGGTGTCTGTATTTGTGTCCGTAAGCTCGTCACGACATATGCATACTGCCGCTTTCTTCACCGTACCCCGGCGGTTAACCCCTACCAGGTGAAACCCCCACCTACATGGGGGAAGCCCAGCAGAAGGCGACCAGCGACAGGGGTACGGACTCGACGTTCCTACGGTCAACTACGGTGCCCGACGGTTGATGTCGGGACGTTGTATATAGTCGCGCGATAAACTCTAATTGCGCGATGCAGGATTTGCGTGGCGTCATGTTATTGTGATGCGTAGTTCGTATGTGGCGATGTAGATACCGCCACAGTTTTTCACCAGTGATATGTTTTATTTACCCTTCACTTTAAAACTACGCTGACATACATCTCACTTATGGCCTGTTTCACCAGCTATGATTAATTTCCTATTCAGTTACTTGGCAGACAAATTCTGTTCCATTTTTGAATTTATTCGGAAAGTAGTGCCTATTCGGCCATCGTGAAATAGGCCCCTTATAAATTTTATTATTATATATTTTTTTTAAATATAAATTAATAGAAATAATATTCTTTCTTAAGTTTTCAAAACAAGGTTTGTCGCCAGTGTGTATACAAATATGTTGTTAAATTACTCTTTTCACTAAAACTACACTGACATACATCACACCTACAATGACCCTTTTCACTAAAGCTACGTTGAAATACATCACACTTATAAGGTTTTTCACCTATGTGTATTAGAATCATCATCTTCCTGCCCTTATCCCATGGTACGTGGTGGCGACGCAACACGTTTTCTTCTTCCATTCTCCCCTGACAACCGTCACGCTGTCATTCACTTCCTTCTCTTTCATGCAATATTAGAATATGTCTTAATAAACTGAACTTTACACTAAAACTACGCTGACAAACATCACACTTATAAGGTTTTCCATTTGTGTGCAATCGAATATGTCTTGTTAAATCACTTTTGAGACTAAAACTACGTTGACATACATCACATTTAGGTTTTTCAACGATTTGTGTACGAGTATGTTGTATATTTTTTTTTACTGAATTAAAACTATGCTGATCACATTTGTAAGGCTCTTTGAAGTAAGTGCCAGGTTTGGACGTAGGTTTTTGAGTTGTCCGGATAACTTTAGAGTTTGATTTTTCTTTTTTCGTTAGCTCGGCTGTTATTGCATCTTCTGGTTTTGTTCTTCGTGTGTCTAGTTTTGGTTTCTTCGCAACAGTCGCCGCTGTAGGTATAAATATAAAGATAAGTAAGTACAATGTTGGAAGAAGATTGTGTTATCGCCGTGGATTGCAGCGGTGCTGAAGTAGTCTGCGTGACGTCACGTCCGTCTGTCAGCCCGCCTTGCGGCGCCGGAGAAGTTTATAAAAAGGCATTTGACAAGTGGATCGAGGCAGTCGGCGTACGGTTCACAACTGTCTACAAGTATTCGCCACAGTTTTCGTGGGCGGGTAACAAACGTATCAAAGTGTGGTGCACTATTCTGTGATATGGAAGTTAAATAAAGGAGATGGAAAACGGTGGGCCCAAATGTAATAAGTTGAGATATGATCTAAAAAATGAGTCATATTTTTTTATCTAAGTATACGAAAAATTACTTCAATTCTCAATCTGGAAGCGGAGAAATATGAGAAAGATAGTGTTCGTGAGATTATCGATTCAGTAATCGATTACACAGTTACGAAAATAAAACTTTTGCACTAAACAATTAACTCAAAGTAATTAAATGCACTATATATACTTATATGCAATATAGTGCATATAATTACAGTCATATTAATAAATCAAATATCAATTAATTACTGAAAAACCAATATTAATGATTATCCATTTCTTATCGATTCAAATCTCTTTTATATTTTTAGTCTATGTAACTGACATAACAGCTGACTGACATTGACACTAGACAGTTGCCGACTGTTCTTGTTTGCTCACTCGTTTCGTGTTTTCCGATGCGTTTTGAGTGCTTTCCCGATTATTCGTAATTTTTCACGACCACTGCTTTGTATTTGTGAACATGTAAGAGGAAATGATGGTTTTAATATAGAAGTATGCAGGGAGGTCAGCAGTAGCCTTCTTCGAGAGCCAGCTTCAGCGAGTCTTCAGCTGTCGGCTGCCAATACCTCCTGGTTACTTAGGGTTCGCATACAATCCCGACATATAAGTCGAAAAACTTATTTTATTTATATTTTAGTCGACGGGTCTCGTAGAGAAAGGGAGGCTATAGTAATGCATTACTGTAATTGTATTGTAGGGAAACGAACTGTAGGCTGTTGCGCTCATATAATGTGCATTATATGGTACCTTAGCTGGGCTAGGTACCAAGATCATATAGTACCACCTGCACAATTTCTAGATGACATTTTAATTATAATCGAAGACGAATAAAACACTATATTAAATGATTTTTTATTTTATTTTAGACATCCTTTCCCTATCTCCTTACTTACCTGTTACCTACCTATCGCTTGAAGTCGTTGACGTTCATTCATACCTATGATTTTTCAAACATTTTCTAGTAAATATAATAACTATTAGTGCAAAAGGACACATTTTGCACTTCAGGAATCAGCTGTTAGTTAAAGATTGTAACATAACCTCACTTTTACATAATCTCTTATATCTCTGTTCTCAGATTGACAAAAACCGCAGAATTTTTAGTGAATGGTAGGTAATATATAAGCTATTAATTGACACCACTTTCATCTTCTTACATCTAGGCCCAAGATTGTATGTAATCGTTTCAGTCTCCTTTAAAGTGTTTGCATAAGTGCTCATATTAAATGAATATTATATTAATCTGTGTTGTTTCTATCAATTGACATGCACACGAGTCAAAGTAATAGTTTGCATTATTCACACTAGGACCGAAAAGGAGGAATTATCATATATTACATATCATCGCTTTCCATCAGCCGTGATTGAGATTAAGAGCGCCAATCCAGTAATAATTTAAAAAAAAAAACCTGTGAACGCACACATTGGTGCCGATTCTCTTGTGAACGCACTAAACTAAAATTAGAGAATCGCTATCTTTTACTAACAGGCAGCGCGAGAAAAGGACGGCTATAGCTATGAACTAAGTTGGAGATGTCAAACTAGTTCACGCCTTGCGCTTCACTGTGTTTTTTAGTCGACATGTTTTTACGTGTCGTCTAAATGTCTATGGAAAAATTAGTTCTAACTAATTTGACAGCTCTAATTTACTCCCGTCCCTTTCTTGTCATAATAGAGAGAAAAAGCAATAGCAATAGCCTAAATTAAGTTTAGTTTGTGCACAACAGAATCGGCACCTTATCACACAGAGATAAGAAGTAGAAAATTGTACTAAAGTCGACAAATGGTATGTTCCAAAACTATCCGATCAAGATTGGAACTAAGGGTTTATA
Source organism: Cosmia pyralina (assembly GCA_946251885.1). Taxonomy (NCBI): domain Eukaryota; kingdom Metazoa; phylum Arthropoda; class Insecta; order Lepidoptera; family Noctuidae; genus Cosmia; species Cosmia pyralina. Next base: position 10,799,261 of record OX276369.1, on the reverse strand, counting down.
GATTTTTTTAAGTACAAAAGAATTATTAACGCTTTCGTCTGTAATAAGTTCTATATTTAGAAGGTTTCATCTTTATGTTTCACCGACAGATCACCCCCCTCTAGATACCGCATCACAGGCAGTTATCATTCACCATTAATAAGTGCTTTAGCACTCATAGTGTGCATCCACACTGCCGGCCTAGCGCGGTGGCGACGACGGGCGCGAAATATCAAATAATGCCGTTTGCGTCCATAGTGTAGTGACTAAGGCGGGCGCCTAGTGCGACGGGCCCGAGCGAGATAGCGCGCGTAGTTTTCAAACGTTTCCTATCCGCGCGTTATGGCCACACAACGGGTTTAATCAGCAAGCGACTTAATGCGCGGGTGCCAGGGGTATCAAACCAGTTCAGTGTTGTCGCTCGGCGTAAGTCTGCAATTTTTTTTTTTTTTTTTTTTTGTAAAATGGCGGTAAATACTAAAGTATTTATAAATACGATTCAATCTAAACCAGATATATGGCACAGTAAACATCCACACCACAGTAATCGCACAATAACAAGAAAATTATGGAGCAAAATAAATTAAAGTTTGAATGTTCTCTGGTGATTTTAGGCGATAGTCAAATGTTGACACGGGCTATCTAAAAATACCAAATCCTCGTCTATGGTTTTGCAACATCTGAAATACGTCATAAACGCTACAACAGCTCGCTCGTCACTGTGGCCACCGCACGCCCCCGCTGTCGCGCCCGCCTTAGACCCTAGTCACCGCGCATTCACTGTGGACACAAAATAAAGTCTCGAGCTATGATTGCCGTCTTCAGTGTCATCTTGTCACTATCTGCGAGTTTCGTTTGAAGTTTAAGTTTTATTTTCCATAAAAATCAATACCTAAATACGTGATATGAGAGCAGGTTCGGCGGGCATCATATCCACCACCTGCTACGTGGTAAATCCGGGCCTGTCCGCCTACCGTCAGGCTATCTGGTCGCCCCAGTCGGGGTAGCTGGGTGGGTGTGGACCCTAGGGCCGTTGTAGGCCTAGGCGGAAATCCGGGGCTAACTAAAGTGGTTTGGGTTACTCTGACCTAGTACGTTTGGGCGTTTTAAAGTGTCATGCGGATTTCATCTCGCAGAATAGACCCGCATGCGTGATTGTATTAATAATTCTTATCTGAGCAACTGGCAGCAAGCTCGTCATGCTCCCTGTTGTCTGCTTGGGGAACAGTCAGGACACAAAAGCAGCGAGGGTGTAATGGCTGAACTTAGCGTTATGCTCGTGAATGAGTGCAGCTTACGGTGACTGGTCGTCTTGCTGGCCATGGTTTTGTTATTGTTAACAGAAATTAACAGTTTATTTATTTAACTACGATGGTCCTAGTTTATCATTTGTGACTTCAAGTTACAGTCCTGTGGATAGAATTCAACATTGCACATGTAAGCGAATACACCCTTTAGGTAACGCTAACCACTTCCTATCAGGTGAACCATTCGCTTGTTTGCTTACTTGTCGTCTCCCTGGCTCTTCTTTTCTTCGTCAATACTTCTTGTTCTTCTTCCACTTCAGTTTTAAACTCCATTAAAGGTACATCTTCTTCTAAATCTGATTTAGACTGGAGTGGTGGTATATCTGCTACATGTTTACAGCTATTGTCTAAATTTTCCGGTTCCAGCTCTGTAACTAAACAAAAACAGTCTAGAGCAGGGATTCCCAAAGTGGTCGATATATCGACCCCTTGGGGTCGATATCGGTTTCCCAGGGTTCGACATAAACGAAAACAGAGGTCTAAAAATCACATCAATATTAATTAACACAAGTTCTTATTTGAAACTTTCAAGATACTGTATATAACATGTACATTGCTGTACTTTTAAAAAACTCAACAAGTCGGTAAGCGTGCACAAGTTCGTATAAGATGAAAATTTAGATGAGGATTTAGCTAGACTGGTAGAAAGTCATCAGGTTCATCCTTAACACAGATTTTTTTAATTTTACTATGTGATTTTAATGTTTTTTTCAAAAATTAATTACCTACTTAAGTATTTTTACGTATTTTGTATTAATAATTATTAATTACACTTGACATTTACTGAATTTTATGTCTATATAGTTTGTTAATTTTTTATGAGAAAATCATGTCAAGTTTACTCACATAACCAACCGCCTAATTTCTATTTTGCATCAATAGAAAAAAAAACTAGAGATACGATTTTTAAAGTAATTTGCTATGGGGGTCTGAGGTATCAGTTAATTTTGGAAAAGGGGTCTCTTGCCCAAAATTGTTTGGGAATCCCTGGTATAGAGTATCTTCTTCTTAGAGTGTCAATGGCACAAAAAACACGAAAAAGAATATACCAAATAAATTTTTTAAATATCTTCGGCCTAAATTTCAGCAACGCGAATATCGTTTATAGCATAATCAGCCTATAATATTCCCTCTGCTGGGACGCAGGCCTCCTCTCTTCGAGAGGAAGTGGACTGTCTGTGTGTGGCCACGCGGGCCCAGTGCGGGTTGATAGATATTACACGTCTTCGAATTTTTGGTTGTAGGTTATGCCAATTTTCTCCCGATGATTTCCTTCACCGTTTTGAGAGCAGTGGTGATGAAATACTTTACACAAAGTAAAGCGCCTGCCTGGGTTCGAACACGACCTACAACAAGTCGAGGCCGTTACCACTGGGCCTCCTCTGCTCATTAACCTTAACACTGCCAAAACTTTGAAGTAGTTCATAACATTTTTTGATTAATCTATAAAATAAAAATGAATGGCTAAATGTGTTGCTAAGCGCAAATCTCGAGAACGGCTGGCCCAATTCGACTTGTTTTTTTTTTTTTCAAATATTCGTTGAAGTCTGAGGAAGATTCATATGAAGAGAATAATTGGGAAAATGTAAAGAAAAAAAAAAGTGAAAAAAAAAATGGAAAAACCACATTATTCTTTTCCCCATACAAACTGTCCCTAGCTGTCAATTCTAGGGATGACAATGATGGAATATAAACTACTTGAATGCATCCGTAGATTTGACACTTTCTCTTTCTACAATATACAGCTTGATTTTGACAGTAAAATTTGGACAGGACAACATCTGCCAGGACAGCAAGTATCAAATAATTAGATTTACTCATAATATTATTTTTGTTCTTAAAAACATACCTTCGCTTTGATGTTCCTCCTTTGGCTCAATAATATCATCTAGTCCCTCACAAACAGCTGGTAATTCTTCTTTGACAGCAATGCTTTCTGTTTGAACAACATCAACTATACTTATGTTCTCTGTTGGACATTTAATAAACCCACCGTAATATTCTAAGTAGTTTTGGTTTATTAAAGGATCGGGCTGTAAAAAGACAATTATAGTATTAGGTACAATATGCTGGTGATCACAACCCTGTGAGCACAAACTTTATCATTTATACAAAAGTCACTCCGCCTCCACAAGAGAGGATACCTAAGTAAGTCCATTGTACCCTGGATAGTCAGTCGTGCTACCAACCTCACTGACCCACTGCACAAGCTTTTGTTGCATAGCGCACGCTAACATGAGAGAGCACCGTTATCAAACTGCCACATACAAGTTTCATACAGAAGTTATAGCAGTATTATGTGGAGCATTTAACACGTGATAATCGTCTACCAAGGGGTATCATGGTACCTAGTAACTGGGTTGTGGTGTTCAGACAGGCAGTCGCTCCATGTAAAATACTGGTATTAAGCTCCACCCAATTATACTGGAAACTGACCCCAACAAAGTGAGGAAAAGGCCAGGAAGATTGATTGAACCATTAGACAAATAAATAACATGCCATGCTTATAACTTTATGAGACAAAATTAAACTGACAAAATATAGCCCAAATGACACTTATGCCTATCTGAACATTATGTCAAAAAATATTAGGTCATTAATGACCAAATTTTTTTGTTTAAGTATGCCCTTTTAAAAATTACCTTTATTTCGGAGAAGTAACATCCGTAGTGGGTTAGTACACAGAAATCTTATAACTATGTTAGTAAAGCTTAATATTATTATCTATTTTGCTACAAGATTATTCTGAGAGATACCTACATCTTTTAATAATGCTATGCATTATCGAAGAGTCGTATCTCCCAGATATCACTCTCAGGATGGAGTTGGGGCTGGCCCGCACTCTGTAGCACAATGAGGCAGATTTCTGCCTAATGATGGTGTAGTGTTTGTATCTATGCAATAGATACAATACATTGTCTCATGTACACCAGCAGAGGGGGTAGCTGTCAAACTGACAACTGGCGTTAGACGCGGTGCAGGTTGGACGTGCGCCTGCGCTCGGAGCTGGCTGTAGCGGTGAGCCAGTGTGACACGTATACTTATACATATAGTTAGTTAGTGTTGTGATAGTGATCACTACAAGTGGCGACGAGAATAAAGGTCAGTAAAAATGAAATATATTTATTCCATTAAAAGGAAAGGAAGGTGACAATAAAAATTTGTTAAGTCGGTAGTCCAGTACCCGTCGCCGTCGCGCGCCAATTAGCAGACACAATAGAAATGTTATAGTTATCTGCACACATGGTGTGCAATCGACATTTTAAGAGGCGTGTCTTCTATGTCATTTTATATTCTGCGTACTGGGTGAACTCAATAGTTGAATAAAATCGTTTAGATCGTTAGGGAGTGTGATTACGAAAAATAATTCCAATGAGTCAGTCATTTACTTTATTTCACTCAAATCGTAAAGCCGACATTGCCACAGATTGATGTGTGGAGGAACAAAAAACATTGCTTACCCTCCTTTTCTTTAACAATAATTAAATTTATAGAACAGGAACTTTTCGTGATCTACTTGTCTTTGTTAGCTTGTTGCTGTTGCTTGCTAATGAAACACAATTACTTTTCTATTGTTTTGAATCATATTTGATATTTCAACAGTTGAGCGGATAAATATTCAAATAAAATGTGGAATGTGTTTGAACACCATTAATTTATTTATTAATTATTAGTGATTTGATTTTTCTCTAATTAGTGTAGTAAAATAAACATTTTAATAACTAAATATTTATCTAATACCCACATGCAGTCAAAATCGTTAATAACGACATTGTAAGGACTGCCCATATTTTGTCAAAAAAAATAATAGTCATACAACCGGTAAAGTCTTTAAAGAAAAAAGTCGCTTACATGTAAGGCTATAAATATTACTAGGAATGGTACTGGAGAATTACAATAGACCCTGATCTCGATATTCAACTTTAATAGCCTTTGACCATATACTGAGCAAATGTTATGTGGCTACCTACCAAAGAGTGTTCAAAACACAGTTTGGTCATTGTAATATTTGTAATTCTCCGGAAAAATTAGATAAATGTGGTCGCTTATTGCATTATTTGTATAAACGATGCTGTTGTAAACGGCGAAGTAGATCGGACGGTTAAGCATAGGATTAACACTGGATGGATGAAATGGCGGCAGGTCACGGGGACACTCTGCGACTCCCGCATTCCCCTTAAACTTAAGGGGAAGATATATAAAACAATGGTTAGACCTGCTGTCTTGTATGGATCAGAATGTTGGGCCACAAAAGGGATAAATGAAAAGCAGTTGCATGCAGCTGAGATGAGAATGCTAAGAGGGATGTGTGGTGTTACACGAATGGATAGAATAAGAAATGAGTACATAAGAGGAAGTCTAAAAGTGGCACCGGTGACTGAAAAGTTGTGCGGAAATCGGCTGTCATGGTATGGGCATGTGATGCGGAGGAGTGAGGAAAATGTCGTGAGGAAAGTTTTGAGTATGAATGTCGATGGCTATAAGAGTAGGGGAAGACCAAAGAAACGATGGATGGATTGTGTGAAAGATGACATGGCTAGAAAGGGGGTGACTACCGAGATGACGAATAATAGAGAAGTATGGAAAAAAGGACATGTTGCGCCGACCCCAAATAGATTGGGATAAGGGCAGAAGAATGATGATGATGCTGTTGTAAACGGTTTTGACTGAATTGCTTCATGTAGGTAATATACACATAATTATTATGTATGTTCTTCGGACGTCCATTAAATTGGATGTATGATCTTCGGACGTCCATTAAATTGGATGTATGATCTTCGGACGTCCATTAAATTGGATGTATGTTCTTCGGACGTCCATTAAATTGGATGTATGATCTTCGGACGTCCATTAAATTGGATGTATGACCTTCGGACAACCATTAAATTGGATGTATGATCTTCGGACGTCCATTAAATTGAATGTATGACCTTCGGACAACCATTAAATTGGATGTATGATCTTCGGACGTCCATTAAATTGGATGTATGATCTTCGGACGTCCAATAAATTGGATGTATGTTCTTCGGACGTCCATTAAATTGGATGTATGATCTTCGGACGTCCATTAAATTGGATGTATGACCTTCGGACAACCATTAAATTGGATGTATGATCTTCGGACTTCCATTAAATTGGATGTATGATCTTCGGACAACCATTAAATTGGATGTATGATCTTCGGACGTCCATTAAATTGGATGTATGATCTTCGGACAACCATTGAATTGGATATATGATCTTCGGACAACCATTAAATTGGATGTATGAGTCAGCCATTAAATTGGATGTATGTTCTTCGGACATCCATTAAATTGGATGTATTTTCAGGTCGCCTAAATACGATCAAACATGGCAAACCAGCTACCGCCATCGAAAAATTGGATATCGAGGGTGAAAGTACATCGGTTGGTTTGAGATGGGAAAAATGGAAACGATCCCTTCGAATCTATCTTGAAGCCGCTGATATCACGATTCCAGCTAAAAAGAGAGCTACGTTGCTAGTCCTAGGGGGAGGTGCACTACAGGAAATATTTTACAATTTGCCTGGAGCAAATGTGGAAGCTGGGGAGAATGTTGATATCTTTGAAATAGCTATTAGTAAATTAGACGACTACTTCCTCCACAAACAAAACAAGACCTTTGAACGACATATCTTCCGTCTTCTTAAGCAAGACGAAGGAGAAAGTTTTGAAAAAATTGTCATCAAGCTAAGCGACCAGGCATCAAAATGTAAGTTCGAAAAAGTTGATGACCACATAATTGACCAAATACTTGAAAAATCTTTGTCATCAGAACTAAGAAAAAAAATGTTAACAATGGGTGATGAAATTACATTAGACAAGGTGATTACTATAGCCAATACCCTAGAAATTGTGAACTACCAACTGAACAGTTATGAACAAAAAGAAAAGAATAATACAAATGAAGTTAATGCAATAAAAAGTAGATACCAAGATAATTCAAGGTGGACTAAACAAGAAAAAGAGTCGAATGAAGAGAAAAAAATGTCAATTTGTACTAGATGCGGATTATCTGGCCACATTTCTCAAAGTGTTCCTTGTCCAGCGAAAGACAAGAAATGTAACGGTTGTGGAAAATTAGGCCATTATCAAAGATGTTGCAAATCTAAGTTAATTCAAAAGAAACGTAAACTCACACAAAATCAAGAAAGCGAAAATAATTATAACAAGCGACCACGGAAGGAAACTACTGTAAATTCTTTGGAAAATGAAGTACAATATGTATTTAATTTGAATGACGACGCAACAATCAAATGCGAGATAGGAGGAGTAAATTTGGAAATGTTGATTGATTCGGGATGCAAATTAAATTTAATATCTTATAAAACCTGGGAATATTTAAAGAAAAACAAGATAATTTGTGACAAACAAGTAAAAGAACCTAATAAAATATTACTAGCCTATGGAAGTAAGACACCTTTACAAATCAAAGGTTCTTTTGAAGCAGAAATAAAAACAAACGGAAAAATGGAACGCGCCACAGTTTACGTTATTGAAAATGGATCACGGAACCTACTTGGGAATGACACTGCATTGCGATTGGGTGTTCTTAAATTAGGCGTGGAAGTAAATCAAGTTGAACTGGAATCAAAAATACCTGGTGATTCATCAGTAAAACCAGTTATGCAACCCCACCGGAGAATACCAATACCATTAGAAGAAAAAATAAATAATGCTACAAATAATTAAATATAGGCAATGTCAGATATCCAATGTCAATTACTTACATAAATGTCGTGAATGTAAATGAACAATAAAAGATTTTTAGACTAATAGTAACAGAAGTAATAATCATAGTAAATTTCTAGTATAATATGTATGTTTACAATTTAAATGTCATTAATAGAATAATAGCAGCCTTCCAGTAGGTAACGCTTCAATTTAGTTTTGAAGTCCCTTTTTAACCGACTTCAAAAAGGAGGAGGTTATCAATTCGTCGGAACCTTTTTTTTTTTTTTTTTTTTATTTTTTTTTTTATGTATGTTCCCCGATTACTCGAAGATGGCTGGACCGATTTGGATTATTTTTTTTTTGTTTGAAAGGGTATACTTCCCAGGTGGTCCCATGATCATCAAGTCAGGATCTGATGATGGGATCCTGGAGAAATAGAGAGAAATCTTCCAATTTTATAGGCACACTTGAAGCGATTTGGATAGTTTTTGGAAGAGTACTTTCTTGGAGTGGTCCCATTTCAATTTCGTGAAGATCTGATGAAGAACTTCTGAGATAGGCAACGGAACTCCTCAATAAATGATAGCAAATGGACTGGGATTGTTGAAATCTCATGTCTGTTTGTTGTTCACACCAGTTCATAACATAACATCACGCCAGTACGCTGTGAAGGGGTAAGCACATGTGAACCACTAAAAAGTGAAAAATAAAAACTTTTTACAAAAAAATACAACCGACTTCCAAAAACAACACTATAAAGTGAAAAATAACTTTAATTTCGGAAGTCGGTGGCAAAAACGAAAATACATTTAATCAGACACCGACTTCCGAAATTAAAGTTATTTTTCACTTTATAGTGTTGTTTTTGGAAGTCGGTTGTATTTTTTTGTAAAAAAGTTTTTTGTAAAGTGATAATTTTATATCATTGCCGAATAACGACTATTTACTAGTAATTATTGACTACTACAGTCGCTATAAGAGATCAAGATAACGAGGACCATAACGAGCTCGCAAATGATTTAAATCCTTAAAGAAATTTTTAGTCGACTCGGTTATCCATTATCGATCACTGCTGACAACGGCCGACAATTCGTTAGTGAAGGGTTTAAGGATTTTGCTGTAGTTGTAATATTACGCTTTTTAATACGGTGCCCTATGGGCCGCAAATAAACGGAGAAGTGGAATGTCAAAACAAAGATATGAGAGACACATTATATGAATACCTAATGCTGTATAACTCCACTCCTCATTCAATTACGGGAAAGACACCGTCAGAACTTTTTTCAAACGAATGAACAGGGATAAAATTCCCATGTTGAGATATTTAACCGATGCGGATGGCACTGAAGTTAGAGACCGAGACAAAGTGCAAAAGGAAAAAGGGAAGGAGTATGGAGACCGAAAAAGAAGAGCGTAAAACCCAGAATTGACGGAAGGCGAGAAGGTGTACGTAAAAGAAATGGAAAAGACCAATAAGCTCTCAACTACTTTCAACCCTACACCACATGTAGTGGAACAATCAGTAGGAGGAGAATTACAACAAGGAATGAAGAAACTGGACAAAGACTACGAAGGCGTGTGATTCATCTTAAGCGAGTTGAAGGACAATGGAAATCAGTAGGAGAAGACACCAAGGGAAATGAGGATCAGACAATCGAATGAAACAAATCTGTATAAATTAAAATTTTATGTCACGGTCAAAGTTGATTATTGTATAAGTAAAATACCAAAATGATTAAGTTCTATTATTTAAGAGAATGTATGATAAACATTTATAAACAATAAAATTTGTTAAAAAGGAAGGGATGTAGTGTTTGTATCTATGCAATAGATACAATACATTGTCTCATGTACACCAGCAGAGGGGGTAGCTGTCAAACTGACAACTGGCGTTAGACGCGGTGCAGGTTGGACGTGCGCCTGCGCTCGGAGCTGGCTGTAGCGGTGAGCCAGTGTGACACGTATACTTATACATATAGTTAGTTAGTTTCACTACAGATGGCATAGAAGCCATCAACGTGACTACGCGAACATAGCAGATGCACTGCAGAAACGGGGCAACCGCAACAGCATCCTGAAACCATTATTATATTGCTGATGGCCCGCTGGGTATGATTAGTCCACAGGCTGCACGTGCAGAACACCTGGCAGTAAGCGTTAAAAAGAGTTACTTTAACTTGTTCACTACACCTTGCAAACCTGCGTGCCAACATATTACCTTCCTCAAGGAAGAGTTTTGGGCAGAAAGGTGAGCTCTATCGGCGTTTCCGCGGCCAGCTACGCGACACCTCGCAGCGTAACACGCCGCCGTCACTTTGTGTGCAGTAGTTTTTAAGTTTGTTAATGTTTTTAATATGTATTAGTTTATTATTTTGTAATAATAATTTGTGTATTTTATTTATGGGCCTTAGTTGCCTGACAATAAAGGAATTATTATTATTATTATTACATCGGACCGTCAGCGCCCTACGCTCGCGCTCAATATCCACCTTGTCATCAAGGCCGTCAGATACGTAATGTCCCAGGTACTTATGCCAGAGGAAATTAGGAATTAAAAAGTTATGTTAATCAATGGGCAACTGAAATCCAGACACAATAGGTCTTGACAGGAATCACTTCCATGTTATACTCAAATAAAAAGTTTTAAGAATAATTGTGCAGCCTCACCTCATAATCCTCATTCATCATCTGAGCAAACATATTTTCGGCTTCCACACATTGCCTCAGGAATCTGTAGCATTGCTTTAGTTTAGCGCAGCAGAAGAAACAAGCGAGCATCGGTCTTCTGTCTTCAGTTACAAACTGCAACAAAACTGGTTTATACTATTTTATGAAGATAATACTTCCGATTTTACTTTACTTTGTTTAGCCAACAGTTGGTAGTCAGTCATGTTTTCTACAACATTGTTTCCATTGCGGCCATAACCTGGATGAGGCTGGCACAGAAGCGTGGGGATTGGCACAAGAAAGGAGAGGCCTATGCCCAGCAATGAGTGAAGTCGGGCTGTGGATGATGATGAATGCTTTGTATACGCCTCATACAGAGAAGCCTCATAAGAGAGAAAATGAAATTTAATTTGATTTAAAAAAAAAAAAAAATATTAATAAAAAATCCTTTAAAACAAAATAAAAAAAAAAAAAAATATATATATATATACATATATATTATTATTATTATTTATTATATATTTATTATAAGAAAAAAAAGTAAAAAAAAAATATATTAATAAACAAATAAAAATATATATAAACATATATATTATTATTATTATTTATTATATATTTATTATTTTAATAATAAATTAAATTTCATTTAATTCGGACAACAGTGATCCATGATGTGTTAGTATTACAAAGACTTATATTCTAGTGTTAGTAGCACAGATATAAAATAGGTAATTAAAAATAATAATAATAAAATAAAATGGTTGCAGTGGACAAGGGGCTCACCCTGCTGTCCATGGCTAAAGAGAACTGGCGCAAACCTGTAGTACTTACTACTTACTACCGATGATCACAAGAAGGTATGGCAAAGCAAGGAGCTCCACGGGCGCTTCTATCGGGCTCTTCATGAGCCCGGTGTAGATTTCTTAGCGTCCGTATCCTGGCTACGTTTCGGCGACCTTTTCGGGGAAACTGAAGGTTTCGTCTGTGCAATTATGGACGAAGTTATCTTGACGAATAACTATCGGAGACATATTATGAAGGATGGGACGGTTGACGTGTCTCGGGCATGCCACCGTCCGGGTGAGTCCATCAGACATATTATCTCTGGTTGTTCTCGTCTGGCTAACGGCGAGCACTTGCACAGGCATAACCAAGTAGCTAGGATTATCCACCAGCAACTTGCTTTGAAATATAAACTTGTCGATTCGGAGGTACCGTACTACAAGTATGTGCCCGACCCAGTTCTCGAAAATGACCATGTTACTTTGTACTGGGATCGGTCTATCATTACTAACAGGACTATTGTGGCCAATAAGCCTGATATAGTGGTGATAGATCGGTTAGCGCGCCACGCAATGATAGTCGATGGTACCATTCCACATGACGAGAACCTCGTGAAAGCTGAGAAAGAGAAACAAATAAAATATCTCGACTTAGCTCACGAGGTTGTTGACATGTGGAATGTGAGCTCGGCTGTCATTGTGCCGATTGTCGTAACGTGTGCTGATGGCCGAAAGCCTCGACCAACATCTCTCGAGGCTATCATTAGACGGTTGGATCAAGGGCCTGATTCAGAAGGCAGTACTCCTTGATACGGCTCGCATTGCGAGAAGGTTCCTGTCTCTGCAGCCCTAACCACCGGTAGCTTGGACCCTGCTCCCGACACCGGCGGACCTCTATTTTTTTATATTTTTAAATGTTTTTTATATCCTTTTTTTAAGAAATATTTAAAAATGTAAATAGATAAGAAATAAAATAAATAAACGACAAAATAAAATAAAAATAATGCACACTCCATGCAGAGGATGATCAGACAAGAAAACATGTTTCCTACCTGTTCAACCTCTGCATAAAATGCCTAATATAAGGTGTATAACTCTCCGCCACAGCTCTCGGGATATAGTTGCGACTACCTCGCACTCTGCTCAGCAGCAACGCGGTTTTTTTGCAAATTATGGCTTGAAAGCCATTGGTGTGGGTCACAACAAACATTTCCGAGGCGCTGCAGAAACGAGGCAGTCGCAACAACATCCTGAAAGCATTATTATGCTGTATGCGCAGAGCATCCAGCAATCTCTTGGTGTAGCTGACCCATAGATTACTCGTGTAAAAGCTCTGACAGTTGGCCTTAAAAAGAGTAATTTTCACCTGGTCAGAGCACCGAGCAAATCTATGGGCCAACATGTTGCCTCTGACCGCTAGTGCCTTACGCTCTCTCTCAATATCTATATCATCCCTAAGGCCTTCGGTGATGAAATGCCCAAGGTACTTAAATTTTGGCACTTTTTAATGGGAGCCCATTCAACCTTATAATTTCCGGAACAGAGTCGGGACACCTACCACTGGCCCTAAAGATCTTATATTCACTCTTGGTGACATTATTAATCAATCCATGTGAGGCAGCATATGTCTCACACACTTTGAGCAATTCTCTGATGGCCTCAGCAGCACCATATCGTCCACGTAATTGATGTTATTAACACTCACTCCATTTACTCGACATCCAATGCTCATGCTACTGAGCTCAGTGATGAGGCCATCAACATACAGATTCAAAAGCCTAGGGGATGTCAAATCCCCTTGTCTCGCACCAAATTCCAATCTATATGCTGAAATCAATGTGCCTAGCCTTTTCCCAACTATGTTGGGGTCGGCTTCCAGTCTAACCGGATGCAGCTGAATACCATTATTTTACATGGAGTGACTGCCTATCTGACCTCCACAACCATTAACTGGGTAATACAATACCAGATTTGATTTCTGATTTCCAATCTATATGCTGAAGAGAGAGTGTAAGACCACTTTACCTGGTTCTGTTGATTGGCATACCAGTAATGGAAGATTTTCAGTAATTCAGCAGGTGCATCCCTGTCCCTCAACTTGTGACACGCCCTCCCGCTCCGCCCAGTGCGGGAGTAGTCATTTGGTGATTTCCAATCCACAAAAAAAAAAAAAAAAAATAAAATAAGAGGCGTACACGTCTTACAATCAGTATAGATTACCACTCTTGCTTAAGGCAGACTGGCAACTTAAAAGCTTTATATAATAAAGATTGTTAATATAATATTATGTTACATTATACATTTATTTAAAGCCTCGGTTTCTTCACATGCCTTTATTTCACTGATGTCAATGATTTTCATTTCCCCCTAGAGGGCCCCACAACGTTTGCAGTCCGCCTGCAGTCAGCCGACAAGCAGTCCACTCATAAAAAATGGACCACCAGTTTTTAGGACTGGACCGCTTGCCGGCAGACTGTATAATGTGTGGAGCCCTTAAGACGCCTAAAACGACCTTATGAGCGAAACTTCATATGAATTTATATCCTCGTGTATGAGATGCATTAAACCCATCATAATAGATAATTTAATTTCTTATTAAAATATGAACTTACTGGAATATCAGTCAGCTTCTCATATAGCTCATGCAAGTTCTTCTTGATCACTATATACACGCGAACATTCGCCACTAAACATATCCTACACATCGGCAATTTTTCCATCTCTTAAGGTACCTACTAAAAGATGTTTAGTTGAACTTTAGTTACAGAACACTGTTACGCAAATAACTGGCGAGGCTTGTAAATTATTATTGTGTTACGACTTCCAATAATCTACGACAATTTGCGACTAAAAGCTTGTAAATATCGTGTGCACTTCCTTTGTGGACGTGTAAGACGGCAGCAGCCGGGGAGAACTACACCTATTATATGTGACGGTCGTAGGTAGTTCAGACAGTCTAGGTAATTCATAGGATTTAGTTTACTACTAGTCCTTAAACAACATAGATCTACTACATTAATAATTTATAACCAGTTGTGCACATTTCGATAAAAAAAACAAACCAAACCTAACATACAGCTACTTGACAACTTGACTGACACTACAATAATAATCTGTGACACTACACTACTGACTGACCTCACAGCTCAGAGCAGTGACAGCTGCATAGCCATAGACTACTTTTATTTATTAACCGACTTCAAAAAGGAGGAGGTTCTCAATTCGTCGGAACCTTTTTTTTATTTATTTATTTTTTTATGTATGTTCCCCGATTACTCGAAGATGGCTGGACCGATTTGGATTTTTTTTGTTTCATTCGAGAGGGTATATACATCACAGTTGGTCCCATATAAAATTGATTAACTTTACTTTGGTAGTTTTTGAGTTAGCTTCAATAATACGTATTTTTTCCCCACTTTTATATGGATGATGTTCTAGTTTGTTTTGCAGATAGTGGTATTAGAATTTGTGTGGGGTAGGTACACAACTAAAAAGTGAAAAATAAAAACTTTTTTACAAAAAAATACAACCGAATTCCAAAAACAACACTACAAAGTGAAAAATAACTTTAATTTCAACAACCTTAAACTTAAACCTTAAAATTATAACAACTTAAACCTTAAAATTATAACAACCGGAGAGGACTAGACCTAATAAATGTCTCGTAGGTAGTTGCGACAGTCCAGATAATTTATAGGATTTAGTTTATTATACAATATTTAAATTAATTGCATAAAGATACCACAATCCACAACAAACCAGTACCTATCTTTATATAGTGTATTATCTATGATGCCAGTACCATAACCAGTCAATCAAGCAAATCACATCACACTATCACAAATCACATCACACTATCACAGAGCAAGAGCATGTAAATTTTTAACAATCAAACTCAAACTTAGAACTCAAATGAAGCAAAAAGAACGATACTTCTTAAATTCTTTATTGAAGTTGACAGCAATAACAGCTGGTTAGAAATGAAAATGATCCACAGACCACCAGAACTCATGGAATTAGTATGTACTACTTCAATTTTGTATCCATCTCCCTGTGTACACAGTTCGTTCACCCGCGAAATTCAAAGATCCTTCACCATACATTTTTGGGCTAAATGTGAAAGTGACGGACAAAAATAAAGCTGCTGAACGAATACCATAGACCTAATAATATAATATAAACAGGACTGAGTTCTCCAAAAATCGTATCATACAAAAATTAACCATATGGATTGCACCTTAGGTTTACTTTTGATAGGATATCTTAGCTGAGGCAAAACGAGACGAGAGAGATAGCCCGAACTGGGGCTGTTTGTCCCTTTTGCTCAATTGCCAAAAGATAAAAATGTTAAAGATGATAGAAAATATTTCACCAACTACAAGTAAAATAAGTTTCATAATTTTTTTTAGTATTTAGATTAGTTTTAAATAATTTTATTTATAGGTTTACAATCTGTATAATAATCAAAGTATTATGATTGTTTGGTAGCTATCATATAATTATCCTGGTAACACTGAAATCTGACTCTACCGGTCTTATTACAAAACGAGGTTTATCTTCTGTCATGGTTTAAACCATCGAGCCAGTTTTGTAATAAGAACCTAGCTGTGATAGAAATACAGTTCTCTATACAAAACTGACAATTTAGTCCGGTACTAAGCTGTCAGTTTTGTAAAAGTGACATCTTACTGTGTCGGAATAAAGTTCGAAATTCAAAAAAGGGTCCATGGTTTAAACCTGGATTTGAAGATGAACCTTGTTTTGTAATAAGACGGCAATGGTTTCATGGCGGTTCTTTTATAATTTAAATAGTGAAAATAATGGTGAGAAAGTATTGCATCAAGAGATGTAAAAGTGTATCATATGCTGGTTGTGTGGCATTTCATTTCACAGGTAAGGATCCGAATAACAAAGATTTTATTTAATAACAATTTTGAGTCTAAGTAGTGTGACCATGCTCTAGCTAGACGTTTGTAGACGGCAGACGCTAAAGCTTTTGTGTATTTCTCATTAAAACTATTAATGTTAGCCGAAAATACAATTTGTACCTATGTATCGCGTGATTGAAATAACACAATTTTTATGTTGGTTACAGCTTTCCATCGAAAGAAGAAATGTAGCAAAAATCCAACCAGTATGTAATTCCCGAATCACAAACAATTACTAAAAATTCTGTGGTGTTTAGCCTTCATTTCAAGTCGGCAGATTTTTATATAAAAAAAATCACGACGAAGGTTGAATGCTAATGCAGGTACCATACATTTTTCCAGTAGTAAGGATATTGGTTTTATAATTTGTATTATCGGATTCTGTTTCTCAGCCTAGTTTCAATAAATAACTTTTTATTTTGATTTTTGACACACTTAAGTTTTATTTCCCTTTGCTTCCCTTAAATACCCAAACACCAGCTCTGTAGAGCAAACGAAAAAAAGAGCAAGAGAGGGCCATAGTCCCGGAACGAGATTCTACATGCACCCTTGCCTACTTCATAAGCCACGTATCAACACAACCGACACAAGACTTGTCTCAACAATATTGTAGTCTAGCTATCATAACTTCTTTTCTCAAAAACATGGGTAGATACTAGGTACACGGTTCAAAACCGACATAGAACACAACAATGTTCAGTTTCAAATAAGAAGCTTTTGAAAAAAGTATTTCGATAGGTATGTATAGTTTTTATCCAACGAGCTGCTGCAATGGCGACATTAATTCAACACTCGTATACGGTTCCACATTTTCGTTCTATACAGATATTTTGATTTCATTAAACGTTATTATTTATTGATTTATTTACGATTTTCTAAAATAGCATCTTGGAGCAACCTGTAGTGCAGAGATGAAATTGAAACGAAAGAGAAAGAAAAGGCCACGTCACTCAAGTTTTTGTTTTCCAAGAAGCTACTTAATAGCTTAATAGCTGTAGCAGAACAATAGACATACGATGAACATAAAAAATGGTGTTAGTCAATGACCTTTTACCAGATGATTTTACCAATAGAATAATAGCTTCATGAATGAGTCTTTTGCATAGAGTGATCCTAATTGTGGTTATTATTTAATTACTTAGTTTGTTTCAAATTTTATTTTTTTCAATTTACGAATTATTTTATCTTATTACTTATAATTTTTATGATTATTGGCCACTAGCCCTACCCGCGTGTTGAAGGCATGTCGCGATTGCGGGAACATGTTGTATAAGGTTTCATTATTTCACTATACAAAGTGGATACGACAATAAATTAAAATACGAGCAGAACTAATGTATAGCAGTTTATAGGAATTATCAAATAAATCTTAGCATTGAAATTAAAGAAGTGATTTATTGAAGTGTGGTTTCATAGATTTATGATAAGTAATTTATAATTTTAGTTTTAGTTCTTCTGTATATTCTATGAGTATTGTATTTAGATATTAACTGTTTTTATTGCAAATAAATGATTCGAAGAAATTCATTCTTAAGAAGTGACTTTCTAACAAACTAAATAGTTTAAAAATGTAAACAAAATAGAACACCACTTTTAAATATTTTAACACAGCTGGCGACTGGGGCACTGACCGACCCAACACACCATTGTTTGTGACGATTTTTTGCAGGTTTGGGTTGTTATTGTTTCGGCGAGAAAGCGACGTAGAAATAAACGAACTATCGTCTACATACGTATCTCTTTCGCACATTCAAAATTTTCGATTGACAAGAGTGAGTAGATGTAACTTCCGCATGCATTATTTTCTTATCTAGTTCTGATGGCATGCTTTATGACTCTTATGCCTCTGGTATAAGGTCATCATCATCTTCCTGCCCTTATCCCATATTACTTGGGGTCGGCGCAACAGGTTTTCTTCTTCCATTTTCCCCTGTCAACCGTCACGCTATCATTCACTCCCTTCTCTTTCATATCATTCCTCACACAATCTATCCATCTTTTCTTTGGCCTTCCTCTGCCTCTCCATCCATCAACATGTATATTCATCACTCTTTTAGTCACATGCGTTTCGTCTATCCTCATTACATGCCCATACCAAGACAAACGATTTCCTTTCAACTTTTCTGTCACTGACGCCACTTTCAAACTTCCTCTTATATACTCATTTCTCACTTATCCATTCTCGTCACCCCACACATCCATCTCAACATTCTCATCTCCGCTGCATGCAATTTTTTTTCATCCGTATAAGGTATCCGCCTCTGGTATAAGGTACAACATGCATTAATTCCCATATTGAAATAGCTGGCTGGCAACATGTGTGTGAAGAATATTACAATGTCTTTAACCTTTATTTTTTTAGGCGAGGTTGGTATTAGGTTGGGGAAAAAGTCTTTTCGCATTATAGTATGTATGAACTTAAAATAAAATCTCTGGCTATACTATTTGTATCTGGCTGGTTTTGGTACCATTGAAAGTTTAAATTTTAAAAAACGTAATTCCAAATTCAAATTAGGAAAATGTGTGATTTTCATTGTTTTTCGTACTGTCTATGAGTGAATTTAATGAAGAAATTCGATACATTTTAAAATTTTACTACAAAAAAGATAAAAATGCATCGCAAGCCGCGAAAAAAATTTGCAATGTTTATGGACCCAGTGCAGTGTCTGTGAGAGTAGCACAAATTTGGTTTAAGCGTTTTCAATCCGGAAATTTTGATGTCAAAGATGCACCGCATTTGAAAAAAACTGGGTACACACTTGATATTTGGGTACCTCACGAGCTCACTGAAAGAAACCTAATGAACTGTGTAGGTAGGTACTCATTTGTGATTCTTTATTACGACGTAATGAAACCGAACCATTTTTGAAGAAGCTGATAACTGGTGATGAAAAGTGGATCACGTACGACAAGAACGTGCGAAAAAGGTCGTGGTCAAAGGCCGGTCAGGCTTCACAGACTGTGGCGAAACCCGGGTTAACTCGCAACAAGGTGATGCTGTGTGTGTGTGGTGGGATTGGAAGGGCATTATTCATTATGAGCTGTTACCACCAGGCAGGACCGTCGATTCTGAACTCTACTGCGAACAACTGATGAGATTAAAGCAAGAAGTTGAGAGAAAGCGGCCGGAATTAATCAACAGAAGGGGTGTGGTTTTTCATCATGATAACGCTAGACCTCACACATCTTTAGCCATTCAGCAAAAATTAAGAGAGTTTGGCTGGCAGGTGTTAATGCATCCGCCGTATAGTCCTGAGTCAGGTCAGGACTCCTGACCTTACACCTTCAGATTTCCACCTGTTTCGGTCTCTTCAGAATTCTTTAGGCAGTGTCAGGTTAACATCACGAGAGGACTGCCAAAACCACTTGTCGCGGTATTTTGATCAGAAGTCCCAAAATTTCTATAGCAATGGGATCATGTCCCTACCTACAAGATGGCAAAAAGTTATCGAACAAAATAGTACCTACATACTTTAGATAAATGATGTTTTGAATTTTCTTAAAAAATGCGAAGAAGCTTTTTTCCCAACCTATTATTATCAGATAGGTACATCATGTTGAAAATCTTGAAAATGAAAAATATTGTCCTGTGACTAAACTATTAGTTAAATTGAAATTAATTTTTGTACGTAGATTGGGTATGTGATTAGGCACCTATACGAAGTTTAATTAATTGTTGTATTGTCGTATCCACTCTGTAGTAACTTAATTACAATATTTTTGTAATACAAACAATAATTTGAAATCACTTAATGTCAACCGGACCCAAATTCTCTTTCAAAACGAATTTTCCTGATTGTTATAAAAATGTTTGGTCAAACAGCCTCGGTATGACATATTATCATGATATATGATTATTTTCTCTCTCTGCTCGGTGTTTTTGGTTCGAGAACTCATTCCAGTTTGTATGTTAGGTCCATGAAGACGTTTTTCTCTATGGGAGCAAACCTGTTCATCATGCTCAGGGTCTATGAGTTTGAAAAATCACTTTTATACTTATTTGATACGGGTTAAGGAATTTGATTTTTATTCAGGTAAGCTATTGCTATCATACACGCTTCTTTTGCTATGTCTGTTTTTTTTTAACAAACGAGTATCGAAAATTTTGACTGCGTTGCTATTGGTTGGTTGGTTCGTCGTCTAATTTCCGAAATCAGTCCAATCCGCAGGAAATCTAACTTAGAAAGATGTATTGACGATTTTTATGGTTAAAATTATGTAAATACTTACGTATTTGTTATTGCCGCGTACCATATTTTTATCAACATACAACCTGACACAGACTTGCAAATTGCAAAAAACGTAAGAAAATTTGAATTTCGCGGCTATTACTGCGGATCCCCTTATATGTGTGCAAGTGCATGCACACATATGAAATCGACGTATGTCATCGTGTTCCAGAAGAGTGCGCAACCGAGGCGCGCAGACGACAGGCGCGAAAAAAAAATTTGCTGCCCCATACATTCATGTTCGTATAACTCGTCAAAATTTAGCGCTCCTGCACACGATGCCGCCACCGCGCCGTCGCCGCGCCGACGCCGCACAACTACACTGTACATACCGAGTCGCGCGAAGACCGCCACCGCGCCGCCACCGCGCGCGGTCCAAAACAAAACTTTCCATGATAATTTCTTAAAAAGTTATCACGTGCATGTTCATACGCGGCCGGCAATGGAATGAATCAGGATAATGAAATAACTGGGACCGCGCGCGGTGGCGGCGCGGCGGCGGCGCGGTGGCGGTCTTCGCGCGACTCGTATGTACAGTGTAGTTGTGCGGCGTCGGCGCGGCGACGGCGCGGTGGCGGCATCGTGTGCAGGAGCGCTTAGGGAGCAGAAGTAATTTCATTATGTACTTACTACATGGCCTGGGGCCTAGGGCGGCCAAGACTGCAAAGCCGCCACTGCCCATGAATATGAATAACTTTCACTATGGGACCAACTCTGAAATCACGGAAAAAAATCAGCTGTTTCATACAAAAGTTACCATACCTACTCGACCAAAATGTATGAAATAACTGATTTTTTTTCGTATTTTCAGAATTGGAATATTCATTGTAGAACTCCCTGTGAAAATTTGCTCACTGCTTAAAATCTTTTCCTGTCTACGTGAGATAGACACACAGGTACCTGCTTCTAAATACTTTTATAATGATGAGTCACTAACACTGACACTTCGTTTGGCAGGAGGCGCAGACAGAGCGCCTTCTATTATTTCTAAATGTTTTCTCCTTTTTAACACGCTTTTATTAGCTTCATTTGTATGTATTTTTGTAGGTAACGTAATCTTTGAACTCGATTTTTACCCACTTTAAATGGTCAGATTAAATTCGAAATTTTGCACACATAACAGGACCCGATGACAATACAATAATTTAAAAATTTTGCCCATTATCCTGATCTGCACCCTAATTGCGTAACACATTATCGATTGGAGTTGGTTTCATTTTGAAACAAATTGCTAATCCATTGCTTCATATTATGTTCGAAAAATTTGTCTGCTCGATAACGTAAATAACGCAATGAATAATGTTGAACTGTCAAAATGAAACCAACTCTGATTGATAATGTGTTACGCAATTAGGGTGCAGGATCATCAGGATTAACGATTTATCACTAAAAAATTTACATAGTAGGTACATTTTGATACAAGTGGAGAATGTTTGTTATTGCATTCGAGTTGTTTTTGAGCCGAGAACTGCAATGCAAATGTCCACGTGTATCAAACGACGTTTTTCAATACCTACACTTTTGAAGAAATAAAATAAAATAACGAAAAATTATTTTTGTCATGAATTATTAGGAAACTATGATTTAAATTTTCTTTTTTTTCCGCGCTTTGCTTTCGCCAGATTGAAGGAGAAGCAAAGCTATAAAGCCGATAAACAGCCTAATATGAAAAATAGAAAGTTTAAACTATTTTTTAAGGAGAAGCAAAGGTATAAGCCGAAAAAGATTTAATTAAAAAGAACGAAAAATATTTTTGTCATTAAAATATTTAATTATTTAAATTATACTGTACACAGCAGATTTTGTTGGCATTTTCAGGGTTTGTAAATTAATGTTATTGTTAACAATTTCGTTTATTTCACTGTTTTGTGTGTTAGTGAATGTTGAAGATGACGGAATGTAGGAGGTGGAAGGGTGTTCTGATTGGTCTTCAGTAGTTATAAGAGGCGCCAAATCGTTTTTGGCACATGAAGTAGAAGGCTGCGGTTCAAGGCAAAACTTCTTAGGGGCTGGCTCCAAATTTATTGCTTGTGTTATCTTGGCACCAATGTTTGTCTTGTTGTGTATCGAGTCTTCGATATATGATTCAGCAGCTGTGTTAGAACGCCATCCGCCATGACGCTTTAAAGTCAATATGTCGGCTCCAGCATCAGCCAGCAATGTAGCTGACGTTCTTCTAAAGCTATGTCCGGTGTACGAATCGGCATCTGGTAATCCTAAAAACTTAGCGATTTCCTTTGGCATATTACCAAATTTGTTTACACCAATAGGTTGAGCAATGCATTTACCCTTTTGATAATTTTGAAAAAAGCGATCATTTGTTGTTTTTGTGGAACGTAGAGCTTCGTATTTCTTTACTATGTCATAAAATGGACCGTGAATTGTAAATGATCGTGGAATATTGTTTTTAGTATGGGTGATTTTGACTAAAAGCAATTTGCCATGATTTTCTACATCTTTTGTTGTGATGTTACAAAGTTCCTGACGTCTACATGCGCCATTTACCCCGAATATTAGCGCAACCTGGAAAGAGATAAAATACTGCTTAGTTAGGTAGGTATATGTCGTTTAGCATACGGACGTAGGCTAGGCATAATAGATTGTTCAATTACTGACCTTTGTTGCCAAATACTGACTATCCGGAGCTTCTTTCAAAAATCTTTCAACGTCGTTTGGTGACAATACCTTTGATTTTTTTCCAATAAAACCGACAGAGCGTCTTTTTAGAAACGCAGTTAGGTTGGAATATGGTTTTATGTCGACACCGTGTTTTTGCAGCAGCGTGGTTTTTAACATGGAATATATACTCCATAGCGTGCTAGGCTTATATTTATAGACCAGTTCATTGAAATATGCTAAAAACACTTGCTCCGAAAATGTCGACGCATTCTTATTGATTTTCCACTGAAGAAAATTTTCCAAAGTTGCCATATATTTCAGCTTTGATTTAGATGGCAACAGGCTATCGCAAGCATTTTGTGCTTCAATCTCAATATCTGGCGGCGTAGCATCTAAAGAATTCTCTTCAAAACTTAAATTCGAAATTTTTTCGCAAATAACACAAATTAATAAGACTGAATTTTTCACCTCCGAATAGAGAGGACCGTCTCGCGCCAGTTTCATTTTGGCACTTGGCACCGGCACGTGCCAAAATGAAACTGGCGCGAGACGGTGTAAATACAAGCATTGAACCAATTTGGACTAAGTATAGGTATAAGTTATCTGTGGCAATTTTTATTCCCGCACACGTGTTGGAAAATGAAAAATCGCACGCGTGTGAAATACAGTGCATTGCGAACCTAATCGTAGTGCGATATGAACCAGTTTTCGAGCAAGTGAAAAATAAATAATAGTTTAAAAAACTAAAAAAAACATGCTTTAATATCATTAAACTGAACTAAATAGTAAAAAATATTTTTTTCAATATAAGAAAAAGTGATTAGCGAGAAAATTAATGTCACTATAAAAAAACGTGGGGTGCTTTGTACGACATTCTTACACTAACTTTGTAATTCGAAAGCACCCCACGCTTACAATGTCATTAATTTTCTCGTTAATCACTTTATTCTTTTATTGAAAAATTTATGTTTTACTTTTTAGTCGAGTTTAATGTTATTAAAGCGTGTCTTTTACTTTTTTAAACTATAACTTATTACATTGTAACTGCACTCAGTATCCTATTGACATTCAAATTTGTGAGGAAGGATACCTTTCTTTAATCTTAATGTGGTTTTTTGTTTTTCTTGCAAATTAAAAATTTTATACTTCATAAAATTATCTGTATCTTCTTCTACCTGAAAACACAAACATAATAAATTAACATAACATCACGCCTGAAATCCCCGAATAGGTAGAGGTATATAGTCGCCGGCACGAGTCGTGAGCACAAACTCTTCTCTACCCTTTGAACGTCGCATGAACACCTGGGTGTGCATAAGGAAAAATCCTTTATATAATAGGTATATAAGCTTATATCATATATATGTAAACGTAAAAAAACATCATGCGATGGAATAAAATCATCATCAGTAGTTGTGAACCTATGGGGTTCGCAACTAACCACCCCCCCCCCCCTCCCGTGGGGTTTTGGGTTCATAAATTAGTACATTATTTACAGTCAAAGGGTTAAACGGTTAAACCTAACGAATCTTATTTCCTATCACGGCAGGTTGCACACGGGGGGAGCAATGAAATCGTTATATTATCAAGCATATTTAGATGCAGATAGAATACAGAATACAAGAGCACGCTGACGAGGGCAGTTAAAGTTATGATGTAATTTGTGCTCACGACTCGTGCCGGCAATTATACCAATAGTACTGTAGAGACTAGCGTTGCCGGAGAGTAATATTCCGAAGTATTGCCGTAGCATTATTCACGAAGCATTCGGAAGTTTTGAGTAGTATTCGCAATTATTCGCCGAGCTAAGTACATGTTCGGTCACGCATAGAGTACCTACCTATCTCGTTGTCTCACTTAAGAGTTCGACTATTAACTGCTAGATGGCGATGCAATTACCATTGCAAATTACATATGTTCCGCGTTGGTGAACTACGACTCTTCCATCATTCTTAACCTTATCAGCAAACGTGTTAGTTACTGCAACAGTAGAAAGCGCATGCAAGCGAGCACCACCGTGCACCGACAGAAGTTGTCAAGTTACCGCTTACTTTCACCCGCTAGATAGCGCTAATATCAGTGACTTTATACAGGGTGTAACGGAAAGGGTATATACATACCAAAGGCACGGTTCCTTTGGATGGTATGAAACGATATTGGAAGGGATTTTTAATCCTATCTCTACACGTTCGGAAGTTATGAGAATTTTTAATACATTGATACCAGAAACCGAACTTTTCAAATTGAAATAAATACATCACTAGCACTAAGTCAGCTGATCGGTGTCAGCGAACTATTTGAAAGTAAAAATAAACCTCTTACTCCTGGTATTTCTGAATAAAAGGTTCCGCATGTTTATTTTTTGTTTTCAAAATATTATGAAGTACAGACTTTTCCTAATCTTTGATTATGCTTGTGAACTAGCTACAATTCAATTACCTAATTGGTCTAGGTATCAAAATTTAACGAAATATTTAGATACGTGCTTGCATT
The DNA here is from genome assembly GCA_946251885.1 of Cosmia pyralina. Taxonomy (NCBI): domain Eukaryota; kingdom Metazoa; phylum Arthropoda; class Insecta; order Lepidoptera; family Noctuidae; genus Cosmia; species Cosmia pyralina. The sequence continues at coordinate 10,773,562 of OX276369.1, read as the reverse complement.
GTCACGTATCATTTACACACTTGTTGGTTTTTTATGTAGTTGTCCTTTTGTAGAAGATTACTTTGTAGCTAATTATTATCTACATAGTAATCTTCCACCCACCACCTTCCTTCTACCATCGTACCTACAACACAGTAAATACCTGATTCAAAAACAATATTCCTGTAAATTTCCTAACGGTAATTCCTAACTTTTTATTTTGGTGGCCATAAGATGAACGATGTTTTCCTTTAAATCGATTTTTATTCGATTCACATATCGAATCCCGTGCTCGTGAATCGATCTTTTAAAAATTAATTTTAAAATCGTAATCAAAAAAATTTTAAACAACATTTAACACACCTTTATTTTGTGACATAATTACAGTTGCCAGTCCATTAAATTGATCATAAAAATGGAATCCTTACGTGCGTCCTACGAGGAATTAATTGCTTAAATAAACATTATTAATTGCCATGAGAACTTAGAATAGAAAAAAGATTTAGTAACAATTTATGTCAAACTGAACCCAAAACATTATTTCAATTCACCTCTTCGCAACTTATTCTCCTCCTAGTACAAATAAAATTACAGCGGGTTCCGTTAATAATTTTTAAAATAAGATTATTTCTTTAAATAATTATGACGAAATTTTAATTTTAATGCCAAAGATCAGGCCTTGTGAAATGCGATAAGTTTGTTAGCACGCATTCATATTTTTTATCTGTAGGACTAACCGAAAGAATTATCGGAAGTTCACGGTCTGTCGGTCTGTCACTACGCGTTCATTGATAAAACTCGAGTATAATACGATTTGAAAACTTCCCAATATTCATCTAGTTAAATAAGTACTTACGTAATAAGTTTTTGTATGCGGTTTAGGTGTAAATGTGTTATTTTGCGAGAATACTATGTACATAAAGAGGTAAATACATAGGTAGGTAGGTACTGTTGTATTATAAAAACTTTTTTACAAAAAAATACAACCGACTTCCAAAAACAACACTACAAAGTGAAAAATAACTTTCAATTTCGGAAGTCGGTGTCGGTGTTAGATGTATTTTCGTTTTTTGCCACCGACTTTCGAAATTAAAGTTATTTTTCACTTTGTAGTGTTGTTTTTGGAAGTCGGTTGTATTTTTTTGTAAAAAAGATTTTATTTTTCACTTTTCAGTTGTGTACCTACCCCACACAAATTCTAATACCACTATCTGCAAAACAAACTAGAACATCATCCATATAAAAGTGGGGAAAAAATACGTATTATTGAAGCTAACTCAAAAACTACCGAAGCAAAGTTAATCAATTTTATACGGGACCAACTGTGATGTGTACCCTCTCGAATAAAACAAAAAAAATCGAAATCGGTCCAGCCATCTTCGAGTAATCGGGGAACATACATAAAAAAAAAAAAAAAAATAAATAAAAAAAAAAAGGTTACGACGAATTGAGAACCTCCTCCTTTTTGAAGTCGGTTAAAAACGGTAACTATTGTAATTATTTCAATTGTTTCTTTATGTAGGTACACACGATACCAAGCTATACATTTCCAGTATAAGCTAACCTTTTATCTGTGAAGAAAACCATACAATGCGAGATCAGCATAGAACTACCGGAAATGTATAGCTTGATATGTAGCCGTCCGTGTGTACATAACTACATAATTATTATTTGAACGATTGATTTCGGTTCAGCACTACGTACCTACTCCACAAAGAAGGAAATACACTTTTTGGTAAAACATCGTCGTAAAAAGTAGGTATCCCTAGCTACTTACATAAGAACATTTTTTTTCCATTAGGTAGGTGCTGTAAGGATTGATGCTATGATCAAGCCTCGTTGATATAATGCTGGCTGACATTCAATCATTCAAATATGGAATATCTTCTGTCAAGAAAAACAATCCTGGTTTTCTTGACAGGATGACAGAGAGAGAATCTGGTGAGGGCTCGGCCCTAGTAGGAGTGTTTTATAATTTATTCTGAGCTTAAAATAAAAAGGGCTTCAGCCCCAGTTAAATAGTCTCTCTAGTATTATTTAATAGTTCACCTAATCTCCTACTGTGAAGCTTGAGGCTTCACAGTACCTACATCGTGAGGAGCTCGTGGCTAAGTAATAACAGCCACATGGGCCAATCCATCAGGTTAAGCTAATCTTGCCGGGGTCGGTCCATGGATGGGTGACCATCTCTACATACCGAAACTTCTCCGTGCCTCGGAAAGCATGTTAAACCGTTGGTCCCAGCTGTGATTCTCGGATCTTTGACAGTCGTTACGGGTCGTCAGAAGCCCGAAAGTCTGACAACCAGTCTTACCAAGGAGTATCGCATTACCCAGTTAATGGGTTGTGGAGGTCAGATAGGCAGTCGCTCCAGGTAAATTAATGGTATTCAGCTGCATCCGGTTAGACTGGAAGCCGACCCCAACATAATTGGGAAAAGGCTAGACAGATTGATAGGTACCTACATCGTAAAGCAAAAACATTTTTACGAAGACTAAGTAAACTAATGAATTATCTATTCAAGTTTGACTATGGACCGCTAGATGGCGTTAATGCCAGTGATTATGTTACTAGCCAGTGTTGCCGTTTTAGCCACTTTGTGGCTAGATCTAGCCAAAAAATAATCCATTTTGGCCACCAAAATGAATCTAGCTACTTCTGGCTACTTCTATTACTGTTTTGCCACCTGAAGGTTTAATCAAACACAAAAACGGTCAAACCACTAAAACCAACTGAAATACCATCCACATCATCATCCATTATCGAAGAGATTCCAGAAGACATTGTAAACTTTCAAATTGATTTTTAATTATTTACTAAAAAAAAAAATTGTTAATGTAATGAACTATAAACTTGTATAGTTTCTAATATTTTTTTAACAACACTATTAAATCCACTTATCCCCATCCCTATATATTAAAATTATTAGCATAAAGTAAGCCAAAAATGCTTTAGCCACCTTTAGCGGAGTTACGAAAGTAATTTATTTACAAAACTAGTAACTTTTTTCTTTGATGTAGCCACAAACTAGACGATCCTAACGGCAACACCGGTAACTACGCGTCATTCGCATTACTACGCGTTCATTCATAAATCTGAGTATTATTCGATTTGTAAACTTCGGAATATTTCTTTTCATCTTCTTAAATAAGTACTTACGTAATAAGTTTTTGTATGCGGTTTAGGTGTGAAAGTGATAGAGAGGTAAATACATCGGTAGATTACCGAGTTTATAAAATAGTTAAAGTGTATGATAATTATTATGTAGACTGTACTTACCTACTAATAAAAAGGTAATTCCAATTACATAAATTATTTTTTTATGATTATTTCAATCATTTCTTTAAATACTTATTTGAACTAATTATTGATTTCGGTTGAAAAATATTCAACCAAGAAATATTTTTGTTTGGTAAAATATCGTCGTAAAAAGGTAGGTAAGTATCCCTACTTATTATCGTAAAGCAAAGTACTTAGCATCAGTACAAAATCGACACATTCTAAACTCAAACATACAAAAATAAAATAATATTTACCTAGTCACAAGTAGATAAATACTTCGGGGAATTATTCCAGCTTGTACTTATGTAGCCATCGAATATTACTCTGATTTATGAATGAACGGCTGCGAGGCTCGCTCGGGGTGTGCCACTTTGTTAACCGACTTCAAAAAGGAGGAGGTTATCAATTCGTACATGTTCCCCGATTACTCGAAGATGGCTGGACCGATTTGGATTGTTTTTGTTTTATTCGAGAAGGTATATATCACAGTTGGTCCCATATAAAATTGATTAACTTTGCTTCGATAGTTTTTGAGTTAGCTTCAATAATACGTATTTTTTCCCCACTTTTATATGGATGATGTTCTAGGTTGTTTTGCAGGTAGTGGTATTAGAATTTGTGTGGGGTAGGTTCCACAACTAAAAATTGAAAAATAAAAACTTTTTTACAAAAAAATACAACCGACTTCCAAAAACAACTACTTACAAAGTGAAAAATAACTTTAATTTCGGAAGTCGGTGTCTAGTTAAATGTATTTTCGTTTTTTGCCACCGACTTCCGAAATTAAATTTATTTTTCACTTTGTAGTTGTTTTTGGAAGTCGGTTGTATTTTTTTGTAAAAAAGTTTTTATTATCAAGCCAATGCCCGGTGAGCGATGGCGTCGCCGAGCGACTAACGAAGGAAGTTCTAACGAGGGAGGGAAGTATTTACAGTTCTACTCTTGCGCTAGATGGCGTTAATTCAAGTAATATCTGATATTCGGTGAGTCGAGTCTCAAGCTACCTACGCAAGTACGCATACATTCGTAACCACTGGGAATAATTTAATTCTTATTAAGTAATAAAAAATACCTACTTTATTCTTACAATATTTATTTTCTTGTTGCGGTAATATTCCTTCAAATCGAAGTATTCTTTTGAATATTTGCGAATTATTGCGAAAACTTCCGAAGTTTTGCAACGCTAGTAGAGACTTCAACCTTAAGGGCGCTATTACATTTTGACCGTGATTTTTTCATAAATTGAAATTGCACACTATAAACAAAAAAATAATTATTATATGACTCAAAATAAACGTAATCACAACTGCTAAATTGCTACATAATGCGATGCGTCGGCGTCTAAAGCTAAAGACCGCGTGTCCTGAGATTTACATTGATTTTTAGCACTGCATACAATAATTAATTAAACATATTATTTTACTTTTAAATAAACTAATTTTTTTATCAAGCAAGGTAACATAGTAACCTTATTTATTAAATACATTTTGTATGAATTTGGATTATACATTCGTAGACAAAAAATATAATTTCGGACGAAAAATTGTCAGTAACTCTCTGGTTTACGGAATTATTTTTGGTGTATTACTGTATGAAACATAAAAAACTGAATTGAGCACTCCAAAGTTGAAGATACAGTTGTTCCAAGGACATTTTTTTAAATGATTAAATTATTATATCTTCGATGTAACAAAGCATCAAAACATGTCCAAAAGTAAAATTTTATGAAACATCCTTTGCAGTGACAAGGTTTTTACTAATTTTTGTAAAAAAATTGAAATATTCATTTAGAACACTCCCAAGAGAAATAATCAAGCTTTCTTGGGCATATGTTTTTTTTTTAATTTTGTGGCTCTAACAAAACCACAATTGCATATCAAAACTCGAGTCAAACGCTCAAATACAAGAGAAATTGTGATAGCGCTCTTAAGCTGTATTAAAAATGAGTTCTATGTGGATCCTGTATCATTTAGTAGTGTAGCTACACCCTCTGTGAGACTCGAGTTTTCACAGTACACCCACATTAACCGATGACCATGGCCATGGAATGGTGTGGGCGATGGATGGGCATCTTTTACAGACGTTGCCGCCAGATCTCCACCGAGAGATCATCATCATATCGTTTTACAAAAAAGGTTGCCCTAAGTTAAGATGTTAGCTTACTGTCGACATCATAACCTTGTTTGTGTAGTACTAAAACAAAAAAAAAATGTTTAGGAAACGACATAAATACTTACGTCGAAGTGATCTTCACAACAATATAAACAAGTTGACGGAGATACCATGTCTCTTTTCATAATTTTACACCATTTTCTCCTTATGTCCGCACCTCTTGGGACAAGAAAAAACACTTTATCGGGTGCATTTCTTACGGTATTTCTGCAATTAGGCGCAATGCAGTACTTGTATGTCGGTTTTTTGGTTTGTTCTATAAAGGGAAAATGTTGTTCCATGATGATGTATTACTCAAAAATAGAAAACACTGTAAAATTGCAGCAGAGCACAATACTTCTTCAACCTAACCTCACCACTTGTTCGTTTGTTGTCATAGACTATGACGTCACACCAGCACGCGTAGCAGGACCACGAGGACCACCATGGAAAAGGGATTTGTCGACGGAATAAGAATAATTTGGTTTCGACACGGTTGGCGCAGTGGTTGAGCGATTGACTGCTGCGCAGCATGTCGCGGGTTCGATTCCCGCACGGAGCAAATATTTGTACGACCTACAAGTATTTGTTCCGAGTCTGGGTGTTTTTCTATCTATAATATGTATGTATTTACAAAAAAAAAATGTATATAAGTAGTTTATCAGCCATCTCGTTACCATAACACAAGCATTAGGTTGCTTAGCTTGGGGCTAGATGGCGTTGTGTGATATGTCCAAACATATTTATTATTATTTATTATTATTTATTAATTTATTTGCAGAAAATACAGGTTTTACCAGATGTAAAAATTGGTGGTGTAAGCACAGTCCATATTTTGCCTGTTTAGGGCATGCAAATTAGTTACTAAAATAGGTACCTACGTAGCTACTTATTTATTTTAGTAGTATTTATAACATGTACCTACTAATAAAAATTGCAGTACACACACTACAAAATTATAAAATATACCTAATCTATATAAATTACAAGACAACCTAACAACCTTAATATAATCTAATAAAAACCTTAATATCTAATACACACAACCTTATTATGAAGGAACAATAGACAAAATGACGAATGAGATTTGTCACAAACCGTGCGAAGCCAAAAAAAAAAACGTCTAAGCAGTGCAATGAGTCATTTTGTCTATTCTTCCGTCGACAAATCCCTTTTCTATGGTGGTCATGCAAGCGTGCCAAAATGGAGGGCGTTTAAATTGTCCGTGTCGGTTCATCGGTTGGCTAGTTTTTTTTTTCACTTTTTTTTGATGTAGGTATTTTCAATTGCTTTTATGGCGTTGAATATTATTTTGCTAATTTTTGCTAATGGCGATGTTAAGTATCGAATAAATACAAATATTTAAAAAATACATGCATTATTCCCTATTATACACAATAATAAGAGATTGAAATTATACAATGCAAATATAGTTTTTAAAATCATCGGGAACTCCAGGAATATTTTAAATTAATAATGTATTAGTACGAGGGGAGATCAAAAAGTAGTGAGAACGACATACTCCTTGGTAAGAAAAAAAATAAATACTGGCAGGCATAGCTCAGATACATATTTGTAATATTAATAAAGAAAAAAATCTTCGATTCTCTTTTGTTTTTTTCTGAATGTAGTCATTTGTTTGCTTCGTGTCGGAACGTGTTCTCGAAAATGGAGAAAAACGCAGTGCGAGCCGTTATTAAATACCTCTGATTAAAAAAGTTAACGACGCAAGAGATTCATTGCGATTTGGAGGCAACATTAGGAGTCTGCTCCGCCTTATTCCACTGTCGCAAGGTGGGCTTCTCCATTTCGAGTAGGGAGAACGAGCACGGAAGACGAAAAGAAAATGTTGCGAAAGTCGAGAAAATTGTATTGAGCGATCGAAGAGTTACCATCCGATACTTAATTAAAGAATCGGGCATTTCATATGGAAGTATTCAATCCATATTGAAACAATCTTTGAATATGAGAAAAGTCTCCGCAAGATGGGAGCCGAGAATGTTAACCGACAGTCAGAAACAAAATTGACTTGACATTTCGAAGATATTGTTGGACAAGTTTCAAGAAGATTCTGAAAACTTTTGTCTCGTTTCGTAACAATGGACGAAACATGGGTCCATCATTTTGATCCCGACACAAAACAGCAATCTTCGCAATGGAAACGGCCATCATCACCGACCCCGAAGAAGTTTCGTGCCGTGGCATCGGCTGCGAAAGGTTATGGCCTCAATATTTTGGGACTCAGAAGGGATATTGTTGATTGATTACCTGGAGCGTGGAACCACTATTACAGGCCAATATTATGCAGCTTTAATTCCTAAGTTGAGGAATGCCATCAAAGAGAAAAGGAGAGGGAAACTTCGAAGGGGCGTGCTGTTTCATCACGACAACGCACCCGCGCACAGGTCGGCAGTTGCGACGGCTGCCATTCAGCAAGCTGGCTTCGAATTGGTTGACCACCCCCCTTATTCACCAGATCTGGCGCCTAGCGATTTTTATCTGTTCCCCAAATTGAAAGAATACTTAAGGGGAAACAGGTACGAAGACGATAACGAGGTGATGGATGCCGTGGAGAGCTTTTTGCAGGACCAAGACAAAACTTTTTTTTTGAAAGGGATTGAAGTCTTGGAAAAGCGCTGGACTCGGTGTGTAGAGAGACTCGGAGACTATGTAGAAAAATAAATTATTAAGTTATCAATAGTCATTATAATCTATCTCATTCTCACTACTTTTTGATCCCCCCTCGTATATTCGCCTTTGTGGAGCAGGTCCAGCGTTGCGTCAAGCATTTTTATCAGTGTTCAGTGTCCTCGAACTTAAATAAGTAATAATGTTTGGCTGCATAGTATGCGTTTTATACAAGTTTAAATTTCGTTTTATTTAGTTGGAAATAAGTGGGGGGGGGGGGGGGGTATTTTATTGACATTTTATGAGTCTACTTTAGCCAGTCTGAAACCTGGTTGAAGTTATTGGTCTCTATTTATAAAAATACACGCTCACGCACACACATTTACAACTAAAAGAAGCGTTCTTTTCAACATTTTCTTGCCTGTATCCCAATTTATTTAGGGTCGGCGAAGCATGTCTTTCTCTTGATTCTCAAACTTTTCTGCATAGGTCGATAAAATTATCTCCTATTTCTGTACTTATAAATGTTTAAAAGAAAATTTTACTTATCTACTCGCACTTCTCAAACTTTTCTGCGTTAGAAATAGCCGATTTTGAAAATGTTGTCTAAAAGCCGAAAATTTCGTCAATTTTAACATCATTTGATTACTTAGCAATTAAACTCATATACGTACCCATACATTAAATCAAATCAAATCAAATCAATCTTTATTTGTGAACATAAGTACAAAAATGTGTTATTTGTTTTGTGTTATTAGTGTATAATTCAGCTCATTCAGTTAAATTAACGTTATTCTTTCGACTGGTAAATGAAAGAGGCCTCGCAAAGTTGACTTTGCCGACATATAATTTGGTCTAGCGCCGCCACTGTTGGTGCAACGTTCGAACCTGCGAGCGAGCATATTGCCACTCACCGCCAAAGCCCTGCGCTCCCTCTCTATAACCTCGCCATCCCTGTTACGATGTGACCCAGATACTTAAACCTTTCCACACTATTATACTTTTAAGCACCGTTAAGGGTGACAGGAGGAACATAATATGCGGAATAGTATGTTCCTGCTCTATACTAGTAGTTCACTCTTTTTGAAGTTGTATTTAAGCCCTTGTGACATCGCAAATGCCTCACACTGAGACACCAGATTCCTTAATCCGCTGATTGTGGGGCTCAGCAGCAACATGTCGACTGCATAGCTAATTAATCTAAAGACAAAACAACACAACAGTCAACAACGACAACACCAACAACAGTCATCAATTAAATAGCCGACGTGAGTGCTACTGAGCCGCTCAATCAGCTTATTTACATATTATCAAACAATAATGGCGAGCTTAGCCCCCCTTGTCTCACACCACATTTCAATTTATGGTCGTCCGACAAAGTCGGCCGGCCCATCTCACCTGATTTCTCTGATTTGAGTACCAGTACTTGAGAAGAGATGTACATTCCACCGCTACAATCGCACTTCCTAACTTCTCCCATAGCACGTCATATGCTACGAGATCAAAAGCCTTTGTTATTGAAAGATTATTCTAACTATTCTAACATTTGAAAGATTTTTCGCCAGAGTGCGTTTGAAACAGATTTCTTAGATCAACCTTATAAACACTAACCCCCTTATTCATGAAAAACTAAAACGCTCTATAGACCTATTTTATTTATAGAAGTGTGTTGTCAGCATTTTAGTTTTTAAGAAGTGTGAATTTGACTTTTGAAATGTTTTGTTAAATGACAGAATTGACGAAAACTACGCTCACATTTATCACATTTGAAAGGTTTTTCACCAGAGTGAATACGAATATGTTTTAATATGTTATTTTTTGTTCTAAAACTATGTTGACATATATCACACTTATAAGGTTTTCCACCAGTGTGCATAAGAATGTGACTTTTTAAACTATCGAGTTGGTTAAAACTACGCTTACATACGTCACACATATAGGGTTTGTCACCAGTGTGTATTCGATTATGTCTTGTTAAAGCACTCTTTGCACAAAAACTACGTTGACATACGTCACACTTAAAGGGTTTTTCACCAGTGTGTACTCGGTTATGTCTTGTTAAAGCACCCTTTTCAGAAAAACTACGTGGACATACGTCACACTGATAGGGTTTTTCACCAGTGTGTACGCGAATATGATTTTTTAAATGATGCGTTTTACTAAAACTGCGTTGACATACATAACATTTATAAGGTTTTTCGCCAGTGTGTTTACGAATTATTTTTGTTAAATCACCCTTGGGTCTAAAGCTACGCTGATCACATTTGTAAGGCTGTTTGAAATAAGTGACAGGTTTGGACGTACTTTCTTGAGTTGTCCGGATAACTTTCGAGTCTGATATTTCTTTTTTCGTATCCTTGGCTGTTATTGCATCTTCTAATGTTGTTCTTCGTGTTTCTAGTTTTGGTTCCTTCACAACGGTCGCCCCTGTGATTATAAATCTGGTAAGTACAATGTTGGAAGAAGACGACATGCACACAAATCAAAATAATAGCTCTTTGCATGATTCACACTTAGGATCGGACAACAAAAGAATATCTGAAGACATTGAAAAAAGAAAGAAGTTAGCGAGTTGCCCAACAAAGTGGCGGTAATTAGGTCACCTGTCGATGCAATCAAACGTAAACATGTCGCGAAGCTAGCCTCAATATATCATCGACGAATTCCGCATCAGCAGTTTCGTCGCCACCGCAACCATCGATTGCTGAGCTTACAAAGCGCCCCTCCGACACGCCCCGCAGCCCCATGCTCGTCACCGCAGCTCCTCCACGCAGCGTCGCTCAAGCCCCTCGCCCTATCAGTTGCAAAGGGAATTCACTAGCGTCACCTCGAGTGCCCTTAGCGCTCCTAGTTCAAACCCATGGCAGAAAAGGAGGAAGCGCCGTCCGCGAACGAACAAGAACCGCTGCGGCAAAGTTCCTGCAGAGCCCGAAGTGAGCCTGCGTGCCGCAACGCCGAACACACCGGTGAACATATTCCGCCTGCACCACACCAATAAGGCGGTGGACATCGTGGAGTACGTGCGCCAAAAGACGAGGCACACACCGAGGGTGCAATTACTGGAACCGCACCAGAACGTCAACTTCAAGGCGTTCGTCGTGCGTGTAACGAACAGTTATCTGCCCCTCGTCATGGAAGAAGATTTTTAAGCCGCAAGACGAGGTATTCCCTCGCTTCCGCGGACACGTTCCACAGGACAGCACAAATTCAAGCTAGTGCAAATTGAAGTGCTACTAACATAGTAATAAGCTCTAATTTATTAACACAAGTTTTTGATCATTAAAATATGTACGTTTATGTTAAAGTATTTATCTATGGGCTTGTGTCGCCTAAAATAAATGGCGTTATTATTGTTTAAAGTGTCCTAGACATATCTCGGGACCCTGGGGTCCCAGACCTTTGCAAGGCGTACGAAGGGCTGAAGCCAACTCACAGAGGCCCGTTTGACGCTTTTAATTAAATGAGGCACCAACCGACGATTATCCCTGTATGCACTATGCAAGTGCACCCAAGAACAACCCCCGGTTGGTGTAGGATTGCAGAATATTAAAACAAAGCTATTGGAATATGTGTTTGGATGGCTAAAGAGGACTGGTTATCTAGAACTATGAAGGGACTACGGCACCTGCCTGACCAATGTTTTATTATACACGGAAAAATTGGCAGGGGGTGACTAGCCCAGTCAATAATGTGTCCCCGAAAACTGTCGCTAACTCTTAGTGACGTAGCGACAAGGGGGGGCAACATAATTATCCTGAGGTGCTTGAGGAGTGGAGAGGTATTCCATGGCTATCAGTACAATCCCAAACCCCGGAAGATGGCCAAAATCCTTACCAGCACTTATGGGAATACTTGCTTCCTCCGAGCATGTTTGATCTTGCTCAAGCCGGCCAGTAAAGGCAAGATAGATGTGGGAGCTTTTGTTCTTCATCAGTGTTCACTCCAACCGGCCAATAAAGGCAAGCCAGAGGTGAGGAACAAGACTTCTCCCGGGATATTGTCCGTGGGGTCGCTACTGATACCCAACAGCTCGCCACATGCTGCGCTGCGGATTTGTGTATCTCTCTTGGTCTGGCTTCTCACCCTAGACCTGTTTCAGCAAAGTAAACTTTACCGGCGCCGGCCTAAAATTCAGGAGCGCGCGTACAACGTAGAGATACGGCGGTGGGGTTATTATTATTGAAAAGCTTTATCACTAGAGACATGTAGTACAAAATTGAACTAACATCGACAATGGTCCCGAAAGTGATCAAAATGTAAACAAACCCTGTTCAAGGGCATTATTAACACATTCACCTGTATTTAGAAGGTTTCAGCTTTATATCTCAATTCTCACCCCTTTTTTCAACATAGCAATCATTATTATTGCGTAATTTTATCTAAACAATGTAAAGACGACAAGAAATGAAAACAACGGCATATAAAGTATTTTGAAACTATTAAATAAATCCTGACATTTTAATTACCTACTAAAAACTTTTTTACAAAAAAATACAACCAACTTCCAATTAAGAAATTTTTTTACATATTTTTTTTTTTTGAAACCATAGATGAACAGAGGAGGTCTAAACTTCACGTTTTTCTGTTTACGTTATTTATTTATTTATTTCTTTATCCCCTTGTATCTCATCTCATCTCATTCTCATCATTACAGGTTTCATTACCTAATGCACGGTACGGTCTCATAGAATGCATTTAATGTTAAAATATACAATTTAAAATGATTAAGAACTTAAACCTTATTGTTATCTAGTGCAATGGTGTCCTCTAGCGGGAGCAATTGGCAATAAGGTTCCCTATTACTAGCTGTGCCCGCCAACTTCGTTCGCGTGGAAGTCGTTTTTTGATAAAACCCTCGACCCCGAACCGCCGCGTTGCATCGCCTGCCACGCTATTTCATAGGTTTTAATGTTTTTGCTCGGAACCCTAATTATTTTTCTAATATAAAAGTAGCTTAAGTTATTTCTTATAACATCAGCTATCTGCCAGTGAAAGTCCCGTCAAAATCGGTCTAGCCATTTCGGAGATTAGCCGGAACAAACAGACAGGCAAAAAATTTTTAAAATTGATTTTTTTTTATAAGTAAGGTCACCCGGGGCTAAAGCAACTATGGGGCTAAAGCAACTAATTAAATTTTCTCTCAATCTAATCATTTTTGTAGATAGCTCTATCTATTGGAGTAAAGAGGAATCATAGTTTTTTCAAACAAAGTACAGATGGCATCACTAGTTCACCTACTGTAGTACTGACAGATCATTTTCTGTCAGCCGCCTTTTTGGAGCAACGTGTTGCCGCGTCGTGTTTTGTGTTTAGGTACATTCAAAATATTTCGAGTCGTTGCAAGGAGAAATAGAAGGGAATCCTAAAAACAATATAAAACCCAAGTGTTTTTGGTATATTTGGTTAAACTCCAGGTGTTATAATTAACATTTTATTGATATAGTTACATTAACCCCAACTTTTCATGCACGGGGGTTATTGCAAGTATTTTTGCAGTCACATTCGCCCCATGCTTTTTGTACGAAAACTGCAAATTACTAGTGACGTTCCGTGTCGATATTTCGATAAGTGAATTTCACGTATTTGCATAAATGTTTAGCTGCAATTAGTATTAGCTTACCTTTTAAACTTTCATATTTTATTTTATTGTATAAACGCGTCTTGTCTGAGCGTGCTCGCTAGTTGTCACTGCTTGCGGTAACGTTGTCGGGGCACAAACAGCGAGGGGGTAAGGGCTGACCTTAGCTTGTGAATTGAGTCTTGCTTGTCGTGACTGGTCGTCTTGTTGGCCATGATTTTGTTATTGTTATCAGAAATTAACAGTTTACTTGTTAAACAACAATGGTTTATCATTTGTGACTTCAAGTTACAGTCCTATGGATAGAATTCAACATTGCACATGTAAGCGAACACACCCTTTAGGTAACGCTAACCACTTCCTATCAGGTGAACCATTCGCTTGTTTGCTTACTTGTCGTCTCCCTGTCTCTTCTTTTCTTCGTCAATACTTCTTGTTCTTCTTCCGCTTCAGTTTTAAACTCCATTAAAGGTACATCTTCTTCCAAATCTGATTTAGACTGGAGTGGTGGTATATCTGCTACATCTTTACAGCTATTGTCTAAATTTTCCGGTTCTAGTTCTGTAAGTAAACAAGAGTCAGGAGTATTACTAGTCCATTATTAATATTTGTTTTCAATCTGCCTGCCTTTTCCCAACTATGTTGGGGTCAGCTTCCTGTCTAACCGGATGCAGCTGAATTTACCAGTATTTTACATGGAGCGACTGCCTATCTGACCTCCACAACCCAGGAACTGGGTAATACGATACCCCTTGGTAAGACTGGTTGCCAGACTTTCGGGCTTCTGACGACCCGTAACGACTGTCAAAGATCCACGAATGACAGCCGGGACCAATGGCTTAACGTGCTTTCCGAGGCAAGGAGGAGTCTCGGTATGTAAAGCTGGTCACCCATCCACGGAGCAACCCCGGCAAGCGCAGCTTAACCTGATGGATCGACACGTGCGGCTGTTATTACTTAGCCACGAGCTCCTCAATTCCTCAACAAACCTTAATATTTGTTTTATTATATATTATATATGTATTTATAATTTGGTTACTGTTAAGTTAATTATAACTAAACATTTCTCATTTTGAAGTACCTACTACAAAACATTTTTGATTAACATAAAATAAATAGATTATATTTTCTACAGGTGTATCAGAAAGCTGTGGTCAAATTTAAGGGTGTGGTACAGACCATCAAACTGAACAACATTCTCCATGGGACCAACATCAGATGTCCCATACAAAGCTTAAATTCCTACCCGACCCAAATGTATAAGACGTCTAGATGTACCTGTACCATACCTTTTTGATACACTCTGTATAATTTATTTTAAGATAGGTGCCGATTCTCTTGTCACAAATGCCTCTAAACTAGACTAAAAATCACCAAAATTTAGTTTATTCCTGTCAAACGACGATTTCCCATTCTGAAATTGACTAAACTGACACAACTTAACTAATTATAGTTTGACAGCACTAAGATTGTACCAAGTTATTAGTTTAGTGAAAATAGCAATTTTGCTATTCTGAATTTCATTTTTCGTTTTCACCTAAAATTTTAACTGTCAAACTAAATCAGACTATTTTTAATCGCGATTAAAAAGATGTGGAATAAAATTAGCTGTCATGAAGTAAAATTCACACCAACATCTTGACTTCAAGTGAAAAAACAGTACTGTATTTTTTTTTCTTTTGCTTATATCTCGGAAACGGTGTGTCCTATCGCAAAAATAATGAAAATTTGGCCCCCCTTTATGATACCCCTAAACCGCAACATGTAGGCACAAAAAAAAAGTCCATTAAAAATACGTTGAAGCCCCTCCCTGCTCGGTGAACAAAATATGACAAGCCTTGTCACTTTTCATAGTGATTTCGTTAGTTCCAATAAAAGCCACCGGGTCATATTATCGGGCACTATACCACGCGGAGTCAAGATTGTCAAACTCGATTTTAGTTGTGTCAAAATTGTTTTATAATTTAGAGGTTTTTTTTTTTTTGCAGAATAGCTCGTAAGATTCTCATAGCCAAAAGTAAGGAATTTTAGTGATAGTTTAGTTCGGTGTACAAGAAAATCGGCACCATTGTTTTTGTTCTTAAAACATACCAACAATTTGATGTTCCTCCATTGGCTCAAACTCAATGATATCATTTTCTCCCTCACAAACAGCTGGTAATTCTTCTTTAATAGCAATGCTTTCTGTTTGACATTGATCAATTATACTTATGTTCTCTGTTGGAGATACAGTAAACCCACTGCAAAACTCTAACAGGCCTTGGTTTATTAGAGGTTTTGTCTGTAACCAGTTGTTAACAGTGTTAGATCAATTATTATCATGATAAAAGTAAAAAATAAAAGTTTACTTTTATCTTTTACTTTAACTAGCACTTCCCGCGCGGATTCGCCGGCGTGGATGTCGGAAAATATCCCACGGGAACAAAATTCCTTCCTTATTCCTTGTCTACATTTTAAAGGAAACCTCAGCAAAATTTCAGCTTATTGGGCTGGGTGTTGATGAGTGAGTCAGTCAGTCAGACAGCGAGTCAGGACTTCTGTTTTATTTAACTAGATGTAGCCAGCTAGAAGAACCTTAACGAGTGGTAATACTTAGGTAGGTCCACCCTGGACAGACGGTGGTGCTCCCAAACTCACTGACAAGACAACTGCATGAGCTATGTTTGTATAGCTCGATATCTACATAAACAAGTATGTTTAAAAACTAAAACCCGACTACTGAAAAATCACGCTCTAAAAAGTATGAAACAAGAAAATATTCTCATCTGAAATTAGAAAAAGACACAAATATAAAAATCCGGAGTCACACGTTGTCTGTTTGATTCATACCCTAACATGACGTGTGACTCCGGATTTTTAATTTGTCTGTCTTTTTCTAATTTCAGATGAGAATATTTTCTTGTTTCATACTTTATAGAGCGTGATTTTTCAGTTAGTCGGGTTTCAGTTTTTAAACTTACTTTTTATTTTATATATTTTGGGGTTATAGTTACGTGGTAAAGTATTTGCAGAGCCACTTTACATTTTTAAAGAAGAATAATTATATATTATAATTATATGTATTTTGGTTAGGTTTGGATAGAATATATGTATTTTGGTTAGGTTTGGATATGATATATTAGGATGCACCAGGGGTCTGCACTCAGCCCTTACCTCTTTGTGCTGATAATGGATGCTCTTTCTTCGGATATCCAGGAAGAGGCTCCCTGGTGTATGCTGTTCGCCGATGACATTGTGCTGGTTGCCGAGAGTGGCTTAGAGGTCCAGAGCAGATTGGAGGTGTGGTGGAAAAGACTGGAGACCGTTGGCCTGAGAGTAAGTCGGACCAAAACAGAGTATTTGTTTTGTGATTTTGGCGGACTCTCCGGTCCTGTGCCCATATCTCTTGCCGGAACGCCCTTACCGATCTGCTCCGACTTTCGGTACCTCGGGTCGCTTGTCCAAGGGGATGGCGAAGTAGACCGAGACATAACGCACCGGATCAACGCAGGATGGATGAAATGGCGACAGGTTACAGGAACAACTTGCGACCCACGGATGCCCCTCAAGTTGAAGGGGAAAATTTACAAGTCCGTGATAAGGCCTGTCGTACTTTATGGATCGGAATGCTGGACAGTGAAGAAGACGGATGAAAAAAAATTGCATGCAGCGGAGATGAGAATGTTGAGATGGATGTATGGAGTGACAAGAATGGATAAAGTGAGAAATGAGTATATAAGAGGAAGTTTGAAAGTGGCGCCAGTGACAGAAAAGTTGAAAGGAAATCGTTTGTCTTGGTATGGGCATGTAATGAGGAGAGACGAAACGCATGTGACTAAAAGAGTGATGAATATAGATGTTGATGGATGGAGAGGCAGAGGAAGGCCAAAGAAAAGATGGATGGATTGTGTGAGGAATGATATGAAAGAGAAGGGAGTGAATGATAGCGTGACGGTTGACAGGGGAGAATGGAAGAAGAAAACGTGTTGCGCCGACCCCAAGTAATATGGGATGAGGGCAGGAAGATGATGGTTAGGTTTGGATAGAATTTATGTTTGGCTCACATCTGAGGCGTGATATAGCAATAGCTAACAATATATATATTTGTGAAATATGCTAATTAAGCCCTTTCATTTGATACCCCACGGCATAATTAAAAAAAAAAAAATTTAGTTCATGACTTTATGTCCTCTAGAGGGCGCCATTTTCAATTTTATGTAACGTCATAAAGCCAACTCAGCGGACAGCCAAGAGGCTTCTAACAGCACCTCATTTGTCAAATTATGATAAGTAGTTTAGAAGTTATGAGGGAAGAGATGAACATACATACATACATACCGGTCAAAATCATAACCCTCCTTTTTGCTTCGCCGTAGTCGGGTAAAAACAGAGGGCCTAAACAAACTAACATTGGATTAGTGATGACGCTAATATAAAAGCCAAAAAAATATATGGGGTTGACATAAGCTATCAAAATGTCACGTGATCATGTCAAATGTCAATTTGAAGCTGTAGCGATTGTAGAAATGGAATCGCTCCGAAGCGAATGCCATTTGTGTAGGCCCTCTGGACTGTTATCACACTGCCACTTACTTTACAAGTTTTGTACAGAAGCATCAGTATTACATGGAGTATTTAAAATGTAACATAACAAATAACATTTGTAGAAGGCAATTATATCAAAATGAAGAACTGAATGATAAAAATTCACACAGAATATGAATTTATCTTGATGAAGGGTCTAGGCCACATTATACTAAAATTATAATTATAAGTCCGTCAAAATCGAACCTCACCACATAGTCGTCATTCAACATCTGAGCGAACAGTTCCTCGGCTTCCAAACATTTTCTCTGCAATTGGTAGCATTGCTTCAATTTAGAGCAGCAGACGAAACAAGCGAGCATCGGTCTACTGTCTTTAGTTACAAACTGCAACAAAACTACTCTGTTATTTAAACACTCCCAATAAATATATTGCTATACAGTCCAAAGGTTCTGGAGCAGCGATGACAGTGTGTAGGCCTCTCATAACTGGACAGGTGACCTGGTAGGAACTTGCTGGATGCGAGAAGCACAAAACCGGTTGATGTGGCGACTCTTGGTCTTGAGGGAGGCCTATGTCCAGCAGAGGCTGTCTTTTGACTGAGATGAATACTGTCAACTAACTATAAGATATTCAATTTCTACTTTGGTAATGTACTTACTGGAACATCAGTCAGCTTCTCATATATCTCCTGCAGGTTCTTGCTGGCAATCAAATACATCTGAACATTCTCCACTAAACATATCCTACACTTTTTCAGTTTTTCCATATTCATATTTAAAACGCTGCCGAGTTTAAAT
This sequence comes from Cosmia pyralina, assembly GCA_946251885.1. Classification (NCBI taxonomy): domain Eukaryota; kingdom Metazoa; phylum Arthropoda; class Insecta; order Lepidoptera; family Noctuidae; genus Cosmia; species Cosmia pyralina. Next base: position 10,754,620 of record OX276369.1, on the reverse strand, counting down.
TTATCGGCTTAGAATATGTGTTCTCTTTCTTTAAATATTCTAAACATTGTGTCGTGAGCAGTTTTTAGGAGGTAGGTACTTCTTTTAATATTATTGATGTCGTGTGCACTATCTGTGTGGACCTCAATAAGATAGGCCAGCCGCCGAAGCAGGTCTGGAGTGCTACAGACTTATATCTCTCCAGTACTTACAATTATACTAAAGAATAAATAACTTTCCAATTCCAATTCATAACTTTTTGTTTTATTCACAGACGAAGTAGTATTATTATTTTATTCGAGGTGAACAGGTGAACCGTAAGTGAATAGACAGCACCACAAAAGATACAAACCACACACTACACTACCTCTGTGTACACTACAATATTTTGAGACTACAATCAATCTCAGAAGAATCTTCTGAGCAATCAATAGGTATAGAATAACAAATACAGTGACAGCGAGTGACAGACTGACAGCCTGACAGGACCACAGACTAAATGAGGATTTGACTTAGAAAATGGGTGTTATAGTATTGCAGTTTGCACCATTATAAACCGAGGTTATAAGTATAGAAGCCAAAATCTCAAAAACAAAAATCTCTGTGAAAAAGAAAAAACAAATGTCTCTAATAATAGTATACACACCTACCAACTTATCTGTGAAATGGCGAAAATTGGAAATACGGCCGTCATCTTGAAATGTCATCGATTGTGCCGACGCATGTCATTCGATTGTCTCGACGTAGTGGCGTCCTCTGTCAGTTCACAGCATGGTTCACAGATAAGTTGGTAGGCCTGTACTCGTAGTTGTCATTTGTCAATACGTTAACGTTTTTTTAACCGACGAAAAACGGAGGTTCTGAAGTCGATATGTAGGTATATTTGTTTTTTTTTGTTGGCGCCAAAAGCGTTGTTTCGGTTCGGTTCATGTCAGCGGAGAGGTAAAACAATGATGTCCAAATAGCCTTGTTGGATTTGTAAATCATTTAACTTTTGATCTCAACTCATTAACCAGTACCTCTATGTGTTAAATTTAAATTTTATAAAGTTTTATATATGGGAGACATCATTGAGGTTTTTCTATGACGGTTGATATTTATTTGCTATTCACATCCATAGGTGGCGCCTGAAAACTAATCGAGATTTAACAAAAGATGGCAAGAGCTTTTTATATACAGTATTAAAAACTATTTGGTCTTTTGTTAAGTTTATGAAACATCTCCCTTTCATGCACCTCAAGCACCGGTGTTGCCCGGAATCGCCACATGGCGCCACGCGAATAATAGCCTTTTTTGCATAGAAATGACACTAAATCAATGCTGAATGTGTATCATACACTAGCAGTAATATTTGTAAACCATTTCCGGTGTAAGAAATATACTCGGCATTGATTTAGTTTCATTTCTATGCAAAAAGCGTAATATACGGGGGTGGTGCTACCATCTGCGCGCCACAATTTTGTAGCTCAAATGAAAATTAAAAGCCCTAATCTCGGATGCTGCCAAGCGTTCTCCGATGGGTTGTGTTCGGATAGGTACTTACCATTCTCAAGCCATCGAATATACTCGTGTTTTTAAGCTCAAAAAAACTATAATTTTTACAGATTCTCAAAGTGCTCTTCTAGCCATTAACAAATCCCCTTTCGAACACAAATCGCAGTTGCCAATCATTTATTTAATAAGAGAATTTGCGTTCAGAACCATCTCTGAAGGTAATACTTTGGAATTTGCGTGGATTCCGGCTCATGCTGGAATCCATGGCAATGAAGTGGCTAATACACTCGCCGGTGATGCGGTGCAGTGTGGGGACTAAGCTCCTTATACAAATTTCAGCATTGATCTTATGATCCTACCAAAGACTTTTCTTTGGGACACCTGGAAGGTAGCTTGGGATATCGGAAGCAAGTCAAAGGGTCGTTATTTTTCACTAATTCAACCCGATGTTCCGGAAAAACCGTGGTTTGGCAGGGCAAAGTTTGGCAAGATGGAGACCTCTGTTTTAATACGGATGAGACTGGGTCATGTTTGTTCTCCAGCCCATCTTGCCAAACTTCATATCATCGATGACCCCATGTGCTTGTGTGGCACAGACGTAGGCGACCTAAACCACATTTTTTTCTCCTGTCCTTTATATGACCGTTCTTCTTTTCTTAGTAACCTCTTGTCCCTCAGTACTCCTTTTCCTACCTCAATAATTTCTTTACTTTGTACAAATAGCTTCCCTGTATATAAATGTATAGTCTCATTCATTATTTTAAATAATATTAAGTTGTAAATTTTCGTCATTGTAATTTGATCATTATCATTATTTTATCACCTTTATTATACTGATCCTATATATCCATCCTATCCTAAATCCCGTTTTAATTAAATCTTTGTAATATCTTCGTTTCCCTACCTTCGTTTGTACGAACTAAACTTGACATTGGCTAAATACACAAACCGTGCGAAGCCAAAAAAAAAAAGTCAGTGCACAGACTATCAAAGAGTCTGACAGAACAGGCATCTGCACCCTGAAGGTGTCTTCCAGAAGGCGCCCTCTGTCGGCGCGACCAGGCGTTCGGGTTTATCGAACAAAAAGTGCTCGCGATCGCGTATTCAGGCGACAATCGCTTTATATTAGAACGACGCCTAATTGCGTAACACACTAACGATAATTTTGAAGCAAAATACTAATCCATTGCTTCTTATGTTCGAAAAAATTGTCTTCTCAACTCCGTAAATAACGCAATGAATGTTGTCGAATAGTCAAAATGAAACCAATTCCGATTGATAGATATGAGCAATTAGTTATGGTGCCACAATACCACAGTGGTGACAAATCAGATTTTTAGAAATCCGCGGGTCGATCCTGAAATGTCCGTAGAAATCCGTAGATTGCCTCTAGAAAAATCCGTTATAGTCTCACCAAGATGTATCGAGTTACCCAGTAACTGGGTTGTGGAGGTCAGATAGGCAGTCGCTCCATGTAAAATTCTGAAGGCCAATTCTCGTACTTATAAAACGTTCAAATTCAAGTAGCAGTTTCATCTCAGCGAGAATAATGTCAAAAATGTAGGGCTAATAGAGGCTTTTTTGACAGATTGCGACTGAGATTAGAATGCGAACGTAGGTACTTAAAATTACGAGAATTGCCCCTCAGGTATCCAGCTGCACCCGGTTACACTGGAGGCCGACCCCAACATAGTTGGGAAAAGGCTCCTTTTTCTCAACTATGTTGGGGTCGGCTAATAATAATGTCAAAGTTACTATATATATGTCAAATTTTAAAGATTTATTTCAAATTTACTAGATTGATGTCAAATTACAAGATTAATGTCAAAAATTACACGATTTATGTCAAAAATTACAAAATTACAACAAATTTATGTCATAAAAATTATATAATAATATTAGTGTCAGGAAAAAGATAAGAAAGAATAAAAAGATAAGAAGATAAGATAAAATTATTCAATCAAAAACATTTGCACCTAGAAATTCGGAGATACTATAGTAAGCTTTTTGCGAAAGAAACATTTTTAATTGAAGCTTGAATGCATTACTATTTAGCTCCTTCCAACGTTTAGGCAATACGTTAAATATAGTAGGCGCCATGCAGACGATAGTTTTGCGCATGAGTGCCGTTTTTGCTGGATAGACGCGAAGAATGGTCATATCCCGTCTGTTACGCGGTACAATGTCCTGTAGACGTGGAAACAGATTGGGGTTTGTTTTAACAAACATTGCGGTCTCGAGGATATACATACAAGGAAGAGTTAATATCTTGTACCTCTTAAAATATGGTTTGCATGTATCAACCGTTTTTAGCCCAAACATAGATCTAATGCATCTCTTTTGGGCCTTGAATGCCGTGTTGAAGTCGGTAGAATTTCCCCAAAATATGATGCCGTATCTTAGGTGAGACGCAGCTAAGCCATAGTAGGCCGCAATCAATGTATCTACATTTACAACTGCAGCTAGAGAGTGCAATGCAAATGCAGAACTACAAACTTTTTTGCAAAGGTTCTAGATTTGTGATTTCCAATCAAGTCTTTTGTCAATTATTAGTCCAAGGAATTTAGTAGCATTTACGATTTCAACAATTTTATTATCTATATTTATGTCCATATTTTCTAAAGTCAATCGTTGGCTAAAATGAATGATTTTTGTTTTATCTAAATTAATCTTTAAATTATTATTGTTTAACCACTATTATAGATGTCAAGGTATTGTGAATGTCAAGTATATATTGGATCATGTCGTTTTTATTACTAGAAATTGTCACCGTGCTATCATCTGTATATAAAGTCATAGGGTGTGAAACTGATTTTGGCAAGTCATTAACTCTCACTCTCTGGGTCTCCTTTAGGTCGGGTTACGAAATTTAAGTATTTGGGCCATTGGGTCACTGAGGACTTGAAAGATAATGTAGACATAGACAGGGAGCGCAGGTCGCTGGCTGTCCGTTGCAACATGTTGGCCCGTAGGTTCGCACGCTGTACAGATTCCGTTAAGATAACGCTTTTTAAGGCCTTCTGCCAGTCGTTTTACACGTGCAGCCTGTGGACCAAGTATTCCCAGCGGGCATACAGCGACCTGCGTGTACAGTACAATAACGCATTTAGGGTGCTTTTGGGGTTGCCGTGGCGATGTAGCGCGTCAGGGATGTTCGCGGAAGCGTGCGTTGACGGGTTCGCCGCGATCAGGCGAAAGCGATGCGCTTCCATGATGGCGCGCTTGCGCTCCTCCCCCAATGACATCCTGAATGTATTTTCTGATCGGTGGGACTCTCCCCTCTTACGAAGGTGGGTAAGAGTTCAGACACGATTGTCCGGGTAGGCTGGTGCACCATTGAACTACTCGTTCAGTGGTGCACTGGTTTATTTGGTCAGGTGTGGTTTAATTTTATTATTATTTCAATTTAATACTAACATTAGGCTAAGTTATACTACTACTAACATTATATGGATTTATCTGAATTAAAATATTTGAATTTGAATTAATGTATAGTGTAAAAAGTGGAGGTCCTAATACACTCCTTGTGGAACACCAAAAGTAGTTAGACGTTCGTCTGATAAGTATATCTCTTGCTTTTTATTGGTTATATTAATTCTAGTGATTTCTGTCTTTGGCTTTCTTTTGTCTAAATAGGATTTAATTAAATTAAGAACATCACCATACCTCTTATACCATATGCGTCAAGTTTTTTTATTAAAATGTCATGATTTACGTAGTCAAATGCTTGAGTCATATCGCAGAAGATAGCACATACAGGGTTTTTTTTGTCCACTTTTGTCAATACAGTGTATAAAAAGTGATAGATCGCCATATTTATAGTCTTATTTTCGCGAAATCCCTTGTGCTCATTACATTTATTTTTTTTCTATGAAACCGCTTAATTCCTTCTGAATAAATTTCTCAACTATTTTCGAGAAGATAGGAATCAGAGAAATAGGCCTGTAGAATTCCATGAGCTCTCTATCCTCTTTCTTAAATAATGGGAAAAAAGATAGGGTGATTGGAAATATATACAATTTTAATTAATTATTTGTAATTATTTATTTATTTCGGGAAAACCAACAGTTATACAAATATCATAACAAACAAGTAATGAGAGAAAAAAAAGAGGTTACATTATGTGTAGCTCACGGCGTTATCCACATCTTAAATACTACATAATTGTTAGTGAACTATTTGCACACGAGTGAAACTTAAAAGGATAAATCTAAAGAAAATTCTGAAATGAAGAGAAAGAGAAAAAAAAAACATTTTTTTCAAACAAATCAAAACTACAATTCTTGTTTTAAAAATCTGACTTTCTAATTAATTTTACCAACGAGTTTCTAAACTTCCGAACTGTACTGTACTGAAATTTTTAGCTATGCGACGAAGAGGTGCGCGAACTCCAGCTTTAGTGCGGCAGGAGGAAACTGCAAAAAGCGGACGTGCGCGCACCTGTCGTGCAATGACAGTTCTCGGAACAACGTAGCTTAACTTATTAGTGAGATCTATGCAATCATATCTGTTATTAGTTATTACATAAGTCATAGAGAAACATAGTTTATGTATATATTTCCAAACATGCTATCTTTTTTTCCCCTGTCGTGATAATCCTCATTGGAAGTGTCCCATATACAAGAGCGGCTTTCAAAGCCCAATGTAAAATTTTATTATATTATTTTTAATTATTTTCTTTCTTATCTATTTACATTTTTAAATATTTAAAAAAGGATATAATAAAAACATTTAAAAATATAAAAAAATAGAGGTTATTATATAAAGCTAAAAGTACTGCGATAAGAATTAATTCCTTTTCCATACCAAAGATGTTTGCATGAGCCAAGAAACACGAGACTACTGATTTATCTGAATTTTTAAGATATTTGTGAGGCAGCTTACCGAAATTCAAATGTTTTTTTTATTATTTTTTTTTATTTCAAAACATAATGCCATATATAATAGTTAGTGAAGCTTAAAACTATGTTAGTAACTTATACTTACTTAATTCAGTTTATCCAATTACCTTACATTAAAAAGGACACCGGCAGAACTGTGTACCCCATTCCAGTGCCCCACAATAGGACATTCAACCCTTTCTGTTATGGTGTTTAGAAGGCCATTGGAGTTAGTCGTTGGAGGCTTGGAGGCTATTGGAGGTAGAAGGCAATTATGAATTTCGACTCTGAACTGAAATAAGGAATTCTGGAAGTGTGGGACCAGCCTAAGTGTGAAAAGTATTCTGTGGTTTGGTTTGTGACTGTGACACTTGTGACCGGCTCTGTGGTACGTGCTTTTTTTATGAACAGTGAAGTATTATCTATTAATTACCGGATTATAAAAATACTACTTCGCCTGTGATTATAAATAATCTGTGATCCTGTGATCGAATTATTCTGTTGATTTTTTTGTGGTCAATATAATTATTAAGTGTAATTCTAATTATAAGTGTACTAATTTGTAGATGTGCAGTAAGGTGTTTAGGGGATAATAAACTAAAACTTATGAACTACCTGAACTATCTAAGATAGGTATGATAAACAAGTCTCTCTGCCTGGTTGTTCACAGAACATAATTAAATCACTCCAGGGAACTGCTGCCGCCGTCTTACCGTGCTCCACAAAGGAAGTGCACACGTTATTTATAAGCTTTTATCATTGAGGCTTTTATTCGCATTCGAAGACTGCTAGAAGTTGTAATAATTATATACAAGCGACGCCAGTTAATATTGTACGCCTCAGTGTTTTTCAATAATAATAAATGTAAAGCTGTTTTGAATTCAAAGATGGAAAAACTACCAATATGTAGAATATGTCTAGCGGAAAATGTTAGCATGTATATAGTGGTCAACACGGACTTGCACAAACTATATGAGAAGCTAACAGATATTCCAGTAAGTTGATAAATAAAAATAAATACATGTCACCAATCTGCCTTGAGCAAGAGTGGTAATCAGTGCTCATCATCAGTCAGTGGGTCGTCTTAGGGGTTGGGTATAGAAAGCTTTATTAATTTAATGTTGGCTTTACAAACTAATGTAAAATTGGAAGAGTTCTTCACACATATAAATAAAATAGTGTTAAACAAGTTTTGTTGCAGTTTGTAACTGGAGACAGAAGACCGATGCTTGCTTGTTTCTTGTGTTGCGCTAGACTAAAGCAATGCTATCGATTAATGAGAAAATGTCTGGAAGCCGAAGAGCTGTTCGCTCAGATCATGAATGAGGAGGATGAGGTGAGGTATTCTTCAACAGACATTTATTCATAATTTCTAATTTCAGTATAATGTGGAAGTGATTCCTCTCAAGCTTATACCGTTTTTGTGGGTTTCACACCAACCATACTATTGAGTGTTGAATATTGTATGTATGCTTTTGTAATTATTGCATGCTAAATACTCCACACACACTGCTACAGACTCTGTATGGAACTAGTCTGGCAGTTTGATAAGAGTTGTGTCTCAAGTCAGCATGAGCTATACAATAATAGCTTGTGCAGTAGTCAGTGAGGTTGGTAGCATGGCTGACTCCCCAGGATACATTGGACCTATTTAAGTATCCTCACTTGTGGAGGCTCTTTTGAGTGACTAAGTTTGTGCTTGTGGGACTGTGATCACTAGCATATTTTCCTGATACCACAAATCATGTTTTTACAGCCCAAACCTTTAATAAACCAAGACTACTTAGAGTTTTACAGTGGGTTTATTAAATGTCCAATAGTGCACATAAGCATAGTTGATGAATGTACAACAGAAAGCATTGCTGTCAAAGAAGAATCACCAGCTGTTTGTGAGAGACTAGATGATATTATTGAGCCAAAGGAGGATCATCAAAGTGAAGGTATGTGGTTAAGAACATAAATAATATTATCAATAATTAATAAATTAAATATATAAAATCTATTTAAGAGGGCTATCAAAAAATTTCGTTTCGTAGGTTAGGTATATTGAAGCACGGTGGGTGATGCATCGCAATATGTAACAACTTGGTATTAGTAAAACTGTTATTTTAATTCTTGTAATTGTTTATTTTTTGTATTAAAGTATGAAATTTTAATTTCTTATGAACTAACGATTATTCTGGTAAAATTTTACGTAAAAATAATAATGTAGTAAGGAGAAAACAGTTAATTCTGAGCATTTTTAGTAGGTTTTTGGATTCAATGGGATTTTTTTTGTAAATATTCCATAAGTACATATTTCAAAATTCTGAGGCCGTTATGAACTAAACCTCTATTTAAGAGATATTATTATATTTTCCATTTAATTTGCTTTGTAAAGTAGTTCAATCAATGAGCTGCTTGAAAAAATGCAGTCGCACATTTTATGATAAACTTGCTCCGGAATTTTGCCTGTATACAAATTGATAAGAAAAAATTGCGAAAAGCGAGGCAGAAACTATACTCCACCACTCAAAATCAATCTGCCTGCCTTTTCCAAACTATGTTGGGGTCGGCATCCAGTCTAACCGGATGCAGCTGAATACCAGTATTTTACATGGAGCGACTGCCTATCTGACCTCCACAACCCATTAACTGGGTAATACGATACCCCTTGGTAAGACTGGTTGTCAGACTTTCGGGCTTCTGACGACCCGTAACAACTGTCAAAGATCCACGAATGACAGCCGGGACCAACGGCTTAACGTGCTTTCCGAGGCACGCAGGAGTCTTGGTATGTAAAGATGGTCACCCATCCGCGGATAACCCGAATGCGTAGCCTGATGGATCGACCCGTGCGGCTGTTATTACTTAGCCACAAGATACTCCACCGCTCAATAAGTCAAAATTGTCGAAAGTCTTCGGTTTCTCGGAATAAGGACGCCAAAATTGGCCATTTATCGCAAAAATCACGGTTGAAATGTAATATGCCTCTTAACCATCTTAAGATAAAGAAGGAGGTTTTATGCTCGTCTGTGTGGAGGTGGTCAGGTAAGTAAATATTGATATTAAAATATTTTAGGTAGGTAAGGTAGTTTTGGTTAGAGTAATAGTGGCTCAGTGGTAACAACCCCGACTTACAAGTGGTCGTAAGTTCAAACCCAGGCAGGCGCATTACTTAGTGTAAATAATAATTTACACTAAGTAATGCGCCTGCCTAAAAAAAAAAAAATCACCACAAAAAAAAAAAAAAAAAAACAAAAATAAAAAAAAAAATATCATCACCACTGCTCTCAAAACGCTGAAGGAAAACATCGTGAGGAAACCGGCATGTCCTAGAACCAAAAATTCGAAGACATGTGACATCTAGCAACCCGCACTGGGCCCGCGTGGTGGATTACAGCCTACTCCCTCTCGAAAAGATTTATTCCATCGACATGGTGCATTCTCTTACATAATAAATTATTCGAAATCATAGACTAATATAATAATTGAGAAAAAAATTACACATTTGGGTCGAGTAGGTATTTATTTATTAACCGACTTCAAAAAGGAGGAGGTTCTCAATTCGTCGGAACCTTTTTTTTTTATTTTTTTTTTTTATGTATGTTCCCCGATTACTCGAAGATGGCTGGACCGATTTGGATTTTTTTGTTTTGTTCGAGAGTGTATAGGTCTTTACCTATGAAATTGCCGTTCTGCAGTACTGGCCATTTCAAATCAAAATAATTTTTGTTTGGCTAAGAATTCAAATTTCAAATTAACTTTAATTTTAAAAACATGGATTTTTTTTTCCAAAAGTAGTCATTTGTTTATTGATTAGTGTTACATTTTCATCGCATTTCAATCTTTTTCGTCATCATGGATACGTTAAAAATTCGAGTAATTATGGAATATGAGTACCGTCGTGGCAGCAACGCGGCACAAGCGGCACGCAACAACAACGACGTTTACGGAGCTAACACTACAAACCAACGCACCACTTGTTATTGGTTTGCTCGCTTCCGTTCTGGAAATTTCGACCTGAAAAATGAACCTCGCGGTCGTCCGAAGACTTTGGTCGACAATGACGAATTAAAGGCGATTGTGGAAGCTGATGATACACAATCTACGGCTGAATTAGCAGCAGCTTTCGACGTTAGCGTCTGTAGGGAATTTACTGGGTCCAGCGACTTACCCGCTTCAACCTTCCCGCAGCCACAATCCGAGGGTCCTGGCTTGGTAGAACGTCGGGGCTTGTCGGCAGAGCACACCACAGAGAATCTCCAGTCAATAATCCCAAACATATAGGTCCATAGGTCACGTAATACACTGTCTTCCAGGAAGATGAAAGGGGAACTTAGATTTTGGAACGTAATCAAACGGGAAACAGAATCACTGCATACAGCGGCGGCGCGGGCGCTCGCGACGTCTCACGTTTTTGTGACAACTGGTGGTGCGAACCCCATACGCAAAGTCCATTCCTCACGGAAAGGATGCGTTCCAGTCGACGCAGTTTATCGTCGACCCAGTATACAATAAAGAAAATGAAAGAGCATCACGTTTATAAACCAAATTGTGTCATCTTATCCTAACACGCAATAATGCAATATTTGACAAAATATAAAAAAAAACATAAACTGTTTCGAGACGAAACATGCCGCTCACCTTAAAAGCACGTAGTTGCTTTTAAAGCCACTAAGTTAAAACTAAGATTGAAAAGAAGTGTAACTTAAAACTAGGATTCATAATAACTCTAATTACTCTAGAGGAAGAGGACATATTTTAACGACTGGTCGTTTATAAAGGGAGTTTCCCATTTTCAGGGTCACTACGCGAGTGACATTGTCAGAACCGGGATGTAGAGCGTGGATGCGCGCCAACTTCCATTGCAACGGAGGCAAATGGTCGTCGCATACCACCACAATAGTGCCTTCACGAAGGGCCATGCCTCTGTCCTGAAGCCACTTACTACTCTGCTGTAACTCATGGAGATATTCTTTGCTCCATCTTTTCCAAAAGTGCTGAACTGATTGTTGAATTCAGCGCCAACGAGTGAGACGGTTCGGCGTCTCGTCAATTAAGGAAACATCAGGTAAAGCCGTCATGGGTTCTCCGATCAAGAAGTGAGATGGTGTTAAGGGTAAGGGATCGGACGAATCCGCACTTAAAACGCAGAGCGGGCGCGAATTTAAGACTGCTTCGACCTGACACAGCAGGGTATGCATCTCGTCGTATGTTTGAGTGCGTGTACCTAGTACACGATGAAGATGGTGCTTAAAAATTCGAACTCCGGATTCATGAAGACCCCCACAATGGCTCGCGTGAGGCGGTTGAAAGTGCCACGTGATACCTTGCTGAAGGGTTTGCTGATTAAGCACACTTTGCACCGTGTCATTGCGTAAAAACGCGTAAAGTTCTTTTAAATAATTATCACTTCCGATGAAATTCTTTCCACAATCTGAATATATATCAGTGCATAAGCCACGTCGGGACGTGAAACGTCGCAGGGTTGCTAAAAAAGCTTCTGTCGAAAGCTCGGACACTAACTCGAGATGTATGGCCTTAACGCTCATACATACGAAAACTGACACATAACATTTTATAATTTTCGCGTTGCGCACTTTATTGGCGCGAACGTTAAATGGCTCGGCAAAATCTACCGCGGTCTTTATAAAAGGTCGCGCGGGGCGGACGCGCACTGCAGGGAGCGGTCCCATGCGCGGTTGGTTGCGAGCGGGTCGCGCGCGAAAGCACGGCACGCATCGATGAATGCGTTGACGAACGATGTCTCGACTCGATAAAATCCAATACCGTTGCAAAAGTGCATGTCGCACGGACTGCGGGCCCGCATGTAAATTACACAAATGTGCGTCATCAATAATAAGATCAGTCAAAGGGTGTTTCTTAGGCAAAATCAGTTGGTGCTTAGATTCAAACGGTAAAAGCGATTTGTGGATTCGACCACCAACCTTAAGTAACTCGTCCGTATTGTCCAAGAATGGCGTCAAGCGTCGTAAACGCGTTGACGGTAATTTACCCTGTGCGATCTTGAATATGTCTTCGTTAAAAATGGACTGTTGTGTTATTTTGATAAGTCGCGTTAAAGCGAAATTATATTCGGGCACAGTAATGTGTGTCGGAAAGACTTGTTTTGCTCCTTTATCTTTATATCGCAGCTTTATGCTGAGATGGGAGCCTTTTTGGCCTCGCACAGGTCTCTTTTTTTTTTATTCTGATTTCTTTTTTTTGTTTTTTTGCTTTTTAATGTTTATTTTGTTACTTTTATATGCTCTTTTTTAACTGTATTTCCTGTGCGTGTCCCAAATAAAATATTTTTCTTTCTTTCTTTCTTTCTTTCTTTACATTTATTAAAGAAACGAAATATCATCGCTGTGACGCGAACAAGTTTGCCGAGCGACGAAAATCGCGAGATAAAATGAACATCCTGTATGGGCGGTGCCGTAGACGCGCTAGAGCACATCGTTACGTTACGCTTTTCCTCGCATGTGTCCGCGATCGGGTTTTGAACTGGCCAGGAGTCTGGACTTAGATGGAGCCATGGGGGTCCATGGTACCACAAGTCGTGGTGTACCAGTGCAGCGGGCAGCAGGCCACGTGACGCGGCGTCGGCGGGGTTGTCGGCCGACGGGACGTGGCGCCAGCAACCCGCGGGCACGCGAGATACGACCTCGCTGACACGGTTCGAGACGAACGTTTTCCACTCGTGCGGCGATGAGCGTAGCCATGCTAGCACGATGGAGGCATCGGACCAAGCGTAGACCTGGTCGAGGCTTACACGATTACTGTAGGTAAGTATTACCTTTTCAAGTAATTTAGATAAAAGGACCGCGGCCATTAATTCGACGCGCGGAATGGTAAGGCACACACGCAACGGGGCAACGCGGGTCTTTGCCATGATTAGGTGAGTTTGAATAATACCATCATTATTCTGATAGCGTATGTATACACACGCTCCAAACGCCTTACTGGAAGCGTCAGCAAAACCGTGAATTTGGATTGACGTTGAATTATCATTTTTAAATATGTGACGCGGGAAAGAAATTTGTGATATGAGCGGTAGCTCAGAAACGAAAGAGGTCCACGAATTGGTTATGTCAACGGGCGGCGCAGCGTCCCAGTCCACGTTGGCTATCCACAAAAGTTGTATCAAAAGTTTGGCAAACAGTGTAACCGGTGATAATAATCCGAGAGGATCGTAAATTTTTGCTATCTCAGACAGAATGACCCGTTTAGTACATTTTTGAGATGAAACTTGTACTTTAAAATTAAATGAATCGGACTTAGGGTCCCACTGTAGACCAAGGACTTTGACCCTTTTATCGTTTTCCATTTCAGCGAACGGAACGTTCTCCGGCCGCTCACCATGAGACTCTGGCGGTAGCACCGCAGCGAGTAACGCGGGCGCATTGCTATGCCACTTACGCAGTTCAAATCCTGCCGTCCTACAAATACCTATTAATTCTTGCTGCAGAGCGAGTGCTCTGGCTATTGCGCCAAAATTCACTCGTAGCGGCATCATCCGGGCGGCATACGTCTGTCACATTTTGTTCGGGTCGCTCCCAAGCTCTATATACCCACCTCTCATCGCTCTGGAACATTCGATTCTGCGTGTATCGATCAACCCGCCGCTTATACCGCCGAATACGGCTTGCCTATGCACAAACTTTCTGCTTCAGAAAGTCGATGCGCTCTGTGACACTGGGCATGTATTCTCGAGGGCCGATTCCAGTCCCCGAGAATGCCTGCCTCACAAAGCGCATCACTCGTGGTCGTGTATTGCCCTCCCTGAAGCAGTATAGTTTGCCGATGAGTACCCTGGCCCCATCGATACGACGCTCGATCCTGCATTGCCAGGCTGGTACAGCTGGTTTTGGTCGAGTAGCTCCGTCACAGCTAGGAAACTTGACGTTAGCTAAACGACATGCCGCAACAGCCGCGCAATACAGAATCGAGTGTGTATCAACGAGGTCCTCGCTGCTTTCGAAAAAATTCTTAAGCTGCGAGTCCAAGGCACTCACCAGTGCCCTATTTTTTTTGTGCATAGGTAGGCGTTGTAGTCGGGGTCTAAGTTCGGTCGGAGTGGACCTATACTCGCGAAACGCATCCTCCAGTGCGCTCCTCAACCGGGTATTGCACTGGCTACTTACTGTGTCAACCCTATCATCCTCCTCTTCAACATGATTGAAGCGCGGTGAGATTGCATCTATAGTTGATGCTTGTACCGCGGTTTGTGCTGGAGTCGAGACGGTACGACTGCTCAGTACCTCCGAGCGTAGCCTATCAAGTGCGGCATCGTCCAACCTGTGATTGCGTTGGATGACCCGCACCTGATCCGACAGTCGTTGGGCCGAGGTGTTGACGGTTGGTTCTAGTTCCTGGAACAGAGTCAGCATCCTAACACGGTACGCAGTGAGATTAGTTCCTCCCTCTGTAGACCCGTAACATGCGCGCATGACGTTCTCGTTCATTGACTGAGACCATCTCATGCGCTGCACACAACCACCGGCAGCGGGGACCCGGCTCGGGGCCGGATGGCCCCTAAGTCCCAAGCTCCTCGGTGTCCGGTCTCTCCCCTGCCGACGTACAGGTGTTGGCGACGTCGGCGGAGAAAAATACTCGTCGCTCGAGCTCGACGCAACTGCCGCGGCCGGTGTCGTCACAGCGCTCATAGTGGGGCTGGATACCGGCGGCGGCGAGGCGGAGCTGAGCGGCGAGTCCGGAGATGGTGGGCGTGGTCGTCTTGCAGCTGATCTTGTCAACATTTTTTAATTTTCATACGTGGGTTTTGTTGTGTTTTATCCGAGGTAACATGACAGGTGTCATCTTCGGTTCGGCAGTTTTTGTTGCAAATCTGTAGGAGTTTGGTTCATTTGGCTATTTTTAAATTATGTCTGGGATTATTAGGATTTCAGGATAATTATAGGGTTTCTCATAAAATAAATGAAAACTGCGACTAAAATTAATAAAACTGAAAATAATTAGGTATGAAAATTTCGTGACTGTTGACGTTGGTGTTTATTATTATTTATATTTCCTTTATTTTATTTACATACATATGAATTATATTTTTAAATATTTTTATAAAAACAAAATTAAAAAAAACATTTAAAAATATAAAAAATAGTAGCCCACCGGTATCGGGAACAGGGTCCAAGCTACCGGTGGTCAGGGCTCTAGAGAGAGGAACCTCCTCACTATGCGTGCCGTTTCCAGGAGTACTGCTTTCTGAATCAAGCCCTTGACCCAGCCGCGCAATGAGAGCCTCCTGAGGTGTTGGTCGAGACTCTCCGCTATTAGGCCATTAACCGTAACGATTATCGGTACAATGATTGCAGAGTCCACGTCCCACATGTCGACAACCTCGTGTGCTAAGTCAAGATACTTGATTTTTTTATCTTTCTCAGCTTTCACGAGATTCTCGTCATGAGGGACAGCGATATCAACAATCATTGCACGGCGCTCTCGTCGATCTATCACCACAATATCAGGCTTATTGGCTACAATAGTCCTGTCAGTGATGATAGATCGATCCCAGTACAATGTGGCGTGACCATTCTCGAGAACTGGGTCGGGCACATACCTGTAATATGGTACTTCGGATTCCACAAGGTTGTACTGCAAGGCAAGTTGCTGGTGGATAATCCTAGCCACTAGATTGTGTCTGTGCAAGTACTCGCCGTTAGCAAGACGAGAACAACCGGAAACAATGTGTCGGATTGATTCACCGGGACGGTGGCATGCCCGACAGATGTCAACCGTACCATCCTTGACAATGTATTTCCGATAATTATTCGTCATGATAACTTCATCCATAATTGCACAGACAAAACCTTCGGTTTCCCCGAAGAGGTCGCCGAAACGTAACCAGGATACAGACGCCAAAAAGTCTACATCAGGCCCATGGAGGGCCCGGAAAAAGCGTCCGTGAAGCTCTTTGCCTTGCCATACTTCCTTACGATCGTTAGTATCAAGTACTGCAGGTTTGCGCCAGTTCTCTTTCGCCAAGGAGAGTGGGGTGAGGCCCTTGTCCACCGCGACCACATCTCGATGTATCCCCACGTCGGCTTCTAGGAAATATTCCCTGAGACTGCATATCTCGCGATTGTGGAGGGTCTTAGCATTTAAAAAGCCTCGACCTCCACACTTTCGCGGGATATACAGTCTCATTACCGATGACCGTGGGTGATGCATTCGATACGTAGTCAGTAGCGTACGGACTCTCCTATCCAGGGCGTCGAGTTCGGTCTGAGTCCATTTGAGTATACCGAAAGAGTACATCAAGACCGGCATGACCCAACCGTTGAAGGCGCGCACCTTGTTTCCGCCTGATAGAAGACTATTAAATACTTTCTTCAGGCGGCCAAAGAAGCGCTCCTTCAACGATTGCTTCATGTCAGTAGCATTGATGCCCAACGCTTCCGACATACCCAAATATTTGTAGGTTTCGGTTGACGAGAGGGATCTAAGATGTATGGAATCCGAGAGTTGGGTTCCCACGGATTCCATAATCTCCCCTCGCTTTACATGCATGACTGCACATTTTTCCACACCAAATTCCATCCTGATGGCGCTACTGAAGGTTTCTGTTACCTTCAGTAACTCCATCAGTCGCAAATTGTTGGGGGCAAAAAGTTTTAAATCATCCATGTAAAGGAGGTGAGATATCACTTGACCACCTCTTCTCAACCGGTAGCCTAGACCTGAGTCCTCCAGCAGTGTGCTTAGAGGATTCAAGGCTAAGCAAAACCAAAGCGGACTCAAACTATCGCCCTGAAATATTCCCCGCTCAATCCTGATCGGTTCATCGATCCTTCGGATCTGCTGACATCCTGGATAGAGAAGGACCGTCCTCCATTGCCCCATACACGACATCAAGAAGGTGCGTAGAGTTGCGTCTATTTTGTACAACTCCAGCACCCTAATGAGCCATGTATGTGGCACCGAGTCATAGGCCTTCTTGTAATCTATCCAACATGTCGACAGATCTTTCCGGGATCTACGAACCTGTTGGCTTATGGTCATGTCTATTAGGAGCAGCTCCTTAGTACCGCGGGACCCGTTCTTACATCCATTCTGAGACACAGACATAATTGAGTTACTATAAATATGGTGTGCAATTTTTGCTCTAAGAATGGATGTAAGGACTTTATAGACCGTCGGTAAACATGTGATTGGTCTATAGTTTTTAGGTTCCGCTGTACTACCCGATTTATGGAGCAGGTGGGTAACTCCTGTCGTAAAGAACAGTGGTAGCGACCCAGTCTCTAAAGATGACTGGAATTGGGAGGCTAAGCAGGCGTGTGACCTTTGTAGCCATTTAATCCAGAAATTGTGCAGTCCGTCCGGTCCTGGAGATTTCCAGTTAGGTAACGGACGGACTGCACAGGCCACATCCAGAGGACTAATGTTAATAGCCTCCATGTCTGGTATTGAATCACACGCTTGTTCAACAACACGCATCCAATCACCTTCAGTGTGACTGACGGGCACCGACCAAATGCTTCGCCAAAAAGCACTTGTTAGATTAGATATAATATATAATTATAAGCGTATATATAGCTACTAGGCTAAATAGCAAGCCTTAAATGTCAGAATGGTTATTGGTTATTTATTGTGTATGAAAGTATTATGAATATGGTGTGTAAGGGAAGGATTTCATAAAGAAAAGCACAGAAAGACAAGACTAGATATTTATTATTTCAATTAGGCTTGTCAATAATTATTCATCTTTAATGAGAAAGCTATTGTCCGTTCGCAAAACTAGGTCTTCATGGAGAAGAAGGACAAGAAACTCCATGGAAACAGTATTATAGTATTCTATCAACACATTTCTTATATTTCCACAAATTATAGTTATCTCAAACAGTTACTTCTATCACTCAGAATAATAGCAACATAATAACAATATTTAAGGTATAATATGAAATTACGTAACTTACATGACACCTGGTAGATATATTTCACATCACAACGGCACTAGCACTAGCCACTTGAACATCCACTGAGCAACTGCCTCGAGAATGTCATTACAATCCTTTTTATATCCTTCCACCCCTTCCATTTATCCCTTCCCATCAAACATCAACTGACAGTATTGTATCAATTGTTTCAAACAACCTATTATATTAAAATAGCAATATAAATTCTATGATATACTACAGTTACTACCAAATATTAATTAATTATTTATAGTAATAACATCTGTACGATTTTGACAAGTTAAGAGTGGTATATTTCGTAAACACAATAACTAATCAAATTAGATACTTCTACATTGGTCTCAAGCTTCGTAAATGTGACAGATGTCAATATCCAACAAACAGTTATTCTAAAGGTTGTTTTACAATGTTTCGATGATTTTAATCACAACCGAACCAACTTCCGGAATCAAGGTAATCTCAAGTATTTATTTTTAAAGATTAGACACATAATAATTATATTTATCTAACACGGCCATACTGACAAGTACTTCGCTCTCGAAGTACATTAGATACCGTTTTTCTACAATTGTAATTTACTTTGGTTTTGTCATCGTCATTGTCAATTTTGTTTTGTTTTGCCAATTGCCTAGACATGTCAAGTCCCATCCACCCGCTGCCAGTGGGATAGACTTGCACCAAGCAAATGACCGACCAGCGGAAACAAATATTATCGGTTACCTCGTCATGCAGGTCCCATTCACCCGCTGCTGGTGAGATAGACAAGCACCAAGTAAACGATCGCCCAGCGGTCAATAAACATAAGCCAACTACATAGACATGTTATACACATTCATCCGCTGTCTGTGAGACGACTCGACACTAAATAGGAGGCTACCAGCGGCATAGTCATAATCAACTAATTGTAATTATCTACATCTTAGTGTATGCGGCCAAACACCCGCCGTCGGTGAAGCTCAATCACCCGCAGTCAGTGAATGCCAGACAACAGTCAAGACAAGCTCTTTTTGTATTAATTAAATAAGTAATCAAAACAATATACCGCTCGGTCAACCTGACAATATCATTGCAAATTGTATTGATCATCCTTATTACATTTTCTATTAAATAATTGCAAATATTTAATATGGTCACTCTGTTGGTGCCTTACTTTTTAGTAAAAGGTTATAACAATAAGCCAAATCAAAATTATCAAGAAACACAGATCAGTTCCGACAAAACTATAAGTTTATTTTAACAATACTATAAGTAAGCATTTTGAAAGTGAAAAATAATAAAATAAAGCTAATTATTAATAACCTTCAACCTTGTCATATTTGTTTATCAGCAAGTTATGTGATATTCGCTATTTCTTTCATAATATAAAAATACAATTATGTTTCATTTACTTTATGACACTACCAACTTCAATTTTGTAAAGTTTCCTCCAAAGCCATTTTTTAAATTAATTTGTGATCAACAGAGCAATAATATTAACAATTTTAAATTAACTTTCCGTGAACACTTGCATTTTTCTTTTTTCGACCATACAATTCTCAGCACGTTTTCATCGTTATGATGAGGGTTGAGTCAACGACCCGCCGTTACCAATAGTTTCCAGCAGAACACGATTGCTCCAACGTTGATCATGAAAATAGCAAAATAAAATTCATTAGAAATATGTTATGTGAGACTGAGCACTATCCCACTTCTGATGTTAGATTAGATATAATATATAATTATAAGCGTATATATAGCTACTAGGCTAAATAGCAAGCCTTAAATGTCAGAATGGTTATTGGTTATTTATTGTGTATGAAAGTATTATGAATATGGTGTGTAAGGGAAGGATTTCATAAAGAAAAGCACAGAAAGACAAGACTAGATATTTATTATTTCAATTAGGCTTGTCAATAATTATTCATCTTTAATGAGAAAGCTATTGTCCGTTCGCAAAACTAGGTCTTCATGGAGAAGAAGGACAAGAAACTCCATGGAAACAGTATTATAGTATTCTATCAACACATTTCTTATATTTCCACAAATTATAGTTATCTCAAACAGTTACTTCTATCACTCAGAATAATAGCAACATAATAACAATATTTAAGGTATAATATGAAATTACGTAACTTACATGACACCTGGTAGATATATTTCACATCACAACGGCACTAGCACTAGCCACTTGAACATCCACTGAGCAACTGCCTCGAGAATGTCATTACAATCCTTTTTATATCCTTCCACCCCTTCCATTTATCCCTTCCCATCAAACATCAACTGACAGTATTGTATCAATTGTTTCAAACAACCTATTATATTAAAATAGCAATATAAATTCTATGATATACTACAGTTACTACCAAATATTAATTAATTATTTATAGTAATAACATCTGTACGATTTTGACAAGTTAAGAGTGGTATATTTCGTAAACACAATAACTAATCAAATTAGATACTTCTACATTGGTCTCAAGCTTCGTAAATGTGACAGATGTCAATATCCAACAAACAGTTATTCTAAAGGTTGTTTTACAATGTTTCGATGATTTTAATCACAACCGAACCAACTTCCGGAATCAAGGTAATCTCAAGTATTTATTTTTAAAGATTAGACACATAATAATTATATTTATCTAACACACTCATGGTCTCATTATCCGGTGGATGCACGTCAGTCACACCTTGAGTGGGAATAGGCCGCTCCCATGTTCTGTATACCCACCTTTCATCACTCTGGAACATGCGGTTCTGAGTGTACCGATCCACTCTTCGCCTATACCGACGAATACGGTTTGCCCATGCATAAACTTTCTGCTTCAGGAAGTCGATGCGCTCTGTGACACAGCATACATATTCACGAGGACTAATACTAGTTCCCGAGAATGCCCGTCTCACAAAGCGCATCACCCTGGGGCGTGTATTGCCCTCCCTGAAGCAGATAAGCTTCCCAATGAGTACCCTGGCCTCATTAATACGACGCTCAATCCTGCACTGCCAGGCTGGTGCGGCGGGTTTTGGCCATGTAGCTTGGTCAGTGTTTGGAAATTTGACACGAGCTACACGACATGCCGCAACAGCCGTGCAATACAGGATTGAGTGTGTATCGCAAAGATCTGCGCTGCTTTCAATAAAATTTGGTAACAGCGCATCCAGAGCACACACCAGTGCTCTATTTTTTTTATTCATGGGCAAACGTGGAAGCCGTGGTCTAAGGTCAGGTGATGTGAACCGGTACTCACTGATCGCATCCTCCAGAACGCTCCTTAATTCCACATTGCATAGGTTATCTGCAGATATAGCTCTGGCGTCCTCCTCCTCATCACGCTGGCTAGTTCGCAGTGGAACCTCAGCAGACACATGCATGACATTCTGGGATGGGGACGGGTTACTAGCAGAACTACTCTGCATTTCCGAGCGCAGCCGATCAAGTGTAGCGTTATCCAATCTATGATTGTGTTGAATGACGCGCACCTGATCCGACAATCGTTGGGCCGAGACGTTGACGGCAGGTTCAAGCACCTGAAACAGAGAGAGCATCCGTCCTCGGTACGCTGTAAGGTTAATTCCTCCCTCTGTAGCCCCATAATATGCGCGCATCACATTTTCATTCATGGACTGAGTCCATCGCATGCGCGACACATTTCCACCGGCAGCGGGGACCCTGTTCGGGGCCGGTTGGCCTCGAGGTCCCAAGCCCGCTGGTGGCCGTCCTCTTCCTTGCCGCCGTGGTGGTGTTGGTGACGACGGCGGGGAGAAATACTCGTCGCTCGAGCTCGACGCAACTGCAGCGACCGGTGACACAGCGCTCACGGTTGAGGCGCGTACCGGCGGTTGTGAGGCGGAGCTGAGCGACGAGTCCGGAGATGGTGGGTGTGCCTGATGTCGTGTTCTGGCTCTTGTTTGCATTGTCTACATCATCACTTTATTTTCTTTAAGCCGAATTTGACAAACGTCATTTTTGGTTTTTTTACAACTATTGTTATATATTATCATTTTGTGGTTCTTTATTTTTTTTTTGTGGTATTTTTCTGAAGGTTTTATTGTGCTTTTCGTGCTTTCTGATAGTAAAATGGCTGTAGAAATAAATAAATAAGGAAAATATGATATAAGAAAATTTTGACGTGTGTTGACTTGCTAGTGTTGCCAGACATATTTTATTATTATTATTATTAATAATAAAAAAACCTAAGCACTATGATAGCTGGGGCACGATCGAGGCGATCAGAACATCAGTAACCAACAAATACTAACGCAGAAATGATGTAACACTAAGATACCACAACATACAGTAAACTTAACTAGCCAGTACAACATACGAGCTGAGCAGGAACAATCAGAACTCCGGTTCCAAATCATCAACCCCCAATTAACACAGGACAAGATCGACTTCAATAAGGAAATTAACTTTTCGGTGGACACGGCGGAATCAAGAGATAATATCAAGAAGGCTGTTAACGGGATTCACAGGAAAACTGAAACGGATAGCAGTGAGACCTCAGACGAAGATACTGGAAACAGCAACGTGCAATACAACATAGCAGTGACATAAATGGTGTCGAGAATGCAGTCTAACCCCGCCAAAAGATTCACCACTGAAGCTGGACTTTAAATAACATGTTAATACTTGCCGCGGGCATACCGCGTCCTTGCCGCGAGTGTACCGTGGAACCGCGTACTTGCAGCGAGTGTACCGCGTCCTTGCCGCGAGTGTACCGCGGTAACGCGTAGTTGGAGCGAGTGTACCGCGTGTGTACCGCGTCAGTACCACGTCCTTGACGCGTGTGTACCGCGTCAGTACCACGTCCGTACCACGTCCTTGCCACGTGTGCCACAGTCATTCGTTCAGGTGAAAGAAAACCTGTCTCATGTAATGTTGACATTTGTTTTTAAAAACGAACGTCACGATCGACGACGATCAGTACATCAGTAGCCAACAAATGCTATCGCTGAAATTATCTAACGCCAAGACACCACAACATACAGTAAACTTAATTAGCCAGTACAACATACGAATTGAGCAGGAACAATCCACAGAACTCCGGTTCCAAATCACTAACCCCCAACTACGCAGGACAAGATTTACATCAATAAGGAAATTAACTTTTCGATGGACATGGCTGAATAAAGAGATACATCAAGAAAGCTGATAGCGAGATATACAAGAAACAGGACGCGGATAGCAGCGAGACCTCGGACGGATGTTTTTGGAAATAACAACTTATAATACAGCATAGCAGTGACATAAAGAGTCAAAAACGAAGTTTAACCGCCAAAAGATTCACCGGAGAAGCTGGACTTCAAGCAACATGGCAGCAACGTCGTGAAAAAGCCCATCCATATTATATCACCCGTCTCTCCACTATTCCAATGCTTATTTTACGGTGCATACTGGATAGGCTCTTTATCCCCTCCATATCCTAAGGGCATGTCTTCCCTACCATTACCGCGCCCCCCGGTCTACTCACTAATATACAATGGTCTATGTTGCACCATGTAACACGAGGCAACAGGGTCTAGTGTGAATCTCTGGGTTCATTCGAGTAATCGAGTCTGGTTAAACCACGCTGGGGTCGGTGCAATTCATTCATTAATTTCATATTAGGCTGTTTACCGGCTTTATACCTTTGCTTCTCCTTCAACCTGGCGAAAGCAAAGCGCGGAAAAAAAAGAAAACATGTCATAGTTTCCTAATAATGCATGTCAAAAATATTTTTCGTTATTTTATTTCTTCAAAAATGTATTGAAAAACGTCGTTTGATACACGTGGACATTTCTCGGGTGTTAATTCCGCCTCGAATGCAATAACAAAAATTCTCCACTTGTATCAACTATTTCTCCGATTTCTTTCGGTACGTAAAATGTACGAAACGCCTAAAAGTTATGCCGTCTGGCCATAACTCATCGTTTAAAAATAAGTGTAGTTTCGTTTTAGAGACAAACAGCTTATAAGCATTATATTTCTTTGTGGCTTTTATGTTTATCATTTTAAGAGATATACTTTCACTTGTTTTTTCACTTACGTAATTAATTATGTCCTGTTCACTCGTTTTTTTGCTAACATTTGAAATAAACAAAGGTACTTTGACATCCGCCGTTTTAAATTTAACGTCTGGTGCAATAGCTGCACGACCTTTCTGCCCTATCAATTTATACCGTTTGGATGTTATACTCTGCACTAACGTCCATTCCGTATTTCCCTCGCTTACCGGTTCTTCACATTTTGTGTTTGACTCCAGCATACACATACTTGCTTTTGATTTTGGTGGCATATTCGTGTTATTTCCACGTTACAGCCGCTGCAGAGCGGCGACCGACGACCGCTCACCACTAGTAGCTGGCTGCACTGACTCGTTCCATTTGTTGCGCTGTCCTGCTCGGACTCTCACGACCGCCTAATCCTTGACTATGCTCGCACATACTCTCGCTCGTTCGTTTCGATGCCGCAGTGCACGATTGCGCCTCCACGTGTCCCTGAGTTTCTGTTGCAGCTTTTTGCGTGTGCAGAAAAGAGACAAAATCAGCTTCACCATTTGATGTTATCGTAGATGAGTGACTCACCAAGGTCGTCACTAGTCTCAGCTGATATTTGTGACATCTGTATGGGCACGTATTGAAGAGCTATGGGACCACTGTCAAGGGGGCTATTTAGTAAACAGGCCCCTCTGCTTTTATTTACATTGACATGGGAAGAAAGTGATCTAATATTGATGCATGTTTCATATTATCTACCTCCAGCTTGAGTAATTCAAACTTTTCCGTAGTAACCGTTTTTCAACCGACTTCAAAAAGGAGTAGGTTCTCAATTCGGTTGTATTTTTTTTTTTTATTATTATTTTTTTTTTTTATGTTTGTTACCTCAGAACTCCGTCATTTATGAACCGATTTGGAAAATTCTTTTTTTTTTTTGAAATGATATACTTCCAGATTGGTCCCATTTTTATCAAAATTCAGTTCTGATGATAGGATCCATGAAGAATTGAGGGAACTCCTCAAAAATTATAGGCATACATATAGCGATTTTTTTATTTTCATCAACAAATCAAGCATTTGCATTCAGAAAGTAGCATATGGTGAAGTGGAACTGATGAAGAAGACCACAGCTGGCCACGGGAACTTCTCAATGATAATAAGTATTTCACGGGTGGCGCTAAGATATCTCGATTAAGACAGCTAAGCGACTATGACGGAGCTTTAAATAAATGGTTCTGATGAAAATGGTACCATCGAACCGATCTGATGAAGAAGCCGGAAGGTAGGCAACGGAACTCAGTAACAAAACATGTATTCTAGCCGTGTTTGGGCTTATTGGAATTGTCATGAGGTGCACTTTGGCTATAAATGATTTTAGAAAGGAAGAAAGATTTTAATGGTAATTATATGCCGCTTCAAATTGCGCTACTTGAGTTGTATGTTATGTGTGGCCTCGATTGTCAGAAGTCAGATTTCGTAGCCTCGTTATCTCCGTCAACATTAAACTACGCCTTCCAAACTTCTGACACGGCTTAGCGCGACGTATATTTGCCTTTTTGCAAAGTTTTTATTTGAGATGGTTGCATATAAATATCTTCAAGTTCTGATGAGTGGCTTTTGAGTTAGCTTTAATCATTTAATACGTATTTTTATTTTTTGTGTGGGGTAGGCACCACTAAAAAGTGAAAAATAAAAACTTTTTACAAAAAAAATATATAATAACTTTAATTTCGGAAGTCGGAGGCTAAAATGAAACTAAAAAGAAACCAAAGACACCGACTTCCGAAATTAAAGTTTTTTTTTTATTTTGTAGTGTTTTTTTTTTGGGAGTCGGTCGTCTTTTTTTTTGTAAAAAGTTTTTTTCCTCCAACGAGGAAAAAAACTTTTTTTTTTTTGTTGACACTAACTTGGTTTTGCAACTTAGTATGATAGAAACAACACAGATTAATATAATATTTATTAAAAAAGCATTTATGCACATCATACATGTTATCGAAATACATCAGAATCACTTTAAATTATTTTAACTTCCATATTATAGAATAGTGCACCACACTTTGATACCCTTGTTACCCTCCCACGAAAACTGTGGCGAATACTTGTGGACAGTTGTGAACTCGCTGAGAACCGTACACCGACTACCCCGATCCATTTGTCAAATGCCTTTTTATAAACTCATCCGGCGCCGCAAGGCGGGCTGACAGACGGACGTGACGTCACGCAGACTACTTCTGCACCGCTGTAACCCAGGTCGATAGCAAATATGTCCTTTAACAGCCGGGTCACATCTACATGATCAAAGGTGACCGCTGGGACCTTTGCTACAAATATTGGGGTAAAATCTTGATCTGTGCTCTTCATAAGACTGATTATATCTTCCAGGTCACGTATCACTTTTTTCTTCCCATCTTTTCGTCGAATCGGCATCTTCTTCATATTAGGTACTGATTCAAATAACAAGGATTAAGTCTTCACTATATCGTCAGCCGAAAAAGACGTAGTACACAATTGCTTTATACTCTGCTCATCCATAAAGCCCAGGACATTACGCAGGAATGCCAGGAAATCATTTATTACAATATTGCATTCACAGTATTTGAAGTCATTGTCCTCCGCGTTGAGTCAAGGCTATGCCACAACCGTACTACGTCGCGCACGCATCGGGACTGCTTAGCGTTCTTTCAGTCTTTTTTTTTTGCTCGGCTCCTAAGGGTCGTAGCGTGATGTTAAATAGCCTATAACCATCCTCGAGAATTGAGCTACCAAAAGCAAAAAGAATTTTAAAAATCCGACCTTTTGTTCACCATTTCAAGGGTTTTTTTTTTTGCGCGGAACCCTAATTATTTTTCCAAAATAAAAGTAGGTTACGTTACTCCTTACAACACCAGCTACCTGCCAGTGAAAGTCCCGTCAAAATTGGTCCAGCTATTTCGGAGATTAGCCAGAATAACAGACAGACAGACAAAAATTTAAAAAAAAATTTTTGTAATGAGTACGTTATTTTGACATTACAAACAGACACTTCAATTTTATTTATTTTTCACTAGAAATTCCTCATTTTCGTGCCTAGTGTGAATCATGCAAAGCGCTATAATTTTGATACGTGTACATGTCAATCTTCTTCCAACATTGTACTTACCAGATTTATAATCACAGGGTCGACCGTTGCGAAGAAACCAAAACTAGACACACGAAGAACAAAACTAGAACATGCGGTAACAGCCGAGCAAACGAAGAAAGACTCGTCAGACTCAAAATTTATCCGGACAACTCAAAAACGTACATCCAAAACTGGCACTTATTTTAATGAGCCATACAAATATGATCAGCGTAGTTTTATACGAGAAAAAAAAAATCTTCAACATACACGTACACAAATTCGTGCAAAACCTTGCAAACGTGATGTATGTCAACGTAGTTTTAGTCACAAGGGTGATTTAATAAAACCTAATAGAATACACACTAGTGAAAAACCTTATAACTGTGATGTATGTCAGCGTAGTTTTAGTGAAAAGGGTACTTTGACAAGACATATTCTTCTACACACTGGTGAAAAACCTTATAAATGCGATGTATGTCAGCGTAGTTTTAGTGTCAAGGGTAATTTGACAAGACATATTCTTATACACACTGGTGAAAAACCTTATAAGTGCGATGTATGTCAGCGTAGTTTTAGTGAAAAGGGTAATTTGACAAAACATATTCTTCTACACACTGGTGAAAAACCTTACAAGTGTGATGTATGTCAACGTAGTTTTAATCTAAAGCGTAATTTGACAAGACATATTGTTCTACACACTGGTGAAAAACCTTATAAGTGCGATGTATGTCAGCGTAGTTATACTGTAAAGGGTAGTTTATTCAATCATAATCTGATACACACTGGTGAAAAACCTTATAACTGTGATGTATGTCAGCGTAGTTTTATAACTAACCGTGATTTAACAAGACATATTCGAATACACACTGGTGAAAAACCTTACAAGTGTGATGTATGTCAACGTAGTTTTAATGTAAAGCATAGTCTGACAAGACATATTGTTCTACACACTGGTGAAAAACCTTATAAATGCGATGTATGTCAGCGTAGTTATACTGTAAAGAGTAGTTTATTAAATCATATTCGGATACACACTGGTGAAAAACGTTTTATCTGTGATGTATGCCAGCGTAGTTTTAGTGTAAAGGGCAGTTTAGTAAGACATATTCGAATACACGCTCGTGAAAAACCCTATAAATGTGATATGTCAACGTAGTTTTAATGTAAAGGATAATTTTATATATTAAGACATATACAAATACACACTGACGAAAAACTTAAGTGTAATGTATGTCAGCGTAGTTTTAGTGTAAAGGGTAGTTTAGTAAAACATTCGTATACACACTGGGGAAAAACCTTAAGTGTGACGAATGTCAACATAGTTTTAGTGGAAAGGGTAATTCAACAAAACATATGCTTGTACACACGGCTCCATTAAGTAGTTATCCCCCCCCAAAAGCCATGTGGGTTCAAATCCGTGATAGGTCGGAGTAGGTTTTTGTATTTTGCAAAAACATTTTATTATAATTAATATTATATTTAGTGAATAAATAAGTTTATGTTAGTATTTATTTTTCAAAAGTCTGTTTTTACTATTGTCTTTTTCAATAAAACGTTAATACTTATAATATTGCATATAACGACAACCAATAATAGGGTTAACATTTACGAAGAGATTATCAACGTCTAATTAGGCCAGAGGTTTCAAGACCGTTTGCCGTGCATAAGATTGGAGGTTCAAATCTTAAGTACGAAATGCACTTTTTGTCATGCATTATATATTTTTTAGGCTATCACCTTGCTCGATGACCTCGGAGATTTGACCTCTGTACTACTGTTTGTTACTTTGGCGCCGCCTACTGACAAATGACGATCCTACAAAAAAACTAACTGACGATTATGCAAGAACACAGATGTGTCGCAGAGTTGTCACGGTTTTTGCCTATTTTTTTCACTATCTGGGAGAATTCATTTTTTCATACATTTTGTTCCTCTAGTTTTTGTAGTCATAAGACCAGGTTATTCGGGCCTTTAGGCCTTTGAAACGCTACCTCCGCCTCCCCCAAATGCAGCGCGACGAGTTTATTTACGACGCGCCGCCGACGATTTCACGGAAAATCCATGCCACTGTGTAAAATATTTGCAGTTGATCAACTTAATTAGTTTTTCTTAGATCGATTTATTTTCCTTAGGTTTATATTTTATGGTGTGTACGGTGGAGTGAACTAAGATTATTACAAAAAATGTCGTAAATTTGTTTTAACATTATCAGATAACGATACCAACCCGATTCGATACCGATAGGTACAATTATTACCGGCCCCATGATATTGGTGAATATCGATGAGCATCGCGACGCGACAAACAACCACACTACTAGGTATTGAGTATCAACGTCTCGAAGTCGGCAGTGCGAAAGAGTTTGCTCACGAATGCCCACTACTCACCCCGCACTTTCTTCGCCGGTAGATATCGTGCCGATATTGTTGTGGGTGTGTGTGGAAATCGGTTATCATGGTATGGGCATGTGATGCGGAGAAATGAAGAAAATCTCGTCTGGAATGTTTTGATTATGAATCTGGATGGCTATACGAGTGAGGGAAGACCAAAAATATGCAGTGTTGTGCTATTAGGTATTATATGCAGGAACGGCACAAACATGCGTTTATTTATTCCAAAAAACAAAATCCCGTATTTATCGGTGTCGGATCGTAATCATAGTGCGGAAGCGCTGTAACAGCAATGAAAGAAAACGAGATTAGGTGAAAATAAAAAAAACAAATACAAACAAACAAACGACAAATGTGGGTAGAAACTAAAATGTTGCTTTATAAATTTATTTATAACGTTTTACTTATATTTCCTTAAAAAGTAAACCCCCGAAATATTAACATGAATTCTGTAAAACAAAGTTAACTGTACCGCAACATTTGACTGTGACGCAACATTTTTGCAGAGCGGGGTCAGCGAGTTCATTTGAACTGCGCGATCGCCTTATATCTTATTCCTGATTCGTTGCTAAAGAAACTTTTGTACAAAATTTCTTGCTTCTAGACCCAGCGGTTTAGGCTGTGCATTATCTGTCAGTGAATATAAGAATTTTATTATATCAATTAAACAAGCCGTGTGCCCGATGGTATTTCTCTTCGACATAAATGGTGAATTTCCATACAAACTTTCATCCCCTAATTAACCCCTTTAGTGGCTGAATTTTCAAAAATCCTGAATTTTTTTCTTTATTTAGTAGTATAATAAGCTAAAAATGGTCTTACTGTTTTCCTTACACTGTAACCATATTCTTTTGTTTTTGATTACCGATTTGATAATTTTCAGTTATCATAACAAAACATAAAAAATCGTGGCCGTTTATTCTTCGTCGTTTTAAGGCGGGATAGCCTAAAAAACGTCGTTTTGTATTGTGTTTTATTCGTAGATAACACGGATTTAAAGGAGAATGTCCTCATATATAGGGCGCCCTGTACCAAATGAAAAGTCCGGTGTCACAACCAAACCCACTGTATTTGGAGGAGAAATCAATGCTTTTCCCCTATTGATAACTGTTTTTTACATGGATTTCCGCAATTTGTATTTGCTATTTACCTACTTAATATTTTGAGGTTAGGTTCGCGAATGATTCGAAATGGTTGAGTTAGTGACGAATAAGGTGGTAATGTCGGTCATGTTTTTATTCTTGATTTTGTGCTAGTTTTTCCTGATGGATGCATGGAATACAATACATTACTTCCTAGTCAATATTAATATTCGTGTTGTTAGTGTTTTTTTTATGTAATGAATGAATCAAGTTGGTACTTGCAGTAAGTGCAGGCTGAACAAACAATCGATTTTGTACTGTGTTTTGATTCATAATAACTTGAAAACATAACATAACATTAAGCTTATTTTACCCGAATAGTTAGGTAGAGGTGTATTTATATATTATTATAGAGTACACCCATATTTCGAACTTGAAATGTTAGTAGTAATAAGGTAGGATATTAGAAATGAAAAACGTAGCTATAAAGTTAATTAAATAATTATTTATTAATATTTACATAATGTATAGACCACGACTAGGGCGGAGAAAAAAATGTAGGTACCTACAATTAAAACTATATCCGCCCTACACAAATATTTTTATTACTAGCTAATACTTTTCATGACCACTTAGAGGGAAGTGCAAACACCAATATTCTGTATTTTGGTGATATTATGTTCCTATAGAAACCAGTAGATGTCGCTGCGTCAGCCATGAATTGCGGTTGGGCGGCACTGCCGCTGCCGTCGCCTGCAAGACTACGTTAAGAAAAAGCATTTTAACCCCCCTTTTCGTTATTATAATTATAGGAATTCTAAAAGTTCATATGAAACCAACAATGAAAGTAACATCATTCATGACGGCGCCAAACAACTACAGATAATAATATAAATCAGCCAAAAAACAAATGCAATACGTCACGATAAGGTCCTCTTTTCATTAAATGCTTAATATGTATTCCAAAATAATAATGTAAATTATTATGACGCAACGCGTGACTTTATTTTTTTCACTCAAAACATACAATGCCTAACATCACTTACAGTGGCGGCTGCACCTGCAGTGCGCTCGTGCGCCGCACTACCATTCTCACGGAATAGAAAAATTTTCTATTCCGTGACCATTCAACCAATACCATACTACCTATAAATAAAATAAAAACTTTCAAAATAATGACCTATACCTATAACATCCATACTAATTCTACCCTACACAGAAATTACACTGATTACATGGTTTTGTTATTCGAGTTAAACAAAATCAAGCTGACCTGTTTTGATTTCTACTGCAAAATAATTAGATCTTATTTTTGCTTGAACAAAAACGGCACCGTGCGCTCGCTAAAGCGCACGCAGCGAGCTCTAACAACTTGTATGAAAGACGATGGAAACCGCCGGGCGCGTGAGACGGAAGGTGCTTAGTACAAAATGTATGCCATTTTTAAGATAGATAGGTACGTGCGCCGCACGCACCCGGAAATTGCCGAAAGCATACGAAAGACTTTCGGGCTCGGGGG
The DNA here is from genome assembly GCA_946251885.1 of Cosmia pyralina. Taxonomy (NCBI): domain Eukaryota; kingdom Metazoa; phylum Arthropoda; class Insecta; order Lepidoptera; family Noctuidae; genus Cosmia; species Cosmia pyralina. The sequence continues at coordinate 10,722,297 of OX276369.1, read as the reverse complement.
CGCGCGGGTGGCGCGGGTCGCATGCAATATGCATGACCCGAGACCTTGACCCACGCAGTACGCACTTGTTATTGTTACTTTTCGCGCGCGCAGTTATTGTTTACCTTCGTAATTACTAATCTAAGGAAATAGTGACGATTTTGTGAGTAAAAATGAGTGTAAAATACAATATCGACTACATTAAAAGCAACAGGACTTATCAAAATAAACTGGACATTAAATCAGCTGAACCGCCCCGACCTTTTCTCAATTTAAAACAGGAATGTAAAACCAAAAATAAATCGTTCACGAGAACTTTCAAAAGTGAAATGTATGCTAAAAAAATAGTTATGTGGATGTGAGCGACTAAATGGTTTTTTTCAAAAAAGGAACGCAGAATCGATTTAAAGTATAAATAAAATAGACATTTCCAAAATTAATATACCTATATATTTAAATCGTGGGATTCATCTAGTGCATTTTCGGATACTGTGAGTGCTGTGTGCCTTGCGTCAAACAGTTAAAATTAATTTTAGATTATAATGTGTTGTGCGAGTAGAAGAGTAACAATTTTCGTCGTTTTATTTGTGTCGTCACCTGCATCTCATCACTGCGCCTCGCTATACCTGCCAGTTTCCACTAGGCCACGCGAGGCACGTAATTGCCTCGAAACGGCGGGTGTCCTGTTCATAAGGTAAAAATTAGATATTTTTAGGGTTCCGTACCTCAAAAGGAAAAAACGGAACCCTTATAGGATCACTCGTGTGTCTGTCTGTCTGTCTGTCTGTCCGTCTGTCACAGCCAATTTGCTCCGAATCTAATAGACCGATTAAGTTGAAATTTGGTACACATATGAATTTTTGTGACCCAAACACGGACGGGAAAAGTAAATAAATGAATTTTGAATATGGAGGTCACTTTTGGGGGGCAAATAAGAAAATTTAAAAAAAAAGTTTTGCAAACTACACCGTGTGATACCTATGTCAAATGAAAGGGCTTACTATGAGGGTCTCAAATATAGATTACAGGAAAACCTATAAGAAGTCTGTGTTCTTAAAATATCATGGTAAATCTATCAATATTGTGAGTCCAAACTTACATTTACAATTGGAATGTATGGGAGAACATGTTTTTCAACTACAATGTTAAGTTTGTTTTTAAGATAAATTCATCCCAACTACGGAACCCTTCATTGTGCGTAGTCCGACACGCAATTGGCCGGTTTTTTTTATTTGAAAATATTCACTAAACCCATGCAGTGCACCACCGGTTCTCTAAGGCACCAGCCGCCACTGATCACTTATACTAAAAAGCAAATCGGTAATGTTACATATTATCTTCTTCATTTAAATGTTTGCTGGCAGGTATATAATATTGCTATATTTTTTTTACGTAGTACTTAGCAACATTGGGAAATGAAGTGCAATGGCAGTGACATATACGTGGAAAATACGTACAAAGTAAAAAATACTATTTTTTTTGGATGTCCGAAATCCGGGAATCTATTTCATATCAAAACTACTACTAGAATTTAAGTTAAAATTGTTACTAACCCTATGGACTCCGGTCTGAAATAAAAATATTCTATTCTATTCTATTCTAAAACGTAAATCTGATTTGATGGCCTAATCGTGGACCTCAGCAATATGCGGGTCGGATGTAGCGTCCATGGTGTGAAAATAAAAAGTATCAGCTACGCTGATGACATGACGTTGCTGGCGCCGACGGCAGGTGCCGTGAATGAAATGCTGAGGGTCTGTCAGGCGTATGCTGCCTCACACGGGCTTGTTTATAATGTTAAGAAGTGCGAATACATTGTCTTTGGGGCCGGCGGTAAATGCCCTGACACTATACCTAACATTACCCTAAACGCGCGAACATTCCCTTCGCTAGGCGGCCCACAAACTCGTCCAGGCTCTCAATCCCGAGGTCGCGGTGGAGCACGTCGTTCCTCACGACGCGAGGAGCGTCAACTATCGTCCGCAGCGCGAGACTCTGCTGCGCGCGGAGCGATTTTCGGCTCGACTCGCTTGTGAGGGCGAACCAAGCGGGAGCGGCATAGGTCAAGATTGGGCGAACGTACAACTTGTACACGCCCAACTTGACACTATGAGGGAGGCGGGATGAGAGCACTGGTCTGAGCAGGTTGCGGGCGACCCTACCTTGTGCGGCGACTCTGCAGACGTGTGGCCCCATAGAGAGCCGCCGATCGATGGTCACACCCAAGTACTTGACCTGGGGCGCCCAATCGATGTCGACTCCTTGCAGCTTCAGGGGTGGCGAGAGGCGCGCTCGTCCCGTGACAAGCGCCTGCGTCTTGCTCACGTTCACCGACAGCCGCCACTTGGACAGCCAGTCGGGGAAGAGGTCGAGGACGCGCTGCATTTTGACCGCCGCGTACTTCACATTCATTAAAGAAGCGATATACGCGGCGTCGTCGGCGTACAGCGCGAGCATCGTCTCTGCTGTAGTGGGGATGTCGTCCGTGTATCGTGAGTAACACGCAGGCGACACGCAGCTCCCCTGGGGTACACCCGCCAGCACCGGGCGGGCGTCCGAGAGCGCGCCGTCGGCCACCACACGGAACGTCCTGTTGGAGAGAAAGTTGGAAACCACCCTGACGACGCGACGGGGCGCATCCGAGGTGGCCAGCTTGTATACAAGGCCGTCATGCCACACACGGTCGAAGGCCTTCTCCATGTCGAGGAGTACAGCGACCGAGTGCTCCTTCTTGTTTTGCGCAGCTGTGAGTTGGTGCAGTACCCTCGACAGCTGGAGCGTCGTGCTGTGTTCCGCCCGGAACCGAACTGCTCCGGACGCGGCGCGATGTGAGGTTGGTGGTGTCGCAGCAGGAGTACTTCGAACACCTTGGAAATCGTGGACAGCAGAGTTATCGGCCGATAGCTCTCCGGCTTCAGTATGTTCTTCCCCGCCTTGGGCAGCATGATGACGCGCCCTTCCTTCCACACCGCGGGAAAAGCCCCGGTGCGCAGTACCGCCGTGAACAGGCGCGCCAGCGCCGCTACCATACGGTACGGCAGGTGGCGCAGCACTGCGTTGGTGATACCGTCAGCACCAGGGGCCTTGCGGGGCTTTGTGTTCAGGATGGCGCGTCTAACTGCGCCAGGCGAGAAAAACACTGGGTCTTCTTCGGGAGCTATCGGCGGCGCGAAGTAGGCACCAAGGTGTTTCTCGACCGCTGCGACATGCTCGAGGTCGCTGGTCGGGTTCGGACGAAATTGACGCTCCAGGTGCTCAGCGAAGACCTCCGCCCGGTCCTCCGCTACGTACTTGAGCGCCCCGTCGCTGCTAAGCAGAGGGCGCACCGGAGCTGGGGTATTCGTGAGAGAGCGGCATAATCTAAAAACAGAGGGCCAGCTGCCTGTACTGGCCTCTATTCGTTCCTCCCAGCCCGCGGCGGCCAAAGCCTTGAGCTCGGCCTTCACCTTCTCCGCGAGACGGTTGAGCTGCCTCTTCATCGTCGGGCATCTTGTCTGTTGCCACTGCTTGCGCAGGCGCCTCTTCACGGCGATCATTGCCTTAAGATGTGACGGCAGGGGCGGCAATAGCACTCTCCCCTGCGGCTGTGTAGTTGTCGCCGCTTCCAAGACGCTTTGAATGCAAGCAGTGACGTCGCTCGCCGTCTGGTCCACGTCCGCGGAGGTGACTATAGGCCGAGTCGGCGTGGTGGCTTCCAACTTCTCTCGGAATGCTGCCCAGTCCGTTGTACGACGTGGCGCTATGGGCTTCAGTCGGGTCGGCATACCCGCTAAGACGACGAGCACTGGCTGATGGTCAGACTGTAGCTCGTCGTCTATCACTTGCTGCGTGATCTGGCCTTGTAGCCCTCGGTGGACTACGATGTCCAGCACGTCCGGCAAGTGTGTGTTGACGTCCGGATAGTGGGTGGGCGTCTCTGGGTAGGACACCGTATAGCCGAAGGCTTCCGCGTCCGCGAAGAGCCGTCTCCCCTCGGTATTCGTGTTGGATGAGTTCCACGCTGGGTGCTTACAATTTAAGTCACCGGCGAGGATGGTTGCTCTCTGAGTAGTGCTGAGAAGGGCCCGCAACTCCGACAAGTCTAATTTGGTCGCGGGCGGCTTATAGCAAGCGTATATGTTTATGTCCTCGCCGGCTACGTGTAGCTGCACACCCAGCGCGTAAAAAGAGCTGAGCGACGACAAGGGGAGCTCTTGATGGACGACTCTTCGCCTCACTAGTACCGCCAGACCACGGTAGCGGACGTTCTGAGCCGACCTTTCATCCTTCCTGTAAGCGAGGTAACCCGGGAACCTGACCCTATCCTCGGGTCCCAGGAGCGTCTCGCTTATGAGCGCCACGTCTACATCTTGTTCCCTAAGGAGATGGCGGAGAGGGGCGACCTTGTCCCGGAGGCCGCGGGCATTCCAATGGATCACCCTCAACGGCCTAGCCATGATAGAGAGTTAAAAGGGTGGCCAGGCCATCGAGGATGACCGTTTCCACGTCTTGACCCTGCCTTATCGCTTTTATTAAGTTCATCAATAAATTGATTGCGCAGGTCGTGAACTCTTGCTTAGTAGTGGTTGTAGTTTTAGCGCCGGTGGCGCCGCCACTCTTCTTTGACGTGAACTTTTTTGTTTCACATTCCTCCCGCGGCGCTATGCCGGCGCTAGTAGTGCGTTGTGAAACATTCACGACCTGCGCCCTGTTCAAGGCAGGGTCGGCCGGTTCGACCTCAGGGACTTCCTCCTGTGTCGCCGGGGGGGGGGGGGGGGGAAGGGTCGGCTTCATGCCTTTTCCTTTCCTTTTCCCCCCGCGCCTCTTCTTCTTCCTCCGCCCCGAGGAGGAGGCTTGATTCCTATCTGTGGGCCCGTTGGCCGCCGCCATCAACGACGTAGCCTGTTGACCTTCTATAGGCGTCTCTTGCGGCCTCTCGGTGGACGCCTTGGGCCGGCGCGCATTCACCGTGATGGCGGCGGTCCCCGCCCGCCTGTTTCTAATCTCGTTCTGAAATACGGAGCACTTTAGGTTGCACGCGGGGTGCGGGCCACCGCAATTGGCGCAGGTGGCCGGCTCCTCCCGCGGGCGCGGGCACTCCCTTGCCGCGTGCCCCTCCCCACATCGCACACAGGCGAGCGGGCGGTGGCATTGATGCGAGCTGTGCCTAAATTGTTGGCACCGGTGGCACTGTGCGGGCCCACGTTTGCCCCGCCAGGCCTCGATCTTGACACCACGCATATACATGAATGTCGTGGTGTCATAAATGGCCCGGACGTCGGGCGTCTTTTTAAGGACCGCGTGGAATACGCAGCCAGGACTTCCCTGCGCCCCCTTTATGTGGCGCACGTACTCCGGCTGGTATCCCAGCGTCTTAAGCTCCTCCTCGATCTCCTTAGGGTCCGTGTCCGCCGGAAGACCCTTTGTGGCGACCTTCATACTCTTTTCCGCTGGCAGCGAGTAAGCAAACCACGAGATGCCGCTTTCCTTTTCCAGGCTGGTCAGGTAACGTTGGACCAGCCTGTATTCCTCTTCCGTGTCCGGAGTGAACCGGACACCCGCCCCGTATGGGCGTGCATTTGCGGGCCGGCCCAGCTTGGCGGCAATGGCCCTAAAGTGGGTGGCCCAGTTTGGCAGCTTCTCAAAAAAAAATCAAAATCATTTATTTGCATAAATAAGGTACAGAAGGTTGGGAATATTTATAAAATTGTCCTCTTATCCTGCCTTTAATTTCGGCGTGCAAATATAAAATCATATTAATATTTTATTTAAATTAATTATGGATCATAACATGCAGTCATTAAACAGATAATCCCATTAAAATTGTATTATTGAATTAAATAAATATTAATAAAATAGTGTAAAATTAATCAAATTAATAGTCATAAATGTCAATAATAATCATGTCAATAATAAAATAAAAAAAAATAACAATAATAATATAGAATGACCATGCAATTTACAAAACTTATAATTTATAATCTAAAAACTCATGTACACTATTAAAGCATTTTTCAATTAAAAACCTCGTCAAATTATTTTTAAATCTAGCAAATGGTAGAGTTTTTATGGAATTTGGTATTTTGTTATACAATTTTATGCACATAATATAGCTGTTATTACCCGTACATGTGAGATTCGTCCTCGGTTGAAATAACTTATTAGTATACATAGATCGTGGGGCATAATAGCTTGTCGCTTGCTGGAAAAGTCTCTTATGTTTAAAAACAAATATACAGGATTCTAATATATAAATACATGGTAGAGTTAGTATTTTATATTTTCTAAAATATAAAATACTCGTCTTTTCTCGACTACCAGCGGCGGATACCGAGGCGTCTTTTGCTGCTTCTTCGCCGGCGGCGCCGTCGGGGCGCCAGGCGCCGCCGAGGCGCCAGGGACGGCAACAGGCTGTGCAGTGGGAGTGGGAGGGGCAGGTGACAACACAAAAGCACTTACCCCTGTTCTTGTCGCTGCTGGCCTCGGTGATGCGGGTGGAGTATGTCTGCGTGCCGCGTCCGCGAACGTGGGCGACGGCGACGGCGACGCAGGCGGCGTCGCCCGACTCCGCGGCACACTCTCGCTGTGTGCCTGCGGCTGGTCGAGGCAGGCCCTTTTCGCTGCCTCCGCATCGGTATCCGAAGAGCTCCTTCTTCGGGGGATCTTCCGTTGGGGCTGGGGAGTCGGCCTGTAGCATTGATGAAGTGGTGTACTCATTCCCACTTCTCCCGCTCCTGCCACTGCTACTCCCTCGGTGGGCCGACGACCGGATCGCGGGGTCGTGTCCGACGACACGTCATCGCGACCGGACGCGGCCGAACCCGCCGATACTAGCGACATGCTCGATCCCGAACGAGACGAGCATGCCGATCGCACGGCTGGCGAGTCGCAGGCCGAGATACGGGGGGGCGCCGGAGATTCAGGCGCCCGCTGGAGCACAACACTATCACTGTCACTGACACTAGCACTCACTTTAACCGCACTAACCGGTCCCGCCAGCGAGAAGCGGGGACCGGACGCCGCGGCGCGCGAAGCTGGCGCAGCTTTACTAGCTGCGACCGCGGGCGCGGGCGGCGAGACGAAGCGCGGCGGCGGCGCAGAGGTGCGCGCAATGGGCGCACGGGAGCGCGTGGACGACGCGGATGACGCGGGGTACATTTGGGGCGCGGCGCCGACTCGTGCGCCGGGCGCAGGAGTGCGTGACGGGACGGACACACGCGCGGGTGGCGCAGCCGCGGCGCGCGCATGCGGCGCTCGGCCAGGGTTCGCGGCAGGCCCCGGGGCCTGTATAGGCACCGGGCGGAACGCGGCGGGACGGATGGAGTCCGCCTGTTGCCGGCTCGACGACGGCGTCGGCGCAACGCGCGCAGGCGCCGATGACGTCGGTGGGCCGGCCGTTGCAGCGGCACTCGGTCCATCTCCCTTCTTCTTCCTCTTCTTTTCTTCCTTCTTCTTGTTGTGGGCCTCGGCCGGCGGCAAACCGGACGCCGCACCGCCGATGTTCGGCAGCGACGTCGCCCGGTCTAACGTCGGACGGGGCTCCGGTGGCCCGGCATCGTGGCCCAACGAGCCACGGTTGCCGGGCTTCGACATCGTGCTGGGGTGTGGCCGCCGCGACCGCAACGGTGAGCGAGCTCACCGGGCAGCACGGGAGGCTCCCCCCTGTGCCTGCACAAGCGCCGGTTAAGTAGCTTGTGCAAACACAGAGAGAAAAACAAAATGGGCGATCCGCGCGGATAGGAGCACTAACACTGAATTGGCGTTGTGCTCTGACCACAAAGCCAATCCAAGGATGGGCACGGGCACCTCTTGCGCTGAAATAGTCGGCCCAAGGCGGGGTATATAACGTGCAATACAAGCCAAGGTTAGTGCAAATAAAGGACAGGGGGGCGTCAACAAACCAACGCACAAGGCACAAAATTAACACTCGTTAGTAAAACCCAAGAACAAACTAAAACAAGATAGCTATGTTGCACACGAGCACAATGATGTCTAGCACATCCAACACGTGCGGGGAGGGTTAGCGTGGGCAACACGTTATTCACAATAAAACCACACAGAATGGCGCACAAGTAAGGTTATTTCAAGATCACTGTTGTAGTTGCACAATTTAGTGCGGGGTATAGAGGATAGCCTACAACGAAATAGAATAGTTGACTGGAATAATTGAATCGCAAGATAATAGCGTGGAGTTGTAGATAGGTACCTTACCTATAGGTATTTTTCCTGGCCACTTGTAGCTACCTATGCAATCGCACTATTGCATAGGGCTACAATAATCAAGGGTATAGGTGGCAGGAATACTCGTAAGTATTGTTTTTGAATAAAATAGATACGCACAATGCACATGCATGCAATAGGCTTTTCCTATCACTGATGAAAGCCATAAAATGATGTCGATAAAACCCGCGAAATATTGGAAAAATTAAAAAGTTGAAAAATTTTTTTAAGTGTCGGTCGATTTTCCAGCTTGCGTATCCTTAGGGGCAGAGGACGGTCAATTTTTCGGAGATTTTTTTTAACAGATTTCGACCATTTTTATGGCAGCACCATAATGACCGTGTCCATAGAATCCATTTAAGTTCTGAGACGCATGGTCCTACGACGCACCGTTTCCGAATTATGGGCCTCCGAATTTATTTTAATTTTATATAAAACGCTCTATATTTCCAAAATGGTAGCTCGGATAAAAATCTTTTCTAGAAAGAAATTGTTGCTCTAGTTGAAAACCATGAGATGATGTAAAAAAAAAACCAGCAAAAAATCGTTTTTTTTTTTCAAACATCTTGATCCTTCGAATTTTTCTAAGTGTAAGAGCGGTTCTCAATAAGGTAACGTTTTAAGCCTACCTTAGCATTGCTTATAAAATCTTTTTACAAAAAAAATATAACCGACTCCCAAAACAAAACACTACAAAGTGAAAAATAACTTTAATTTTGGAAGTCGGTGTCTTTGGTTTCATTTTTTGCCACCGACTTCCGAAATTAAAGTTATTTTTCACTTTGTAGTGTTTTTTTTGGGAGTCGGTTATATTTTTATTGTAAAAAGTTTTTATTTTTCACTTTTTAGTGGTGCCTACCCCACACATCGAATACCACTCTGCAAAATAAATTAGAGCAGCATTCACATAGACTATGTGGGAAAAATACGTATTAAATGATTAAAGCTAACTCAAAAGCCACTCATCAGAACTTGAAGATATTTATATGCCATCTCACCATCTCAAATAAAAACTTTGCAAAAAGAAGTTTGGAAGGCGTAGTTTTTTGTTGACGGAGATAACGAGGCTACGAAATCTGACTACTGAGAATCGAGGCCACACTGCCACACATAACACACAACTCAAGTAGCGCAATTTGAAGCGGCATATAATTACCATTAAAATCTTTCTTTCTTTATTTTTCTTTCTAAAATCATTTATAGCCAAAGTGCACCTCATGACAATTCCAGTAAGCCCAAACACGGCTAGAATACATTGTTTTGTTACTGAGTTCCGGTGCCTACCTTCCGGCTTCTTCATCAGATCGGTTCGATGGTACCATTTTCATCAGAACCATTTATTTAAAGCTTCGTCATACCTATGAAATTGCCGTTTTGTATGAAAAAATTTAAACGATTTTTTTTCATGCATTTTTTATTTGTATTAATCGAAGTAATCACCCATGCAATCAATGCATCTTTGCCAACGCAGTGGCAGTTTATTGATGCCCTTCTTAAAGAAATCAGCTGGACGGGAGGCAACAAATTCTTCAAAGGCATTTTGTACTGCCTCTCGGGTATTGAATTTTTTTCCCGCCAAGAAGTTATCCAAATTCTGGAAAAAGTAGTAGTCTGAAGGCGCAAGGTCTGGTGAGTAGGGCGGATGACGGAGAGCTTCCAACCCCAGTTCTTGCAACTTGGAGACCGTCTGCTGTGCAGTATGAGGTCGCGCGTTGTCGTGCAGAAGCAGCGGAGACGAGCGATTGACCAATGCTGGTTGGAGATGTGCCAGCTTCTCCATAATTGTGTTCAGTTCTTCACAGTACACATCTGAAGCAATGCTCACCCCGTTTGGTAAGAAGCTGTGATGAATCACACCGGCGCTAGACCACCAAACGGTGACCATCACTTTTCTAGGGGTAAGTTTTCGTTTAGGGCATTGTTTAGGTGCTGAACCAGGATCCAACCAACTTGCTGAGCGCTTGCGGTTATCAAACAGAATCCATTTTTCATCGCAGGTAACAATGCGGTTCAAAATTCCTTCATTTGTGTGTCTGTTGAGCAGTGCAAGGCACGTCTCGACGCGTACTTCGCGCTGGCGATCATTGAGTTCGTAGGGCACCCATTTGTCAAGCTTTTTTACCTTGCCAATTTGACGCAAATGGACCAATATTGTTTTGACGCTAACGTCGAAAGCTGCTGCTAATTCAGCCGTAGATTAAATAAATAATAAATATGTTTGGACATATCACACAACGCCATCTAGCCCCAAGCTAAGCAACCTAATGCTTGTGTTATGGTAACGAGATGGCTGATAAACTACTTATATACATTTTTTTTTTTTTTTGTAAATACATACATATTATAGATAGAAAAACACCCAGACTCGGAACAAATACTTGTAGGTCGTACAAATATTTGTTCCGTGCGGGAATCGAACCCGCGACATGCTGCGCAGCAGTCAATCGCTCAACCACTGCGCCAACCGTGTCGTCAGATTGTGTATCCTCAGCTTCCACAATCGCCTTTAATTCATCATTGTCGACCAAAGTCTTCGGACGACCGCGAGGTTCATTTTTCAGGTCGAAATTTCCAGAACGGAAGCGAGCAAACCAATAACAAGTGGTGCGTTGGTTTGTAGTGTTAGCTCCGTAAACGTCGTTGATGTTGCGTGCCGCTTGTGCCGCGTTGCTGCCACGACGGTACTCATATTCCATAATTACTCGAATTTTTAACGTATCCATGATGACGAAAAAGATTGAAATGCGATGAAAATGTAACACTAATCAAAAAACAAATGACTACTTTTGGAAAAAAAAATCCATGTTTTTAAAATAAAATTAATTTGAAATCAGAATTCTTAGCCAAACAAAAATTATTTTGATTTGAAATGGCCAGTACTGCAGAACGGCAATTTCATAGGTAAAGACCTAATATTATCGCCACCCGTGAAATACTTATTATCATTGAGAAGTTCCCGTGGCCATAGATGGCCACGGGAACTTCTCAATGATAATAAGTACCATAGATGAAAAAGACCATATGAAGAACCATATGAAGAAGACCATAGATGGTCTTCTTCATCAGTTCCACTTCACCATATGCTATTTTCTGAATGCAAATGCTTGATTTGTTGATGAAAATACCAAAATCGCTATATGTATGCCTATAATTTTTGAGGAGTTCCCTCAATTCCTTTTGGATCCCATCATCAGAACTGGATTTTGATAAAAATGGGACCAATCTGCAAGTATATCATTTCAAAGAAAAAAAGAATTTTTCAAATCGGTTCATAAATGACGGAGTTCTGAGGTAACAAACATAAAAAAAAAAATACAACCGAATTGAGAACCTCCTCCTTTTTGAAGTCGGTTGAAAATACGCGAATTATTGGGAATTCTATTATTATTTTATTATTTTTTGGGTATTTTTATATTACTTACTAAGTAAGTAAGTTTGGATCGCATGAAAGTATAGAGAGAGAGTTCAAGATGCACAAGTTATGTAAGTCTATTATATCAAGTAACTCATCGCCATAACAATTAGAAGTTGAACAACCCCATGATTGGTGATGGCAATTAAAGTCCCCCAATATTAAGAAAGGCTTTGGAAAAGAAAAGAGATTATTCATCTCTTGAAGGACAGAAGAGGTAGGGTGAGGAATGTAAATAGAAACAAGACAAGTGTACGGGACAACTATAAATGATAAGAAGTGATAGTTTATAATGATAACTTTAATGATAGGATATTATAGCTATTTGTTACAGTGATCACTTATGATAGAATGATTGTTGTATATCTAAATGCATGATATTATGATAGTGAGTACACGCGGCGAAGACCGATCGCGAACTGAAGTAAATTGCGCACGCGGTATATAACTGCTTATTTTACGTAAAATGATATGAATTGTACGGCTGGACCGTACATGCTCCCAGGCACGAGAGCCTAAGATAAAAATTAAAAGTACAAAATATAAAAATGAAAATGAAAACATAAAAAATGTAAGTACTTTAAGATAGCAATGATAACCGAAAGCACAATCTAGGCAGATACGCGCTAACTTAATAAGTCTCTAAAAGTGTTATTCATTTTTCACTGAAAATAGATTCGCGGAACACAGGCGACGTAGCCTTGTTTTGTTTACGCGCACTGATTACACTAGAAATTTTATTGAGCTCAATTTCACTAGGTCCCGATTGCTCATTTACACTGATTACACTAGCACCACTAGCACTCTGAAGCTGCTGACGAGGAGAGCGCGCGGGCAAAGCCACGCTGCGCACACGCCGAAGGCGCCGCCACACGTGCACGGCTCCTGCCGCGCACAGGGCGAACACCACTAAGTATATCACCGTGTAGTGATGCAAGTCGTGATATGAGAACCCGTCGTCATAATCTTCATCAATGCTTGTCACATCTTTCATCTGATTCAATTTATCATGGACTTCTTTTACTAGACCTTGAGTCTCGATGTGAGTATAGTTAGACTGTTCATCGATTGCACCAATAGGTATCGATAAGTTGATTATGTTGTTGATGGGTGGGATATCAATCCTCAGAACGTCTGCCGTAGTCTTCAGAGTGTTGGACAGCTGATTATGTGAATAAACTGTGTAAGCATCGCCCTTGATGACGCATCCATCGCCGAGCATGATAACGCCGGCCTTGTTTAATTGTTCGGCCGTAACTTGATACTCGCATATGATTCGTATGGAGCACGGTCCGCAACAAAAATATAAATATGTGTTTAACTTATTAAGTTCTGTCCAACGGTTTGTGCAGATAGTAGATGTTGTTTTGCAACTACTGGACTGTTGATCTCTGATGCAGAGGTTTTCATCCGATCTCATCTGATAAATAGGACCCTTCAAAGGGCAGATGTATGTTTCTGTGTCGTAAAACATACAGGTTTGGACATCATTTTCCGTCATTGGAATATAGGCGTCCTTTTGTAAATTCATTGCGAGAAGATCTGCGGTGGGGATTATAGTGATCATATTACTTCCAACCTGCTGCGGAACTGTTATGATTCTGTAGATGTCGTAGCTATCTCTACTCACTAATGGTATTTTAACTTCGAAGATAATAAACTGCTGCGTAACTCTGGCTTTAGTCTTCAGTAAATGATACAATTTCGATAAATCCGATTGAATATTATCTATCGGAAGAGTAAATTCTTTTGCTAACTGTCCTATTATGACATTAAGTTCATCCGTCAGCTGTTTAGGTGTTAAAAGGTGAATATTGAACCCTGTATGATGTAGGTTCATAATAGTATCCACGATGGTTTCTTGGATGGTTTTCAGGTTCATCAAGACATTGTTGGCAATGATAGATGATACACTAAAGCTGTTAGACATTAGTGATTCATGAACTCCTGCCTGAATTGTGTTAAATCCCTTCTCTAAACTGATCAGGTGCTGATTAAACACCTTGTGTTCTCTATTCATCGCATTTTCGACTCTTTTGATAATGTTGTTCTCTGCTTCAACAATAGATGTGTTGTTTTTCCATAAAGAAGCCACATGCTGTTGATTACGTCTGATTTGATGGATATCTCTGGCATATTGCTGAGCAAACTCGTCGTCTAAGACACCAAACAAGCTCCGTGCTATGCTTCCTATAGGATTGATAAGACCGCGCTTATGTCGGACATTCCCCGTGAACTGCTGACCAAGCAACATGCTATTGTAATGGTCAAGTTCATTGCTATTATGACGTAATTGCATGAGGATTGCGTCACACTGTGATATCTTTGTTGTATTAGAACATATGTTGCCCAGGTGATCGACGTATTTTCTAAGTAGATCTAAGCCTTGCCAATAGGGCTTCATATCATGATATACAATCAACTTCCACTCGTCTCGTTCGAGACGCATGTTAGAGATCTTGTCGAAATAAATGCTCTGATTCAAAGGTGCTGTTTTGTAATCACAACTAGATGGTGTTATGATTAACATCAAAAACATGAGTGCGATGTAAATAAAATTGCCGATTTTTCCCCTCCGACGTCTTGATCTATTTTTCGAAGGCTCGTTTTCGTTAGATTCAGAAGGTTGATTGGTCTGCTCTGTTGTAATATTATTTTGCTCTGCATTGTTTTCTGGTTGTTGATCTTCGTGGACTGGCAACAAGGAAAGTTTTGTGATTGGCCTCTTGATTACCCCATTTTTTGTTTTTACTGATACCACACGAACATAGCCGTCCTTGCCGGGGTGCAGCTCTATGATTCTGCCGATGGCCCACTTCCCTGGTGGTAAGTTAGCGTCTTGGATGATCACTATGTCGTCGATCTTTAGGTTCAATCGCTGCTGCCGCCATTTGCTACGTGCTGATAGCTGACACAGGTACTCGGTTTTCCACCGTTTCCAGATGTCGTCAAAAATCTTCTGGGTAAGCTGCCATCGTGTTCTTGCGTCTCTTTCTGTCTCAATTATGGTAAGTGTGGGACCACTCGACAAAAAGTGCGATGGAGTAAGGTAATCCATGTCCTCCGGATCTTCGCTGATGGCGCAAAGAGGTCTCGTATTAAGACAGGCTTCTAGCTGTGCTAGTAATGTGGAATACTCCTCATACGTCAGTTTCTGCTCACCCACAACTCTCTTGATATGGTGTTTGAGACTTTTGACAGCCGCTTCCCAGAGCCCTCCCGCACTCGGCCAGGAAGGCGCGTTAAAATGCCATTGTATTTGCATATCTGTGATTGCTCTGTAAAACTCGTCGTCAAGAGTGTTTCGCAGGTTGATGTACTCTTCACGCAATGCCTTGTTGGCTCCGACAAAATTTGTCCCATTATCACTATAGATATGGGTTGGAGCTCCTCTGCGGGCTGCCATCCTCCTTAATGCTGCTAGGAAGGCAGCTGAGCTCATGTCGGAAACGAGTTCTAGGTGCACGGCCTTGGTTGCCATGCACACAAATACCGCTATATAGCCTTTGGTCGTCTTGATGCCACGACCTTTGTTAGCCTTGACGTCCACATAGCCGGTGAAGTCGACCCCAGTATGATTGAAAGGTCGCGACGGATTACTTCGTGACTCAGGTAGGTCTCCCATTATCTGTGTATTTTTTACAGGATTATGCCTTCTGCATGTGACGCAGTTGTGTATGCGTTTTTTGACAGCACGATTACCGCCAATAATCCAAAACTCCTGTCTTAACCATGCCAGAGTTAGGCGAGCTCCACCGTGGAAGGTCATCTGATGGCCTTGATCAATCAATCGATCGGTAAGTAGTCCACTGTGAGGAATGATAATAGGATGTTGCATGTTTTTGCTTATCCTTGCATTGCTTATTCTGCCACCAACCCTCAGCAATCCGTTTTCGTCTAGATACGGATTTAGGTTAAGTAATTTGCTTTTAGAGTCTACATTGCTATGCCTTTGAAGGCTTTTGATCTCCTCCGTAAACTCATGTTGCTGTACATGCTTGATTAAAATGTGCTTCGCTCTTCTTAGCTCAGTGATTGTAAGAAAAGACGGCCTTGGTTGCGATTTTGATGATATAGTACGTAATATCCATGCAAGTATACGTGTCGATTTCGCAAAACTGCTATACTTGCTCAGTATTGTGTCGATTACGTCATGTGAATGTTTTTGCGAGGAGGTGACTTGTTGTGCTATCTCTCTCATTTCTTCGCGTGTGTTGTAGACAGGGTTTTCCCTTGGCTGATTTTCATCGAATAAAGGTAACCATGAGGGTCCATGCCACCACAGAGTATGATTTTTAAGTTGTTCAACAGACATGCCTCTACTGGCGCAATCAGCTGGGTTATCTGCGGACTTAACATAACGCCAGCTGTTTGATGGTATGATATCGGTCACTTGCTTGACTCTATTGGCAACGAACCGCTTCCAGCGACTTGGGTCACCTTGAAGCCATCCCAGTACGGCTGTTGAATCCGACCATGCGTAGATTTTGATATCGTGCCCAACCAAACATTGTGTAACTGTGTGCATTAACTTTGATAGTAGTACGGCTGCACTCAACTCTAATCTAGGTAATGTGATACTTTTGTTAGTAGGAACAAGCCGCGCCTTTCCAGTTACTAATGATACTGATGAGATTTGGTTGGCATCTTCATTTTCGTATATGCAGTAAATCACACAAGCGTATGCTTTTATCGATGCGTCACAGAATCCGTGCAGCTCGATAGTTCCGTTCTTGTGACACTGTAGCCATCTCGGTAACTTAAATTCATTGATATGTTGTAAATCTTGTGTCATTAGTGACCATTGCTTAACAATCTCTTCAGGAACTTGATCATCCCATTGGAGTTGTAGCTGCCAGACTGCTTGGAATAATAGCTTGAGTTTGGTGGTAATTGGAGATAGCCACCCCAAGGGATCAAATATTTTTGATATGTCTGATAGGAGAGATCTTTTCGTCACAGTTTTTGATGATGACACGTTGATCTTGCTTTGGAATGTGAATTGATCTTCAGTAGGGTGCCAGCGCAACCCGAGAGTCTTGGTCGACTCTTGGTGACGAAAATCAAATACCTCATCTGTTTTGCTGACGTCATCGAGTAACTCTACCTTATTCGATGACCATTTACGGAGGTTGAAACCTCCTGATTTCAGAAGATCTATTAAATCTTTCTGCAACTGCTTTGCTTCTTGCAGGGAATGATGACCACTCAGAAGATCATCCATATAGAAGTCTTCTTCTAAGACCTTCGCTGCTGCTGGATACTTGTGGCGTTCATCATTTGCCAACTGCTTAAGTGTCATTATTGCTAAAAATGGCGCTGCTTTTGTACCGTATGTGACGGTCATGAGTTCGTATTCACGAAGAACTTGATCTGGAGAATCACGCCATACAATTTTTTGATATTTCAAATCATCCTTGTGGCAAAAAATCTGCCGAAACATTTTCTCCAAGTCGGCAGTGTATGCGTATTCGTATTGCCTCCATTTTAAAATCAATGAAAACAAATCTTTTTGTAAATTAGGTCCACTGTACATCAAATCATTTAAACTTAGCCCAGACGATGTTTTCGCCGATGCATTGAAAACGACCCGCAACGCTGTTGTCGTGGAATCCGATTTCATTACACAATGATGTGGTAAATAGCAACTGACTTGATTTTTGTCGTGTGTACTTTGCTGCATGTGGCCTAATTCAATATATTCATGTATAAATGATCTATAGGATGTTTGAATATTGCTGTCTTTCGAAAACTTCTTCTCAAGATGATAAAATTGTCCAATGGCCTTGTGTTTGGACTCCCCTAATTTTTCCTCAATGGTTGCCTTCAGAGGTAATCTGACGACGTAACGACCACCTTCTGTTCTTGATGTATCTGCCTTGTAACGCTGTACGCACTGATGATCTTCTTCTGATAACTTGTCTTGATTGTCGTCAGCAACATCTTCGATTGCCCAGAACCTCTGAATATCATCTATGTTGTTTAAGACAACACTGCATTGGTACGATATTACGTTCCCACTTATAATCCAGCCAAGGCGTGTTTGTTGCGCCACTACCTGTGACTCGCCCTCCTTGATGAGGCCATTCATGATGATCGATGAGTAAACATCAGCTCCAAGTAGTATATCGACTGGACGACTAAGGTTATATTCAGGATCTGCTAAATTCACATGCTCTAGACAAGCCCACGATGGCTTTTGGAATGAGCGATTGGGCAGATTGTAAAGCAGAGTTTTCATGATAAGTACCTTGGTGGAAAAAGTGAAATCTGTATACACTGCTGATGCTTCAATTTGTATAACACCCTTGCAGTTACTTTCCTTGGCACCTACTCCCATTACAACTCCCTTGCATGCTCGTCGAGGAAGTCCCAATCTCTGTGCAGCGTGTTCATTGATCAGTGATACTTGAGATCCCTGATCTATTAAGGCACGCATAGGGTAATATATCCCATTAACTCCCATAACCTTGATTTGAGCTGTTGCCAACAGGGTTTCAGATATTTCTGGATTCGACACGTGTGTGACGTTTTTGCGTTCCCATGAAGTCGAAGCGCTAGCGTCAGACTTCGAGCTACTGGAACCCGAGTAGGTATCATGTAACAAGGTGTTATGATCGCCTTGACATTCACGGCATCTTTTGTCGGAAATACATGCTTTACCTTTATGATCATAAAGACAGTTTTTGCATAAATTCAGTTTATTGACTGTCTTGCGTTTAGAATCCGATGTTGATTCTAAGAAAGTTTTGCAACTGAATAAACGATGATTTTCGCCGCAAACCGGACATTTCCATTGCTTTTTAGTCGCAGCATTGTTAGAAAATGATTTATTGAATTTATGAAAATGTTTCTTGCTGTTGGGCTCTTGCTGAGTCTTGTTATCTGATTTTTGCCCATCTTGCTTGCGCCGTGATGCTTCTAATGATGTAAACTTGTTCTCTAGAAATCCTAAGAATTCACTCAATATTGGCAAATCTCGTGGGTTTTTCAGAGAATCCGCATAGTCTGAGTGGGTCTGCTGATCCAGTTTCAATGCTAGTACATGAACTATAAATGGATCCCACGTTACTATGTCAATTCCCAGGTTTTTGATCGCATTCAGACACTCGTTGGTGGTGTCATACAGTTTCTTGATTTGTGAAGCTGACTGTTGTTGCATATTTGATAATGATAAAAGAATATTGAGATGAGAACTGAATATTAACTTAGTGTTATTGTATCTGTGATTTAATATGTCCCAACAGACCTTATAGTTCTCGGTGCTAATATGCAAGTGCTGGATAAGTCTTTCCGGTTCCCCCCTAAGCTTAGCTTTCAAAAACTGCATTTTTTGTGCGCAGGAGATAGAACGATTGCTGTGTATTGATTCCGTGAATAAGTCCTTAAATGCTACCCATTGATGATAGTTCCCGTTAAATGTTGGGATATCCATCGTTGGCGTACTCTTCTCACGGTGAGAGACAGACCACATCTTGCGGTTGATCGATTTCTTGATGTCCAAATATAGTTTTTCGTATTTGCTGTACGAATCTTCGTACTCTTCATTTGGTTCTATCAACTCGCTATCTATCTCCCAATGTAATGAGTCTATTGATGACCATCTTGATTGTACAGTCTGCAATATATCTTCAAACTCCCATTTCTCAGATATTTTATCTAAATCTATGATAGCAATGGTACGCGAGATTGCCTTAAAATTGCTTTTCTGTTTACGCAACATCTCTTCCAGCTTACTGCTGTTACCTTGTGAAGTGTAAAAAGCCGGAGACTTGGCTCTCACCTTGCTGGTTGATTGCTGTTGATTTTCTCCTGCATCTTGATCTGTTGATCCATTTCCGTGCCCTTGACTCTTCTCCGCTTCAGCTGCTTGCAATGGTGGCTGCGGAGTAGTCGGTGTTTCAACAATCTTGGGATCAGTCTTGGTGACCTTGTACTGCTGAATAAATGCGCGCGCCTCGTTGTAAAATTTCCTAGTTTTCTGATAATAATTTTCTGAAAAATAGCTGTAGCCACGTTCTTTTGATTCTGATAATTGTATATGATTGGATTGGAATTCTTCCCAATATTTATCGAGAAGTTCCAAACGTTGCTTGACGTAAACAGAGGTTTTTCTCTCTGCTCCATCCTTTTTAAAATTGCGCAAAAGCTGCTCCATGCCCTGCATAATCTGATTCTGATTTTCGAGTAGGTCCTCCATTTCGGAGATGCTGATGTAGCTTCTGTGTCAAAAAGCTTGATAAAATGATAAAAGAATTCTATGATTTTTCTTTGTATCCGATTGTGTATTCCTTGCTTCGTCGACTAAGCTTGGAAAGTTGTATAGGTACCTTGTTGATAAAATGATAAATTGATTTTATGCAAGATTTGCTCGAGAATAGACACCTTTTTCATAAAACGCTCGATGATAGCTGATAGTAGTCTATTTGAAATGCTGATGATGCTGTATGCTGATGTGGTCGTTTGATGCAACAACCACGTGACACGTGCTGCTAAACTCGCGGGCGAGTCCACTCGTAGAAATTAGACTAGCCGCTTCGCTGTTGCGATGATAATGACAGCTCACTCACCAGTATCTGCTGCTTTGTTACCTGGTGGTTGCTACTGATAGTGATAGGTATATCCACTCAATGATTCGGCGGAATGTTCACACGCACTTTGTAAAACACGCGGTAGGTCCCGCCAATGCGGTGGCTCGAAGGACCATAAAGTTGCGCACGCGGTACATAACTGCTTATTTTACGTAAAATGATATGAATTGTACGGCTGGACCGTACAACAAGTGTGATGCACTTTAATAGCTACAATTGAAATTTCCTCACTATGAGGAGGTAATGAAATGATAGAAAATGGTATAGAATTCTTGATAAGTATAGCTACGCCACCATACTCATCAGATCTATCCTCTCTAATGGTAAAATAACCGTTAATTTTAAAAATATGATAGATTTGAGCCAAGTCTCTGCAAAGGCAAATGGCTCATATTTGTTTAAAATATATATCTAACATCACTCTTTTTGTTTAGGTACTAGACTGCGGCAGTTCCACTGGATTATTTTGGATGTGTTGTCCATTATGAATGGATTGAGATACATTGAAAGACTGGGCAACGTTGGACGGTGAAATGTTGAACTGAGAAAGAAGATTGTGTAATACAGAAAGAAAATCATTTATGGAAAAATTTGTGTCGTTTTTTTTTTCATTATTATTAGAAAGAGCAGAACCATTTGATGGTTGGGGAATGTTTAATCTTTAATACTGGCATTGTGAGCCTCTTTACTATATCCTTGTACAGATTTGGGAGGGGAGCGTGGTTTGAGGAAGACAGTCTTTTTATAGCTACTTGAAGCAGTCATTCTATTAGGTGAAGAGATTGATGGGGTATGTGCAAAGTTTTTGGAAGGAGAAGATAAAAGTGTATCAGCATATGATTTAGTTACTGGTGGATAAAGTTTTTTCCGCTTCAGCATAAGATACTGAACTTTGTGCCATGTATGTTTTAATTAATTTTTGCCTAGAAAGTTCCGGGCAAGACTTATTCGTAGCATAGTGAAAACCAGAGCAAAGGCAACAAGATGCACTTTCTTGTTCTCTTTCACAACTGTCCCCAGTGTGGCCTTGGCCACATTTATAACAACGAGGCTTGGACCTACACTGAATTTTAGTGTGACCAAAACGACAGCAATTAAAACACTGTACAGTAGGGAAAATATATAAATCTACAGGTAATGCATTATAGGACATAAAAATTCTCTTTGGTAGAACCTGCCCATCAAATGTAACAACTATGGATTGGGATGGTTTCCAAATTGTTGTACCATCAACAGTGGTTTTAAAATTGAGGCGTCTGACTTTTAAGATTGGCCCGCAACCTATAGGTAGGTACTGTTACGTTATCAATAACCTCCTCCGGAGACAATTCCGCAGGTACACCACGCACTAAACCTATTCTGGTAACATTAAAAGTAGGTATGAAAGCTTTGTAATTATATGTTTCAAGACTGTTATGAGTAATAAAGGAATAAGCGTCCAGAAAATTCGAAAAAGATAGAGAAATCTTATTGCGTCCGATTTTTTTGACGCTACCGTTGATAATATTTTGGAAGGCGTTGTGCTTTAAGAACTTACCAAATGTGATTGGGTGCAGTGTCGTTCCATCATCCGGTGAAACGATTATTTTTGAACATGAATGACAAAAGGCGCGCTGTCAGTTTTACCGTACGTTTTACGACCTAACTGAGAATGAACAACTGAGGACAGAGTAGAGATATCGGGCATTTTGTTAGAAGTATTAGTTGTTTCGTTAGGGACGATTATTTCAGAGCAGCTAGGCTCTGATGCAGTAGGTTCTAGAGTAGAGTCCATGCAACCACAACCCGAAGACGCGGAACCGTGGTTTTTCCGGGTACGGCGACGCTTATTGCAGTGCTTGCACACATGAACACGGCTTCTTTTCAAATGTCGAGCTGAAGACGACCCATCGGTATCCATGCCCGATTCATTGGAAATAGTGACAAAATTGCGTGCCGGGGAACAAAATCCCCGGATCAGGCGGGTCTTTCATTATTAGTTCAAATAGCTAAAAAAAAACTTACCACTACCGATGAAAATATATAACACTAAAATAAAACTACAAGTAAAAGAAAACAGAACACTAAAACTACGACTAATGATCTTATATTTAGGGTTTTTTAAATTTATAAATATTATCTCAAAAAAGACGCGTCCGCCAAGTACGAAGTTTCCCGCGCTTTCGAGTGTTGACTTTCTTTGAAAGTTGAGAGCATAGCAAAGAGAGCATATGCGGATTTACTTAGTTTCTTACAGAGTTCTTCAACATGAGGTTTCCATGTGAGTTTATTATCGATTAACCCTTAAATTCCCTTTGAAATACGATTACCTCATGGTACATGCAATTTTCATATAATTTTATGCTGTAATGTCAATGTCACGAAAAGAGTAGCTCCGAGTATTTTATTTTATTAATAATAACAAAATTATATACTAACATAACTAAAACTATTAAAAAACTAAAATATGGCGTCGAAAAATTCCTCCGCATCGCTGTCGACTGGTAAAGTACCCAAGAGACTGGCGGCATTGCCACGTTGTATGGCAATGCTAAGCCGCTGGCCAAGGTAAAAGCCAGCCCTTGGGTCACGGGAAGTGTCAACCAGCCATTTGGAGATTTCGTTGAACAAACTATGAGCACTCGGACCCCACGGCCCAAGGGTTTCAACCCCAAACGGCTCGAAAATATAATTACCGATAAGGTTATTATACTTCCGCCGCTTGAGGTTTTCCGCAGCGGCAGCAGCAGTGCGAGCACAGCACGCAGAGCCAGGAAGATGGGATGGCGC
This sequence comes from Cosmia pyralina, assembly GCA_946251885.1. Classification (NCBI taxonomy): domain Eukaryota; kingdom Metazoa; phylum Arthropoda; class Insecta; order Lepidoptera; family Noctuidae; genus Cosmia; species Cosmia pyralina. The sequence continues at coordinate 10,699,347 of OX276369.1, read as the reverse complement.
AAGAGTATCGACACACGTTGCGTCCCACACTAAAGGCCTTCCCAACTTCCATGGAAATAAAGACATGCCGTCCGGTCTCTTGCCATCGTCGCGTGCCAAGCCATTGGGTTCTAATACAGCTGGAATGCCGACGGTGACAAGGGCTCGTCGGATGTTGTCATTGATGTTCGCGTGCCGTGCTAAGCGACCCGCACTTCGGCTGCAAGACAGGCCGTGGTGTCCGAGGCTGTTGACAACTTCGCCACAGTGACAGCGATGAGGAGAACAAGAAGGAGCTCCTAGTCGCAGGGAAGCAGCGAGGCGGAAAGTAGTGTCGTCAAACAAAGTGCCTATGTTCGACGACGGTAGTGCATGAAGCCACAGACCCGACTCCCACTTACCCACAGCCAGCAGACGCGCACGCTCCGCAGTAGTAGCAGACGTGTCAAGTAAATTATTCTGTACTACTCTGCAGAGCGGCTCATCCCACCGCCTCTGGGAAAATGGATTGTCGGGTGGGTCTGAATTCGGGCAAGCGAGTCTCCAGGCATCTATAGCCTCGGTGAAACAAGGCACATCAAAATTAACCAGTGTGGAGGCTAGGATTTTCTTGATTAATTTATCTGTGTCGTGGACCGAGGATATGAATGCCGGTAAACTAATACTAGAAATTTTGCGGATTTAATTTAATTTTTAATTAAATTTTTATTAATTATATAAACAGTGGCAATTTAGTATAAACAAGTTACGTCAAGTGTAGTTCGTATTGCAAATTATCTGAAATGTTTTTGACAACCCATAATAAGCCAATTGTGAGATATACTTACCCCAAGAACTTATCAGTGAACGAAGCAATACGAAAGTGCAATAACAAACAACGAAATCACTACTAACAACAACTCTGGTACAGTGACGATAGAACGTGTTTGTGACAATACCCAAGTGTGAATACGTTGGTCGATCATCGATAGCCTGTGGATAGCGCAGCGCGCGACAGTCGTAATTGCATTCCGGCCAACCTGTCACAATAGATGGCACAACACCTGTCCTAAGGAAACAATTTCTGCAGTCTGCGGTTACGAAAACGCTTCTTCTAGCTTTATTTCTAATATGATGCAATATCATGTTAGAAATATTTTTATGTAAAGAAGAAATTATTTATTACTTTCTTTTTTGTTTGATATTGCTAGTATCCAGATTTTATTTATTGTATTTGTTGTTAATCCGAGTTTTGTATTTTTTAGACGCACAAATGAGTGCCCTGTCCACAATGCTGTCTTGTCCTCACTGCCCTGGGTCTTCACGTACATTTAGCTCGCATGGGACGTCATCTACTGTCACTGATTCGCAGCCTGTGAGCCAGGTGCCACTGGCTTAACGCCCTTGCCCTCTGGAGAGACTTTCGACCTTGAAGATGAGTACGCCAGTACTTAGGCATATTCCTAAGGGTGCGCGGAACCAGGTGGCGGGCAAGCTGTGCGACATTATTGATAAGTGCATTAGCTGTAACGGTGTGGAGGACTGGGGCGCGCTTCTCTCTTTTGCTTTTGGTGGGCTGAGAGTTCCTTCGAGGGCTGCACCTGGAAACATGACTGCAAAAGTGAAGGCAAACGTCGAGTCGTTTGGTGCTGACCGGTTTGGGGATGAATCGCGTTGTGTGTCAGGATTTTCTAAGTCGCGCAGGATTCGAAAAGCCGTCGAGTCTAAGGTGTTCGAGGGAGACCTCCGGGGGGCCGTTCGGTTGCTGGTTTCAGACGACTCATTCGCGCAACACGACCCTGGCACGCTAGACGCCCTTATGGTTAAGCACCCAAGCCCATCGCGTCCGCTTAATTTTCCATCGGCGCCGGACTCGTCATTCCCAAGGGTGACTGCGTCAGTGGAGGACGTCGCATTGGCTCTAAGCTCTTTTAATAGTGGCTCTGCGGCAGGCATGGATGGAATTCGTCCGGGGCATTTGAAAGAGTTAACATCTGGCTCTGCGGGTGAAAATGGGCGGCGTTTGCTGGAGTGTTTGACAAAGCTCGCAAACTTTTTATTGAGCGGTCAGCTCAATCTGGTAATTTGTCCTTATTTGTATGTTGCTTCTCTATGCGCGCTCAAGAAAAAAGACGGAGGACTGAGACCAATAGCCATCGGCAGCGTGTTCAGACGGTTGACAGCGAAGCTGGCGTGCCGGTCTGTACGAGTAGCTATGTCCGAATACTTTCAGCCGCATCAACTAGGGTTTGGGACGCGTCGGGGTTGCGAGGCCGCTATCCATGCGACACGTGCGTTCGTCATGGACCCTGAGAACTCGGGCTGCGTTGCGCTGAAACTTGATATACGCAATGCTTTTAACACCCTAGAAAGAGACGTTCTTTTGAGTGAGGTAAAGGATAAAATTCCTTCTTTATACCCCTTTCTTTATCAGGTATATTATTCTCCTTCCAACCTATTCTTTAATGATAGTCTCATTTTGTCTCAAGTGGGAGCGCAACAGGGGGATCCATTGGGGCCACTTGTTTTCAATTTAGCAATTCACAATGTCATCTCAAGATTGAAATCATCTCTGAATCTATGGTACCTTGATGCTGGCATTATTGGTGGATCACTCGAAGAAGTTTGCAAGGACCTAGAGGTTCTTGTTCCCCAACTTAAGGAGATGGGTCTGGAGATGTATCCCTCCAAGTGCGAATTTTTTTCCTGTGGCGTTGGTGCTCGTACACACTTCTCACTCTTTCATTCTCTTTTACCTGGCCTCAAGGAACTTTCTCCTCTCTCTTTCTCCCTTTTGGGATCTCCCATTTTTCTTGACGGAGTGCCAGAAGCCATTTCCTCCCGTAAATAACTTCTCCTCAATGCTCGGGAACGTCTCAAGGATCTTTCTGCGCACGTTGCGATTTTGTTATTGCGCATGTGTTTTGCCGTTCCCAAAATTACGTATCTCTTACGAACCGCTCCTACCTGGCTTTGTCCTGAGGAGGTACGTTCATTTGACTGTGCTGTAAAATCAACGGTTGAGTCGATCCTGAATGTATCTTTTAATGATGCGCAGTGGAGGCAGGCGGCTCTTCCTATCCGGCACGGGGGACTTGGGGTGCGATGCGTGCATGATGTGGGCCTGCCGGCTTTCCTGGCGTCGACACATGGGGTGGCTGACCTCGTCACTGTAATTCTAGATTCCAATGGTGCCGGGGCAAACATACCTTTTATGTTGGACGCCGGGTCAGCTGTGTCTGCCCTCAACATGGGTGCAGCAAGCCCTGACGCAACACATGCGCAGCGCGCTTGGGATGACGTCTCGTCTACGCTGATCCAGAAACAGATGTTGGTGGAGTCCTCGGGGGCTGATCTAGCCAGACTCAGGGCTGTATCGCAACCGGAATCGGGGGCATGGTTGCACGCGCTTCCATCGCCTCACCTGGGCACGTTGCTTGATGACGACTCTTTGCGTGTGGCGGTGGCCCTCCGCCTGGGCTGCAAGGTGTGTGAACCCCATAGATGCACCTGCGGTCCCATGGTGGAGGCCGATGGCCATCACGCTTTGAGTTGTCGTCGTTGCTCGGGGAGGTTCCCGCGTCACAATGCCCTCAATGATATTGTAAGGAGGGTATTCGTGTCGGCAGATGTTCCCTGCATGCTGGAGCCTCCGGGATTGTGCAGGACTGACGGCAAGAGGCCGGATGGGTTGACCCTGATGCCTTGGAGGAACGGCAAGTGCCTAATTTAGGACGCAAATTGCGTCAGCACTGTTGCCGCCAGCCACATTGGTCGCACGGTTCTGTCGCCGTCGGCAGCAGCGGAAGACTCCGCTGAAAGGAAGAGGCTGAAGTACGCTCCATTGACGACCCGTTATCATTTTGTGCCCATTGCAGTTGAGACCATGGGTTGTTGGGGCACTGAGGCCAAGAAGCTCATTGGTGAGATAGGGCATAAGCTTTGTGAGAAAACGGGTGACTCCCACTCCGGCTCGTTCTTGGTGCAAAGGTTAGCCATTGCCATACAACGTGGCAACGCTGCAAGTGTTATGGGCAACTTTGCGCCAGGAACAGTTAGGGGCGGGTTATTTGACGTGCTGTTATTTTTTTTTTTTTTCACATTAAGTTATTTTTAATTACCTGCTTAATGAAATATTAATTCCATACTTTTAGCTACTACTGCTGTAATTAGGAAATGAAACGGAAAATGGTTTTGATATCGACCAATGCCGAATGTGTTTCATACACTGGCAATAATATTTGTAAACCATTTCCGGTGTAGGAAATGTACTCGGCATTGATTTAGTTTAATTTCTACGCTAAAAAGCCTAATATTCGAGGGTGGCGCCACTGTCTATGCGCCACAATTTTGTAGCTTTTTTAGACAAGTGGAAATTAAAAGTTCTAAAAAAAGTATCGAATAGGTTGTATTTTATTCCTAAATTGAAAAAAAATAAACACTAAACGAACTGTTTTCAACCTCACGAGTGGAAGCGCGGGAAACTTCGTACTTGGCGGACGCGTCTTTTTTGAGATAATTTTTATAAATTTATAAAACCCTAAAAATATAAGATCAGTAGTCGTAGTTTTAGTGTTCCATTTTCTTTTACTTTTAGTTTAATTTTAGTGTAGAATATTTTCATCGGTAGCCGCTTCAACAGTTATGTGACTTTTTGGAACCAAAACATAATCCGGACGGTATTGCGCATGGTTCCAAAAAGTCCCACGTTCCAATTTGGTCGGGTCGCTTGAAATCAATCCTTTTTAACCGACTTCAAAAAGGAGGAGATTCTCAATTCGTCGGAACCTTTTTTTTTTATTTTTTTTTTTTTATTTTTTTTTATGTATGTTCCCCGATTACTCGAAGATGGCTGGACCGATTATTATTTATTTTTTTTTGTTTGAAAGGGTATACTTCCCAGGTGGTCCCATGATCATCAAGTCAGGATCTGATGATGGGATCCTGGAGAAATAGAGAGAACTCTTCCAATTTTATAGGCACACTTGCAGCGATTTGGATAGTTTTTGGAAGAGTACTTTCTTGGAGTGGTCCCATTTCAATTTGGTGAATATCTGATGAAGAACTTCTGAGATAGGCAACGGAACTCCTCAATAAATGATAGCAAATGGACTGGGATTGCTGAAATATCATGTCTGTTTGTTGTTTACACCAGTTCATAACATAACATCACGCCAGTACGCTGTGAAGGGGTAAGCACATGTGAACCACTAAAAAGTGAAAAATAAAAACTTTTTTACAAAAAAATACAACCGACTTCCAAAAACAACACTACAAAGTGAAAAATAACTTTAATTTCGGAAGTCGGTGGCAAAAAACGAAAATACATTTAACCAGACACCGACTTCCGAAATTACAGTTATTTTTCACTTTGTAGTGTTGTTTTTGGAAGTCGGTTGTATTTTTTTGTAAAAAAGTTTTTTTGCTTCCACATTACGGGGTGCCGACCGAATCGAATGATTTAGTCGATTACAGTATTAAATTCTGCTCATTTCTATGTATGGTAACCCAAGGAGCGACACTCGTCTATGATTTAAAAAAAATATTTTTTCTCTGTTAATTGTGTTGTTTAGTGCGGCGCACGGCACGCAAACTTAGAACAAAAAAATTCTACCGTATACTCTATGGTTGGAAGAATAGAACAAGACAGGTCTCCTCGCCCCCTTCCATCATTCTTCACCCCTCTGACACCCGGTGCCAAAACTATAGACAATATACAAATGTCATTGTCAAATTAAGGCGGTTGTCGACTAAGTTTTCGACAGTGCCCGTAACAAAATACCTTCTCCCCCGTGGTGGGATCCAGAATGCACTTCGGCAATCAGGGAGAGAAATGAGGCCGAACAGTGTTACAATGCAGATATGAGCACCGAAAATCTACTGACATATTTGCGGATAAATGCCAGATCCAAGCGTCACCTCCGCAAGAAAAAACGTGTGGGTTGGGTTAAGTTCTGTACCTCCTTATCTCCCTCTACTCCAATCTCGTTAGTTTGGAAAAACATCAATAGGTTTAGACGTGGGTGCTCTTCATCAGTCTCTTCACCGATCACTAGGGAAACCGCTGATTTTTTTTTTGACAAAATTGCTCCACCATATGTTCCTCTTTCTTCTGAATGTTCCAGTGATATGTCCCTGCAAAGTGTTTCACAGGATCCGTTTGATGTGCCATTTACTTTGAAGGAATTGAATGTGGTACTGAGTCATGTTCGGGACTCGGCCCCCGGTATTGATGGCGTGCCATATTCTTTTATTGTTCATTCTGGAGACAAGGCTAAACTTTACTTCCTTGACATCATTAATTTTTGTTACAGTAATGGTTGGGTTCCGGATCAGTGGAAGTTACAAATTGTTATCCCCCTATTGAAGCCAGGCAAACATGTAGATGATCCGAACGGCCTTAGACCAATTGCTTTATCCTCTGTCTTGTCCAAACTATTGGAACACCTTATTAAAAATCGACTTGAGTGGATAGTCGAAGCGAGAGATTTGCTGCCGAATTATCAATTTGGTTTCAGGAAGGGGCTCGGTACTATGGATAGTGTTGGCGTTTTAGTTACGGATATTCGCTTAGCGTTTTCCAAAAACGAATCCGTTGTAGCCGCCTTCCTAGACATCTCCTCTGCATACGACAACGTTCTTCTTCCCGTACTCAGGCAGAAACTGCACCAGCTGAGTCTCCCGGTTAAGATGATCGAATGCATCTGTGCTCTTCTCTTGTCTCGCTCTTTAGTTCTGAGGGTCCAGGGAGAGGATTTTGATGAAAGACATACTTGGAAGGGACTCCCGCAAGGCTTCGTGCTGAGCCCCCTTCTTTATAACCTGTATACAGTGGACATTGGCTCTTGCCTAAATAGTAACTGTCACATCCTCCAATATGCCGACGACTTAGTCTTGTATGTGACAGATTCCTCCATCATAGACGCTGCGTCATCCCTATGCCTCTCTCTGGACTCTCTGAACCAGTGGCTTTTAAGCCATGGTTTGTCGTTATCGGCACAAAAAAGTTCGGCAGTAATTTTTACTCGTAAAAGATTGATCCCACACACAACAGTGGACATTTCGGGTTCTAATATTCCGTTAGTGAATAAGGTAAAATTTTTAGGCGTTTTTCTAGATACAAAATTAAATGGTAAACATCATATTAATTTATTAATTAAAAAATGTGAAAAAGTGGTTTCGATTTTAAAGGCTCTCTCGGGTGTCTGGTGGGGTGCCCATCCTTACACTATGAAATTGGTCTATAACGCCCTAATTCGTAGTGTTCTAGACTATGGTACGTTCCATTTAGTGCCATGCAACAGGGGTGCTTTGGCGGGGCTGGATAGGATTCAGTCAAAATGTCTTCGGATCATCTCTGGTTGTATGAAGTCTTCTCCCATTAACGCATTGCAGGTTGAGTGTGCTGAACCTCCCCTGACCTTGAGACGGCAGTATCTGGCCTCCCGTTTTCTGGCTAGGTTAATATCTAGATCTTCCCATCCCCTTTTAGCAAGATTGAATGAGTTAGATGCCTTATGTAGAAGCTCAAATTTCTGGAAAAACAAAGAAATCCCCTTAATCATAAAAGCATTTCGTCAAATTCATAATTTAGCATGTCCAATTGAACAGAATCCCCGTTTACCTCTTTTTAACGTTCCCTATGAAGTCTTATGTTTCACACCAAAAATTTTCTTTGACATCGGTATTTCCAAAAAGTCCCCTTCAGCGAATTCGGCCTTCAATGCGGCGGTGGGAGAGCGATGGTCCGGGTTCCAAAGATTTTTTACAGATGCTTCAAAATTTAATGATCTCAGTAACATTGGCGCTGCGGTTTATTACCAAAGCTCCAGAATTATTCTACAGTACAAATGTCCTGAGGAGGCTTCTGTGTTCACGGGCGAGTGTGTGGCTTTATTGGAAGCTTGTCTCTTCATAGAGTCACATCATAATATTGACAGGGCCGTTATTTTCACTGACTCTCTTAGCTGTCTGCAAGCCTTAGTACAAAACCCTTTCAAAAGTAAATTGCACAGTTCCCTTGTTTTAAAAATTAAAAAATCTTTATTATCTTGTGCTAGTAGTCAAAAGGAAGTTCAGTTAGTTTGGATACCTAGTCATTGTGGCATTAAGGGCAATGAGTGTGTTGACGCTTTGGCCAAAGATGCTTGTTCTTCAGCAACAGCTGATCCCACCTACAACATTCATCAGGGGTATGACTTACTGAGCCTTCCAAAGGCTAAACTCCAATCCTCATGGCAGGAACACTGGAATATCACTGGAAGGAAAAAGGGCAGGTTTTACTATGCAGTGCAACCAATAATAAAATCTAAACCTTGGTTCTATGGCTACAAAAAAGCCTCCAAAACAATTATTTCTACCCTTTGTAGAATTCGCTTGGGTTTCTGTTGTACTCCAGTTTTCTTGCAGAAGATTCGTGTTCGTGACTCCTCTCTCTGTGAGTGCGGGTTGGAGGAAGGCACTCTGGACCACATCTTCTTTGAATGCTCGAACAATGTCCCACCTTTAGATTTATATAGACGTCTCCAAAAATTCAAGATTCCTCTTCCGATTAATTTTCCTTCTTTGCTAACACACTCCTCTCCAGATCTGCATGTGGCGCTGATGACCTTCATCCGTCACAATAATATAAAATTATGAATTACTCCGTTTGTGTTGGTGTGGTATGCGTGTATTTTATGTTTTAACAATTATAATATTTATTTATCTCTATTTTTTGTTTGTTTCAGTCCCGTACTAATCCAGCAAGTTATTTAATGTATCAACTGGATCAACCAAATAATAATAATATTTTTTTTTTTTTTTTTTTTTTTTTCTCATACACACTTGTTTTTCTAGCTCACTTTAGACATTGGCAGAATAGTCGACATCGGCTTTGCTTGCCATTTATTAAAAATAGAATAGACTAAGTTTTCGACTTTTTCGGCTACCGCCATTATCCGCCATTACAGTTTTATTGTTGATCGAGTGAAGTCTGCGTTGATTAATTTCCGTACTTACCTATCTTCTCAGTGATTTTAAACTGTAATATTTTGCATTCGTAGTGCAAGATGTACAACAAGTGTTGTGTCGAACATTGTGGTACTAAACGAAAGGACGTTAAAATGCATCCGTTTCCTTGTAGTGAGATAAGACTCAAAAAGTGGCTTCTGAGCATTAATAGTGATTATTTGCGTAGCTTAAGCCCGCAAGAACTTCAGAAACTATGTGTGTGCCAGAAACACTTTGAAAAAAGGTTCATCAGTGAGAAGTATCGGCTCAAAGTTGGTTCATATCCATCATTTGTTTTCGGCCGATGAAATTACCTCTGGAATACCAACAAAAGTTGACGAAGGTTCGTACGAAATTATAAATAACTCCTTAATTTGTAAACTGAGTACATTCCATTATAACCCACTCCAATTTTCGTAGCCAGCATTGATTTTTATATGAGCTTCTAACAGGCTGTCCAACTTTATTAACCATGAGGTACTTATTGCAAATGTAAAAACACAATGTGATGTGAACAAAACTATGTGTGCTTTTATAATTTGCCTTGATGTGGAGCTCATAATAAAATTGTCACGTAAGAAATTATAAAAGTGCATATTGGCAAACAGTATTGATCACCGCTCTACCACCCAATAAAATGAGCCTTTCCACATAGTTTAGAGAATACTAATGTATACATTTCCTTTTCAGATATTAATCAGAATAATGATCACAATTATTCTCGGAAAAGGAAACATGATGACCATACATATCTGCCTGGTAAGACTTATGTGAACCTGCTGATTATTATTATAATACTAAAGTTGTTTTTTTTTATGTTCCTTACAATGACATTTAAAAAATAAAAAGTACTTTATTTCAGATACCTCACTTGCAGTGCCTTTGTTATCAGAAAAACAAACCATTAATTGTGGAGTGTCCCCAATTCCTGACACAGAAAATAATGGAAATGTAACAGGTATGTCCTCACTATGGCACTTGATTTTAAATTCCCTACAGACATTTGTGTATAGTTCTATAGTTTTTAAAATGTTAATATAAGATATTTACAGATCAGTCATTATATGTTATATCATGTGTTTCTGGTACAGCAATTGAAGAAAATGAATTGGGTAACATTTTAATGTTAACATTTTGCTTTAAAAAGTACTATGTGAATAAATAGATGGAATTTTGCTATGATTTTTAGACATCTATTTATGTGCTTAGTTAGACTTTTTTACATTGAGTTTCATCATGTAATATTAAATTGATGAAAAAAAAAAACTCAACTAGGATCAATGTTTCAAAATATGTAAGTACTTTGGTTGGCATTCTCCTATAATATTTGTTTATATTATGTTTTATTACACAGGTTCAGGTCCTATAGCTGAGCCACGACTTATAACTCCCAAAATGTTGACGAAACGAAGGCTTCTGAAAACATCTAAAAATCTTACTCCTAAATGTAGGAAACTCTACAAGGAGTACGTACGGTCAAAGAGACAACTTAATTTTAGTCAGAGGGCCAAGAGGGCTCTCAAATTTTCAAAAGAGAAATCTTTTCAAAAGCTGACTCAAAATATGAATCCTTTGGCGAAACAAATTATGTGGATGCAATTGAAGCAGTGTACCAAGGGCTCGAATGGTCGTCGATTTACTGACGAAGAAAAGTTAATTGGTCTCTCAATTTTAAAACAGCCCGAAATGTTACAAATTTTTACAGAAAATATTTATTCTTCCCTCTAAAACCACATTAAATAATCCATTAATTTCTGGTTTGAATATTGGCACTGGAATTAATCCTCAAATATTTGAAGCAATAAAGCAAGAGGTAAGATTGATACCTTATTTAGGGATTTATAATATTTATTGTTACATTTATAACTAGCTTCATCTTTCTGACTGACCGACCCATTGACAATTCAAAAGAGCCTGTAATTGGTTTATTTGAAATAAATGCTTTGAGTTTGAGACCAGACCAGTTGGTTATACTGAAACAGCTATTTATATCTTCCGAAAAACATGATGTGCAGTATCTGGGTGAAATTAATGTAGAACCCCATACGTCAGCAACGGTGCCGCGATCTGCTGCTCAGGAACGCCTCAATGTACATGCAAAAGCATATACCTACAGCACAAGAAAAACACAAGAAACACAAGAAAAATTCAAAAAAAAAAATAAAAAAAAAAAAAAAAAATTTGGAAAATTTTTTTTTCTTGTGGTGGGTCACAAGAAAAATTTTCTCAAAAATAAAATGTGTCGATTGCGTTGCCGATTTAACAACGCGTGAGGTTAGTGGTATACATAATTGGGTGCAAAAAAAGGAATACAAAACTATCAAGAAAATGAAATTGACCTACCCTTCTGAAAATGCAGTGAGAGCGTTCGGAGTAGTCACAGAGGAAGCAAATGAGTACTTAGAACCAGCAAAAAATAACATTTCGATAATAATAAGGACCCAAATTATGTCTAAGTACTCATTTGACTTCCTTTCTTGTGAAACACATAAAAAAGAAATTGAAAAGGCCTTCCTTGACCATGGGTTAAAATTAGTAATTTTTAATTTTTGTTGCATAATAAATAAAATAATGAAAGGCACAGATATATCCCGATTAATTGGAAAATGTCTTCCCAGAATGCAAAATAAGGCATACACTAAATACAAAACTAAATTAAAAAATAAAAATTTGAATAAGTATTTGTTGTGTTTCATTTACATATTTCTCAGTAGTTTCCTGTAATTATTATGTTATCGATGAGCTCATTTACGAGTTCATTGTTTTTTTGCGGCTATGAGCAAAAAAGAATTTAAATCTGAATTACAGTACCAACGAGGTAATTGAGGCTGTTTGTGTGAGCCTTTGCCAAAAACTCAATACCTAAATTAAAAAAAAACGAACTGTCACGTTTTAAACTTCCAACTTTTCAACTAACCATTTTCTCTCTATGGGAGTGGGTCGTCTAATACGTAGTATCCCCTAAGACTTAGGGGACCGGGTGCGGCGGTATGCGTGGTCGAAACGGTTGGCGTATTTTTTGTCCGTTTTTGTGTTTCTTGTGGTTTTTACGGGAAAACCGGGTAAAAAAACTATTTGTATGTGTTAACAAGAATATAGGCAATATGGATTAGTGCAGGATTCAAGTCTGTAAGTGATTTAATTAGTTATTTCAGTGTTTATCGTCAACCGGTACGGCACGGAAATGGTTTGTTATTGTTTTGAGTGACGCATCATTCCAATAAGAATCTTGATGGATTATTGGTTTGATCATTGAAATATTATTACATATATGAATAGTCTGATTATTGAGTAAAACATTAAAATCTATTTCAAAGTTTCTACGTATCAGATATAATTAGAAAAAAAATATTTAGTCCGCGTGTAAAACTTGCCGCGTCAACAATGTTGTCTCAACAACTTCGGATGCTTCTAAATACTAAATATTATACTATGCAATGTGTTTTGTTATTTTTTTTATGTTAAGAATAATCACACCATGCATATTAAACCATAAAACATATAGGTCATCACTTGTTTTTTTTTACTACAGCCATTTATTTGTAATCTAAGATAAAAAAATCGCTGTGTTTAAGTTTACAAATTATTGTATAAATGGATGCAATCAACATTCAAACAAAAAAAACGCTATTTAAAAGCTCTGTTGTTTCCCATTACAAAAACATACACTTGAAAGGGCTCTTCGAAGAAACGACGTCGTAAATTAGGTTTGTTTATCAACATCTGGCCGGGCGGCCGGCGCACGCGGAATGACGTAATCTGCCGAGCGGACAACGAGAAAGTTTCGCGCGCAATTACGTATGAACCGGGTAGTGGTAGGTTCCATTGATTTTGTCGAATTTTATTATTAATATCCTGACTGAACGCTCTGTTAACATGATAATAGGAGATCACGAGGTATCTCATCTTGTATGGAGGGGTCTGCCACAGGGTTCTGTGCTCAGTCCCCTTCTATACAATATTTACACTTTTGATCTAGACTCGTCTTTAATTACTAACCATGTTAAAGTTCTTCAATATGCCGATGACTTATTATTATATTCTTCAAGCCAATCTGTTGAACAAGCTCGCTGTGCCATCAATTCAGCTTTATCTAATTTGGAGTCTATGGTTACATCTAAGCGGTTTGGATTTATCCACGTCTAAAAGCGCGGTGGTTTTATTCACCCGGAAGAGAAATATTCCCTTAGTAAACCTCTTTTATAAGGATATACCAATTCCAGTTGTAGATAATTTCAGATATCTAGATAAAATACTTGATTCGTAAATTAAGTAGTGTTCCTCATTGTGATTATTGTCAACAAATATGAAAATCACCGAAACATGCTTAGATGCCCCTCTGGTGTGTGGTGGGGTGCACGTCCGTTTTCGTTGAAACTTATTTACAACGCATTTATCAGAAGCACTCTGGATCGTTTTAGAACCTGGTAGTATCATGGCTTTTAAAAAATTGGATCGTATTCAGTCTAAAGCATTACGCATTATTTCGGGTGCCATGAAGTCTAGTCCCATTAATGCTCTCCAAGTTGAATGTGGAGAAGCTCCTTTACATCTTAGAAGACAATTCTTATCAGACAAATATTTGTTCCGGATTCTTCAGTTCTCAACTCATCCTCTCATTCCTTAAGGGCGCTTTCAATTTAGACGTTACGTATCGGACCGCTGCGGTGCCGAAGCGGCGCGTTTGTCGTACTGCGCACGGACGGTCGTTTGTTTTCATACAAAGCGCGCGGTGCGGCAACAGTGCGGCGTCGATATCGCGAACGCTCGACAACCGGTCGGCAACGCCGCAAACTCCACGTGTATGAAAACAAACGATCGTCCGTGCGCAATACGACAAACGCATAGCTTCGGCACCGCAGCGGTCCGACACGAAACGTCTAAATTGAAAGCGCCCTAAACTAGACTCTTTAGTGTTGCAGATTGAATCTTCAGATTACTGGTCCCATAAACGTGCTCCTTGTTTAGTTATAAGCTATAATAAATTCCTTTCACTTTCTTCTCCTATTCACCGTTCCAATAAACTTCCCATATTTAACTGTAGATATGAGAGTTTACAATTCAGCCCCATCATTAAATTTAACTGTGTACGTAGTAAATTAGATCCCGATTGTCCTAAAAGTTTTAACAATTTCCTTGCTGATCACTTAGAATATCACCATATATTTACGGATGCTGCCATAAGCGTTCTCCGATGGGTTGTGTTGGGATTGGTACTTGCCGTTCTCCATACAACATCGTACAAAAAATAAAACTGCCTCCGGAAACTTCGGTTTTTACGGAGGAATGTTCCGGTATTTTAAAAGCCATCGAATATACTCGTGTTTTTAAGCTCAAAAAAACTATTATTTTTACAGATTCCCAAAGTGCTCTTCTAGCCATCAACAAATCCCCTTTCGAACACAAATCGCAGTTGCCAATCATTTATTTAATAAGAGAATTTGCGTTCAGAACCATCTCTGAAGGTAATACTTTGGAATTTGCGTGGATTCCGGCTCATGCTGGAATCCATGGCAATGAAGTGGCTAATACACTCGCCGGTGATGCGGTGCAGTGTGGGGACTTAGCTCCTTATACAAATTTCAGCATTGATCTTATGATCATACCAAAGACTTCTTTGGGACACCTGGAAGGTAGCTTGGGATATCGGAAGCATGTCAAAGGGTCGTTATTTTTCACTAATTCAACCCGATGTTCCTGAAAAACCGTGGTTTGGCAGGGCAAAGTTTGGCAAGATGGAGACCTCTGTTTTAATACGGATGAGACTGGGTCATGTTGGTTCTCCAGCCCATCTTGCCAAACTTCATATCATCGACGACCCCATGTGCGTGTGTGGCGCAGACGTAGGCGACCTAAACCACATTTTTTTCTCCTGTCCTTTATATGACCGTTCTTCTTTTCTTAGTAACCTCTTGTCCCTCAGTACTCCTTTAGTAATTTCTTTACTTTGTACAAATAGCTTCCCTGTATATAAATGTATAGTCTCATTCATTATTTTAAATAATATTAAGTTGTAAATTTTCGTCATTGTAATTTGATCATTATCATTATTTTATCACCTTTATTATACTGATCCTATATATCCATCCTATCCTAAATCCCGTTTAAAAATCATTTAATATTTTCGTTTCCCTACCTTGACCTATGAACTAAACGTGACATTGGCTAAATGCACAAACCGTGCGAAGCCAAAAGAAAAAAAAAAAAAAAAAACCTCACGAGTAAAAAGTCGGCGGCGGCTATTTTAAGTACCGAATCTTTTTGCGTAAAAATACGGAGAAAACGAATTTTCCCAGATACGAGACCTAGCTAGATCGATTTTTCGCCCCCGTAAACCCCTATATTGCAACTTTCATCGAAATCGTTCGAGCCGATTTCGAGGACGTGCAAATATTGCTCGTTTAATAGTATAGGGATTACAACTCCGCTATTTTATTGCACACAAGGAGGGACAACAAGAGGTTACTGAGAAAAGAAGAACTGTCATATAAGGGCCAGAAAAAAAATGATTAGGTCGCCTACGTCTGTTCCACACAAGCATGGGGCGTCCAAAAAGATTTTAAAAGTAATATTTAATGTCTTTGGAGTCGTTGCTAGACCGGATGAGACTAGGTCATGCAATGAGGTTATATAAAATAACATCATTGAGGTCATGTTTGTTCTCCAGCCCATCTTGCCAAACTTCATATCATCGACGACCCCATGTGCTTGTATGGCACAGACGTAGGCGACATAAATCACATTTTTTTTCCTGTTCCTTAAATGATCATTCTTCTTTTCTCAGTACTCCTTTTCCTACCTCAATACTTTCTTTACTTTGTACAAATAGCTTTCCGTATATAAATGTATAGTCTCATTCATTACATTAATTAATAAATGTTCGTCATTGTAATTTGCTCATTATCATTATTGTATCACCTTTATTATACTGATCTTATTTATCCACCATGTCATAAATCCCGTTATATTTAATTTTTATTTCATTTATATAGGTACATAAAATTTACATTTTTAAATATTTTTATAAAAACATAAAATAAAAAAACATTTTAAAATATAAAAAAATAGTAGCCCACCGGTATCGGGAACGGGGTCCAAGCTGCCGGCGCGCGGTGGTCAGGGCTCCAGAGAGAGGAACCTCTTAACAATACACGCCGTGTCCAGAAGTACCGCTTTCTGAATCAGGCCCTTAATCCAGCTAAGAGAGCCTCCTTAGGTAATGGTTGAGGCTCGCGAGCCAAGTCAAGATACTTGATTTGTTTATCTTTCTCGGCTTTCACGAGATTCCCGTCATGTGGGACCGTTATGTCAATAATCCACCACCACTATACCAGGCTTATTGGTAACATATTTAATTAATAATTATAATATCTTCGTTTCCCTACCTTTGATTCTACGAGCTGAACGTGACATTGGCTAATTGCACAAACCGTGCGAACCCAAAAAAAAAAAAAAAAAAAACCTAGCCACTAGAGAGTGCTCTGACTATTATCTTATCTGTGGCACTCCACTGCACTCAGTGTGGGATCCTCAGTGTATTATAATGTATCCTCTTGAGTATTAATGTTCTGTGGGGATCCTACTTGTTTGTCATACGTAGTCGTAGTATCCACTAAGTAGTCTGTGTCGTCTGTGGTGGGATCTTTTCATACCAAGCCCACGGTAAGTTCCTATCTTTTCGGGTTTGGATAGAAAAAGTCCCAAAAGCACGTGGTTCTTCTTTTCCACAGACCAATTATTATTATTACAAATACAATTGTATTGTAGCCATTGACATATTTACTGGCGTTACATGCTGCTTGCGTACTTTCTTTTCTACTTCGTCTGTTTCTTTTCGTTCTTGGTATCTGAAGACGCAACACGTGCTTTGTTTGTGTAACGAATTTATTCAATTTTAGTAGTTTATAATATTAATTAGTGTGAACTTCAATCGACATTATTCTAGAAGTTTGTGTTTTAACGTCAGGTTTGTTTTAACATTAATTTCTTTTACTTATAAAGATTTTATTTTACCCGGCATCCACTGGATACCAAATAACTCCCTGATTCCCTACCCTCCTCATCCCTTTGATTACTCTGGTGTTAACTGTTAGCCCCAACGACAATGTGCAGTTGGCAATTAGGTATTATGGACCCCGAATCTGCAAACAGGAAAAGAGCGGCCGCTAACCCCCCCCCCCCCCCCCCCCCCCTATTTTAATCAACCCTCATAACACACACACAAACACTATAATGGAAGACAGAGTAAGTACTTAAACGATGAGAGTTTTTCCTCGTATAAAGTTCATGCATCTTTAAAAGATGGTCAGACCCCAGGTACTGACCTGCACCCTGTCTAACGACCCAAATTTTAAAACCTACTCAAACGGCTGTTCTTACCTTTGACGGCCAAATTTTACCTGAGCGTGCTTTTTGTTATTACTCTGCTCTTTCGGTCGTGAGATACTTGTACCTACCCAACCAATGATGTATTACCTTATTTTAATAATATTATAATATGTCATTGTACCCAACTATCCAATGGTGTTTCAACATATTTTCAGGTCAGTGGGTCGTCTCAGGGGCGGAGTAAAAAAATTGTTCTTATTCCAATGTCCACCAGAGACCTCAGTAGGTATTTACATTTCATTTTAAAAATTCGGTCATTTACTCGGATTCTCGCATTCAAGCTTTAGCTCAAAACCAACAAGTCTAATTCATAGCAATTATCATTTTTGATAGGTTTCAATTTACTATACACTTGTTCGAACAATGGTTTAAACATTGAAATGGCTTAGGTTCCCCCAGCCACTTAGTTATAGGTGGCAACAAGTGTGCCAACTTACTGGCTAAATATGCTACATCTAATGTGGTGGATCGGAAGCACTGCATACATAGTTATGACTTACGGACTGACACCAAACATAAGCTGTAGGTACAACTCGTTGTCAGCAGTCAATCTGCTTAGCCTTTTCCCAACTATGTTGGGGTCGGCTACCAGTCTAACCAGATGCAGCTGAATACCTACCAGTATTTTACTTGGAGCAACTGCCTATCTGACCTCCAAAACCCAGTAACTGGGTAATACAATATCCCTTGGTCAGACTTTCGGGCTTCTGACGACCCGTAACGACTGTCAAAGATCCACAAGTGACAGCCGGGACCAACGGATTAACGTGCTTTCCGAGGCACGGAGGAGTCTTGGTATGTCTAGATGGTCACCCATCGACGGACAACCCTGGCAAGCGTAGCTTAACCTGATGGATTGACCCGTACGGCTGTTATTACTTAGCCACAAGCCCCACAACTCGTGGTCAGCAGTGTAGTAGGTAATTTCCAAACTCAATGAGGCATACTATGCCGCTATTCAACCTGACATCCAGTGGAAACCTTGGTATTTTATGTGTCCAAAACTGACCAGAAGAATTTTGCAACCTTTTGTAGACTGAGACTTGGTCACTGTTGCAGTCCAGTATTTCTAAAAAAGTTCTGTGTTTGTGGACAGTTCAGACAATTCCTTGTGTGAATGCGGTCTTGATGATGGAAATCTGGACCATATCTTGTTCTCATGTTCTTCAAATTCCCAATCCTTTGACTTGTACCATAAGCTGCTCTTGAGTAAAGTTTCTCCTAAACTAATCTTAAGTTTTAACAAAAATTTTATAAGAAAATTATATCATAATTTATAATTTAGTTTGGTGTGTAATTATAATAACTTGTAAATATATTATTGGTCTTGTTTTAAAATACTACTACTACTACTACTACTACCTATATCTATAATATGAAAAATAAAACTATGTTAACTAACAATGTTGTTGTTGTTGTTTTCAGCTGCTATTATTAACAAATTACAACTACCACAAAGTGAATAGTTCAACGGCTTACGTTGCTGCATTGCCATCACCACATAACTCTGGCAGAGTAGTCGACAACAACTCAGTTGCAAAAGAGGGGAAAAAAAGTACAGTCCTAAAAACTGCTCACGACATTCAATGTTTAGAATATTGAAAGAAAAAGAACTCATATTCTAAGCCGATAATTTAAACTCAGCAGTGTTTTAAATATGAATATGGAAAAACTGAAAAAGTGTAGGATATGTTTAGTGGAGAATGTTCGGATGTATTTGATTGCCAGCAAGAACCTGCAGGAGATATATGAGAAGCTGACTGATATACCTGTAAGTACATTACCAATGTAAAAATTGAAGACCTAATAGTTGATGGTATTCATCTCAGTCAAAAGATGTCGCCTGCTGGACATAGGCCTCCCTTTTAAGACCAAGAGTCGGACACATCAACCCACTCTATGCTTCTCGCATCCAGCAAGTTCCTACCAGATCACCTGTCCACCGCGTGAGAGGCCTACACACTGTGTCGTCGCCGCTACCGGAACCTTTTGACTCAACGCTTTGGACTGTATAATAATGTATTTTTCGGATTGGAAGGGTTTCATCTATGAATAAACAAATGGTATAAGAATAGTTTTGTTGCAGTTTATAACTGAAGACAGCAGACCGTTGCTTGCTTGTTTCTTCTGCTACGCAAAACTGAAGCAATGCAGCCAGTTACAGAGGCAATGTCTGGAAGCCGAAGAGTTGTTCGCTCAGATAGTGAATGAGGATTATGAGGTGAGATATTCTTCAATGGAGATTCATTCTTATAACTTCTCATGTCAGTAAAGTGTGGAAGTTATTTCTCTCAAGCATACCTATTGTGCCTGGATTTTATGCCAACCAAACCATAAAGTGTTGAACGTTGATTTGTATGCTTTGGTCAAATGTAGGTGTTCACAATGATTACATGTTACATACTCCACATAATACTGCTATAACTTCTGTATCAAACTTGTATGTGGCAACTATGCAGCACTAGCTTGTGCGATGGTCAGTGAGGTTGGTAGCATGGTCGAATCTCCAGGGTGCATTGGACCTACTTAAGTAGCCTCACTGTGGGGGCTCTTTTAAGTGTCTTTAGTATAATGAAAACCGGCCAAGTGCGTGTCGGGCCACGCACAGGTTCCGTTGTTGCACAATGGTGCCGATTCTGTTGTACACCGAACTAAACTAACTAAACTATCACTAAAATTCCTTACTTTTTGCTATGAGAATCTTAGAGCTATTCTGCAAAAAAAAAACCTCTAAATTTAATAACAATTTTGACACAACTAAAATCGAGTTTGACAATCGTGACTCCGCGTGGTATAGTGCCAGTAGTATATTTGACCCGGTGGCTTTAATTGGAACTAACGAAATCACTATGAAGTGACAGGCTTGTTATATTTTGTTCACCGACATCGCTGTCGTTACCGGGTGAAATATCTTTTAGAGCTGGAGGGGCGCAGGGAGCAGCTTCAACGTGTTTTATATGGAATGTAGGTACGTTTTTTTTTGGTACCTTTTTTTTTTTGTTACCTACATGTTGAGTGATAGGGGTTTATGAGTTTTATAAAGGGGGGCCAAATTTTCATTATTTTTGCGATAGGACTCACCGTTTTCGAGATATATGCAAAAGAAAAGAAAAAAATACACTACTGTTTTTGCATCCGAAGTCAAGGTCTCGGTGTGAATTTTAGTTCATGTCAACTAATTTTATTCCACACCTTTTAAATCGCGATTAAATATAGTCTGATTTAGTTTGACAATTAAAATTTTAGATGAAAACAGTCAAATTCAGAATAGCAAAATTGCCATTTTCACTAAACTAATAACTCCGTACAATCTTAGTCCTGTCAAACTAAAATATAGTTAAGTTGTGTAACTTTAGTCAATTTCAGAATGGGAAATCGTCGTTTGACAGGAATAAACTAAATTTTAGTGATTTTTAGTTTAGTTTAGAGGCATTTGTGACAAGAGAATCGGCACCAATGTACGGCCAAACGCCGCCGCCCGTCGCTATTCGAGCGTAAATATTATTAATTTAGAAATTATTAGGTACCTATTAATAAGAAATTTATGTTTTTTTTTGTATATTTTTACATGGTTATATTTACTATCTGTTTTACACAGCTAATAACGTTATATAAGTATTTTTTAATAGAATTTGTACGAAATTTTTACTTTTCCAAGTACCTACATTACATTAAATTCGTTATATTCGTATCCGTTTCGTTACCTACTACTACCGTGAATTTTTTCACCCATCCCTCCCGCCCCGCCTGCGAATTTTTGTTGATTCTAACAAAAAATTGCACTTTGCAGCTTAATATTTCGGAAACGGATCCCTAAATCCTTTATTTTTTTTCCAAACCTGCAATATTTTTGAAAGACATCCAACATTAACCCACACATGGCATGGGGTAGAAAAGAAAAAAAAAACATCTCCACTTTACGTTTACCTACAGGAGGTACGAGTACCCTAAAAAAAATTTTTGTTTTCTTGATTTTGTTTTACCACTTTGTCGGCGTGGCGTGATGAATATGTATATCCATGCCAAATTATACCTTTCTACTACTAAGAGTCTCGGACGGACATAGCGAAACTATAAGGGTTCCTTGTTGATTACAGAACCCTAAAAAAGGTTTAGCTTGCGGGACTGTGATCACCAGCATATTGTTCTAATACTATAATCATCTTTTTACAGTCCAATAATTTAATAAACCAAGACTACTTAAAATATTACGGTGGGTTTATTAAATCTCCAACAGAGAACATAAGTATAGTTGATGTTGTTCAAACAGAAAACATTGCTGTCAAAGAAGAATTACCAGCTGTTTGTGAGGGACTAGATGATATTATTGAGCTAAAGGAGGAACATCAAAGTGAAGGTATGTTTTTAAAAGAACATAAATATCAATAAATAATGTCTTCTTAAAATAAATGAAAGATTATTGATTACCTATTCGTTTTTGGTTTTGAAGTCGGTTTTTACTATAATTAAAGTAAATTTATTTTTCCATTTTTAGTTGAATTTTCAATTACATAAGTAGGTAAGCCCAAGTCGAACAAAAAGAAGAATCGTCAAAATCTGCTTAGAAATGCCGGAGATACAGTGCATTTATGCATACATAAACATAATTACATAATGTATTATATACTAAAACCTACCTGAAAGTATGTAGATCACGTTAGTGAAAGAATCGTCAAAATTGGTTCATTAGTTTTTGAGAAAATCGCGGACAAACATACATACATTACATACGGGTCGAATACAGAACCTCCTTTTTTAAAGTCGCTTAAAAATGCTTAGTCATCGTTTATGTATGGTTTCATCGTACACATACGTACACCAGTGGCGTGCACAGAGATTTCAGACAGGGTATGCACGTCTAAAATAAAAATAAAAACTTGAACAAGCTGAAACTAGTACCTAAGTTTTTTTTTCTCGACCGTTTGTTTTACCCGACCTCACCTAGCCTAACCCTAATCTTACACTGACTCTTACCGCACGGCGCCATTGGCTTCGCATGATGTTTGTTTGCGACCACAACGGATATCTAAAATATTTTAATCTGAATATCTGATAAAGGTCCAAACATTATTTTTATCTTGATTTGTAAACAAAAAGCAAGGGATAAAATACAATGTGTTTGTGTTATACACAACATGTTTGCCAGTAGGTAATAATTAGGTATCACAAAACTTTTCTATGAAAATAACGAGAGGCATTACCTTTTTTTTGAGTTAAATAAAACCCGGGTTCACACCTTCCGTTTACAATGAATTTAACTTTTTCCTCAAAATATAACGTCGAAAAGCGGCAGATTTTAATTTATTTAACACACTTCGGCAGCACAGGTCTCACAGGTATAATTTTAAATGATTAAAATAAATACATAATAATATACAGTCAATCACTTGCGCCAAGAAAAACAATCAAATCAAAACAATATGGCGAAAAAACAAATAAACTTTGCAAGTTGAATAAAAGCGAGTAAAAACTTTACAATTACAAAATAAGTAATACGAACTAATCTTGGTCAATCCGACTAAAAAAGTCAACCCTCTGTAATCAACAACTAAGCGGTGCTTTTACGGCTTCTCAATTTGGACGGGTTGGAAAATAAGCTGTGCTTCCAGAACTTAAACACACGCATACATTTTCACGCACACAGTCACACTATTGCTGTGTACTACACGGGTTGCGTTGTATGAAGAATAAGCACGGCGTTGTTCTGCTTATGCTCACCGGGAGCGCTGCCTGCGCGGTTGTCGCCGCTCGCTTCAAGAAATTCGTCAAATAAAAATAATAGATGGCGCGTAAATCGCGTTATAAACAGTGAGATAGCGAATAAATTAGATTAATATAGTTATTACTATGATTTTTCTTGCGTTAAAGTTATTTATCATTTCGAGGGGCATGTATGTGTGGGACTACAGGGTATGCAGAGCTTATTTGCATGTATGGAGTGCACGCCACTGACGTACACACATCATCAGACACATTTACAGCGCCTACACCGCACAGGTACACGCATGGACACAATATAAATATTATTAACTAGCTTCTGCTTGCAACTTCGTCCACGTGAAATTTCTTGTCCCCCGACCTACCCGTCGCATCGCGTCGCATCATCGTTTTCGCTTGAGCGTTCTTTCTGTTTTATTTTTCTTTTTGCTCAGCTCCTGAGGGTCATAGCATGATGTTAAATAGCATATATAGCCTTCCTCAAGAATTGGGCTATCAAATGCATAAATTATTTTTCAAATCCGCCTGGTGGTTACAGAGATTAGCGTATTCAAACATACAAACTCTTCAGAGTTATTATTTGTATATATATAGATATATAGTTAGCTAAACAACCACCTAACACTCTTGACTGTTTTTGTTTACTTACAGGGCTAGAACCGGACAATTTAGACAATAGCTGTATAGATGTATCAGATATACAACTACCTTTAACGGAGGTTAATACTGAAGTGGAAGAAGTATCTAAGAACAAACGAAGAGCCAAGGAAACGAAAAGTAAGTATTACTTAGTTAATCTAAATGTATTCAAACAATCTGCTTCCAACATTGTACTTACCAGATTTATAATCACAGGGGCGACCGTTGCGAAGAAACCAAAACTAGACACACGAAGAACGAAACCAGACGATGCGATAACAGCCGAGCGAACGAAGAAAGACAAATCAAACTCTAAAGTTATCCGGACAACTCAAAAACGTATGTCCAAACCTGCCACTTATTTCAAAGAACCTCACAAAATTAAATGTGATCAGCGTAATTTTAATCTAGTAAAAAAATTATACAACACACTTGTACACAAATTGGTGACAAACCATACAATAATGTGATGGATGTCAGCGTAGTTTGAATGTAAAGAGTGCTATAACAAATCATATTCGTATACCTACACACACTGGTGAAAAACCTTTCAAATGTGATATTATTATGTCAGCGTACTGTTATTGTAAAGGGAAATTTGTCACGGCATAGGGTAACTGCTGTAGTAAGTGGCTACGCTTTAGTAACTGGCCACTCATAAGAAAGAAGTATAAATAAGGAAAAGAAGCAAGCTCATGAATGAAAAGGACGAAAAATATATTTTTTGTTCTTTTCATTCATGAGCTTGCTTGCATTACCTTGTTACTACCTCTTTTTTACGAATTGCCAGTAACTAAAGTGTAGCCAATCGCTACAATTACACACACACTACAAGGGGGCAACATGTCCTGACGTGCTTGAGGAGTGGAGAGGCATCCCACGGCTATCAGGACAATCCCAGAAGTAGTCAAGATCCCTACCAGCATCGTACTGGAATACTTCCTTCCTCGAAGCACTTTTGCTCTTGCGAATCTCCACTCAAGCCAGCATTAATTTATTAATTTCTTATTATTATGAGTTTAATATACATATGTCAATAATCGTGAGGGAAATGTCGTCAGGAAAGTTTTGAGTATGTATGTCGATTGCTATACGAGTTCCTAGGGAAAGACCAAAGAAAGTGTGAAAGATGATGTGGTTAGAAAGGGGGAGGGAGGGGTGACTACCGATATGACGACTATTATAGAAGTTTCGCCGACCTGATGAAAAAAATTGGGATAAGGACAGGAGAATGATGATAATATATTATGTCAGCGTACTTTTAGTGATAAGGTTGAAATAAGAAATATTCGAAAAAAATCTGAAAAAAAAACATTCAAAAACACAAATAACTACAAATATACCTACCGACTATTTTTAAAAGGTTCTCAATTCTGAATAGGCTAGTTGATAGTAAGAAAAATCCTTATGTATTTTGTTATATAGAATGGTTATGCTTATAAGCTAAAAGTATAAAAATTCAACTTAATTTTGTAAATTATTCTGAGAAATAATTACGGAAAAATATAGCCATTGGTGACATGACATTGAACGCCAATCAGAGCGCGACACCTCACGATCTCGTCATCAAATCATAATGATATCCGTTTAATTTAGTATGTGGTTTTATTTCAGAAACATCTATTTTTGATGCCGCTGACGATCAGAATGCTGAGTGGGAGGGAAAGATCGGAGAATATCCTGGAAGTGACGTTGATGAAGATCTGCTGGATACCGATATTCTTGACATTGGTGTACCCCGGCACAGGAATGCTGAGGAGTATCCGGCAGACCTGGATGACATCTCTTTGTTGGAGAAGATGGTTGCCCTCGATGCTCTCGATGATTCCTCTTTGGGAGCATTACTAACTAGCGCGGACCAGTTCCATTTTGACTGGAGCAATAACGCCGAAGTGTTTACTGCAGAGCGGGAGCTATTTACTGCTCCATCTGGGCCTACTTTTTCAACAGATGGTATGACCCCACTTGATATTTTCGAGAGGATTTGGGATGAAGCTATAATAAATCTCATCACCATAGAAACTAATAGATACGCCAAACATTTAATAAAGGATCATTCCAATTTACCGCTACACTCCAGACTGGACAGTTGGAGCGATATTACTAAAAACGATATTTGGAGCTATTTTGCTATACTTATGTTGCAAAGTTTCGTCCCGAATCCTCTCGAGGAGTATTGGTACCCTCCGTTGCCGTATCTGCAGGTCGGCAACTTCGAAGACATCATGCCCTTCAAGAAATTTTTACGTATACAAAAATGTCTTCATTTTGTAGACAATACCTCCATGAATGATAACCAATCTCGTGAAGTTACTAGGCTTTACAAAGTAAAACCCATTCTAGATCACCTAAACCGCAAATTCAGCAGCTTGTACCTACCCGAGCAGAATATTACTGTAGATGAGTCCCTACTACAGTGGAAAGGGAGACTGTCTTTATCAGAGCTCATCGCCATGAAATCTGCTCGGGGATGTATAAAAAGCCATGAACTTTGCGAGTCCCGGACCGGTTATTTATGGAAGATGGAGGTCAGTGCCGGTAAGAGCAATGTATTGACTGAAGAACATGATGTCAAAAGCGAGTTCAACGAAACTGAGGAGACCACATCGCAAATAGTGCACAGGCTTGTTCGTCCTCTATTCAATAAAGGCCATACACTAGTTCTGGATAACTTTTATAACTCGCCTCTTTTATCGCGAATATTAAAAGCAAATAAAACGGACACCATAGGGCCCGTCAGACTGGATCGGGAATTTCTTCCTGAATCTATTAGCTGTATGACAAAGTCCAACATGCGCACAGGAGAGGTTGTCTTCAGTCACACCCAGGACTTGTCAATTTTTGTTTGGAAGGATTCCAATTTAATCTCAATTCTTTCATCTTATCATAAAGTACAAGTCAATAGGATCGACGAAAATGGGATTTACAAATATAAACCTCGAGCAGTTCTAGACTATGATCTATTCATGGGGGGTGTCAATAAAAAAGATAAACTCTTGCAGGCATTCCCTGTGGAAAGAATTAGGAACACGGTCTGGTATAAGAAATTGTTTCGCAGACTATTGAATGTTTCCGTACATAACGCATATGTTATATTTACACATCAGAATAAAATACCTCAGCGTCGGTTCCGAATGACATTGGCGGACGAAATATTAAAAAAGTATAACCCACCTCGACTCCCTGTGCCGGCTCAGGTGCCTAAAATAGGTCATTTCCCTATTAAAAGAGGCGCGAGGCGTTGCAAAGAGTGCGCCAAAACAAAAATTGACTCTCGCTCTGTCTGGGCGTGTGATACATGTAGGGTAAATCTATGTATTATTGGCTGTTTTAGAAAGTATCACATTTCTTAGAGGAAGAGCTCGAAGAAATGTAATACTTTTTGAGAACAGACGAGCGGCACACGGGTAACTAGTCTACAGTGGCGAGGTGTGAACAAGAGTAAGAGAGAACCCGGTTTTAACTTACATACTCACCAATAAATTAAAAATTAATTTGTTCACTTAAAAATTAAAGTCTTTTCTTTACTGAATTAAACACCATCTACCTATCGTCAAATAGCAGAAACAAAAAGAAGCTATCACTACACAACCAAAGCTTTGAATGTTTTAGAGAAATAAACTCAACTAAATTAGATACTACCATTCTAAAATTATTTTAGGAATATAAAAGATCGAATACATACAATATAGTAAGCTGAACAGGTGAAAACTAAATAAAATGTGCAATAATCCTTCATCTCGTTCTCGCTGACGCATTTTTCCTACGTCTGTCTCTATCGTAACCCATTGTACATCGGCTTGCTCTCGTCCATTAGCAAGCGGAGCCACGTGACCTAGACTGACGTCATGACGGGATCGCTATTGTATTATATGAATTAGCAAGCGGAGCCACGTGACCTAGACTGACGTCATGACGGGATCGCTATTGTATTATATGAATTTTTAGTTTCCGATTATGACGTTTTGGCGCCGTTATTTTAGATTTTTTTTTTTTTTGTTGTTGTAATTCAAAGCTAAATAGGCGCTTTTGTTGTTTAAATGTTATGGTGAATTAAATATGCACAGTGTAACTCTTGTTTTTGGCAATAGTAGACACTATATTAACTGTTCCATTTTTCAATAGCGGTAGAGTAGCGAACCGCCGAAGGGAAGCCGGTAGGAATCGTGTTATTATAGTATAGTTAAAATCTCGCTGCAGACTCGGTCATACATCATAATCGGAGTAGGGATTTGCGCTAGTTGCGCGCGCTCAAGGCCATTATCGATAACAGAATCATTAAGGTTATCACGTATCTTGCCGCCTTACCACTGTCAGTACAATCCCATCGAGTTGGTGTGGGCTCAAGTAAAAAATGAAGTTGCAACGAAAAACAAAACCTTCTAGATAGTTGATGTCGAGAAGTTAGTCGATGAAGCCATTTCCAATGTCTCCATTGAAAATTGGCAAAAATGTGTGGAACATGCAGAATTGCTGCAAGATGAAGACTTAAGAAAAGCACATTTAATAAAATAAAAAAAAATGTGTATTTATTTCTATCACCCATTTATAAATATATAAAACTATCGATATCACTCATCGACTGCAGTAATGCACAGGACTATGTGTGGGCGTGGCCTGCCCATAAGGCCCGTGAGTGGGAAAGAGAGCGAAACACTCGAATGATTTATGACCGAGTCTGCAGCGAGATTTTAACTATACTATAGGTGCTTTCGCCACTGCTAGTCTATGAAAAATAGCCTGCATCACTGAGGGATAATGTGTGTGTCGTGTGTGTAGTTGTTATTTGGATTTCGTGTGACTGACACTGGCATGACCACCATCAGGGATTTTAATTTTGATAACATGAAAAATTTATCGCTAATTAGTCATTTGTCGCCAAATATCAGAATTTGTCGGTCACTGGTTCAAAAGTTATAAGGGTTCATTGGTGGCCGATCTGTAGAGCGTCTCAGCTTGGTCACATTTATATCTCAAAAACTAGGCCACCTAGCGGAGATCTGTTTTCTTCCAGATTTAGTCGCAAGCTTTCGCCAAGTCACAGATTTAGTCGGTCTTAGTTTAGAAGATATAACGAGTACAATTTTTAATTATAGTCCAAGAGTTAGATCGATGAGTTTACGATAAAATCTTTGATTAGCTCTTGGACTGTACTTCAAAATTAAACTCATTATATCATGTAAACGTAAATGTTATTGCTCAAACTATTTTCACTGTTGAATTAATTTGTGGATAACGATGCTGGTTGCGTGATTACTTAAGTGTTCTGTAAAATATCTGTACCTAAATATTAAAGAATTATTACGCAATTGTTTGTTATCCTGAAGAAATAAAAATAAAATAAATAATAAACTAAGACCGACTAAATCTGTGACTTGGCGAAAACTTCCTACTAAATTGGGAGAAAATAGAACTTTGCTAGATGGATTAGTTTTTAACCGACTTCAAAAAGGAGGAGGTTCTCAATTCGTCGGAACCTTTTTTTTTTCTTTTTTTTTTATGTATGTTCCCCGATTACTCGAAGATGGCTGGACCGATTTGGATTTTTTTTGTTTTGTTCAAGAGTGTATACATCACAGTTGGTCCCATATAAAATTGATTAGCTTTGCTTCGGTAGTTTTTGAGTTAGCTTCAATAATACGTATTTTTTCCCCACTTTTATATGGATGATGTTCTAGTTTGTTTTGCAGGTAGTATTTGAATTTGTGTGGGGTAGGTACACAATTAAAAAGTGAAAAATAAAAACTTTTTTACAAAAAAATACAACCGACTTCCAAAAACAACACTACAAAGTGAAAAATAACTTTAATTTCGGAAGTCGGTGGCAAAAAACGAAAAAACGTTCAACTAGACACCGACTTCCGAAATTAAAGTTATTTTTCACTTTGTAGTGTTGTTTTGGAAGTCGGTTGTATTTTTTTGTAAAAAAGTTTTTTTGAGATATAAATATGGCCAAGCTGGGGAGACGCTCTCCAGATCGGCCACCAATGAACGGTTATAAGTTTTAAACCAGTGACCGACAAATTCTGATATTTGGCGGCAAATTTCGACTAATTAGCGACTAATTTTGGTGTTTACAAAATTAAAATCCCTGATGGTGGCCATGCCAATGTCAGCCACAACTGGATTTTTGTTTTAGAA
Source organism: Cosmia pyralina (assembly GCA_946251885.1). Lineage (NCBI taxonomy): Eukaryota > Metazoa > Arthropoda > Insecta > Lepidoptera > Noctuidae > Cosmia > Cosmia pyralina. Next base: position 10,669,512 of record OX276369.1, on the reverse strand, counting down.
TATTTTTTATTATATTCGTTCAATAGCCTGTGAAACAGTTTTGGGGGAGTGTCTCATGTAATTTTGAAGTTCGGCAAAAGTGCCGACTCTCAGCCTAGTTTGAATAAATGACTTGATTTTAATTTATAGCTTTATAAAAGTTATCCATGATTAGTGTATGTATGGTCGTTCTATTCATACACGAAATATCCTAAGGGATCATTGTACTCATCATTATGAACAATTTGTAATCGCGAAAAAAAATCTGCTGCTACAGTCCTTTCACGGTACCTCTCACAGCAGCAACCCAAAATCAACCATATTGTATCAATTATAAAGATCACTGTGATTTTGACAGCGCTTCAAAGAAGTCTATAGCTTTTCATTACAGATTTTGCCCACATACATAATTGGGGCAATATAATCGTGCAATTGTCAGCAATCTCTTATATCCAAGCATGTGTTTTTAGCTTACATTTCACAAATAATCTAAGAGCATTAAAATTATGATTTGTTTGAAGAAATATGTGTACGCGTATGTCCCAAATTAGTCTTAAAGTATAAGGCAAGCACATAAAAGATTTGTAGGTAAAATTTTAATGTGTGATGTAACTAGGAATGGCAGCGAAAAATGATTTAGGCAAATATTAAAAATGACAATATGACTCAAATATGTCCCCGGTTATAGTTAAACTATTTCACGAAGTTGTGTCTTGAAGCCTTTATTCATAAGGTTTAAATTGCAATACACACCTTCGTGAAAAAACTGTACGGGTTTTGATAGAACAAGCGGCGAAGCGGGGAGGCCGCTCTCGAGCCCAAGAGTAATTCATATTGTAAGGCAGCACCTACTTACCTTTAATGTAATCTGCCTTTTGACGTAAAAGTTGAATAAATGATGTACAGTCAGCAACAAAAGTCGATTAACACTTGCAGTTTTTTAATCTTAACTCTTAAAATGTCGATTGTACACCATGTGTACAGATAACAATAGAATTTCAATTGTGTCTGCTAATTGGCGCGCGACGGGTTAATTATTAAGCGAAATATTTAATTCTAATCGGAACAGAAGTACTTAAAATTTAAAGAACCTCTTAACAGTTAAACGAAAACAAAGCAGTTTATCGAATTATTATGTGTTAATTTAGAATTTAGATGATGTCGAAAAGTAGCAGTGTTAACATACTTCCGTTGCTGACCGTACAGATGTCTGAAATTTATTGTTATTATGAATGATCTCACGTATTTCGGATATCTGTTTTTTCAGTCAAATTCTGAAAACATTAATTTATTACGACGAAACGCCGAATACTCTCAAAGTTCCACAGTGTTTTATTTTACATATTGTTGTCTAATCATGGAAAACGCACAATTGTAGTTTTACTAAGAAATAAAAGTTTTCATTGAAATGACAAAAGACCAAGTGAACGATATAAAAAATGCTGTATCGCCTTTCCTTACGTATTGCTCCCTCCTTAGTCGTTTTTAACATAAAGCCAATAACGCGCTGGGATGCACTCTATTGTTGTTAGGTTGGATTCTGTAAGCTCGGCTCAACACCGAGAGTTGAAAATTCAGTGCGCGATATTTTTACGTCCGTGCGAACATCGGCTTATAGAGTAATTTGATCTGCAAGATAAATATGGTACAATACGTGCCACTAAAGATGAGACTTGGCATACCACGTGGTTTGACTTGCGCAGTAGACGCAACTTTATATTAGTGGCTTTTGTGAACATATTTATTCAGATTTGTTACTGTAGTTGTAATGGCAATCATGTTATTTGTGTCATGTCATAGATTTTTATTCCTTTATTAATTTATTTTCTATTTTGTGAATGTGAAAACGTTGCAGGCCTAGTAGACTGTACATTTGTTGACTATTTTCTATTTTGTTAACTACCTGATAGTTGTTGAAAGGCCTACATTGTCCTCTCATACATATTAACACTGTTATTTGAAAATATTGTATTGTATTGTGTGTTTATTGTATTTGTATTTTTAAAAGAGTAACCATGTAGTTTCTTGCCGGCTCTTCTCCATAGGAAACAACCAATTTGGAACCATGCACCTAGCTTCTGACGTTTCATAAGTGCCCATGTAGGTTTATGTGAAATAAAATATTTTGATTTTGACGATTTCACACACCAAATAAAATTAGTTTTTCCAAAGTCGAAAGTTGTTATCCAAGGAACACCCTAGTGTCAAAGTAACCCCATTTTTTTTTTTTTTGTTAAAAATATGTTGTCTTTAGTACCTAAGTTATTTGCTTTTCATCCGATTGTAAATATTTAGGTTTTATATTCAAAAAAGATATGCAATTGTGGCTTCTAATAGTAACTAATAAATATTAACACAAATATCTATTTTTCATTTATGTACAGTCAACAAAGAGGTATCTAGGCAGGCTATACTAATCAATCAATCATAATCAATTTCGTGACAATATACAATTTTGTGTTGGTGTGTTACAATGTAGGAATATTGCATAAACAAAGTAATATATATAAAATTGAACATGAAACAATTCACATACAAATAAACTCTACCCTGCCTAGATATCTCTTTTGTTGACTGTACACACCGCAGGTCAAGTTACTACAAACTGTCAAATTTTCTTATTCGATTTTGAACTTAACCATCAACATTTTAAGGTTTAAAATAATTTGACAGTTTGGTATAACCTGTGCTGTTGTCTTTGCGTACCTACTTCTTTTATTTTCCTAATAATAGGAGTCTGAAATACAGTGGTGCGTTCAATAGGCCTTCAAGATCTGCCTACTGTGGTCAAACAAGCCGTTTGGCGTCTGCCATAGCTTTCAGAAACTAAAAAGGGCTAAAGAATCACGTAATAAACGTGATTCTTTAGCCCCTTTGTAGTTTACCCCGTGGTCCCTGGAAGGGAATTTTGTTACCCGTCCCTCCGAGAAATACAATGCTGCCGAAATTAAAATGGTCAATGATGATGAATGTGACTGACACCACTGGCGTGGCCAACATCAGGGATTCTAATTTTTACAAACACAATTAGTCGCCACCAAACATACATTTGTCGGTCACTGGTCCAAAAGTTACAAGGGTTTATATTTCATCGTAAACTCTTACTTGGCGAAAAGTTTCCGACTAATTAGCGACAAAATTTGGGAGAAAACAGATCTTCGCTAGGTGGCTTAGTTTTTGAGATATAAATGTGGCCAAGCTAGGAAGACGCTCTCCAGATCCGCCACCAATGAACCTTTATAACTTTTGAACCAGTGACCGACAAATTCTGATATTTGGTGGCTTTCGACTAATAAGCGACTAATTTTTTGTGTTATCAAAATTAAAATCCTGATGGTGGCCATGCCAGTGTCAGTCCAGCCCCCTGATAGTGGCCATGTCAGTGTCAGTCCAACCCTCCTGATGGTGGTTATGCCAGTGTCAGTCCAGCCCCCCTGATTGTCGCCATGCCAGTTTCAGTCCAACCCCCCTGATGGTGGTCATGCCAGTGTCAGTCCAACCCCCCTGATAGTGGCCGTGTCAGTCCAACTCCCCTGATGGTGGCCATGCCAGTGTCCGTCCAACCGCCCTGATGGTGGCCATGCCAGTGTCAGTCCAACCCCCCTGATGGTGGTTATGTCAGTGTCAGTCCAGCCCCCCTGATAGTGGTCATGCCAGTGTCAGTCCAGCCCCCCTGATAGTGGCCATGCCAGTTTCAGTCCAACCCCCCTGATGGTGGTTATGTCAGTGTCAGTCCAGCCCCCCTGATAGTGGTCATGCCAGTGTCAGTCCAGCCCCCCTGATAGTGGCCATGCCAGTTTCAGTCCAACCCCCCTGATGGTGGTCATGCCAGTGTCAGTCCAACCCCCCTGATATATCTCTGCCACTTCTTTCAGACGCGCGTAGCTATACCCTGAAGTTTAACCTCGGAACAATAGTTATTCTGAGAGTTTAACTGAGCTGATGAATACGCCGGTGCAATACATTTCGTAGTCAGTGTTAAAATCTGTGTTACAGATAACTATTATGGTGCATGGCTTTTAATAACACAATTGGTCGAAATTTGTCGCCAAATATCAGAATTTTTCGGTCTGTGGATAAGGTTTGGCGGCCATGGGGAGCATCTCCCCAGCTAGGCCCATTTATATCTCAAATACTAGGGCACCTGGTGAAGATCAGTTTTCTCCCAAATTCACCACCTATAAACTCTTTGTAACTTTTGAACCAGTGACTAACGAGAAATTTTTTGGTTTTTCAAAATTAAAATTAAAATGATGGTAGTAGGCAATGAGTGTCAGTCACACTGCAACCCAGCCTTAATGTGACGTAGTTAATTAAAATTAATTAAATTTAGTGTTGGTTACTACGCGGGGACTATTCTCCTACCATGATTAATTCATGAATTGCAATTTGGGTGCAAAATTAAAACAATACAAAAGTTTTTCACATTACCATTATATTTAATTTCACTAAACATTTTTATTTGTAATTTATCTGTGTTGTGATAACGTAAATATCTAGCATCAATCTATAACATGCATACACTATATGTCAAAATTTACAATTAATTTACAGAATAACTATTATTATTATTAATTGTGCTTTTAACATTTCTGAAAGCTTCCTCGCTGACTACAATAAGGGCGAGCACGCACTACGACTTTTTATTGCGCGATTATTTTGTCGCAGGAATGCAACTTAAGGCTTTTGGTAAATCGCGGCGACATTTTTCTCGTATATAATTATGTGCGCACTGCCATATAAACCAATAATTTGCATTTCTGCGACAAAATAATCGCGTAGAGCGCACTCGGCGTTACAAAACCCGGCCGTCACGCACATCGAGTACAGTATGAGTGACAAGAAGGCAACGCTCTACAAAGCGGAACTTTTACTAGTGTGACCGATACCGTTGTACCGCGCCTTAGAAATTCGCGGGGGCAATACACTGTGAGAGTTAAAGAATGTGCGGTGGGACGCCGTGAGCGTTGACGAATGAGCGGCCTGCACTGCCCAATTACGAAACTAAGGCGCGGTACAGCGGTACCGGTCACATTATAAAACTCAATGTGGCATATTATACACCGGGCTAAAACCGCTGCACGATATAATTTTGCCGACCGTCTTTCCCGCTCTGGCTATACATAATAGACGAGTATACGACGACATTTCAATTTATACCTTATTTCAATGACAAGGTCTATACGAGAAATTGTTTAAATAACACGACTAATAATAAAACTAGTACTTAACATAGATTATGCTATAATTGTTTTTTTTTTTTTTTATCTTTAAATGGAGCTTGACAATACCTTTTCGTTTTTAGGCACTTACGGATTCATGCACAAAGCGGGTTTCTATATCGCTACCTAGAAACAAGGGGTTGGCAGTGATAGAAAACACGTTTTATTCACACTTGTAAGTTTGTGCAAACGAGCGACTTTGCGGGTAGTCGTGCGACTTTTTGTGACATCACTATTGGTTGGGAAGACTGTGCCTTTTTATAATTTCTAGCGTGACGATATTGTCGTGGACGTGACGTCACGGCATCACGATAACTCAGGGAAGAACACATGTATGGAAATATATGAAGCTTTTAAATTTCCGTCCACAATAACGTTATAATGTGCACGCATTTCCATACATTTTATGGACGTGAAAATCCACGGTAATACCGATAAAAATGATAAAAGCGCACTTTTTTTAGTATTAAACAGGGCTCTTATAAATTCTTTTTAAACAAACAAATGAAGCCAGGCCCTGTTTGAGAGATTCAAATTCCACTAAAAAGATAAAAAAAATAAAAAAATTGTTTCAACAGCATAGTTATTGCTGTCGATAAATTAAAAGTCGCAATATCGCCCGTCTGCCATTCACAATAATAATTATTGCTATACAATACCCGACACGGATTTAAAAAAACTATGAAAAGTTCGTCTCAAAAACAGCTGTATCAATTTTGATATCATTTAATTACTAACTATGACATAATTTTTCATTGCTTCCGTCGGGGTTTTTCTTATATTATTACGCTATTATATATAGGGAACGAGTAGAACAAGTCAAGGGAAGCTACAGATTTGAAAAACGCTAATCTCTACCAAAAAATTACCTTTCTCTTTGAAAAAATGGTCCAGAATTGAATTTCCAAAACTGTAGCTATACAAATTGACATTATATATAAACATGTATACTAATTTTATATTAATTTTATTATTTTTTTACAAATTATTTTTATGGCCTTTTTGCTCCAATAATTATTTTTGATTTGTCGACAGTAGATTTTGTAGTTTATATTATTTTTAGGAATACAATACGATTTCATCCATGTGTCACTGTATTTCTATATCACAGATTTGAATATCAAATCTATGACAAAAATTTGTTTAAATGATATTATTATAATATAAGTAATTTGTCTAGTTTTCTCAAAATAAAGCAGCGGTTTCTTAGGAGAGGGGGAATGACGTCACAATCTTTATTTATGAAAGTAAGTTTGTGTTTTCCTACATCAAGCCCCGCTGCCATCATTTTCATGACAGCCGTCACTGCGGCCGTTCTGTGGCGGCCACCGCTCTATTAAGAAACCGTAACTTAAGCCAGGAATAAACTGGCACAAAAGTATGCAAGTAGGTTGCATGCCATCGTGCAATGGCGTTGCAACCTAAAATCATTAAAATAAATGTCAGTTTTTCAAAACCTACTACCGACCTATGAAATAAAACTTATCAGTTATTAATAAAAATAATTAATAATATAATGTTGGTCTAACTTTTAAATAAATTCATTCAGGATTTTAATTACTTATGTCAAAATTGAAATGGCAACAAAAAATTAGTTCGACAAAAACTAAAAATATTACGTTTTTAAAATGGATCAATCTTCTTTTCGTTTTGGCATCCGAGCAGTTATGCAATTACCAATGTGACTCTTTCAAATTCATATCTACAGAGGCCAGAACATCAAGCTACCCCCCAATCTGTCAAATTTCTTTGATCGATTTTTCAACTTTACCGCATAGGAATAAAGTTCATATTCAATTGGGAAAATTTGACAGACTGGGGTAGGTCCTGTGGTAGGTCCAGGCCTCTGTACTTTGTAAGTTTATCCAGGACATCACTAACAAACAGAGAATGAATTACGGTGACAAAGCCTTTAAAAACATTAATTGCGTTATTTAAATTGTTGACACAGATTAATACAGATGGGACACTCCGCAAAATCATTTAAATAAGAACCGACTCTTGCTACGACACAATAAAGTGCAATTCAGGTCGCACAACGCTTCATTACCTAAAGTTATATTCACCTATAAGTTGCCTCTCTTTCTATCGCGTAACTCTTATACCTCCTGACTCGTTAGGGTTGTCTTCTTTTACGACGCAGCGCGTGAGTGAGTATCGAAATGAACGTGCGAGCCGGCCGGTGTGCGGCATCCCATACTGAATTGACCCAGTGAGATGAGCCCGCCGCGTACTTGTAGCTTCATACCTAAACTGCGGAGTGTCCCATCTGTATTAATCTGTGTTGTTGAGCAGAAGAATTTTTAAAACATGAAGCAATGCATTCAGAATTTACTTCAAAAGCCTTCGGATTGTGACTAAAAGTTTGGTACTGAATCGGGGTGCTGCTCTCAAAACGGAGAAGGAAAACATCGTGAGGAAACCGACACGTCCTACAACGAAGTCACGTGAAATCCACCAACCTGCACTGTACCCGTGTTGTGGATTATTGACAAGGTCCGTTATGTTCACCTAAAGCAGCGGGTCAGTTCACGATAGGCTCGTAGGACTGGACTATGACCAAAGACATTAAATATTACTTAACAATAGACGGGACTTAGCGAACAAAATCGTAATCAGATACTTATGACCAGTGGACAAAAGTCTACGCCTACATACAGTATGGAGCTCACATATATGCAATAAATCCAACCACATACTTGATATCGCCTTTGCTGACGATATACAAACAAATAACTAAATCGGTCCAGTAATTAGGTCAAAAAGTAGTGTTTTAATTATTTTGAGTAAATTTGAACACTGTAGAATTGGATCACTAGGTCAATGAACTTGAATCCTTGAACACGACTGTGTGCAAACAAAAAAAAAACCCTGTTTGTCGAACAATGGATTGGGCAGTGGTGCACCGCAGGTGGTCAGCTCGGTTGTCTAAACAGTGATTACTTTTACTGAATTTATTTTGATATTTATTTTGTTTAAAAAATATTTTTTTAATTTAACATTTAATTTTGCTATAAGTACTTCTGTGGACCAGTATTGCTAATAGATTTCTTTCACATGGTGTCGGTTCCATACTGTATGACATGTCGCATGCGTGATGACAATGCGTGTCTACCAAAAGTCATTGACACATGGGATCACAATTTTTCTATGACATTTCGTCTGATAGGCTCTCTATATAATCTTTAATCTCTTTGACTATGACAAACTACCAGACGCGGGATATTCTTCAGAAAAAATAAATACAGATGGTGCAGAGAATCCGAATAATAGGTACCATTCTATTTTTCATGTAATTTTAATTAGGTATATACGCGATAACGCTTTCACGCTAAAACGGCTGAACGGATGTGAATGAAATTTGGCACGTGGGTGGATTAGGTATGGGGATGACACCGTGGGGCGCAGCTAGTATAAAATAAAGTCGCTGTTCGTGTCTCATCGCGTTATCCTTCTAAACTGCGCAACGGATCTTGATGCGGTTTAGAGAATTTATTCCGGAAGGTTGGTTTATTTTACAAATAAAACTGTGCGAAGCGGGGAGGGGTCGCTAGTTCTTTCAATACCCAGCATAATTAACTATTTCACGTAGGCGTGTATTGCAATTTAAACCTTATGATTAACGACATAAAGGCTCCAAGACCCAGAATTCGTGAAATAGTTTAACCGGGGACATATTTGAGTCATATTGTCATTTTTAACATTTGCCTAAACCATTTTTCGCTGCCATTCCTAGTTACATCACACATTTAAATTTTACCTGCAAATCGTTCATGTGCTTGCCTTATACTTTAAACCTAATTTGGGACATACGCGTACACATACATGTTTAAACAAATCATAATTTTAATGCTCTTAGATTATTTGTGAAATGTAAGCTAAAACACACGCTTGGATATAAGAGATTGCTGACAATTGCCCACCAATACCCCCACAAATGGGCAATATAATCGGTTTTGTAATTAAAAGCTTTGAATCACTGTCAAAATCACAGTGATCTTTATACACGTTACAATAAGGTTGATTTTGGGTTGCTGCTGTGACAGATAAAATACTTGTCTACGGTCTGTATATTGACATGAGGTTTAACAATAAATAACACAAGGGAACCAAATTGGTCTTTTTTTTGTTGCATGTAATTTTATGGCTGTTGTTTACTAATTCTTGATCGCCGATTTCAAACCTACCCTCAATTTATCTCTAACAGCTCCAGTTTTGAGATCGGACAGCAGCATCAAGGTACACTTCCTCCACAGCCATTTGGATTTGGACCGTTTCCCTGAAAATCTTGGTGATCTGAGTGAAGAACAAGAGGAACGGTTCCATCAAGATATTTGGACTATGGATGTACCAGGGTCACTGGAATGCCCACATGATGGCGGAATACTGTTGGAGCATTAGGGACGCTGTTACAAATGGGTAGTCAAATCATTACTTTTATACACAAAAGTATGTTTATTAAATAAAATGCTTTGCATTATTAAAGTGTTTTTGCCCGAATTGTTGATAGATGTACATGGTATGATTCTGAACTATAAATATAAATTTAGACAGGTACATTTTCTCAATAAATGTACTGAAGTAAAAATTTTCACTTCGGTACATTTATCGAGAAACTATACTTATCTAAAATGATTTAATAAGCATACTTTTGTGTAAAAAAGTAATGATTTGACTACCCATTTGTAACAGCGCCCTTAAAAACAGAAAGCTAATACAAAAAATGTGACTTCAGATCTAAAATCAACACCCCGAATGTATATAATATTAGTTAGTTAGGTTATGTATATAATATTAGGTAGTTTCATGCAACTAAAATCCTGTTCCCTTATGTAATAAATGAATAGGTTATCATAAAATGGGCAGTATAGTGCCACAAACTTATCAAACACCCTAATTGCGTAAAACACTTTCAATCACAACAATCCCCAAAGGATTTTGAAAAAAAAATTGCTAATCCATTGCTTCATGTTTGAAAAATTCATCAGCTCAACTACATAAGTAGCTCAATGAGTTTTGTTGAAATGTTACAGCGAAAGGCTTTTATAAGTGTGTTACGCAATTACCATGGCTAAAGGTGACCGCTACCGCTGTACCGCGGGGGGCGGGACGCCGTGAGCGTTGAACTCACATAAAATCCTAATAACATAATGTTTGGACTTTAAAAGGGACCGTGACCTGAGTTGGTTTCCGCATTTCTTCTCAGGGTTCAGTCAGCTAGGAAATGGCAGCGCCATCTAGTTTTCAAATATTGACGTATAAAAATGTCTACTCACAGAAATAAACATTTCATTTTGTTCAATGAGCGGCCTGCACTGCCCCCCCCGTCTAGCCGCACACATAACATACGTAAGGCGCGGTACTGCGGTAGCGGTCTTTTTGGGCCCCGCCAGGGTTGTCGCGCGGTCACCGAGCCAGCCGGTCTATTCTATTACAATCTCACCGTGATAATTTAGGTGAAGAGAACTGTCATCTTACCTGGCGCTAGGGAATCTAGGGGTTGACACTCACTTCACTTAAGTGTTCACGGGCAAATTTTTACATAATAACACTACAGATGAACTTGTGGGAGGCTATACACTTCGTCAATCACTTGTGAAATTCAATAAACAATAGAAATTTACAAAAAAAAAAAAAACAAAAAAAGTTATAAACTTTGCCAGAAATGTAATTAGAAAAAAATTGTTAATTATTACTTGTTTACATTTCTATACAACACATTTTAGAATTATATAAAAATTCGCGTATTTTAAACCAGATATTTTTTCCCAATAAACAAAAAAAAAAAAAAAAAAAGATTCTTAAAAACCATTTTCGACTATGCTAAGTATAATCCTAAAGATACCCATAAGACAATATAATGTGCAATTTTTTTTTCATATACATGTTTTTTTTTTAATATTAAATATACAAGACGAATTTATCATCAACTACTTAGATAGTAAATGGACAAGCCTTTTTCTAGGCTTTCGTTTTTTTTATTTTTATAATTTGAGACCGTATAATTATTTATTTCGTGGACAGGGGTTATATTGTCTGTCAAACAAAAAAAAAGTCAGACCATAGATTAAAAAAATCAATTTGACACTTTCGACACGTTTGGAATTTATCAGGAATTCTGATTACGGATTTTCAGATCCGAATTCAGATTAATGTAAACTAATCAGATAAATGTCGCCTATAATCCCCGAAGTGTTAGGCAGTGGTGTACCTATAGTACACCCTCATTTCGCCAGTTATGTTAGTCTCATGTAATAGGGGCGAGTGCCATCAACCGGGCACAAATCACACAAATGTAATTTATAAAGATAATCCGGTACCGGATTCCTGGTTTATCCAGTGTTCAGTCGTCACATTTATTTCAAGATTTTTAAACTATGACAACGACATATAGTCTCAAATTGAAAAAAAATATATATAAACTACTCTAATAATTTTTATGAACTAATTATTCACAAAATACGTTATTTTTATACACTATCATATTTTTTTTTATTAATTTTTTTTTTCCAAAAAAATGCAAATTTACTTCAAAATGGAAATATCACAAACTATTTTCAAACTTTCAAACTATACAAAAGTCTGTACAAGGCTGTATGCAAACGTTTGCTGGTGTTGCCTGTTAATTTGTACACGGGCAATACATATTTTTTTATTACCAAAATGGTTTATTTAGCCAAAAACACCTAATCCAACCTACTTTGCCGAGTTCTTTCTTTGCATGTTGATTTTTTCTGTCTTCAGTTTGTCTTTTTTGTTGTCAATTTTTTCTGTGAGTTTTTTTTCTATTTTAGGTTGTGCCTGTGGCTTGTCTATGATGGTCGCTGGTTTCTTGGGTTTGTTAGCTTTCGCTGCGGCTGCGTAGTTGATAGGCTTGAAACCGGAGGAAGGTTGTGTTTCTTCAACAGGCGCTGGTAGGGGCTAAGAGAAAAAAAAATATGTATGACATATTGAGTACGATAATATTTACACATTAAACAACGTGTCGTTTTGCATCCTCGTCAAATTTAAGGACGTGGTGTAGACAATCAAACCGAACAACTTTTCCATGGCACCAACTTCGTAATGGCGAAAAAATAATCAGTCTTCCCATACATTTGCGTCGCGTAAGTATTGAAGTTTTCAATGGGACAGTTGAAAATTTTTTCGCGATTACGATGTTGGTCCCATGGAGAAAGTTGTTTGGTTTGATGTTCTGTATCACACCCTGAAATTTGACGAGAATGCAAAACGACACGTTGTATAAGCTCAAAAAATCTGCCTTAGCCTTTTCCAAACTATGCTGGGGTCGGCTTCCACTCAATATTTTACATGGAGCGACTGCCTATCTGACCTCCACAACCCAGTAACTAGATAACACAATACCCTTCCCTTGGTAAGACTGGTTGTCAGACTATCTGGCTTCTGACCACCCGTAACGACTGTCAAAGATCCACTAATGACAACCGGGACCAACGGCTACCAACTTCACCATTTTTTTTTAAATATTAAAATAAAAAACCTGACAACACGCCTGTAATCCACGAAGAGTAAGGCAGACTGTACCTACATAGTACCTTCACTCACATTTCGCCAAGTCCCATGTAACAGGGGGCGAGCCTATTGCCATTGACCGGGCACAAATACTGCTACACCTACTGAAATTTCTGATAGTAAAACCCAATAACACTGTTCAACCTGGGAATCGAACCCAGAAGCTCATGCTCAGCAGTAGAGCTTGCGATCACCTAGACCCACGAGGAAGTAATATTTTTTCACTATGCTTTGGAATGGGCAACTAGCTTCATCTTTCTGACAATTCATAAAAACTTTTTTACAAAAAAATACAACCGACTTCCAAAAACAACACTACAAAGTGAAAAATAACTTTAATTTCGGAAGTCGGTGTCGGTGTCGGTGTTAAATGTATTTTCGTTTTTTGCCACCGACTTCCGAAATTAAAGTTATTTTTCACTTTGTAGTGTTGTTTTTGGAAGTCGGTTGTACTTTTTTGTAAAAAAGTTTTTATTTTTCACTTTTTAGTTGTGTACCTACCCCACACAAATTCTAATACTACTATCTGCAAAACAAACTAGAACATCATCCATATAAAAGTGGGGAAAAAATACGTATTATTGAAGCTAACTCAAAAACTACCGAAGCAAAGTTAATCAATTTTATATGGGACCAACTGTGACCCTCTCGAATAAAACAAAAAAAATCCAAATCGGTCCAGCCATCTTCGAGTAAAAAGGTTCCGACGAATTGAGAACCTCCTCCTTTTTGAAGTCGGTTAAAAAGTGCCTGTAATTAGTTTATTTGAAATAAATGCTTTGAGTTTGAGTTTCACTATAGCTTAATTTTTCTTCTAGGTTTCGAAAAATTACCTTTTCTCAAAAATGTTTGGAAATTCGAGCATTATTTTGACAACCTTCTTCGAGATAAATCGAAAATGCTGTACAGGGGCCGTACAGCCGTACGTGAAAAAACATCATGGATCTGTTGATAAAAAAGGATGGTGCTATAGGTATATAGCTCCGTCTCTCTCTCACACTGGAACCGTTCAACTTCTGCTCTGCTATAAGAGCACATAGTAAGCCCCCTAGTCAAATACATGGGAGCAGGGTAGCCGGCAGTGTTGCTTGGTACGAAAAGCCATATTTTGTCGTGTTTTGCGGTCGAATAAGAACAAACTTTTTACTTCGACACATGGCAACTAAGGCGATAACAAAGATTTTATTTAAATTTCGAATTGCCTTAGCAAATGGAGCTGTTCTTAAAAGTAAAAAAGAAACAAATGAACATAATTATGGCGCGTGAAAAATTATTGCTTTTCGTCTTTGATTTTGGAATTTCTCATTTTTATTAAATTCTTTCTTTTCTAAGTAATAACAGCTGCACAGGTCGATTCATCAGGTTAAGCCATGCTTGTCGGGGTCGCTACGTGGATGGGTGACCATCTTTATATACCAAGACTCCTCCGTGCCTCGGAAAGCACGTTAAGCCGTTGGTCCCGGCTGTCATTCGTGAATCTTCGACAGTTGTTACGGGTCGTCAGAAGCCCGAACCTTGTGGAGGGTCAGATAGGCAGTCGCTCCATGTAAAACACTGGCATTCAGCTGCATCCGTTTAGACTGGAAGCCGACCCCAACATAGTTGGGTAAAACTAGGCAGATTGATTTTTGAGTTTGAATTTCCGCGCATTATTTGAGAAAAGTACTATAAATGGTGTAAGGGACAGCCCTCCGCAAACTAACAGGGTGCATTTAGCTCCCTATTTTGAATCATATTCCACCGAAAAAATTCTCAGGAAAATTTTAATTTTTTTTTATCGTTTTTTTTTCAGTTACTTATTTATTTCAATGTAAAATTACATTCCCTGCACGCAGCACTCCATTTATGTAAATAAAACAGCTAAAATAAAAACAATGGATGTTGAAATAAGTACGACGCGCTGCGCTGCCGCCATGCCGTTCGCTACGTGAGTTTTGCCACGGTAACGATACATTGCGTGTGAGGTAATAAAACAAATCAGGTTTATTGGATACCGATAACGTTCCTGAAAAAATTTAATGTACCGGTCATTTCAGTATTATATACTGAATTCACCCCATCAGTCTGCGGAGGGCTGTCCCTTACACCCTGAAGAAAGAAGTCTCGGCCGCAACCAGGCATTGATGGACTAACATTCATCCATCAGCAGATATAAATTTAAAACTGATATTGTTAAGATTCTCAAGGATCGGCTGTAGGCTCCATAAGCACACAATCATTATTAATAGGCTAGGGACCTGTATTGTATACTCGTATCACGCATGAATTTATTTGTTTGTTACATCTTTTAGAACTTCTTTTTCATTAAGGTAGCCCTGCTACAGTTCACGTTTGCTAATAGCTTGTTTTTATTATATAATGCAGTAATCTGTGGAAAATGTTGTGGGTAGTATATTTGTAAAGTTCTAATTTTAAGACAACACTGTTTATGATTAGTATACTACTGTTTGTTTTCCCAAATGAAATAAATAAATGAATCAGGTTCGTCCACCAATGCCTCTCTAACAGACGGCTGCAGTAATGTACTATACCTTCTGTTCAGGAACAACATCCTCTGCCTTCTCCTCTATCTTAGTTTCACTCTTGACACTTTTGACATTCACATCTTTTTTCTTCGGCGTGACTTTCGTCTCTGACTTGACAGTCTGTGGTTTAGCTTTATTTTTTACGTCTTGTTTTACTTGTTTCTTTACTTCTATTTTGGTTTTGGTATCCCTTTTGTCTTTGGGCCTTTTGTCTTGTTTGTCTATGATATCTGCTGCGCTTACTTCCGGTGGATCTGTTTGTGGTGAAACTGGTTCTAGAACAGAAAAAAAAAAGAATTAGAAAAAAATATACTGTCGAGGCGTTTGGGGTTGAAACCCTTGAGCCGTGGGGTCGAAGCACTCATGGTTTATTCAACGAAATCTCCAAGCGACTGGTTGACACTTCCCGCGACCCAAGGGCTGGCTTTTACCTTGTCCAGAGGTAGCATTGCCATACAACATGGCAATGCCGCCAGTCTCTTGGGTACTTTTACCAGTCGACAACGATGCGGAGGAATTTTTCCATGCCATATTTTAGTTTTTTTTAATAGTTTTAGTTATGTTAGGATATAATTTTGTTATTTTTAAGTTATGTTTATATTAGGAATTTACATAACATCACGCCTTATCCTTCTCCGCTGGGTTAGCAAGAGGTGTACCAATAGTACTCCCACATTTGGCCAGTTATGTTCAAGACCCATGTAATAGGGGGCGAGGCTAGCCATCAACCGGGCACAAACACCGGGCTAGGACATGGCAAGTCTTAGGAATTTGAGGTCAAGACAAATAAAATGTGAGTAAATGCAACTGCCAAACAGCGGGGTCTTGGGTTTGGGTTTTTTTTGGTCTTTTCTGTGGCAAACCGCGATCAGTTAGTACTTTTAGCGGATGAGTTGTAGGTAACACTGGCGGGAAGAGCGTGACCCCAGCGAGCCATCTACTCCATATTCGTGCTTAGTTCCACACACAGGTGTGGGTGGACTACACAATGTCTTTCCTTTTAAGTCTTTTCCTGTAACTTCTTGTTTTCAGTGCAGCAGCCAGATCATTGGGGTGCCTTTCCAGTCTTTCCTGGTATTTTTTTGTAACGTTTTTGATCTCGTCCATGACGGTATTCGTTGATAACTCCTTGTGTATTTCAGCGTTCGTGACAAGCCAAGGAACGCCACTGATAGACCTCAAAATAGAATTTTGCATTCTCTGTATGATGCTAATGCTTGAGTTAATCCCAAGATAAGACTAATTCTATTGTATTCATGATTTGTACCTTTTCCAAACAATGTTGGCTTCGGCTTCCAGTCTAACCAAATGCAGCTGAATACCAGTATTTTACATAAAGCGATTGCCTATCACAATCCAGTAACCGGGTAACACAATACCCGTTGGTAAGTCTAGTTGTTAGACTTGGGCTTCTGACTACCCATAACAACTGTCAAAGATCTACAAATGACAACCGTTACGGGTAGTCAATAATACCAGCCTACAGATGTTCTGCACAGACCAGGACACGTAAAAACTTCTGGAGGGAGGTGGGCTGGTTGGAATAACCTCCGACGGCCGCCATGACCCACGCACAATGATCCACCTGAAGGACTAAGTGCGGAAACCAAACACTCTAATATAGAACTTAGAATACCAGCTTATAACCTCGTGGCTAAGTAATAACAGCCGCACGGGTCGATCCATCAAGTTAAGCTACGCTTGCCGGGGTTGGTCCGTGGATGGGTGGTGGGTGGTCTTTACACAGCGAGACTCCTCCATGCCTCGGAAAGCACGTTAAGCCGTTGGTCCCGGCTGTCATTCGTGGATCTTTGACAGTCATTACGAAAGTCTGACAACCGTTTTACCAAGGGGTGTCGTATTACCCAGTTACTGGGTTGTGGAGGTCAGATAGGAGCCGCTCCATGTAAAATACTGGTATTCAGCTGCATCCGGTTAGACTGGAAGCCGACCCCAACATAGTTGGGAAAAGGCAGGCAGATTGATTGATTGAACTGTCCCACGGCAGGGTAAAGACCTCTTCTCATACAGAGAAGGCACGAGCATTGATCACCACGCGCTAGCTCAAGACGGGTTGGGGGCATTCATTAATTACGCGAGGCATTTTTGGCGATTTTTCGACCCCTCCCCCTTGGTAAGATGTCGTGAGATTTGGCTCGAACCCCCATTTCACTTGAGATTTTTCAAAATGCGCATTTTATTTTTAGTGTAACATAATTTGCTTAATAATTTTTTGTAATAATTACCCAGTTTCTCGCATAGGCAAAATTCGCGGATTGACGTGGAGTTGCGGATACCAGCCCGTATCAGCAGCTACCAGTTTCTCGCAAGTTTACGCAGTTAAAAAAAAAAACTCCCCCACGTGAGATTGGGTGACATTCGGCCTAAACGCCTCCCGTAATTAATGAACGCCCCCTTGGCGACCTGCGGCTTATGTTGCACATGGCTTGTTTATGCAGAAACATTTTACCTTCTGTTTTGTCCTCAGTGTGGTCGAGCTCGCGCGTGTGTTCTGTGGGCGCGGGGGCGGGAACGGGGGCAGGCGCGGGCAAGGAGGGGGGCTCTTGTCTTTCGTCTGCAATACAACATTATCAATATTTAAACAAAAAAAAAAACCTAAAAAATTTCTTGTGAAATAACCAGTACCTTTGTACTCGATTATAAATTATGTTGTGTCTCTATGTATTTTTCTGTGTGTACATAAATGGTAAATAAATAATCCGGGGCAAATCTAACTTGAGAGATGTATTGATGATTCGCAAATACATATTTTTCACTGTCGCGAATAAAATTTTGATCAAGATACAACCTGCAACATGCCAAAAACGCAAGAAAATTTGAATTTCGCGAGCTACCATTGTGCAATCAACCTTAAACCAAAATTATAACAAAATTCTTTGTACATTATTCTTTTTTGAGATAAGAACAATATAAAAAAAAAACCACAAATACAAAATATAAGATTAAAAATAAGAGTTGACCAGTCCCGACTGACGGCGCCTGTTCACGAACATGACGCGTGGATCAGCAACATCCAGCTCATTCATTTTGTAAGAAACCAAATGATCCAACACACGCGACACCATCAGCGAGACATTTATAGGCGCGGTCATTGTCCTGCCCTTATCCCAATCTATTTGGGGTCGGCGCAACATGTCCTTTTTTTCCATACTTCTCTATTATTCTTCATCTCGGTAGTCACCCCCTTTCTAGCCATGTCATCTTTCACACAATCCATCCATCGTTTCTTTGGTCTTCCCCTACTCTTATAGCCATCGACATTCATACTCAAAACTTTCCTCACGACATTTTCCTAACTCCTCCGCATCACATGCCCATACCATGACAGCCGATTTCCGCACAACTTTTCAGTCACCGGTGCCACTTTTAGACTTCCTCTTATGTACTCATTTCTTATTCTATCCATTCGTGTAACACCACACATCCCTCTTAGCATTCTCATCTCAGCTGCATGCAACTGCTTTTCATTCATCCCTTTTGTGGCCCAACATTCTGATCCATACAAGACAGCAGGTCTAACCATTGTTTTATATATCTTCCCCTTAAGTTTAAGGGGAATGCGGGAGTCGCAGATTGTTCCCGTGACCTGCCGCCATTTCATCCATCCAGTGTTAATCCTATGCTTAACCGTCCGATCTACTTCGCCATCGCTTTGCACGATTGAACCGAGACACCGAAAGTCGGAGCAAACTGGGAGAAGCGCGCCATCAAGCGCTATGCCTCCAGAACTGGAGGCGCGGTGTTAGCTCAATATTCACAAAAATTGGTTTCTTGGATTATCGAGTATGACGTAACGCAATGAAACTATCCGACGCAAAAAATACAGTAGACGAGAAGGATTTAAAGAAAAATTTGAACCAAATAGAATAATAAAAAAAAAAAATTATAGTCCCAATAAAAAATTTGGAAGTTGCTCCACAAAAATAAACTTTGGCGTCGAACATCTCTGTATTTTCAGCGATAACGCCATTCTTTTTTTTTATAATTTTATAGAATTAGCATTTTTTTTTTTTTAACTTTAACCGCACAATCATTTAATTTATTGTGTATATGCTGAATAATGTAAAGAAAACCCGGAAAATAAATGCACATCCGCAGCTTAGTCACATCTCGGCAACACAAATATTATTTTAAATTTTCAACCTTATTTCAAGCCAGCTAATGGTGACAATAGATTACGCGGTTGTGTGGCGTTTAAAATCGTAGTTAGTCTGCGCCTTAAGTGAAAGCACAACCAGCAAGTTGCATGGCCATAGTAAAAAGTATTATGCAACATTATTTTTAGTATATGCGAAACCTGAATATAGTTTGTTCAGAATAAATAACTGATTTGATTTCAATCATTTTTATACCATGTTATATTTTGCCCCAATCATCTTTAAAAAATGTTACAATATGGACACCGAGCGACTAAAACAAGTCACTGCAGGTCATAGCGGCACTAGGCACGGCCGCACAGCGGGCGCCGCGTGGTGATCATGTTTTTGTACGGACAACCAGGTAACATAACAAGCTTATTATAACTTTCTGATTTTTCATGATACAGTTTTGAAATTTTGTACATAGATTCTTTACATAAAAATACTAGACACGTGTTTCGGGTCTCGCATGTACTAAAACTGATGTTGTATACGAGTCATATAGAATCAAATCCGACTAACTGACATTTAAGGCAACACTCATTAAATACTTTCTCATGTATTTTAATGTCCATATCAGAAATGGCTGGCTATCTTTCATAGAAAATCGACTCAAAAGTCACAGATTAGTACAAATCCGTTCTTCTGAAAAGGTTATAAACTGACGTACAACGTTTTCTTTCATTGCCACTATTTAGTCAAAATGCAGATCCGCTTTTGATTTAAGAGGACTCATATTTGGGCCATCTTGAATGTGTCATTAGGTACCTGTGGCGGCGGGCACAGCTCTCGTGGGCACGAACTCGGCGGCGAGCGGGTTGAGCGTCGAGCGCGAGACTGTCTCCTCCAGCGAGAGGGAGGGGCCGCCGTTGCTTGTTCTGCAAATACGACAACATTGTGTTAGTTAAGCTCGTAACTAAATAATAATAGCCGCACGGGTTGATCCGAGGTTAAGCTACGCTTGCCGCGGTCGGTTCGTGGATGGGTGAGACCATCCATTACATATCGAGACCCCTCCTTGCCTCGGAAAGCTTGTTAAGCTGTTGCTCCCGGCTGTCTTCGATTAGTCCTATACAAAAAATAAGATTTAGTCTATCCTATTTAACTTCATGTAAAATTATAATTTGTACTACCTGAAAAGGATGACATTAATTTTGCTAAAAATTGTATTAATATTGACATTTAATTTTGACATAACCATAATTTCTTAATTTAATTGTACTAAATAAAAAAAATATTAAATAATAATAATGTTTAATGCATGCTTATTTAGGATGATAAGGGCAGGCGAATGATAATTGCAATGCTTGTAAAAGACTGCTAAGTCATAAGTACTAACATAACATAACACCAATATTGTACACTAAGTTCGCAACAAATGAGTTGACTTTGACTTTGTGGATTTTTGACAGTCGTTACGGGTCGTCAGAAGCCCGAGTCTTGACAACCAGTCCTACCAAGGGGTATCGTATTACCCAGTTACTGGGTTTTGGAGGTCAGATACGCAGTTCAATCAATCTGCCTAGCCTTTTCCCAACTATGTTGGGGTCGGCTTCCAGTCTAATCGGATGCAGCTGAATACCATTATTTTACATGGAGCAACTGCCTATCTGACCTCCACAACCCATTAGCTGGGTAATACGATACCCTTTGGTAAGACTGGTTGTCAGACTTTCGGGCTTCTGACGACCCGTAATGACTGTCAAAGATCCACGAATGACAGCCGGGAGGAACGGCTTAACGTGCTTTCCGAGGCACGGAGGAGTCTCGGTATGTAAAGATGGTCACCCATCCACGGACCAACCCCGGCAAGCGTAGCTTAACCTGATGGATCGACCCGTGCGGCTGTTATTACTTAGCCACGAGCTCCTCAGGTCAGATAGGCAGTTGCTGTATGTAAAATACTGGTAGCCAGCTGCATCCGGTTGGACTGGAAACTGACCACAACACAGTTGGGAAAAGGCAGACAGATAGATTTTATGTTAGTAATTATTTTTAGTTTAATGGACATAATAATAACTAACATCTAATTTTGTATTATTGTATTTTAATGAACATAATAGTTAAACTGCCTCGTTGGTCTAATGGTGAGCTACTGCTCAGCATGAGGTCCTGAGTTCAATTCCCAGGACGGGCAAAGTGTTAAATTTTTCTATCAGGAATTTCTCAGTAGCAGCCCGGAGTTTGGATCTGTGCCCGGTTGATGGCTAGCCTCGCCCCCTGTTACATGGGACTTAACTTGGGAACATAACTGGCGAAATGTGGGTGTACTATTGGTACACACGGGTACACATCAAGCTATACATTTCCAGTTTACACTGACCTCTCATTGTAAGGAAATCCTATAAACTCAAACTCAAAGCATTTATTTCAATTAAACCAATTACAGGCACTTTTGAATTGTCAAGGGGTCGGTCAGTCAGAAAGATGAAGCTAGGCGCCCATTCCAAAGCGTAGTAGGTACCTATGGAGAAGAACGGGCAAGAAACTCCACGGACACTCTTTTAAATCAAGATATGGTAACAAAATAATGGTTACATCATTCATGTTGAAATTTCACATGTGAGAACGATGCAGAACGTTAAAAGCGTCCTTAAAAAAAAACAATTCAAATATTTAAATTAAATTAAAATAAGCCGTGGCCGCTAAGGTATGACCAGCCTTCACTGACAGCGCTTGTTCACGAACCTGACGCATGGATTAGCTAAATGATCCAACACGCGCCACCATCAGCGAGACATTAGAGTGAGCGTCACATACTCTCAGCCGCCAGGGCACATTCAAGCCAAACAAAGACGTACCCAGTAAATGGTAGCTTTAGAGTATGTACATAGTACTCACACATGTGCTATGCAATTATATAATACAATGGAGATTGAGTCTATACAATGCAATGATAGTCTTACAATCTTCAGCAGCTCCAACAGTAACTTCAAATGTTAATTAATTAGTTGTGGTTGTGGAGCAGGACCAGCATTGAGCCAAGCATTTTTATCAGTTATGTAATCCCCAAACCTATACAATACGAGATCAGCTTATACTGGATATGTATAGCTTGATCTGTAGCCGTGCGTACACCACTGCCTAACCTTTCGGGAGGATTATAGGCGTGATGTTATGATATGTTATGTATGTCAGTAAATGTCGTGATGTCCCAGTGGTTAAGGCCTCAATTCTCATGCACGAGGTTGTGGATTCAAATCCGGGCAAGTACCAAAGTCATCATCTGCCTGCTTTTTCCAACTATGTTGGGGTCGGTTTCCAGTCTAAACGGACGCAGCTGAATACCAGTATTTAACATGGAGCGACTGCCTATCTGACCACCACAAACCAGTTATTCGGTAATACCTCTTGATAAGACTGGTTTTGTCTGTGCACTATGGACTTTCACCAGTTAATGTGACCCAGAGCTCCCGGAGAGATGGGCAAAGATCGCCACTCACTGGACGCCTGAGGGAGGACATCGCTGTCGAGGCAGGCCACGGCGAAGGTGGTGTGAAGATCTGATAAGGTTTGCAGGGCCAACATGGCCAGAGGTCGCACAAGACAAGGAGGTTTGGAAGGAAATAGGGGAGGCCTTTGCCCAGAGGTGGGACACAATGAAGGCTATAAAAAAAAAAAACTTTATGACTCACGTAGGATAGTGCTGGTGGTTGTGTCCGTTGTGCGTGGGCCGGTTGTTTCTGTGTCTCTCGCGCTGCTCGTCCTCCAGCATCGCCTCTATGCACTGTTCCATCAGAGCTTCCTCTTCCAGTTGCTGCATCACCTGGAAGTTATCATATTAAATGTTAATCATTATCATCTACCGTCTCCAAACCCAAGTGGGAAGGTGCAAGTCGAACCTCTCGTAAAGTGGGGCTACGACTTCCTCGACGGAACAGCAACAGGGCAGGAGTTTCGTCGCCTATGGTCAAATTCGCAATCGGTCAAGTGGCTAAAAAACCGTCAATATCGCGTTCGGTCAAAATAGCGATTGGTCCATATCTCGAACTGTCAAAATAGCGATTGGTCCATATCTCGAACTGTCAAAATAGCGAATTGTCCATATCTCGAACTGTCAAAATAGCAATGGGTCCATATCTCGAACTGTCAAAATAGTGATTGGTTCATATCTCGCACTGTCAAAATCGCGATTGTTTCATATCTCGAACTGTCAAAATAGCGATTTGGTCCATATCTCGAACTGTCAAAATAGCGATGGGTTCATATCGCGAATGGTCAAATTACCAAACAGTCAAGATCGCAATCGGTCGAATATTTTAGTTCACGTATAGCTCATAGTTATCGATCGAAGGGTAGCCCAAGGTTAGGTTACTTTAAACCCTTCACACAGAAATAGGAGCCCCGCGAAACGGGGCTCCGTCGACATAGAATGCCAGAGCGAGCGAAGGGCAGGCACCCCGAGATTAATATTGGACCAACCGCGAATTGGAGCAATCGCGCCTAAAGGTATTGACGACGGATTGCGATTTTCATGAATTTGACCGATTGCGAAATTGACCATACGCGATGGAGCGAGGGCAGGGACCGCGGAAGTGGGGGACAAATGTCCCCAATTGGTCTCCAATTTTACTACCTGGTTTATCAGTGCTATAATTCAGAGAGCTTTGTTTTTCCTAAAATTAAAAAGCACTTGTACGTAAGAAAAATGTGGGAGAGAGCAGAGCATAAGAATATTTTTTAACACGGTTTTATTAGCATAAATAATAAAAACTAAAACCCGACTACTGAAAAAACACGCTCTAAAAAGTATGAAACCAGAAAATATTCTCATCTGAAATTAGAAAAGGACAGACAAATTAAAAATCCAGAATCGCACGTAATCTGTTTGAATTACAATACACATTGTTGTTATTTCATAACGCGTGACTCCGGATTTTTAATTTGTTTGTCTTTTTCTAATTTCATACTTTTTAGAGCGTGTTTTTACAGTAGTCGGGTTTTAGTTTTTATTACAAAATGTGGTTCTTTTGGTGCACACACACCAGCGGTGGCCGTGGTAACTACGACACAACATAAAGGCTATCAATGTCAAATTGTTACCACCGATATGCGGTGTCTGTACATACTTTACTACATTTGCGTGCAAAAAAATTGGCCCATCCCATGCTCTTTATTTGAGAGACGATAGCTCTACAGATGTTAATGTATATTTTAATTGTTTTATGTTGTGTGAAGGTACGTAAGATAAAGTTTATTTACACATACCCTATAATTTAATAAAAGTAATATTCTTGAATCAACTTTTTTTTGTCAGTGAAGTTGACATAATCTTAATTTTGTTTATTACTGTTCGTTTATTTATCAGTTAACTTGAATTTTTAATCTGTATGTTTTTTAGTTTGCGCTTTTCTCAAAAAGTTATGAATCAGTTTTGATATTTTTTTTACTAATCTACATACATTCAGGAAAGTTTTAGTACACAATATATTAGGTAATTGTTGATTAAACTAGTTGAATTATCTTGTTTCAAATCGAGGAGAATGGTGTGGATCGATTTTATTGCACGCAAGTGTATATCTCACCATATCTCACTGTATCTCTACATACCTGAGGGTATCTCACCTGCTTATCAAACTCCTCTTCGTTCTCCATCCACATATAATCCGCGAAGTCGTCGGGCTGAGGCTGTGTGGGCACGGGCGGGTACGCAGCGGGAGGGTAGTATGCGCCTGCCATCACGTAGCCTGCAACATCGTTGTAATAACACAATATAGTCATATCATTACGTGTTCTTAAAAACTCTATTCAGATTTCTGGAACAACAATCGCTCTTGCCTGGAGCTAAGATTTAAATCGCTAGATTTGCCCTTACGTTAGTCAAGCAAAAAATGTCCATAGTGAGAAGAGTGAGCTCACACATTATTAATAGCGTTTCCATAACAATCAAATCAAGGAAACAGTGATGGTTGTAGGTCGTAAGTTCGAACCCAGACAGGCGCTTTACTTTGTGTAAATTTCATCACCATTGCACTCAAAACATCGTGAGGAAACCGGCATGTCCTAGAACCAAAAAATTCGAAGACGTGACATCTACCAACCCGCACTGGGCCCGCGTGGTGGATAACGGCCCACTGCCTCTCACTGAGAGAAGGCCTATGGCCCAGCAGTGGGAACATTATAGGCTGATTATGTAAGTCAAGTCACTGCATCATTGTATGTCAGAGGTGTCAAAACGAATCAGATACGCGACTATCTTTAGACGCGGTAGGGCGAATCTAATGATTTAAATCTTTGGCCAGTAGCTTTAGATTTTGCGTGGTATTCTTTAGTTCACTATGAATATTGAACATGAATATTCAATATTAGAGTAGACGGGGGGGCGATGTAAGTGGGGGTGTATCTTACCTGGCATGTGCGCGTGTGTATTACCGGGCATGTGCGCGCGCGGGATGTGCACGGGGTAGACCGGGGGGCGGTGTATTCCAGCGTCGCCGCTGCCGACCACACCGCCGCCGACGCCGCTGTCTATAATCACGCCGTTCGGCTGGAAAAACATTAAACACCTTTATTAAAATTTAAAAAACTTAATTCCAAATTAACTTATGGCATAGTATACTCGGGCTATGGCCGCGTGCTAAGCAACGTGATCGTCGAGGTCATTTCGTTCGGCGATCCCGAACGTGTGGTCTCGCCAACAGTAGGCGCCTTCCAGTTTTCCAAACAAATGAGTAACATATAAAGTCGACGATCCCGTATTCGAATGATCTTTTTGGCTAGGTCGCGGGGTACACAATCCCACAGCTGGGACTCAGGCCTTCTCTCTGTGAGAGGGTCACATGTCTTCGAATTTTTGGTTCTAGGACATGCCGGTTTCCTTCAGTTTTGAGAAAAGTGGTGATGCCGATTTGGCTATTTTTCGTTTTAAAATGTTCAAATTAGGTTTTTATAAACAGAAAAATTGAAAGTTACCCGTAAAAATTTCAAAGTCGGGAATAACTTATCTATTGAATTTTAAGACAGGATGTCTGTCGGGTTAACTGTACTCGGGGTATTACAAACGCACAGTTAGAGTCATAAATCGTTTTTATCGGACCTCTCGCTTGCAGTCACGACCCTTAGCCGACGTACACACGGACGTAAAAATATCGCGGCGGGATTTTATCGCGCACTGGATTTCCAACTCTCGGTGTTGAGCCGAGCTTCGAGAATCCAACCTAACAACAACCGGGTGCATTCTAGCGCGTTGAAATCACACTGTTGGATTTTCAACTCTCGGCGCTAAGCACAGCGTTGATAATCCAGTGCGCGTAAAAAATCGCCGCGATATGGTTACGTCCGTGCGAACGTAGACTTATGGGGCAGTAACTGTATTATTTTTATAGACATAATGATGTATGACTCTCTAGCAGTATGAGGAAACGGATGCAGTAAAGTTCACTCATCCACCATACAAAAGGGAGGATCCTCCGACCAGACGGGTGTTGTCTCATGGAGGGCTACTGCCCGACGATTGATGTCGGAAACGTTGTATACAAGTTGTTAACTTAAACAACGCATAACCACTTAAGGGGTCATTGTGCTCATCATTATAAACAACTTTTACTATGGGACCAAACCTGAAATCTCGAAAAAAAATATTTTTTGCTATTTCCGGTTTGGTCCCGTAGTAAAAGTTGTTCATAATGATGAGTACAATGACCCCTTAAGAGATTATGCGCTATTTAAGTTACACCTTGTAGCTTGTAGCGCGGTAAACTTTACCTGCACGATGCAGGATTTTGCGTGACGTCATCAGTGTGATGCGTACTTCGCATGTGGCGTTGTAGATGCCTTTCAAAACTCTAACTTTGCGTTTGCATTGTGTTTTTATCTCACGAAGCAACGCACGTCTTATTTGTGGTAAGTGTACAAATATGCCGTGAATATGTGCGTGAAGACGGGTAGCGTCAGCACACAACACACACACCTCCGACTTCGCCATTGTCTCGGACGTTGCCGAGAGCTACTGCGCTTACACACACATTGACAGAATGTTTGTACACTTGGTAACCACGAGTATAACGCGCGTATATTCGTGAAAAATACTGTAGTCAGGCCAGACGCACTCCGCATTTTAGTTATGAAGCTACAAGTACGTGGCGGGCTCGACTTGTCGAGCTAATTCAGTGTGGGCTGCCGTGCACCTGGGCGGCCGGCTCGCACGTTAGTTCGATACTCACTCACGCGCCGCGTCGTAAAACAAGACAACCCTAACGAGTGTTACGCGATACAGGGAGAGGCAACTTCTAGGTGTTTACAACCTGAATTGCACTTTATTGTGTAGTAGCAAGTCGCTATTTATTTAAATGATTATGCAGAGTGAATCTTCTGTACTTGTGTTTTCGTATTATGTATTCTGCGGTATTATAGTTCAAAATAAACATCCCACATACCTGCCACTGTCCATTCTCCTCATTGCCATAATAAGCTCCAACATTCGGTGACGTCTCTGGTATCTTCATATTCAACTAAAAATATTCCTCAATCCTCTTAGAAACTAATAAAAAAAACTTAGTAGTAGTCTATACTTAGACGCGAATTTTACTTAGGCGGGTTGATAGGTTAGAATTTGAGCAAATAGTAGCAAAGTGTTGAGAGAGATAATAGAATTGTTTCAATATGTTTTGTGTGAGGTGTGGTAACTATCTTCATTTCTGGTGTTCTCAGCAACTGGAATTAAGAGAAAATGTTTTTATTAATAAAAAGTATCAATCTGCCCCTAGCCTTTTACCAACTTTGTTGGTCTCGGCTTCCAGGCTAACTGGATTCAGCTGATACCTCCACAACCCAGTATCTCGCTCGGTGAAACAATACCCCGTGGTAAATCCAACGCTGGCTCGCGTTCACCACGATTGTTTGGTTAAGACTTATAACAATGAGTTTAGTTCAATTGATATACTTTTAGTGTTCCGTACCTCAAAAGGATAAAACGGAACCCTTATAGGATCACTCGTGTCTGTCTGTCCGTCTGTCGCAGCCAATTTGCTCCGAATCTAATGGACCGATTAAGCTGAAATTCGGTACACATATGAATTTCTGTGACCCAAACACGGACAAGTAAAGTAAATAAATGAATTTTGAATATGGGGTCACTTTTGGGGGGCAAATAAGAAAATTAAAAAAAAAAGTTTTGCAAACTATACCGTGTTACATATCAAATGAAAGGACTTACGATGAGGTTCTCAAATATATTTTTTTTTTTATAATTTTAAAATAAATTGTTTTAAAGTTATTTAAGAAAATAGACGAAAATTGACTATCCCCCCCCCCCCCCCTATCTCCGAAACTACTGAACTACTGAGCCTAAAACTTTGAAAAAAAATACAGAAAATAGATCTTTATCTGTAGATTACAGGAAAACCTATAAGAAGTATGTGGTCTTAAAATAACATGGTAAATCTCTCAATATTGTGAGTACAAACTTACATTTACAGTTGGAATGTACGGAAGAACATGTTTTTCAACTACAATGTTAAGTTTGTTCTAGGAATAATTCATCCCAACTACGGAACCCTTCACTGTGCGTGGTCCGACACGCACTTGGCCGGTTTTTTTCTCAATAAACATGCATTTAGGCAACAATTCCAAGCAACCTCAAAGGATCAGCAAGGTAATGTTTAATACTCATAATAATACTTAACATATTGTTTAATAATTAATAATGTACACGCACTTTAAATTGAAAAATCCAGTTTGAGTTTTAGGATAATATTGTACTTGTGTTACTAGCTAGTTTTTACCTAATTAGTTTATTTTACTTATTTAGTTTTTAGCTAGTTTTTTGAGAATGAAGTGGGTAGCATAATTGTTAAATGTAATATTTAAGATATTTTGTCTGTTTGTTATTGTGCTACTGTTTGTTTTCCCTAAACAAATAAGACTGCCAGACTTTCGGGATTCTAACTACCCGAACCACTTATGTTTTTCTAAAATACAAAACAATATTTAAGCTCCTAATTTTATGTTTTAGTTTTCAGAATATTAGTAAGGCGAGTATCGCTACTAACCGGCAGCGTCACCATTGATAAATGAATAAGTCAGGAGATATGGAACATTTTGAAATTTCCTATACACACATTTTTAGTCAGATGAGGGAGAATTTATTGTATCAAAAAAATCAACACTAAACCTCCTAGGTTCGAAGTTATAGCAGTTAATGAAAAAACAGCAGTTTTTGCCGTTAACTGAATGTTCCATATCTCCTGACTCATTATTTTTTTTCTCATAAGTTTGACCTTGAACTCTTACTTGGTATAAGAAGCAGAAAAACCTTGCTGTTGAAACTCACATTAGCTGTTGTGATTTGTTAAAAGTTACAAAAACCAAATGAATTTCAAATAACCTCCCTTTTTTTAAATTGGTTAAGGACCGGCACCCTAATTGCGTAACACATTATCAATCGGAGTTGGTTTCATTTTGACAGTTCAACAACATTCATTGCGTTAATTAAGTTGTCGAGCAGACAAAATTTTCGAACATATGAAGCAATGGATTAGCTCAAATTGGTTTCAAATTGATTCAAATTACGATTAATAATGTGTTACGCAATTAGCGTGCAGGGTAAATTTTGTGTGGATGGCCAAATCTAAAAAGAAACTAAAAGAAATAGCTAAAAACTATACAAAAGGGTAGCCATAACAATATTTAAACCAAGGTCCTATCTTTAAATAAACAATAAGATAATGATACCAGTACAAAAATACTTGTTACTGAGACTTCTTTGTTTACATTTAAGACTGCATTTAAAATGCAATTCTTATCTTTTTACACATAAACACAACATATGTAACTCATATGTACGCCCATATTTCGCCAGTTATATTTCTGTCTCAAGTAATAGGCGGCAGGCCTATGCCATCAACCGGGCACAAAACCAGGCTCTGGGCTGATACTGAGAAATTGCTAGAGGAAGAACCTAAAATCAATAATAACACTTTGCTCGACCCGGTAATCGAACCCAGGACCTCATGTTCAGCAGTAGCGCTTGCAACCACTAGACCAACGAGGCAGTTTGGCTAAGGTTATCTTTTTATTTTTGCTAAAAAAGCTTCTGCCTGCGACTTTGTCCGCATCAAACTATAGCATAAAACATGTTGATTGCTATCAGTGTATGAACTTTTGATTTTGTGTCAGTACTTCCAGAGGTTCCCTCTTACAAACAAACAAACATTTCACATAGTAATTGCCACGCAAGTTGTCAAAAAAGTGGGGATGATGATGGGGGGAAGTAGTAAATTTATGGGTACCTTGGAGCGTGATTTGGTTGTGTATCTGTACAGACTTATCCCCTCCATGCCAATTTGACAACTTGTTTGGCGGCTACTGTACCTCTTTATATTAATATTTGAGATTAAAATGCATAATGTTTAACCATAGACAAGAAAATATGTCCAGTGTCAGTGGGTCGTCTTAGGGGCGGAGTTTCTTTCCCCAGTTACCTTTTTCACCAGAGACCACTTGTAAACAATCATTAACTTTCATACACCAATAAATCTTGGAACATTTCAATAAAATTGAAACGTTTTCAATCTGTTATATTTCCTGACATGTCTTTTAATTTATTACTTCATCATCTATGTTGGGGTTGGCTTCCAGTCTGACCGGATGCAGCTGAATACCACTATTTTATTTATATCTGACCTCCACAACCCAGTGACTAGGTAACACAACACCCTTTTCAATTTATTAGGTATTTGAGGCATTATTGGTTAGTTTATAAGTAACAGGACCTCGTGGCTAAATAATAACAGCCGCAGGGGTCGATCCATCAGGTTAAGCTACGCTTGCCGAGGTCGGTCCGTGGATGGGTGACCATCTTTACATACCGAGACTCCTCCGTGCCTCGGAAAGCACGTTAAGCCGTTGGTTCCGGCTGTCATTTGTGGATCTTTAACAGTCGTTATGGGTCATCAGAAGCCCGAAAGTCTGACAACCAGTCTTACCAAGGGGTATCGTATTACACAGTCACTGGGTTGTGGAGGTCAGATAGGCAGTTGCTCCATGTAAAATACTGGTATTCAGCTGCATCCGGTTAGACTGGAAGCCGACCCCAACATAGTTGGGAAAAGGCTAGGCAGATTGATTGATTGATAAGTAACAACCCTGAGTTAGATTAGTCTTATCTGAATAGTAAATTTAGTTTCCTTTTAGATAAAACCAGTATTGTAAGTTTCGGGGAAGTCCTAATATTTAAAATCCAAAAAAATATTACTCCAAGCATTGTTGAATAGATAATAATGTTTGAAAAACATAACTCATTTATAAGTTAGTGGAAAGTCATACAATTACCATTTAAATACTCAATTCGAAATTTATAATATGTAGAGTAGACAGTAACATTAGAGAGGTTTGAAATAATTGCAAAATAAAACAAATAAGACAGATAATGATACACTAACTTAGTTTAGAAGCTTATTAATATTCATTTCTTCTCATTATCATTCAGAATCATGCTTGAGTGATTAAGTTGAGGAAAAACATGAACTGGTTGAATAAAAATACACCCTTTGCAGTCCAATGTACTACATAGAATTAAAAAGTTGTAAAAACAATTATGTCGTATCAATGTCTAAAAGTATAATACGATTTTGTAGACGCAAGCCCACGATAATATTATGAAATTGAATGTCAACAAATGAAAGGTGTCCTGATTAATTAAATATTCAACTTTCTACTTTAAGCGGAAGTTTCCACGTACGCTATTCACAACACAGATGCCGCGCAGATGTAAATAAAAATTAAACTAGGAACAAAAGTGCATACGACAGGCCAAAAATAGATCAACCTAGAAACTAAAATAATTAATTGACCAACTTTCATTATAATCGACTTGATATCGGAATCGCTTACCGACACATTCGTGAACAAATACAATTACAATTCTAACGTCGACACCGTGTAAATGCAATTTAAATCGGAAAATATTGAGACTGATTGCACGTGTGCGTTCGAATAGCTACGTAATCTAGATCTAAGATACTCACTCATTTGACGCACTTATAGTGCCTACAACCTTGGATATGCGTTTAACGTCCTCAAAATTTGTTTTTGACAAAACAGATGCACAAATAACTATAAAATAAGCACTATAACCTCCAATATCACTATTCCACACACAAGATCACCAGCCAGTATTCGTGGCGGAAATGGCGACCGCTGTGAAGTCTGCGCTGCGCGCTCCAACGTTGAGAATCTACGCCCAACTTCGTTATAAAATATAAACCGGCGTTTTTTTTATGAATTCGCTTGGATTATTTTGTCTGAAATAGAAGGAAATATGGATATTATTACCTTTCTACTAGACAATCATACTCTTGTAAATTTAGCTGAGCCAAAATAGTTGTCAAAATGACGAGTGAATTCTTCGTTCAAATTATTTATGACAATAGTTCGGTCAATGTTTTTTTTTTTTACTAAAAAGTGAAAAAGATATGCAAACTCAAAAACCAATGTAAACAACAATAGAGAGAATCGCTTTCATTAAAAGCTTTTTTTGCAATCCTTTTTTATTGTATGTTTACATAGGGTTGCGTTCAAAATCAAGAAATAATCATGATTTTGAACGCAACTTTATGAAAAACGTCTCAACGTTTCATTCCAAGTTTGGAACGCCCACGATATATGTTGATATATTATTGTAATTTGGTCAAGATATTTAGATCTAAATAGTGTGTTTATTTTATGAGTAAGATAATTCGTAATTTCTTTTTTCAATTAGACAACGACATTCAAAGAAGACATCCATTAACATCGGTGATAAATAAACGAAGTCTGTACATAAAACGGATTTCAAAAATCTTATCAATAATGAAATGTCAAACAGCGATTCGATATCAGTGTCAGTGTAAAAAATTGTTTACAAAAGTAACAAAAATAATAAAACAAAAGTTTTATTTAAAATATTGTGTGAAAACTTACAAAATTGATCAAAATGTCGGCTCCCTTTACTAAACTAGTTTCTCCAATCACTGGACTATCCGTTGTGTGCCGCGGCTGCTTAGCGGATTCGGGTGAAATGAAAAACATGTATGAATGGGGACTTTGTGATGACTACTTCAGAGTTACTGCGATTGAGGTGTGTTATTTTTTTTAATATTGTCTTTGTACCTACCGGATTTCACAGTTTGTCCTATTCATTGGATAATATTTATTTATTTATTATTCCCAACACAACTAACATTACAGGTTGCCCCAAATCGGTAGCGTGGTCTCAAACAATAAGTATAGCATAAGACATGTAAAGTAATCTTTGTGAACTCATTCAGAGAACAGTAAAATAAATCTACCCTTTCCGCGATATAAATGGAGCACTAGCTCGTAAGTAACCCATAGCCATACAAAACAGAAATAATCACCGTAGTAGCTACGGTGACTTGCGAAATTGGCATGTACATACATATAGGTATAAACTCACGTATTTTTCCCATAGGGGTAGGCAGAATCTACAGAACACCAGCTGCTACAACCGTTATACTCCTTTTGCCTCGTTTACGTTCATACATCTGGTCATACACGCACGCCGGTTGCGAATACTAAGCACTGACCTTTCTGAAGAACATCACCTATATGTCCTCCTAGGGCATCCCCTCCCGGCATTTCCACTCATATCTGCCTTGTAAATACCTTTATGAAAGAAATGGCGAAAATGTGAATATTTTTTTACACTTCTGCGTAGGGGTTGCCATCCAACCGGATTTGTCTGGCTTGTTGGCCCCCGGATCATCGGATCGGATGTTGTCCAGACTTTTCATATAAAGTGCTTTCCCAGGCACAGAGGGGTCTCGGTATGTTAAGATGGTTTTATAGAATAATAAATATAAAATGTACTTAAAAAGATATTATCTTTTCAGACAACAAGAAGACAGGGTATATCAGAACTGCTATGTGCGACCTGTGAAGCCGCTGTGATCAGCTGTAAGCAGTTCCGAGACCGCTGTCAGCTGTCAGACAAAATCCTCAAGACATCACTGACAGTTAGGGTAAGATCAACATTCTCCTGCCCATATCCCAATTTATTTGGGGTAGACACAACATGTCTTTTTCTTCCATACTTCTCTATTAGTCGTCATATCTGTAGTCATTCCCGTTCTAGCTATATCACCTTGCACACAGTCCATCCATCTTTTCTTTGGTCTTCCCCTACTCTTATAGTCACTAAAAACTTTCCTCATTCCTCCACATCACACGCCCAGACCATGACAGCCAATTCCCACACAACTGTACTCATTTCTTATTCTATCCAGTATCCATATGTGTAAACACCACACATCCCTCTTAGCATTCTCATCTCAGCTGCATGCAATTGCCTTTCATTCATCCCTTTTGTGGCTCAACATTCTGATCCATACAAGGCAGCAGGTCAAACCATTGTTTTATAAATCTTCCTCTTATGTTTAAGGGGGCAGTTAGGGTAAGAATTAAAAAAAAACATTGCTACTGTAGGCTGCATCATTGAGGAACTCGTGGCTAAGTAATAACAGCCGCACGGGTCGATCCATCAGGTTAAGCTACGCTTGCCGGGGTTGGTCAGTGGATGGGTGACCATCTTTACTTAACGAGACTCCTCCGTGCCTCGGAAAGCACATTAAGCCGTTGGTCCCGGCTGTCAATCGTGGATCTTGACAGTCGTTACGGGTCGTCAGAAGCCCGAAAGTCTGACAACCAGTCTTACCAAGGGTATCGTATTACCCAGTAACTGCGTTGTGGAGGTCAGATAGGCAGTCGCTCCATGTAAAATACTGGTATTCAGCTGCATCCGGTTAGACTGGAAGCCGACCCCAACATAGTTGGGAATAAGCTAGGCAGATTGAGGCAGATTTATTGTAGGCTGCATCATTGCATGCTATTAATTCTGCTGTGATATGCTATATGCTGGACCTGGAAAGCTTGTTATGCCACTAATTCTTCCGAGCTAAAGCACTAGAAAGTGGTGAAGGGCGGGCGTTTTTGGCGACTGTCTTATGTAATTTTGACGTTCAAAAAGTGTTGAATCTCAGCCTAATTTGAATAAATGACTTTGATTTTAGATCCTATGTGGCTGACATACTTAGTGACCTCAAAAATTAGAATAAAAAAAATAAAAATGTGTAAATGTTTATTCAAATTAGGCTGAGAATAAGCATTTTTTGAACATAAATATTACCTAACATGCCCGCCCTTTCAACACTTTTGTGCCCGATTGATGGCAATAGGCTCGCGCCCTATTATATGGGATTAAAACATAACTGCCTCACCTTACCCTTGGGGAATTACAAGCGTTATGCTATGTTAAAATCTAAATTTCTATTGTGAACAATTTCACATTCACAGACAAAGAAGAAAGCTCAAAAATTTCGAAGAAACCAAGTCACATGCATTCTCCACGACCAAAAACTAGCCGTTATGATAACCGCACCGAAAACAGAATCGCGCATCGGCCTCCCATGCCCTTTCCACTGCAAAGACAACTTTTACAAAAAAAGTCACTTACAAAACCACCTCAAAAAAACACACAGCGTGTCGGAACAATTCGAAATTTCGTTACAGTATTACTGTTCAGAACTTAAATGTGCATACCATATAACTTCGGATAAGAATAAATGGTTCTCCGGAAGGAAATTTTTAAACCAACATATGAATAAAGTTCATAAAATCAAGACCTATTTCTGCAATGATTGTAGTCAATGCTTTGCAACCGAAACAGAACTACAACGACATTTAAAATGTTGTAACTTCGTTTATATTTGTCAAATATGTGATACTAAATACAATACAAACGAGAAACTCATGGTACATTTGAAGAGAAAGCATCCTAGCGTCCATCAAATGTATAAAAGTGAAAAAGCTGAAAAACGGAAAAGCGAGAATGGGAATGAGGCGAAAAGGAAAAGAACAGAATTTGAGGAGACTCGAGCAGAAACAGAAATTACAGAAAAAGTGGCCGCTGGAACGGTCACAGAGACGTGGATTTTCAACGAATCGGATAACAAAGATGACAAATCCAGTAAGACTCATGAAGATATCTGTGACAGTCCAAAGAAATCTTTTGCGACGCAGATACCTGAAGATATACGGAATGATGTTACGTTACCGTCTTGGCAGTCGAGAAACGATTTTGAAACGAAAACTGACGAGATTAGTACTCAAGTGGCTTTCGAAGATCTCTTGTCTTTAAAATCACAAAACAGCGAAGACGAGATATTCTTCTCAGATCCAGTTTCGTTATCAGACATTCAAACTCAAACCTTCCCAATAGAATTTGGTTTAAGCCGCTCTAACAAAGAAACACAGTCTTGTAAAAACTCTCAGACACAGTCCCCTGATTTAAGCATCAAGGAAACACAAACTTGCTTCTGTCATTACGATTCTCCTAAGCCCAATTTCCGGCTTTTTGACAGCTTATCCTCAAGTCCGGCCAGTATTAATCATACTTCGGCGGAGACTCAAACTGCCGATCAAAGGCACTCTGTAAGGTCCGATGTCCTACTGAGCTTTAATTCGGCTGAAACTCAAACTTGCTTCGATGATTCTAGCAGTGAGAGTTTGTGACAGTACTATAAAGATTTACCGGGGTGCAGTTCGGGTATCTAGCTGGTCATTAACTGCATAAAAATAAGGTTCATATTCGTATGACACGCTTACTTTAAGTCAAAGCGCGGTTTTTAATTCTCACCCTTCGGGCGCGTCCTTACCAAAAGCTATGGTCGCGCGAATACTCAAGAAAAGCGCGAAAGAAAAAGTATTATAGATAGTGCAATCCACGAAGACGCGCCCCACTATTCCTCCTAACCGTTTATAGTATATGTGTGCAAGCTTCCGCCAATGTTTGAGTGTTATCGGTACACACTACAGTTAGTACACGGTAATTAGTGTGTACCGATAACACTCAAACATTGTTTTCGTTTTTTCGTTTTTGTGAGTGACATCTCGCAGTTGACCACTGGGGGTCGAGACTGCTTAACCGAGCGTTTCCTGTGGGAGCTTTAAGCGAACTTAAAGCCTCCGGCCAGGGCTTATAAACTAAGGTAAAATATTAGGCGACTGAGCGTCGCTAATTATAGAGCAGCCAGACGGGGCAGGCTGGATCATGATGGGGGGGATAAGTGCTACAGGCTCAGCTGTGCCCCCAGCAGGCACAGCTTCACCGAGTAGGGGATGGGGGGGGGGGGGGGGGTTACGATTGCGACCTCGGCGGCGAGGTCGGAATGTATTTTTGGGTGGTTTACGTTTGCAAACCATACTGGTGGCCTTACTACTCTCCTGAAGGAGGGTTATGAGGTCATCAGGGTCGGTGAGAATATGTCTCGGACGGCGAGTGTTACTGATTTTAGAGGGGGCGTAACGCGCAGCCTCGACAACCAAAGGGTTGCGATGCTTCGCGGCGGCATCAAAGAAACGCTTCTAGTTGCGTTTCAAAAATTGATGGATCGTGGGGATCTCAAACATTGGCGGAAGCTTGCACACATATACTATAAACGGTTAGGAGGAATAATGGGGCGTGACTTCGTGGATTGCACTATCTGTTGTCCATAACAAAAGCTTTTTTTTTGGTTGGATCTGAAGAAAATTTGTCGAAGGGAAATCTATCGGACACACTGCATATTAAATTTAAGATCACGTCTAAATGAAGAGTGTTAATGATTAGGAAAAAATATAGTTAAATTAGAGCATTATCGTAATAACTTAATATGTGAATTATTTACATTATGATTATATTACGTAGGTAGTGTAGATACTCGTAAATAATTTGTAATATTATGTGTAGGTATACTGTGAAGGGAAGTTTTATGAAACCTTCACCATTTTAAAGATAATTTAATTATAAATTTATCTTTTAGTGTAGTGTACTGTAATATCCCCGCGGCTTCGCCCGCATGGATGTCGGAAAAAATCCCACGGGAACATACTACCGAGAAATCCTTCCTTATTCCTTGTCTACATTATAAAGGGAACCTTTGTGCAAAATTTCAGGTTTCTAGGTCCAAGGGTTTTGGCTGGGCGTTGATGAGTCAGTCAGTCAGGACTTGTCTTTTATATAAATATATAGATAGATAAATTAATAATGCGTCAAATTTGGGACAGCGCTCCTTCAATGTCAATATACGGACAAAAAAGTGTATTAATTATAATGTAACTAATTTAAGAATATAATATGTAAGTACCTACTCAAATAAATTATTTTCTGTGATACCTTGGCTGTTATTAGTATATCCCTACCAACAACAACAAAAAGCTCGAGCAGTTTTAATTAATAAATTGATATAATGAACTAAATCACAACTAAAATAGTGTTGAAAATTGCGGGTAAAAGATGTTTCATTTTGGTTGCACAAAACTTTTCATCTTTAAGATCCTGAAAGTCTGACAACCAGTCTTACCAAGGGGTAACGTGTTACCCAGCAACTGGGTTGTGGAGGTCAGATAGACACTCGCTCCTTGTTTAATAATGGTGCCGATTCTCTTGTCACAAATGCCTATAAACTAGACTAAAAATCACCAAAATTTAGTTTATTCCTGTCAAACGACGATTTCCCATTCTGAAATTGACTAAAGTGACACAACTTAACTATATTTTAGTTTGACAGCACTAAGATTGTACGGAGTTATTAGTTTAGTGAAAATGGCAATTTTGCTATTCTGATTTGACTGGTTTTCACTAAAAAAATTTTAATTGTCAAACTAAATCAGACTATGTTTAATAGCGATTAAAAAGGTGTGGAACAAAATTAATTGACATGAACTAAAATTCACACCAAGACATTGACTTCGGGAGCAAAAACAGTAGTGTATTTTTTTCTTTTTTTTTTACATATATCTCGAAAACGGTGAGTCCTATCGCAAAAATAATGATTTGACCCCCCTTTATAAAACACTTAAACCCCTATGACTCAACATGTAGGTACCAAAAAAAAAGGTACTCGTTTTTCGTTTTTGTAAATGGCATCTCGCAGTTTACCACTGGGGGTCGAGACTGCTTAACCGAGCGTTTCCTGTGGGTGCTTTAAGCGAACTTAAAGCCTCCGGCCAGGGCTTACAAACTAAGGTAAAATATTAGGCGACTCTGCGTCGCTAGTAAGAGGACAGCCAGACGCGGCAGGCTGGATCATGATGGGGGGGTTAAGTGCTACAGGCTCTGCTGTGCCCCCAGCAGGCACAGCTTCACCGAGTAGGGGGGAGGGGGGGGGGGGGGGGGTTACGATTGCGACCTCGGCGGCGAGGTCGGAATGTATTTTTGGGTGGTTTGCGTTTGCAAACCGTACTGGTAGCCCTACTACTCTCCTGAAGGAGGGTTACGGGGTCATCAGGGTCGGTGAGAATATGTCTCGGACGGCGAGTCTTACTGATTTTAGAGGGGGCGTAGCGCGCGGCCTCGACAACCAAAGGGTTGCGATGCTTCGCGGCGGCATCAAAGAAGTGCTTCGAGTTGCGTTTCAAGAATTGATGCATAGTGGGGATTCTAAGATCAAGGTGAAGGTCCGCGTTCCGAACGAACCAGGGGGCTCCCGTTATCCTTCGGAGGAAACGGTTTTGTAATGTCTGCATCCCATGCAGATAGCGGGGTTTGGCTTGTGCAAATACTGAACCCGCATATGTCATGATGGGAAAACAAAAAGGTAGGTACCTACATTCCATATAAAACACGTTGAAGCTGCCCCCTCCCTGCGCCTCTCCAGCTTTAAAATATATCTGACCCGGTAACGGCGGCGATGTCGGTGAACAAAATATGACAAGCCTTGTCACTTCATAGTGGTTTCGTTAGTTCCAATTAAAGCCACCGCACCGGGTCAAATATACTACTGGCACTATACCACGCGGAGTCACGATTGTCAAACTCGATTTTAGTTGTGTCAAAATTGTTATTAAATTTAGAGATTTTTTTTTAGCAGAATAACTCTAAGATTCTCATAGCAAAAAGTAAGGAATTTTAGTGATAGTTTAGTTAGTTTAGTTCGGTGTACAACAGAATCGGCACCAATATTGATATTCAATTGCATCTGGTTATAAGTAGAATAGAAGACGACCCCAATAAAGTTATGTTAAGGACGCTGTTACAAATGGGTATTCATATCATTACTTTTTTACACAAAAGCATGTACACTTCTGGACACATCTATTGGCCCACCTTAGAATTTAGGTTTCGATGGCCCCTACCGAAATATGATTGCTAGATTAAACAAAAACTGTTGATGCAGTTTTAAACCTGATACATTTTATCATCTTTTTCGATCGTATTGTTTTAAATTTGAATTCAGAATACCATACGACATGGAGCTACGCCTAACAAGTCGGATATGCGCCTTGTTAAAGGCAATTGATTTTTGAATAAAAAACATGTTTTATCAAATAAAGGTTTAATTTAATAACGCGTGTTGCCTCCATGGGCATCTACCACAGCTCTCATACGATTAGGCATAGAGTTTATCAACCGCTGTATGAAATTTTGAGGGATCATCTCCCATTCCTCTTCTATGGCAGTTTTCAACTCCTGCATCGTCTGGGCAACTGGCTGACGAGCCCTAACACGTCTTTTTAGCTCGTCCCACATGTGCTCAATGGGGTTCATGTCTGGGCTTCTGGCTGGCCAGTCCATAACTGTGATGTTCACATCCCGAAGATATTCCCTGACGATGCCGGCCGCATGGGCTCTTGCATTATCATGCATAAAAAGGAAATTTGGGCCCACATAGTCCGCGTATGGTATCACGTGAGGTTCTAAGCACTCACGAATGTACCTTTCAGCATTTAATGTTGGCAGCCGTGGTCCTGTAACAACCTCAAGTTGAGTTTTGCCGCTCGCGGATATACCGCCCCAGACAGTCCATGAGCCACCGCCATAAGCAACCCTCTCTTCAAAGCAGCATTGTGCGAAACGCTCTCCCTTACGTCGGTAGACCTTCTTCCTTCCATCATTGCCATGTAACACAATTTTAGACTCATCAGGAAAGAGTACACGGCTCCAATCTTGCTGTGTCCAATTTAAATGACTGCGTGCGAAATGAAAGCGCGCTGTTCGGTGGGCTCGCGTTAGTTTGGGGCCATTAGCTGGCTTGTGTGGTACCATATCGCGTTCTTTTAACCTTCTCCGAACAGTTCGAGCGCTCACAGATACTCGCGAAGTTGGTTTTGTATCTCAATGGAGGTAAGGTGACGATTTCTCAAGCTGGTCGTCACGATGAATCGATCCTGCCTTTCAGTTGTGACCCGAGATCGTGGCCTTCCTTGGCGACGAACAAAGCCGCCAGTCTCTAGGTACCTCCGATAAACATTTCGGACCGCAGATCGACTTAAATTAAGTTGAGCACTCACGTTTCTTTGGCTGTGTCCGGCCTGAATAAGTGCCACAGCTTGGGCGACGACATCAGGTGAAGTATCCATAGATTATTGATAGAACCTCACCTTAATGTTAAGAATAAGTAATGTTTGTTGCAAAACCAAAGATATCAATCACTTTTTCAAGAATTAAATCCAAGTAAACCAATAAAACCAAGTTTTCTTAGTATTCGATTGTTTGATATCAACAAACAGGCTCCAAATTGTCTTTTGTTTCTTTAAATTCTGTGTTCGAAATTCAAAAAAAGACTATTGAATGAAATTGTGAATGTGCCAGGTTCAAAACTGCATAAAAACTTTTTGCTCGACCTAATATAAAATTTTAGCTAGGACCAAACGAAACTGAAAATACAAGGTGGGCCAAAAGATGTGTCCAGAAGTGTATAATAAATAAAATGCTTTACATTCTTAAAATGTGTTTTGGCGAAATTGTTGATAGATGTGCATGGCACGATTCTGAACTATAAATATAATTTTAAATAGGTACATTTTCTCAATAAATGTAAGTACCGAAGTAAACATTTTCAGTCCGGTACATTTATTGAGAAACTGTACCTATCTAAAATGATATTTGTAGTTCAAAATCGTACCATGCACATTTATCAAGAATTTGGCAAAAAAAACATTTTAAGAATGTAAAGCATTTTATTTAATAAACATGCTTTTGTGTAAAAAAAGTAATGATTTGATTACCCATTTGTAACAGCGTCCTTAAGGCAGGCAGATGATGAGCAATTTATCAATGAAAACTAATAATGTTGCTGTCTGTGCTCCAAATAATAGCATAATCAGCCTTTAACAGTCTCACTGCTGGGAGGACACAGGCCTGCACTCGGTGAGAGAGAGCGGGCCCAGTGCGGGTAGGCAGATTTTTAGGATTGATGTAACTTATCTTCGTCATCTAAAACTATAAGGATTTCGTATAATTCATAGGTATGTCCGTGAATAAATCATAGTGTTCCCACTGCTGAGACACTGGCCTCCTTTCTGTGAGAAGGAGTGGGCCGTAATCCACCACGCGGGCCCATAGCAGGTTGGAACATTCACCCTCTCAATCCTTACTAAGTTATGATTATGTGTTACATTAATTATGTTAATAAAAAATGGCCTGGGCTGTCACAGGCAAATCAGATTAAAATATTTATATATATTAATAACCAATAATATAATAATAAATATTTTAATGAATGCATGTGTTCGAATTTTTGGTTGTAGGACATGTCGGTTTCCTCACGATATTTTCCTTCAGCGTTTTCAGAGCAGTGGTGATGAAACAAATTACTCTTAGCTCCTGTAGCGTATGGCAACATTATAATAAACTAGCACAGCGGCGCACGCCCGCAGAGTGGGAGTGGTCACTTGCTTGCTGGCGCTCGAACGATGCGGACGTGTGACCTCTGCTGTTGTACAGTGAAGTTTGTTTAATTTACCTAATCGAATACTTCTATGGTGTGTGCGTGATTATCAGAGTTGTTGTTTTATTACCAGTCTAGTGACCTGTACCTCATCATTCTCCTGCCCTTATCCCAATCTATTTGGGGTCGGCGCAACATGTCCTTTTTTTTCCATACTTCTCTATTGTTCGTCATCTCGGTAGTCACCCCCTTTCTAGCCATGTCATCTTTCACACAATCCATCCATCGTTTCTTTGGTCTTCCCCTACTCTTATAGCCATAGACATTCATACTCAAAACTTTCCTCACGACATTTTCCTCACTCCTCCGCATCACATGCCCATACCATGACAACCGATTTCCGCACAACTTTTCAGTCACCGGTGCCACTTTCAGAGTTCCTCTTATGTACCTACTCATTTCTTATTCTATCCATTCGTGTA
The DNA here is from genome assembly GCA_946251885.1 of Cosmia pyralina. Taxonomy (NCBI): domain Eukaryota; kingdom Metazoa; phylum Arthropoda; class Insecta; order Lepidoptera; family Noctuidae; genus Cosmia; species Cosmia pyralina. The sequence goes on along the minus strand of OX276369.1, from coordinate 10,625,966 downwards.
ACACCACACATCCCTCTTAGCATTCTCATCTCAGCTGCTTGCAATTGCTTTTCATTAATCCCTTTTGTGGCCCAACATTCTGATCCATACAATACAGCAGGTCGAACCATTGTTTTATATATCTTTCCCTTAAGTTTAAGGGGAATGCGGGAGTCGCAGATTATTCCCGTGACCTGCCGCCATTTCATCCATCCAGTGTTAATCCTATGCTTAACCGTCCGATCTACTTCGCTATCGCTTTGCACGATTGAACCGAGATACCGAAAGTCGGAGCAGACTGGGAGAATCGCACCATCAAGCGCTATGGCTCCAGAACTGGAGATACCGACGAAATCGCAGAACATATATTCAGTTTTGGTTCTGCTGATTTTCAAACCAACATTCTCCAGTTTCTGTTGCCATTTCTCCAATCTGCTCCGAATCTCAGGTACATCTTCACCGACAAGAACAATGTCATCGGCAAACAGCATTCACCAGGGTGCCTCTTCCTGTAGGTTCGACGTCAGAGCATCCATAATCAACAGGAAGAGGTAAGGACTTAAAGCCGACCCTTGGTGCAAGCCAACAGCCACATTGAACTCGTCGGTATTCCCAGCAGCCGACCGGACGTAGGTACGAGATTGACTGTACGTAGCACGAATTAACTCTTCATACTTCCCGGGCAAACCTTTCTCTTTCAAGGCCCACCACAACACATCCCGAGGTACCCTATCATACGCTTTCTCCAGATCAATGAACACCATGTGCTAGTTCTTGTGTGCACATCTGTACTTCTCGCACTATTGGCAGCAACCTACAGCTCCAAATACTATTTTTAAATATCTGCCAAGTGTGATATTTGTATTTTTTCTTCCACACACATCTATATCGAACCCCTCATTTTATGAGGTAGTCTGCACTCCCTGTCTAGCCATAGCATCTTTCACACAGTCCATCCATCTTTCTAGTATATAATAAAAGGTATTATAAAGATAATGAGTTAATTTTTTAAGTATAGTCCAAGAGCTAGATCGAAGAGTTTACGGTTTAAAATCTTTGATCTAGCTCTTGGATTATACGTAAAAATTGAACTCATTATATCTTCTAAACTAAGACCCAACTAAATCTGTGACTTGGCGAAAAATCACGACTAAATCTGGGAGAAAACAGATCTTCGCTAGGTGACCTATAATTTTTGAGATATAAATGTGGCCAAGCTTGGGAGACGCTCTGCAGATAGGCCAACTTTTGAACCAGTGACCGACAAATTTCGACTAATTTTTTGCTGTGGCAACGTCAAGGGAAATTAGTGTTTACATTGCCTTGTCACATGTCTTTCCAACAATGGAGAATATAGAAATTCAAGATATCAAGTGAGCGAGAGAGCAATACCTACATAAACACTCATTCGCGCTCGCGTTGCCGGCCCTTTAGTCCGCCAAAAAATCGTCAATTTGAGGATCGCCAGGCAAGGCAAGAGACAACGTCAATGGCAAGGGAAGCGATCTGTTTACACATTCGCGTTGCCCATTTTATTTCCCATTTCCTTCTTGCAAGTTCTGGTTAAAATAGATGAAACTGACAGTTGTAGGCCTCACTTTATGGAACTGAAGATTTTGACCTTGCCTTGCCTTTTTAAATGTTGTATTTATTATAAAATCTAAATATATTTAATATAAATAAGAATTATCCATGTCCTAAATGCTATTATTTAATTTTAATGTTTAATTTTAATTTAATTATTTATCCTTTTTGTAATGTTGCTGTGCCCTTACAGGGTCCATAATTGTAACTTAGCTTTAAGCCTATTTGTAACACCTGTATTTACATTATGGTATGCAAATAAATGAAATTGAAATTGAAAGTTGCCGTGAAAATGGGCTAAACGTAAACGGGGTATAACAAATAAAACAAAGGATTAAATTATAAAAACAAGTTTAATTAATAAAATAAAAATGCAAAACCGAAACCTAGAATATTGTTTCCCCATACATTATCTAAATTGATATTTTCAAGTTGAATCCATTTTGACACATTTAAATTAATTATATTAATTAATGTATTAACGACGAAGACAACGATCTGACGACTGATAAATCGGCCCTAAAAATCTATAAGTTTACAATAAAAACAACAATTCATAAATATTGTGACATTTTTGGTAAATAAATATTATTTACAATTTTGAAAGACAAATAACTTTTAACCTAATTAAAACTACATAACATGGAATAAATAATCAAAAAATGTTTGCACCACTTGTAAATCTCTTATACACCACTAATTTTTAATTCTAGTACAAATACTTCAGCAAAGTTATTAGCGTTTGTTTATATCCCAAAATGTCACTCAATTTATGGAAACAGTAGTATTCATTAATCATATTCTCTCGCTCTCGCGTTCGCGTGCTCTCGTTCGCTCTTGCCCCGCCTCCAACAGCTGTCATCGTATCATAATCATGAATTTACCAATTATGACAAATATTCGTAGACTTATGCATAGAAAAATAAATAATACGTCGCACTGGGCGTACACACGGCTACTCTTAAATTCTAGTGCATGCAAAATCATCAAGATCATGTGAAACTCATTCTGGTACACACGGCTACACATCAAGCTACACATTTCCAGTTTACACTGACCTCTCATTGTAAGGAAATACTATACAATGCGAGATCAGCATATAATGGAAATGTATAGCTTGACGTGTAGCCGCGTGTACACACACCCCTAGCTGTATTTACAAGTGGTCCATAACATTTTGATACTAAATACTAACTAAGCTAAGTTCATAAGAAAATGCACCGTAACTACAAGCAGCGAAGGTTTCATTTACAAAGGGCTATTTAATTGCTATAAAATAGTTGACGTCAGAAGTGATCGATAGCGTTAAATAGGACAGACCATCCCTAAATAAGCAATTTAATAACCACGTGGAGCAATTTAATAGCTCCATGTAACGGTCAGCACACACTGAGCAAGGAAATGCTCGAGCAATTTTTATCAATAAATAAATTGATAAAGAACTAAATGACAACTGAAAGAGTTCAAAATAGCTACAAAATAGAAATAAATTACAAAAAGTAAAGTGCCTGCCTGGGTTCGAACCCACGACACGACACGTAAGGCCTCGTTTACGGACACGCGGGGCGTCAGGCGGCGCGGTGCGCGGAGCGGGCTACGGGGCGTCAAGCGTTTTCTCCGTTTATGGCACGCACGCGGCGGCGCAAGCGGTGTCATTAAGTATGTTTTATAGAAGTTAAACCGAAGAAACCCGCCGCGTCTCCCGCTGCGTCACCCGCCACATGCAACGCTACAATTCAAACAAACGCGTGTAAAATCGCGTCTCCGTAAACGCTCTCATAGAAAGCCCTATGTTTAAATTTAGTGCAGGCTGCGCCGCGCGACGCCCCGCGTGTCCGCGTGGCCTGCGTCGGGGCCGTTAAGTACTACTGGGTCACTGGGATTTTGAATGAAAATTGCTCAAGCATTTTTTCTCTGTGTGCACTGATTGTAAGGGAAATAGGGAATGACAGTTTGAGTGGTAATTTCTGTGTCTCCGCTAGACTTTGCAGCAAGGCTTCGCATGCTCCGTGTGTTCCTTCTGACAGCATCTCTTCTCTGGCTTGTCCTCGAGTTTCCTCCCTTTCCCCGCTAGCGGGCGGTCCTTCTCATCCCAGACGACTACACCGTCGCACGCGCATATACGTTTGGGGTTTTGAAAGATGCCCGCTGAACGGGCTATTACGCCACAGGCTATTCTGTGAAAAAAATGTTCAAATTTTTTTAAAGAAAAAAAAAAAAATTCTTTACGTATTATAATTTTCGTTTGGATGTTGGCTGTTGGCCGCGTCGCCACGCCATCAGCAAGCCTAACCCGCCGCATTAGATGTTTCACATAAAAAAAAATACTTATTGTTTGTAATCACACTATCACACTAATATTATAAAGGCGAAAATTTGTGTGTTTGTTACTTCTTCACGCTGAAACGGCTTGACCGATTTGGATGAATTTTGGTATATAGATAGCTTATACCCTGGATTAACACATAGGCTACTTTTTTATCCCGGTCTACGCCGGTGAAAACGCGGGTCGTAGTACGAGGGGGGATCAAAAAGTAGTGAGAACGACATACTCCTTGGTAAGAAAAAAAATAAATACTGGCAGGCATAGCTCAGATTTGTAATATTAATAAAGAAAAAAATCTTCGATTCTCTTTTGTTTTTTCTGAATGTAGTCATTTGTTTGCTTCGTGTCGGAATGTGTTCTCGAAAATGGAGAAAAACGAAGTGCGAGCCGTTATTAAATACCTCTGTTTAAAAAAGTTAACGACGCAAGAGATTCATTGCGATTTGGAGGCAACATTAGGAGAGTCTGCTCCGCCTTATTCCACTGTCGCAAGGTGGGCTTCTCCATTTCGAGTAGGGAGAACGAGCACGGAAGACGAACATCATCCATCGACCGTCGTTGCGGCCGTCCATCGACGTCAGTCATCCAAGAAAATGTTGCGAAAGTCGAGAAAATTGTATTGAGCGATCGAAGAGTTACCATCCGATACTTAATTCAAGAAAGGGGCATTTCATATGGAAGTATTCAATCCATATTGAAACAATCTTTGAACATGAGAAAAGTCTCCGCAAGATGGGTGCCGAGAATGTTAACCGACAGTCAGAAACAAAATCGAGTTGACATTTCGAAGACATTGTTGGACAAGTTTCAAGAAGATTCTGCAAACTTTTTGTCTCGTTTCGTAACAATGGACGAAACATAGGTCCATCATTTTGATCTCGAGACAAAACAGCAATCTTCGCAATGGAAACGGCCATCATCACCGACCCCGAAGAAGTTTCGTGCCGTGGCATCGGCTGGCTTGGCCTCAATATTTTGGGACTCAGAAGGGATATTGTTGATTGATTAACTGGAACGTGGAACCACTATTACAGGCCAATATTATGCAGCTTTAATTCCTAAGTTGAGGAATGCCATCAAAGAGAAAAGGAGAGGGAAACTTCGAAGGGGCGTGCTGTTTCATCACGACAACGCACCCGCGCACAGGTCGGCAGTTGCGATGACTGCCATTCAGCAAGCTGGCTTCGAATTGGTTGACCACCCGTTATTCACCAGATCTGGCGCCTAGCGATTTTTATCTGTTCCCCAAATTGAAAGAATACTTAAGGGGAAACAGGTACGAAGACGATAACGAGGTGATGGATGCCGTGGAGAGCTTTTTGCAGGACCAAGACAAAACTTTTTTTTAAAGGGATTGAAGTCTTGGAAAAGCGCTGGACTCGGTGTGTAGAGAGACTCGGAGACTATGTAGAAAAATAAATTATTAAGTTATCAATAGTCATTATAATCTATCTCATTCTCACTACTTTTTGATCCCCCCTCGTAGTACAGTAGTATTAAATATTTATTTAGGAACCTCAAATAATTGTCATTTTGTTTTCCTAAAAATATTATTGTACTCTAACATAATGAATGTATCTTTTTATGAACAGAACAAAAAAAAAATGTATAAATTGTGTATCTGTAATCTGTGTATGTGTGTGTGTCTGTGTATAGAATGGCAACACTTACGGTGTGCCACTGTCGCCATCGACTTTCGAAGTGGGTGAACAACCCTTCCCGAGATCGTCTCGTCCCTCCGTCACGGCTACTGACCGACCGATTATGTCCCAAACCTGAAACGCAACATAACATCACACCTGTTGTCCTTGATACAGGCTACTAAGTAACCTAGCTAGGACATCAGATCGTAAACTTATATTGTTACCTACTCATCTCAGATGTATACTAATCCTAAGTTGTCATCCTACTTTGTAACAGACTGTACCTCTTGTTTATGAAATAAATAAATTTAATATTTCCTTTATTTCATTTACAAACATATTAATTACATTTTTAAATATTTTTATAAAAACATTAAATAAAAAAAAAAAAAACATTTAAAAATATAAAAAATAGTAGCCCACCGGTATCGGGAACAGGGTCCAAGCTACCGGTGGTCAGGACTCAAGAGAGAGGAACCTCCTCACTATGCGTGCCGTGTCCAGGAGTACTGCTTTCTGAATCAAGCCCTTGACCCAGCCGCGCAATGAGAGCCTCCTGAGGTGTTGATCGAGGCTCTCTGCTATTAATTAGGCCATTAACCGTAACGATTATCGGTACAATGATTGCAGAGTCCACGTCCCACATGTCGACAACCTCGTGTGCTAAGTCAAGATACTTGTTTTTTTTTTATCATTCTCAGCTTTCACGAGATTCTCGTCATGAGGGACAGCGGTATCAACAATCATTGCACGGCGCTCTCGTCGATCTATCACGGCAATAATAAATTATATAATATATTTATTTTAATAATAATAAATATATATTATGAAGGACGGGACGGTTGACGTGTGTCGGGCATGCCACCGTGCGGGTGAGTCCATCAGACATATTATCTCTGGTTGTTCTCGTCTGGCTAACGGCGAGTACTTGCACAGGCATAACCAAGTAGCTAGGATTATCCACCAGCAACTTGCTTTGAAATATAAACTAGTCGATTCTGAGATACCGTACTACAAGTATGTGCCCGACCCAGTTCTCGAAAATGACCATGTCACTTTGTACTGGGATCGGTCTATCATTACTGACAGAACTATTGTCGCCAATAAGCCTGATATAGTGGTGATAGATCGGTTAGTGCGCCACGCAATGATAGTCGATGTTACCATTCCACATGACGAGAACCTCGTGAAAGCTGAGAAAGAGAAACAAATAAAATATCTCGACTTAGCTCACGAGGTTGTTGATATGTGGAATGTGAGCTCGGCTGTCATTGTGCCGATTGTCGTAACGGCCAATGGCCTGATGGCCGAAAGCCTCGACCAACATCTCTCGAGGCTCTCGTTAGGCGGTTGGATCAAAGGCCTGATTCAGAAGGCAGTACTCCTTGATACGGCTCGCATTGTGAGAAGGTTCCTGTCTCTGCAGCCCTAACCACCGGTAGCTTGGACCCTGCTCCCGACACCGGCGGACCTCTATTTTTTTTATATTTTTAAATGTTTTTATATTTTTTATATTCTAATATTTAAAAATATAATTTATATGTATATAATACTTAAATAAACGACATAAATATATTATTATTATTATAATTATTCTACGAAGACTTAGTCAGAGCTGTACCTATAGTACACCCACATTTGGCCAGTTATGTTTAAGCCCCATGTAATAGGTGGCGAGCCTGTTGCCGTCAACCGGGCACAAATACAGACTCCGGGCTGCTGCTGAGAAACTGTTGGAGGACGAACCCAAAACACTGTGCCCGACCTGGGAATCGAACCCGGGACCTCATGCTCAGCAGTAGCGCGCGACCACAAGACCAACGAGGCAGACAGGGTAATTAGTTGTTAAGCAAATTGACACCTTCCTCAAGGGTTGTACAGTCCGCGAGGCCTAAGCTGAGCTTTGCATTTGTGTGAGTGATCACCAAAGAAGCGGAGTTGCGTCGCGCGAGGGACGCACCGCGCTTCAGGCCGATTGCCAAAAAGCAGTATAAACCGGTTTTAAACCAAGCAAAGGACGCGTCGCGCTCTAGGCCGGACGTCACACCTACACTATCTATGTACACTCACACAAATGCAAAGCTGAGCTTAGGCCTCGCGGACTGTAGTCGTTTCATACAACTGTCAAAGAATGACAGTTGTGATTCTCATACCTGTTGCATGTTATATTTATAAAGGGTGAATTTTTCAAGTGGGCGTGCATGGCCAAATCCGAAACTATGAGGAATAGCGAAAAGTACTCAAAGGAGTCTGGAGCTCGATTTTGATGAAAACTAAAACTGCATTATTGGATTTTTGGAAAATCAATATTTCTAGCTAGGAATCGAACACGTTGATTTTGAAAAAAAAAAAATATACTGTTATACAGGATGTTTGGCAAAACGTTGAACATACGAAAATGGTGGATACGTGGGGTCATCTGCTACTTACTCAGCCCTAATGAGAAAAATGAGTAAATAATAATAATAATAATAATAATAATTCCTTTATTTTCAGGCTACTAGGGCCCATAGATAAAATACACAAATGATTGGTACAAAATTATAAACTAATACATATAAAAACATTTAACAAAAAAAAACATGCAATTTTTTTTTTTTATCTTTATTGTTGACAGGTTCTTATAAAATTATTGCATTATTCAGATGTTAGCTAGAAAAAAAATTATGAGTCCTCAAACTTAACTTGCATTAAAAAAAAAACAAAAAATGATTGAAGAGTTCCAATTCTAGCAAAATATCCCTAGTGTTACGAGCTGGGGTTCAGGATAAATAAATTTATGCCAGTTTATACCAAAAATACACTTTAGTTAAATAATCACAAATACAGTAATCAGAAACTTCAAACAGAATCACCTTGTAGTTCGCTGTTAGTTAGCTGTAGTTCACTGTATCACATTCCTAGCTGAACTGCCTTACACCATTAGTTAGTTAGTTATTTATATATGGCATCTCGCAGTTGACCACTAAGGGTCGAGACTGCTCAACCGGGCGTTTCCTGTGGGTTCTTTAAGCGAACTTAAAGCCCCCGGCCAGGCCTAAAACTAAGGTAAATTATTAGTCGACTGAACGTCGCTAATAATAATAATATGACAGCCAGACGGGGCAGGCTGGATCATGACGGGGGGGACAAGTGCTACAGGCTCAGCTGTGCCCCCAGCTGGCACAGCTTCACCGAGTAGGGGATAGGGGGGGGGGGGGGGCGGTTACGATTGCGACCTCGGCGGCGAGGTCGGAATGTATTCCGGGGTGGTCTACGTTTATAAACCGTACTGGTGGCCTTGCTACTCTCCTGAAGGAGGGTTATGGGGTCATCAGGGTCGGTGAGAATATGACGCGGACGGCGAGTCTTACTAATTTGAGAGGGGGTATAACGCGCGGCCTCGACAACCAAAGGGTTGCGATGCTTCGCGGCGGCATCAAAGAAACGCTTCGAGCCGCGCTTCAAAAATTGATGGATCGTGGGGATCCTGAGGTCAAGGTGGAGGTCCGCGTTCCGAACGAACCAAGGGGCGCCCGTTATCCTTCGGAGGAAACGGTTTTGTAATGTCTGCATCCGATGCAGATAGCGGGGTTTGGCGTGTGCAAATACCGAACCCGCATACGTCATGATGGGACGAATGCACGCAGTGTAAATGCGCAATTTGCACTTAAGAGATAGTTTGCTGCGTGCATTTAAAACGTAATGAAGTCTACCGAGGGCAAAGGCGGCCCGTGAACGTACCAGCTTAATATGCTCCGCAAAGGAGAGGCGCTGATCGAGAGTCACCCCCAGATATTTGGCTCGCTTCTCCCAAGGGATCGGCTTACCAAACATGGTGATTGGTCGGGGAATGAGCCTTACACCGCTGGCAACCCTCTATTTATATGACGAGTGCAAGTTCTAGAAAGTTCGAGGACATAATTCGAGAACATTCTAGTACTTTCGAGAACGATCTAGAATGCTGCAAAACGACACTTAACCATCTAGAACATTCTGGAAAGGTTTAGAATGTTCTAGAAAAATCTGTCACGAATCGTCGTAGCGTGTAGTTCTGCTACTCGATAACAGATGGCGTTAGCGTCTACGTAACACTAGTGTATGAACTTTCTGATGGTATGTTATTTGTTTTTATAAAAAAAAAAACTAAGAGTTATTTCATAATTTTATCAAGTAGGAAATTTTTGACGAAACTCCTTTACGGAAAGTGAAATGTTTTGCGAAATTTAATACTGCAAGGTTGGAAAAATTAAATGATCGATTGAAATTATGTAGTTAAGTCATTTTTAATAAAAATTACACTTTAAAGTTAAGAAAGTGGTGAAACTAGAAGAAAACAAAAAAATTTTTTTTTTTTAATATCCAGGGGGCCAGGGCCAAATAAATAAGGGCTGAGTAAGTAGCAGATGACCCCACCTATCCACCATTTTCGTATGTTCAACGTTCTGCCAAACACCCTGTATTTCACAATGCGATAGTGTCGCTAATAGTAATAAGGATCGATTTCTGGGAAGTAATGACATACGGCAAACTAAAGGAAAAAGCTTATTTTTAACAAAATACTTTTTTTAAATAATACTTATGTTACCTACCTTACAAACCTTAACAGATTAATTATTCAAAATACAATGGTCATCACCATTGTTTTCAATACATAGCTGGATTCGACATTTCAAGGATTGTACTTACTGCATTCAAAAAACAAACTGACTGAATGGCTACAACAAAAAAACTACATATCCACGGAGTCTTTACTTACATTCATAGGATAATCCCTATTATCATTACACTACCCAACTCACACTCAATAATTGATCACTCATTTATCTATTCAAGCCTGGTCCCTGATACTCACTCACTCTCACTTGCCTCCTTAGAGGTACACACACACCCCCATACTCACCACTCATACTCTTACACTACACATACTTTCTCTCTCACGCACACACTCACACACATTACACACCGGCACATAAATGTGTGACTTGGCCTCGCTCGCGCTAAACACTCTGGCTGCAGCTATACCTTCATGATAAACTGCCCTGTATGGCCTAACACTGTCTCCTGAGATACAGGACTACCTAGTTTAGGAGACAGGGTTACATAATCTGTGTAGATTTATGTAGATAACCGTGTTTTGTTGTTTTGTACATCTGCTCTTGTGTACCTATCATGAATCTTGTGTGTGTAATAAATATTATTCTTATCCAGCATTACAATATTCCTCATACTTCCGAATTTGGCCATCCACGACCACTTGAAAAGCTCATCCTGTATATTATAATACGGACAATTTAAGGTGGTAAGCAGTAAACTAATATTATAAATGCGAAATTGACTTTCTTAAACGGCTGAACGGATTTGGATGAAATTTGGCACATGGTCACCAACATAATTATGCTACTTTTCATACTGGTTCGTTGTTCATATGTTTGTTACAGAATCACGCAAAAACGGCTGAACAGATTTGTATGACATTTGGCACACAGATAGTTTATAACCTAGATTAACACATTGTATGATACTTCGTTATCTCTTGCTAGCTACTACGTTCCCGTGGGATAATTTCCGACCTCAAAACAAGCGCAGCCGGAAAAAGCAACTGTATAATAAAACGTACCTTCAACACATCATCAACTATCCTGAAGGTTGCGCGTCCATTTTCGTCTGCGACAATGTTGCCCAGGTCGCCTGCGTGCCGACTGTCCTTAGGGTCGTTCGGACCCCCGTGCGGGGCCCCGCAGGGGTTGTAGTGGCCCCCTATTGAGCTGCACCCCTGGGGATACAATACAAGGAACATATCACACTAATATTATAATGCGAATGTTTGTGAGTGAGTGAGTGTGTGTGTGATGACATCCTGGGGAAGGACATAGGCTACTTTTTTAACCGACTTCAAAAAGGAGGAGGTTATCAATTCGTCGGAACCTTTTTTTTTTTTTTTTTATTTATTTTTTTTTTTTATGTATGTTCCCCGATTACTCGAAGATGGCTGGACCGATTTGGATTATTTTTTTTTTATTTGAAAGGGTATACTTCCCAGGTGGTCCCATGATCATCAAGTCAGGATCTGATGATGGAATCCTGGAGAAATAGAGAGAACTCTTCCAATTTTATAGGCACACTTGAAGCGATTTGGATAGTTTTTGGAAGAGTACTTTCTTGGAGTGGTCCCATTTCAATTTGGTGAAGATCTGATGAAGAACTTCTGAGATAGGTAACGGAACTCCTCAATAAATGATAGCAAATGGACTGGGATTGCTGAAATCTCATGTCTGTTTGTTGTTCACACCAGTTCATAACATAACATCACGCCAGTACGCTGTGAAGGGGTAAGCACATGTGAACCACTAAAAAGTGAAAAATAAAAACTTTTTTACAAAAAAATACAACCGACTTCCACAAACAACACTACAAAGTGAAAAATAACTTTAATTTCGGAAGTCGGTGGCAAAAACGAAAATACATTTAATCAGACACCGACTTCCGAAATTAAAGTTGTTTTTCACTTTGTAGTGTTGTTTTTGGAAGTCGGTTGTATTTTTTTGTAAAAAAGTTTTTATTTCTCAAAAATAATCATATAGGGGATGAAAGTTTGTGTGGAAAACCCAGCATTTAAGTTAGGGTTATGAAATTTCAAATGTATGCTTTTTGCAGAAAATAAAGAAATATGTGGTTCAGCATTTTTGAAAAATCATCCCCTAAGGGAGTAAAATAGGGGTTGATTTTAAAATTTACTACACTGCACCGGGTTTCGATAAAATTTGGCAAGGCTATAGATAACATCCTGGGGAAGAACATAGGCGAAAGTCTATGTTCGAAAGCGAAAGTTTGTGAGTGAAGTGTGTATCTGTGTGTGTGTGTGTGTGTGTGTGTGTGTGTGTGTGTGTGTGTGATGACATCCTGGGAAAGGACATAGCCTACTTTTTTTCTCAAAAATAATCCAACAGGAGTGATATAGGGGATGAAAGTATGTGTGGGGAAACCCAGCATTGTGTGGGTCATTTATGAATTGAATTAATTATTGAATGAATTTATTTGATTGAATGACTGAATATCATTCAGGCCGTTGATAGAATTATGACGTTTAGTGAAATGGCTAGGCGATTGACCCAACGGCTAATTCAACCAGTTGGCTGCGACATATCTATCACTTCATTTACTTTATGTTATCCCAATTTACTTTAGGTTCCTCTCACCTGACTCAAATCGCCAGTATCATGCACATGCACGCCATGTGGCCCTGCCGGCAGCCCGTCGATGCTCCCGTCGGCCACCAGCGGCCCTTCAGCCGTCTGCTGGAACCTTATCACTCCGAGCACCTGGCTCTTACAGCATGATTGACTGGAGATCATTGCTACAGCTGATTGAGTTTCTGCAGGAGATGAGTTAGTTTTTACAAATTTGGAAATATGATTCAAATTAGACAGGGTTCAGACCGCTTTTCGCATTGAGGTTCAATGTAAACTACAGCATACACCGCAAACAAAATGTTTGCGCAACATGTTGTTAACGTTTCAAAATTAAATAGTAAGAGAAAAAGTTAAATTGTTATCGATTTATTTATTCGACTAATAATGTGTTCTCTGTGGTAATCGTTTTTACAAATGGCCGTCAATCGACGGTAGACTGACTTTTTGTTCGAGCGTGAGGACGGCAAGAACTTAACTAACGGTTGACTCGTTTATATGTGCTATAATTTATAATTTTGAAATAATTCACATGAAAATAAATCTGGTCTAACGTCTCTATTGGCTTTCATTTTAAAAATGTTGTTGTCCGGGACAGCAAACATCTCAGTTTACTAACTGAATACGCATACACCGCGATTGTCACATTTGACACCCGCGGGACACATCTTTAGTTTGTAATACCTGCTCTAGTTTACATTGAAACTCAATGGCTTTTCGATTTAATTCTTTTTCCTAACTGAACATTTATTACAACTCACCTCCAAATCCCTGCAGCACAGCCCTCTTCCCCGAAGTCTTAGTAATCATTTCAAGCACCTGACTGCTTGGCAACGAGGTCTCAATTAAGATGGCTCCATCATTGTAAGCAGCATCCTTTACACCGTCCTGGGACTTTAACTCAGCCAGAGTCTTCGTTAGGACTTCTGCGTCTACTGTTGGCCCGAAATCCACTAGGACTTCTAGCTGTAATTTTGTGGAAAATGGGTTTTATTAAGGGCTGATTTTACCACCCCGAGAGGGGCCCTACTTGTATATTTAAGAATGGTTGCATTCTAATCTCTCATGAGGAAAGTTTTGAGTATGAATGTCAATGGCTATAAAAGTAGGGGAAGACCAAAGAAGAGGGATGAGCTGTGTGAAAGATGACATGGCTAGAAAGTCACCCCGACCACAGAGATGACGACTAATATAATAGGTCTTTACCAATGAAATTGCAGTTTTGTTTGAAAAAATTTAAACGAATTTTTTTCATGCATTTTTTATGTGTATTAATCGAAGTAATCACCCATGCAATCAATGCATCTTTGCCAACACAGTGGCAGTTTATTGATGCCCTTCTTAAAGAAATCAGCTGGACGGGAGGCAACAAATTCTTCAAAGGCATTTTGTACTGCCTCTCGGGTATTGAATTTTTTTCCCGCCAAGAAGTTATCCAAATTCTGGAAAAAGTAGTAGTCTGTAGGCGCAAGGTCTGGTGAGTAGGGTGGATGACGGAGAGCTTCCAACCCCAGTTCTTGCAACTTGGAGACCGTCTGCTGTGCAGTATGAGATCGCGCGTTGTCGTGCAGGAGCAGCGGAGACGAGCGATTGACCAATGCTGGTTGGAGATGTGCCAGCTTCTCCATCATTGTGTTCAGTTCTTCACAGTACACATCTGAAGTAATGCTCACCCCGTTTGGTAAGAAGCTGTGATGAATCACACCGGCGCTAGACCACCAAACAGTGACCATCACTTTTCTAGGGGTAAGTTTTCGTTTAGGGCATTGTTTAGGTGCTGAACCAGGATCCAACCAACTTGCTGAGCGCTTGCGGTTATCAAACAGAATCCATTTTTCATCGCAGGTAACAATGCGGTTCAAAATTCCTTCATTTGTGTGTCTGTTGAGCAGTGCAAGGCACGTCTCGACGCGTACTTCGCGCTGGCGATCATTGAGTTCGTGGGGCACCCATTTGTCAAGCTTTTTTACCTTGCCAATTTGACGCAAATGGACCAATATTGTTTTGACGCTAACGTCGAAAGCTGCTGCTAATTCAGCCGTAGATTGTGTATCATCAGCTTCCACAATCGCCTTTAATTCGTCATTGTCGACCAAAGTCTTCGGACGACCGCGAGGTTCATTTTTCAGGTCGAAATTTCCAGAACGGAAGCGAGCAAACCAATAACAAGTGGTGCGTTGGTTTGTAGTGTTAGCTCAGTAAACGTCGTTGATGTTGCGTGCCGCTTGTGCCGCGTTGCTGCCACGACGGTACTCATATTCCATAATTACTCGAATTTTTAACGTATCCATGATGACGAAAAAGATTAAAATGCGATGAAAATGTAACACTAATCAATAAACAAATGACTACTTTTGGAAAAAAAAATCCATGTTTTTAAAATAAAATTAATTTGAAATTAGAATTCTTAGCCAAACAAAAATTATTTTGATATGATATGGCCAGTACTGCAGAATGGCAATTTCATAGGTAAAGACCTAATAGAAGTATGGAAAAAAAGGGACATGTTGCGCCAAAACCAAATAGATTGGGATAAGGGCAGGAGATTGATGGTCATGATGGTTGCATTCTAATCTCAGCGTCCTCATCTGTCAAAAATATCTCTAGACTTGTTGCCGAGATGAAATTTCAACTAGATTCTGAATATTTTTAAATAGGTATGGGGGAATTGGTCTTCAGAATAATGTAATGCTCCACTGTAACACTGGCGAGTGAGAAACTTCTATTTTGTTTTTGCGTGTCTGCGTGTAGAACGCTTTACCAAAATTTTACACAGTGGAAACACTACTTTCAAAAAATTCAACTTATTTGCATAGGTAAATATGTTGTTTTTTTATACTTTAGGATTTTCATTATTTGTTTCCAAGCAATAATAAGCGTAGTCGACAACGCCTTATTCCTTGAAAACCACGTGATCTTCCCCACCCTTAATACTCTCACTAATCGCACCAATCCCGAAAGAAACCGGTGTATTTTTTCTCGGGTCCTATGGGGTACTTTGGGGTTTACAAAATTACACTAAAGGGTCTATACCCAAACAAAAAATTGCATCTATAGAAAAGCTCAGAGTGTTAAAGTACAGTGGTTCCCCTTTTTGGCATCAATGTTATTTGTTGTGGACGCAGCATTTTGTAACATTTTGTAATCAAAATGTTACTCAAACTCAAACTCAAACTCAAACTCAAAGCATTTATTTCAATTAAACCAATTACAGGCATTTTTGAATTGTCAAGGGGTCGGTCAGTCAGAAAGATGAAGCTAGGCGCCCATTCCAAAGCATAGTAGGTACCTATGGAGAAGAACGGGCAAGAAACTCCACGGACACTCTTTTAAATCAAGATATGGTTACAAAATAATGGTTACATCATTCATGTTGAAATTTCATATGTGAGAACGATGCAGAACGTTAAAAGCGTCCTTAAAAAAAAACAATTCAAATATTTAAATTAAATTAAAATAAGCCCTGACCGCTAAGGTATGCCCAGCCTTCACTGACAGCGCTTATTCTCGAACCTGACGCATGGATTGGCTAAATGATCCAACACGCGCCACCATCAGCGAGACATTAGTGTGAGCGTCACATACTCTCAGTCGCCAGGGCACATTCAAGTCAAACAAAGACGTACCCAGTAAATGGTAGCTTTAGAGTATGTACATAGTACTCACACATGTGCTATGCAATTATATAATACAAAGGAGATTGAGTCTATACAATGCAATGATAGTCTTACAATCTTCAGCATCTCCAACAGTATCTTCAAATGTTAATTAATTAGTTGTGGTTGTGGAGCAGGACCAGCATTGAGCCAAGCATTTTTATCGGTTATGTAATCCCCAAACTTATAATATGCCTGCCTGCATAGTGTGCGTTTTATACAAGTTTTGAATTTAGTCTCATTGAGTTGAAGTATGTGTGGAGGTATTTTATTGTAACATTTTAAACAGTATCCCATGAACGACGTGTCTACTTTAGCTAGTCTGAAACCTGGTTGAGCTAATAGGTCCCTTTTTCTAGTACTATAATTATGCCTTTCACCTCTTTTACTAAAAAGATGTAAATTTTTCCTTACGTACATGATATTTTCGTAGATATATTGACAAGGTACCGTCATGATGTTAATTTCCTTAAACAGTTCCCTTAGAGAATCGCGCTTGCGGAGATTATATATGGCTCTAATGGCTCTTTTCTGCAGAATAAAAATTGACTCGATGTCTGCAGCCCGTCCCCAAAGTAAAATACCGTAAGACATGATACTATGAAAGTAACTAAAATAGACTAGCCGCGCAGTATCTACATCAGTAAATTGACGGATTTTTCTGACAGCATATGCTGCTGAACTTAGCCGTCCTGCAAGTGATGTTAAATGAGGACCCCATTGTAGCCTAGAGTCGAGCGTGATCCCCAAGAAAACGGTTTTATCGACGAATTCTAGTTTCTCTTGATTCAATACTATCTCACAATCACTACTTTTTACATTTGGTAAAGAAAATCTAATGCACTTAGTTTTTTTCCCATTTAATACTAAATTATTAGCAGTGAACCAATTTTGGACCTGCAGTAGGGCGTTATTAACTTCGTCAAAATTTGTATCACGTCTACCTACCTTAAAAATCAAGGAAGTATCGTCAGCAAATAACACCATTTGTGGTTGATTTTTTAATAAATGGAGTAAATCATTAATATACACTAAAAAGAGGAAAGGACCCAATATTGAGCCTTGTGGAACACCCATTTTTACATTTAAACCAAGTGAAGTGATACCATTTATTTGAACTTGCTGTTGTCTATCATTTAAATAAGATTTTACTAAACTGAGCGCAAGTTTTCCAAGTCCGTAATGCTCAAGTTTCAAGAGTAGGGTTTCGTGATCAACGCAATCAAATGCCTTGGAGAGGTCACAAAAAATTCCTATGGCGTCTTGGGCCTCTTCCCACGCGTTAAAAATGTGTTTTAATAAGGTTACACCGGCGTCGGTCGTACAACGTCCTTTGGTGAAACCAAACTGTTGATCGTGAAGTATTTTATTCGTGTTAAAATGATTGAGCATTTGATTAAGCATTACTTTTTCAAAAACCTTGCTGAAAACTGGCAACACGGATACGGGTCTATAATTATTTGTATCCTTACTGTCCCCGGATTTAAAAAGTGGTATTACCTTACTGTATTTCATTAAATCCGGGAAAACTCCCTGATCCACACACAAATTAAATATTAAGGCTAAGTAAGGCGCTATAGTCTCAATTATGGAGGTACAGACTTTAATAGACATTCCCCAAAGATCTTCGGTCGGTTTGATCTTAATTTGCTTAAAAGCTTTTATTACTGTTATGGGGTTAATGTGCTTAAAGTTAAATTCAATCGGGCAGGCCGAAACGTTCGCCTTTACTAAATTAAAAGAAAGTGAGGGCGAGGAGTTTAATATTTCAGTAGTTTTAAGTGGGATACTGGTAAAGAAATTTACAAATTCTTGAGCAACTTCTTTGCTATCGCAAATGAGACCACATGACGTCTCCAGTGTGTAATCAAAATTATGCTTTTTGATCCTATTAGTTTCATTATTGATAATTTTCCAAACTGTCTTAATTTTATTCTCTGCTGATTTAACCTTGTTGCTAATGTATAAAGCTTTAGCTGCCTTACAAGTATTCTTAAAAATTCTAGAGTAAGTAGAAACATACTTATTAAAAGATTCCGTGTTAATATAAGGCTTAAGGCCATACAGCTCGAAAAGTCTTTCCCTACTTTTCCTGAGTCCTCTAGTTGCCCAGTCACTAAATAAAAACTTAGGGCTTATAGTTTTTGTGATCTTCTTAAAAGATTTATCGAACTCTGTTTGGACTACCGAAAAGAATTCTTCATACAAAATATTAACATTGTTCATTGTTAGTTCTTGGTCATTTAACTTACCAATTAAAGTGCTATTAAATTTTTTTAAATTAGCAGATGTTATTGGTCTGGATTGTATCTGCACTTTTTGTATTGGTATGTTGGACTCAAAAGTTACAGTTTGACCGCTGTGATCAGAAGGGAGATAATTAACGATGGATTTATCTAAATAGTCACAGCAACAAAAAACATTATCAATACATGTAGCAGTAGTCGTAGTAATTCGGGTTGGTTCTACAAACACATTTGACAAATTGAATGATTTAAACAAATTTAACAATCTACTGGTATTTGAATTGTTTTCTAAAATATTAATATTAAAGTCACCACAGATAATTACTGACTTATTACCAGCTGCAAGTTTTGCCAAAACTTCTTCCATTACTGACTCGAATATGTAGTAGTTTTGATAATTTGGAGGTCTGTAAACGCACACTATGACATGCTTATCCAGCTCAACACAGGAAAGTTCAATGCTATGTTCAACCGATAGTTCAACTATGTCTGTACGAGTTTTTGATTTAATACAATTTTTAATTAAGATTAGTGAACCACCTCGCATCATTGATGTTCGATTAAAACAACTGGCCACACTATAATTCTCATAATTAATTAACATTTCGTAATCTTTTAACCAATGCTCAGTTAAACAAATAATGTCAAACATTGTTTTTTCTAAAAACAATTCAATTTCCAATTGTTTGGATGAAAAACCTTGAATATTTTGATGAAATAATTTCAAGGATTTCTGCTTAGCCCCTTTTCTGCAGTTAACAATTTTAGTGCTAGAAAATACCTTTTTGTTATTAAGTGTAACTATACTGTTAGTGGTACCTTCTGTTGTCTTACAAACTAGTTTAAATTATTGACTACCTTAACATTAGTACTATTACTAACTGTGGTGCTAATTATAGATGACTTCGACATACTAATTATGTCTGAGTTAATATTAAAAGCTAATAGCCTAGCTATTTGACGTCTAAAACTACTGGGCAGATACACCGTATCCCTAGTCGAGCTTAGCTTATCAACAAAAATGTTGGTGTCAAAAAATATAAACTTGTCACCATGGTGACTAACCAAGAATTGCATGTGACTATTTAACATATGAATGTAGTTGTTTTGTCTGTTTGACAAGTATTCAAAATATGGAAAAGCACACATAATAATTTTTTTACAATTTAACTTCAATAGCTCGGTGACACTATCAGTAATATCATCTTTTGTAACATTAAGGCTGTTACCTATAAGTATAGTAACAATGGCATTAGGATCACATTTACTCCTAGTTATTGAAGCCATTATTTGTTTGTGGGAAGCCTGAGGCATACAATAGTTTTGAGAAGAATGACTCAGGTTATTGCTAAGTAATTTTCCTAACCCTTTTCCAAAACTATCAGAAAACATAATTGAACTGCAACATACTTTACCACTATAAGGGACAGAACTAGCATCTATCTGACATTTTTTAGTTACATTCAACAAGTGGCCACACAAGTTAATGTAATCATTAACTTGTGTGGCCACTTGTTGAATGTTGCCACCACATCCATACCACCAGTAACATATTTGATATTATTACAAAAGTTTACCTAAGTCATCATCATTTTCCTGCCCTTATCCCAATCTATTTAGGGTCGGCGCAACATGTCCTTTTTTCCATACTTCTCTATTATTCGTCATCTCGGTAGTCACGCCCTTTCTAGCCATGTCATCTTTCACACAATCCATCCATCGTTTCTTTGGTCTTCCCCTACTCTTATAGCCATCGACATTCATACTCAAAACTTTCCTCACAACATTTTTCTCACTCCTCCGCATCACATGCCCATACCATGACAGCCGATTTCCGCACGACTTTTCAGTCACCGGTGCCACTTTCAGACTTCCTCTTATGTACTCATTTCTTATTCTATCCATTTGTGTACCACCACACATCCCTGTTAGCATTCTCATCTCAGCTGCATGCAACTACTTTTCATTCATCCCTTTTGTGGCCCAACATTCTGATCCATATGTACGGGGGTTGTAGTAGTTAACTCCGTACACCGATTTGTCGTGAAGATTGTTCAGTTGTATAGAGAAACACGTTCCACTAAGATGCACTAAGTAGAAGTTTATTTAAGTTAAGAGTAACAGTACTAGAGTGGTAGGCGATTATTTCTCTCAGTTGTTGATAGCTACACAGTTATAAGTTCACTATATTTAAATTCGTTAGTCATGTTATTTTATAATACTAAATTATGACGCGCATCGTTGGCCTAAAGTAGGTTACAGAGTAAGCAGAAAAATGTACGGCGATGAGACCGTACACCATACATCCATAAAAGTTTACCTAAGTACACCTTAAAATTAATAATAAAATGTAAGTACACCAAATAATGTTTTAACCACTCATCAACTCGACTCGGTGATTTGTAAATACATTCATACTTTAAAGCCATGACCTTTGCCGCCTGTTTCAGTTTTAAAATGTACCTAAATAAAAAGTAAAATCAAATATTTTTGACGTACGTAATTTTGCAGTTTTTAAGTAATTTAAGAATTTACTCAGAGTAATTTATTGCTGCTACGAAGGATTTTCGACATCAACCATGGCTATTAGTTATTATTAGTACCTAAACTGCTAAGTCATTATTATTACGCACATTATTGCAGTGAAAAAAATACATTACAACAATACGGCTTTTTCTGACTTTTCATTCATCATTCTCCTGCCCTTATCCCAGTCTATTTGGGGTCGGCGCAACATGTCCTTTTTTTCCATACTTCTCTTTTTTATACTTTACTTCCATACTTTTATCTTCATTATAACAACTATGTACGCTAAAAACCTTACCTTGGAGGTCAGCATTTTGGATTTCAAAAGAACAAAATACGTGAAAATGATATTCTTCTAGAAAATTCACAGTATTTCACAGGCAATGCGACTTCTTTCGGTATTTTTCTCGAATAAAAACAAATCTACATGCTTACTTGACGTTGAGCGTTGACATTGACAAATCAGACAAATGGTCGTGAGACGTTTACGTTCCGTAGCTTTACTTTTCAACATTTGGAACATGCTTTTGTAATTGTTGGCGTTGCTGTCAAACTTGCGCTAATCACAGTTTTTGTCTCTTTTGCAAACAAACGTGTTTAAAATCTGTCATGCTTGGCTCGCTATTTTCCCTTGCAGGATAGATAAGTACAGTCCTACCAACTTATCTGTGAACTGAAAGAGGACGCCACTGTCGATGCGTCGACACAATCGAATGGCGTGCGTCGGCACAATCGAAGATATTTCAACATGACGGCCGTAGTTCCAATTTTCGCCATTTCACAGATGTTGGTAGGAGTGGGCATGTAGTGCAAAGACTACTATAGTATACTGGCTAATGTAGTGCCAGTGCCTTACACCTTATCTTGTGTGACTGACACTGGCATGGGCACCATCAGGGATTTTAATTTGGTAACACAAAAAATTTGTCGCTAATTAGTCGAAAGTCGCCATATATCAGAATTTGTCGGTCACTGGTTCAAAAGTTATGTGTTCATAGGTGGCCGATCTAGAGAGCATCTCCCCAGCTTCGCCAAAATTATTTCTCAAAAACTAGGCCACCTAGCGAAGATCTGTGTTCTCCCAAATTTAGTCGCAATTTTACGCCAAGTCATAGATTTAATCGGGTCTTAATTTAGAAGCTATAATGAGTTAAATTTTTAAGTATAGTCCAAGAGTTTACGATAAAAATTTTGGCCAAGCTAGGGAGATGCTCTCCAGATCGGCCACCTATTAACCCTTTCGCGAGCAATACTATTTACACCTCCGATTTTGTTGTATTTGTTCTAAACATTATGAAATAACATTTGTAAAACAATATTAATAGATTTCCCCCCTTGCTTAGCCCCCCCCTTTTTTTTTGGGCCACGGCAATATCTTTGCCAATGGCCGTTCGTGACTTTTTATTTGGCAAAGTAATTGCCAATGCCCAGATTGAATTTGTATTTTTGCGTTGCCAATGCCTTGTTTTCACCTAATTACCTGAGTATATTATATATTTTAATTCTCATAAAAATAAAAACGCTATTTTTAGCTTGAAAAGGTTTAATTATAAATGATTAGGAACGACATCAATCACATTGGTATTATTATAGGCTCAAAATCTTTTGAGATCACAATTTTTTAGGCAAAATATATCTTATGTAACTAACATATTGTAATATTATTACAATCTGAGATCATAAACTTTATCTAAAAAGAAAAACTAAACTTATAAAAGGCTTCTGACTTAGATCCGTACTCCTACAGTGTCAATGTAATTGAATTGAATGTAATTGAAGTTGATGCAGCTGATAAGTTGCTAACTGAAGATTGGACACCTTCTTCTTCCGATTCATAGTAATCTAGATCATCTTCTGATTCATCTCCATCAGGGAGATTCACCAATTCAACCATTTCCGTACTTCTTAGGGGTATATGACGTTTGTCTTTTCGCGGCGGCATCTAAAAGAAAAAACAAAATCGGGCATTGGCAGCTATTTATCCATAACAAAAAATTTATCGAGCATAGGTAACTATTTTGCCGTTTATATAGGGCAGCGGCAATGTCAACTTTCCTATATCGTAAAAGGTATTATAATTGCATAATATAAAGAAATATTACATTTATTCAGTAAATTAGATCAAGAGCTAAAAAAAAACATGTCGTTACTTACATTTTACACGGTAATTTTCTTGATTATGATGGATTTTGTTTAGAACACCGAAAAACAACCTCACATTTTGCACGTTGTCATGAATATGTCAAATATTTCTTCTTTCAATTTGATTGACAGAATTCAAATCGTTGTAACAATATTCTAAGAGATGGCGTTAGCTGTCTATAGTTGCACAATATCAATATACTTCATACATTTTGGCGCAACTTTTAAAAAGTGGTTTGGCAAATATTCTGCCAATGCTCGCGAAAGGGTTAACCCTTATAACTTTTGAACCAGCCGATAATTTTTTTAAGTATCAAAATTAATATCCCTGATGGTGACCATGCCAGTGTCAGTCACACCCTTATCTTGTTTGTGGTATAATGTACTTACATAACTTAGTACTATGTAAACCTTAAATTAAGGGGAAGGAAGATATAAAACAATGGTAACACCTGCTGTCTAGTATGGATCATAATGTTGGGCTAAAGTTGAGATAAGAATGCTACAGAGGGATGATGTATTCCCGTTGTCCCCGATAACCGTGTCCGCGTCAAGGGTGGTTTGTTTTAAACGGGGACACCGCCTACGGGGACAGCGGGAAAACACTAGAAGGATGTGGTGTTTCGCGTAGTTATAATAAAGAAATGAGTACATAAGGGCTGTCTGAAAGTGGCACCGGTAACTGAAAAGTTGTGGAGAAATCAGTTATCATGCTATGGGCATGTGAAGCGGAGGAATGGAGAAAATGTCGTGAGGAAGAATGTAGATGGCTATAAAGTAGGGGAAGATCTAAGAAACGATGTATGGACTGTGTGAAAGATGATATGGCTAGAAAAGGAGTGACTACCGAGATGACGACTAATAGAGAAGTATGGAAGGAAAAAGACATGTTGCGCCGACACCAAATGAATTGGGTTAAGGGCAGGAGAATGACGATGATGATGTAACTACATTCTTACAAATAAATTCTGATTCAAATACTGCCGGATCGAATGTGCAAACACGAACAAGAGTGTAACACGCCACACTAGAGTTACTTAAATAAAAAACTAAATATCTTCAAAATTCATTTATTGTAATCACATTTCGAGTAGGTAGGTAACTTATGTACATACTATAAAATTAGAGGAATTACTATTACATTATAATAAATGTATCTTATTTAATTAATAATTGAATACAATAATGTACTAAGTTTACTGCATCTTTCACTAGGTACTACTAGTAGATAAATTCAATAAATATAAAAAGGAAAGTCCTGAGTTCCTGACTCTCACATCACCGCCCAGCCCAAACCCTTGGACCTAGATAGCTAAAATTTTGCTTGTATTTTAACCATTCGCAAGAATGTTACATTACATCGAAATGCTCGATAAAATGCTCTGGTGTAAATTCACCTTTATGTCAATTGTGTAAAGTACAGTCAGGCTCAAAAATATGAATTCATCGACAAGAATAGTGTTGATGCATGGGTAAAAAAAAAAAGAAATCCGTCAGTCAGATAATATAAACGTATTTTTTGCGTTATCATAATAATAAAAAATAACTTAGATAAAACGCATTAAAGTTGGGGAAGGGGCTCGCTACGTCACAACTAGGTACGTATAAAATCTACACAGGCCACATTTTAACCTCATGTCTTTTGATTACCTACATAAAAAAATAAAAAGTTTTCCTAAAGTTGACATTGAATGATATTATTTTTGATGTGAGTTGTATTGTTAATTTTTAAATTGTAATTGTACGTGTATTTGTGTTTTTTAAATTTTTATTATGTAGAATTATTTCAATCACAATGTAATTTGATAATTAATAAATTGAATTGAAAAAATAGGGACGAAAAAAATGTTTTTAGTCATCCTTGTTCATTCAAGTGTAAATCTTAACTCGTCGCGCGCTAATTAGCAGACACAATAGAAATTTTATTGCCATCTGCACACACGGTGTGCAATCGACATTTTAAAAGGCTGAGGGTTTTTATGTTAATTCACGCCACCAGTTGGGGCCACTTTGACAAGAGGTCTTACATTTCGACAATGAATATAAAATAAATTAATGATCACGTCCATCATTCGCGACTACCAATTCCAATTTTATAGTAATGGCCATTAACGACTAAAGAAAAAATAGGCGCTTTGATACGGCCCGGACCTGACGTCTCAGTGCTGCCATCTAGTGAACGTCATTTCAGAAAACCCTCATTGTAGTGAATGTCAGGATCGCGGGTGTATTTACATCTACCCTCTTTTATCGGCTACAAGTTTTACAACCTATGTTTAACTGTAAAGCAATGAAACATAAAAATAATATTATTTATTTACAATTCAATCTAGTTACAACATAAGTAATTTCATTTTGTTTAAGTATACAGCATGTATTTAAGTATACCAAACTGAACAACTATCTGCATGGGACCAACATCGTAATCGCGAAAATATTATCAACTGTCCCATACAAAACTTCAATACCTACTCGACCCAAATGTATGGACGGTTGATTTTTTTATTTTGAGATTACGATGTTGGTGGTCCCATGGAGAAAGTTGTTCAGTTTGATGGTCTTACCTTTCATAGACATTAATCACCACATGCTGTAGTGTACAGATGTGGTACAGGCTATCAAACTGAACAACTTTCTCCATGGGACCAACGTTATAATCGCGAAAATATTATCAACTGTCCCATACAAAACTTCAATACCTACTCGACCCAAATGTATGGGACGGTTGATTTTTTTTTTGAGATTGCGATGTTGGTGGTCCCATGGAGAAAGTTGTTCAGTTTGATGGTCTCACCTTTCATAGACATTAATTACCACAAGCTGTAGTGTACAGATGTGGTACAGACCATCAAACTGAACAACTTTCTCCATGGGACCAACGTTATAATCACGAAAATATTATCAACTGTCCCATGCAAAACTACAATACCTACTCGACCCAAATTTATGGGACGGTTGACTATTTTTTTCGAGATTACGATGTTGATGGTCCCATGGAGAAAGTTGTTCAGTTGGATGGTCTCACCTTTCATAGACATTCATCACCACATGCTGCAGTATACAGATGTAGTACAGACCATTAAACTGAACAACTTACTCCATGGGACTAACTTTATAATCGCGATAAAATAATTTGTTGTCCTATAAATTTGGGTCGAGTAGGTATTGAAGTTTTGTATGGGACAGCTGATTATTTTTTCGCAATTTAAATATGATGATACATTTCTAGGATACACGCTGTACAACTAAGCCTTTTCCAAATAGTAAAACTACTACTACTGTTATCACCACAAACAAAGTCGCTTCCCGCTGTCTGTCTCTATGTATGCTTAGATCTTTAAAACTACGCAACGGATTTTGATGCGGTTTTTTTTAATAGATACGAGTGATTCAAGAGGAATCAATGATATTATAAGCAAAAAGAGGGTGGATAAGTTATACACGCTCCGCAAGTGGCACGTCAAAATCTGGCCAATTAGCCACATTTTCGTCGTCTTGTCTCTTTTTCGCTCCCAATAGTTACGACATGCCGTCCTACTTCCACTTATCATGTAATAGTTCGACATTGCGCCGTTTTAGAACATCGAATGTTGGGTAGGTAACCTATCTGAGTCTTTTTACTTATAATATCATTGGTTTATATGTACAATAAACGTGGGTGAAGCCGCGGGCAATAGCTAGTAACTAATAAATAAATAAATAAAAAATGTGTGCTAAACAAATGCTAAGAATAACAATGTGTGATGGGTCAGTACAAATACGGGGTGTAATTTTAATCAACGTTATCCTCTTAAGGGGTCATTGTACTCATCATTATGAACAACTTTTACTATGAGACCAAACCTGAAATTACAAAAAAAATAATAAGCTGTTCCCTACATTTATGTTTGCATAACTCGCGAGCCGGCCGGAGCGCGGTAGCCCACACTGAGATGAGCCAACCGCGTACTTGTAGCTTCATACCTAAACTGCGGAGTGTCCCATCTGTATTAATCTGTCTATGGTAGGCCAATAACCTGTTGAAACTTCTGCCAAATGGTTGACATATGCCCCACTAGTAACCATCCAGTCGTACCATGTGGTACTTATCATGCTCCACTACCCAGTTGGGTAGTGGAGCTTCAATAGGCAGTAGCTCCATGTAAAATACTGGTATTCAGCTGCATCCGGTTAAACTGGAAGCCGACCGCAACATGGTTGGGAAAAGACAGGTAGTTGATGACGACATTTTCCTTACATAGGCTACGGTTTTGTAGAAGAGCGGTGGCCGACATATAGCGGCCGCAATTTACTGGCGAATGACGTCACTCAAACGTAATTTATGAAAGTAAGTTGCTGTGTTTTCCTAGAGAGCGTTTTTAGGGTTCCGTACCTCAAAATGAAGAAACGGAACCCTTATATGATCACTTCGTTGTCCGTCTGTCTGTCAAGATCCTTTTTCTCAGGTCCCTTGGAGTTCTAAGTCGCCGCAATCAAAAGATACGACCATTTATGCAACATATTTTGATACTCGCAAGTAAATCAAAACCTATAGGGTACCTACTTCCCGTTGACTTAGAATAATGAAATTTGGCAAGAAGCAAGGTCCCACAGCACAAGTAAAGGAAAAAGTCCCAAAATTGGTAATTTGTAATTTCATAACAAAAAAAATTTTTTTTCGCAAAATGTTAAGTTTGTTTTTGGCATAAATTCTTTTCAACTACGGAACCCTGCATTGTGCGTGGTCCGACACGCACTTGGCCGGTTTTTTGACACCGTAAAGTCAAACCTCGCTACCATCATTTTCATGACAGCCCTCACTGCAGCTGTTATGTGGCGGCCGCCGCTCTATTAGCTATCCGAAGCTTGAGAGACAAATCAAATGCCTTTATCACTGATCACAAGTCACTCTCCAGTCACACACGTCACTGTTAACTGTCTTCACTGATCGCAACACACCACTCACTGTCGACTTCAGCTTCAACCTGCACCATTGCATCCTGCTCCAAAACTTGACTGTTCATCATACCGATGAGCTCAGCATACTTTGCCCGTTGCTGTTCCGACATCACCGCTGGGTTATGGTTCTTCAAATGATAATTCAAATGACTGCTTTGCTTGAACCGTTTGTCACAAATTCCACACTGGAATGGTGCAACATTGGTATGCGTTCTCATGTGTTGCTTCAGGTGCACGGATTGGCAGAATGTCTTGTTGCATACAACGCAGCGGTATGGTTTGACTTTGGTGTGGATGCGGAGGTGCTGGTCGAGCCCTGATTTCTGTGTGAATGCTTTTGGGCAGAATGTGCAGGGGAACGGCCGGTCACCGGTGTGCATCCGCATGTGTTGTAGGACTCCACCCTGGGGTAAGGAAAAAGGGAATTAAGTTTGTTTGCATTCAATTTTGTGCAACGAAAGTATGTTTGAAGAAATTTAGTTCTATTGATTAACTAGATGGCGTTGGTCTTTTACGTCACATTCCTGAATCGCGATGTTAAGAATCTCCGTCAATTTCCTTAGGTTAA
The DNA here is from genome assembly GCA_946251885.1 of Cosmia pyralina. Classification (NCBI taxonomy): domain Eukaryota; kingdom Metazoa; phylum Arthropoda; class Insecta; order Lepidoptera; family Noctuidae; genus Cosmia; species Cosmia pyralina. The sequence continues at coordinate 10,597,189 of OX276369.1, read as the reverse complement.
TGAATGTATGTTTTTTGATTGTGTATTGAGATCACGCTAAGATCCAATACAAATATATTTAAGTACTATCATCCGGTGTTTTATTTATCCGAGGTCCGTGAAGTAAGTAAAATACAAAGTTTGTTATTACCTATTGACCGCCCCAGTCGGATTAATACGACAAACGTTTTTGTTCCCTTGCCGCCTCAGTCGCATTTATACGACTGAAAACCTGTTATATTTATTTATTTCGCGTTCAGTTGAAGGACGTGTGATGGACACACAGTAAATGTATGTATGGCTACTTCGGCGCCATTATATGCGGCGATTGTTATCAAACAACCATATACCTACTTACAATGCGCGCGCAAGCGTTCGTTACCGCCTGAGGTAAAGTATCTTTATCTCACGAAGCGACACGCGCTTTACATCCTTCCATATTCCTTGTCTACATTCTAAAGGGAAACATTTTTAGTATCTGGTTGTCACTACTTTGAGGGAACTTAAGGGGAGCTTGTTGTAGTAAGAAGGCGAATAACGAATGACTGTCATTTTTTTTTTTTTTTTTTTTTTTTTTTTGAAATGGCATCTCGTAGTGTGACCATGAGAGGTCCCGACTACTTAACCGGACTTTCCTGTTGGTGCCTTTAAGCGAGCTCAAAAGCCTCCAGCCAGGGGCATAAATACTAACTAAATTATAAACTAAACGACTGCGCACTAAGGGCACCCCCTGTGGGGTACGGACCTCGGCTTAGGGAGTCGTTGTCATTGACCAATGATATACAAGGCAAAGCAATAGGCTGGATCAAGTTAGGGGAATTATTATTATCAGGGGAGTTTAAAGCTACAGGCTCAGCTACGCCACCAGCTGGCTCGATTAAACCGATCAAGGGACATGAATTTACATTTACGTTAGATGGTCTTAAACGCGGTGGGCCTCGGCGGCGAGGCCGGAATGTAGATCTGTGTTTGTGTTGGACTGTGCTAGTGTCCCTACTACTTTCCTGGAGGAGGGTGATAGGGTCATCGGGTTCAGTGAGGGCATGTCGCGGACGGCGGATACTACTGATTCTACTACTGTCATTTATTGCAAACCACAGCTTATGTACTCCTCCAGCTATCAGAAATCAAAATAAATAAGGTACATATGTAAAATTAAGGTAAACACCATTTAGTAATGTCGGTAGGATGTGCCGCGCTCCCTACGTTGTGCGAGCGTGATGATACAGCTGGCCGGTCCGGTTCACATTCTTTTCGCCTTTGCCTCAGTATGCGCGGCGCGCGCTGCCGGACGGTCGCTGTGCGCGCTCCACTAACTTGTATGACTATAGGCGTAAGTATGCTGCTACACTTTATAATGTAGACAAGGAATATGGAAGGATTTCCCGGAAGTACGATGCCGTGGGATATTCTCCGACATCCACGCGGGTGAAGCCGCTGCAAAAGCTAGTAATTTATATATTTATGTGATATGCACGTAAAAGTGAGCACGTCCGCGCGTCCTCTTGAAATAAATACCGAAAAAATTTATATTGCTTATTATTATTGTATGTGAACGGTGTGAGGAGCTCGTGGCTAAGTAATAACAGCTGCACGGGTCGATCCATTGGGTTAAGCTACGCTTGCCGGGGTTGGACCTTGGATGGGTGACCATCTTTACATACCGAGACTCCTCCGTGCCTCGGAAAGCACGTTAAGCCGTTGGTTCCGGCTGTTATTAGTTGATCTTTGACAGCCGTTACGGGTATCAGAAGCCCGAAAGTCTGACAACCAGTCTTACCAAGGGGTATCATATTACCCAGTTAGTTACTGGGTTGTGGAGGTCAGATGCAGTCGCTCCATGTAAAATACTGGTATTCAGCTGCATCCGGTTAGACTGGAAGCCGACTCCAACATAGTTGGAAAAAGGCTAGGCAGGTTGATTGACTATCGTATGTAACGCAAGCGCTAACAATGTGCTGATCCATGCGTCATGTTCGTGAACGGGCGCCGTCAGTTGGGACTGGTCGTCTCTTAGCTGCCATGGCTTATTTTTAATTTTAATATTTAATTTAGTTGTTTTAGTTATTAGCTTTTTATTACGGACGCTTTTTAACGTGCACGTCTTTCTACATTGTTCTCACATGTATATTTTCAACTTGAATGATGTAACCAATATTTTTGTAAAAATATTATGATTTAAAAGAGTGTCCGTGGAGTTTCTTGCCCGTTCTTCTCCATAGGGATCTACTACGCTTTGGAATGGGCAACTAGCTTCATCTTTCTGACTGACCGACCCATTGACAATTCAAAAGTGCCTGTAATTGGTTTATTTGAAATAAATGCTTTGAGTTTGAGTTTGAGTTTGAATACTTACGTGCTGTGTGAACCTCTTGTGGCAGACGCTACACTCGAACGGTTTTAGCTTGACGTGTGCGATCGCTGTGTGCTCCGACAACTCCTTGTTAGTCTGGTAGCCCACGCCGCACACCTGGAACAGAAATTGTTTTATATTATAAGGATAACAGACAGCTCTGTAGAAGTCTTACACCCATACTCTAAGACGTTTTCTCGAAACTTCCTCGCCACCAACTCAACCTCATTCAAGGAAATCGGTATTCACAGTTGCAAAAAATCTCCTTCACTTTGCGTCACTCGTCATTTTCCCTCACTCGAGGTGAGGAGACAACTGTCAAACTCAAGGTACGTCGGGATGTACTATGGGCTAAAGTTCCGCATGATCACCTCAAAGGCGATAATCGCATGCACGGCTCACGACTCGATCGCACAATGTTCGTTTGTCACTACCTGCGCTCTCACAGGAATATTTTCTTAAGTGAGCATGCTTAAGTTTTGTCCATAGTACCTTAAGGAACACTCAAGGAAGATTTACGCCATTATTAGCGTCTTTTACTCGTCTCTTTCACCCACGCTTGTTAAACAGAGCTGATTATTTTATTTGAATAACTTTTCCAATTGTGTTTTCAATGGATTTCCAAAGGTTTCTCAATTATCTGTATGTTAATCCGTACGATTATCCCGAACGACGTTATTTACGAGATGCCGAAAACCACATAGAATTTTATGACAGCGTAGAATTCCAAAGACGTTATTGTTTTAGGAAAGAATCTGTGTTGAATATGTTGTTACCACTTGTGTTCAATAACAGAGCTAGTCCAGTAACAGAGGACTACCCATTCCGCCTTTAATTCAGTTGTTAATTGCGCTAAGAGTGACCATAGACAAATAAAAATCAAAGTGTATGCTGAATCTATGATTCAATGACGTTTTACCTCCACTCAACCTCACTCGGGTATCCTCAAGATTACCTCACGACAAGACCGAGTTTTAACTAAGAATACAGATTTCGAGGATTAGTTGAGGTGATCCCTAAGGTAACCTCAGTTGAGTGGAGGTCGAGGAAACGTCTAAGAATATGGGTGTTAGACAGTCTAGTTAAATCATAATATCACGCCTCGTTTACTCGGAGGGATGGGCAGAGGTGTACTTATAGGGTCAGACTCCACCAAACGGAAAAATCCTCGCGAATACTCGAGTACTTTTTAAATTTCATTGAATAAGTGACTATATCAATATTTACTTTATGTATAAAATTCGACACAGAACATCAAACGTTTGTCAAGCGTGATGTCTGCGTTTCATATGCCTGCTTCACGATGTCCGAATAGCCATTACTTACCAAATAAATTCAAAGATGGAACAGAATTTGTATGAAATTATCTGCCAAGTAAGTTAATTACTAAATCGTAGGTGGTAAAACAGGCCCTTGGCCGACGTTCGCACGGTCGTAAAAATATCGCGGCGGGATTTTATAGAGCACTGGATTTTCAACTCTCGGTGTTGAGCCGAGCGTTGAGAATCCACCCTAACAACAACAGAGTGCATCCCAGCGCGTCGAAAAAACACTGTTAGATTTTCAACTCTCGCGATAAGCAGAGCGTTGAAAATCCAGTGCGCGAAAAAAAATCGCCGCGATATTTTTACGTCCGTGCGAACGTCGGCTTAAAAGACAATCCCCGCTACACGCGAGCGGTTTCTCGCACACCTGACACCGCAGCCCCTTTCTCCTGCGAGTGTGCTCATCTCGAATTCTCGATAGTGACTCACCTCACAAGCGAATGGCGCAGGCACTTCCTCCCCGCTACACGCGAGCGGTTTCTCGCACACCTGACACCGCAGCCCCTTTCTCCTGCGAGTGTGCTCATCTCGAATTCTCGATAGTGACTCACCTCACAAGCGAATGGCGCAGGCACTTCCTCCCCGCTACACGCGAGCGGTTTCTCGCACACCTGACACCGCAGCCCCTTTCTCCTGCGAGTGTGCTCATCTCGATAGTGGATGGAGTACTCGCAGCAAGAGAAGAATATCTGATGGCAGGTCCCGTCTGCCACCAGCGTCGAGGGTTGCAGGCATTCGAAGGGACCGCTGGAAATTATGCAACGTATATTATAACAACTAGCTTTTGCACGCGGCTATGCTCGAGTGGAGGTCGGAAGTTATCCCACGGGAACGTGAAAATCATCTCAACTGAATGTGACAATCAAATCAACATCGAAATCCGTTCTGTCGAAGATATGAGAACGTATCACCAGTAATATCAATATATTCAATAGGAGTTGTATTGACTATTTTAATGATTAAAAGTAATAAATAAAATTAATATTATTTGTTAATAGATTAAATTCGGGGTGAGAGCCTGGTGATCTGTCACAAAGGGTATCCTAGTATGGACGCCAGTCTCTCACAAAGGATCATATTTTTGATTTCTGCAACCATGTTATGACTTTTGTCTCCATTTATAAAACAAAACTTTGTGAACAAACAAGAAAATAACGATTACTATTACTGTAATTTTGTAAAAACATTTGTTACGGGAGCGCATCATTCAAAATTTGAATTTCGTAAGCTACACTGGCGCTTTCACCTCACGAAATTTCACGCGGACGAAGTCGCGTGCAGTAGTTATACTTTTTAATATGTACTAGTTTCTGCCCGCGACTTCGTCCGCATGAAATTTCTTGTTCCACCGACCCACCCCGTCGATCGCATCGCCTGCCCGCGCTATTACTTCGTTTTCACTTAGCGCTCTATCTGACATTTTTTCTTTTTGCTCGGCTCCTAAGGGTCCTATTCTCCATCGGTTTTGGTAATTAAATAAAGGTAAACAAAAAAAAAACACGTGTCTGGTTAACCGACTAAACGTAATACCAGTCACTTAAGTTGTCATGCTACGACACAGTTGTACTCTTCAATTTAGCAACTTTATAATATGTTGTTGAGTACAACTGAAGTGACAGATATTACGTTTAGTCGGTTAACCTGACACGTGTTTTTTTTTTTGTTTACCTTTATTTAATAATCTAAACCGGTGGAGTATAGCGTGATGTTAAATAGCCTATAGCCTTCCTCAAGAATTGGGCTACCAAATGCTAAAAGATTTTATCAAACCCGACTAGTAGTTCCAGAGATTAGCGCGTTCAAACAAACAAACTCTTCAGCTTTATTATATTATAATTGTTGCGCTCTAGCATGGTGCGGGTGACACATGTCAGTATGACATGACTAGGTGACAATATGCGCAATTCAATTTTATCGATAACGATTCTTACAGCAAAAATCTCGTTCTTATAATTTAAAAAATGTCTTTGATATATCATATTATTATGAAATTTATTTTAAAATATGTATTTAATACGAAACATTAAAAAATCACATTCAAAGCACTACCGATATTTATTTAATTCTCCTAATAATTTTAAAAATGTCTGATATATCATATTATTATGAAATTCATTTTAAAATATGTATTTAATACAAAACATTAAAAAATCATAAGTACAGTAAACTTCTTTTTCTATAAAAAAACATCGACTATCGATAAAAACCCACAATAGCAATACATCTCATCACTAAACACGTCTATGGCGTTATGTTACACGCCTATCACTTTGCTTCATTTTTCTTTAAATTTGATTTTATTTGTAGATAATAACATTTTGGCAGGATGATTTATTTAATTTACTACAGTTATTATTGAATCCGTATTTTACGATTATGATATTTAGGGTGCAGCTAAAATATTAAATCATGATTGTAAATCGCGATAACGTTCAAGAGTGAAAAATAACAGTTCGTCAAATGTCACCCACACCATGCTGGAGCGCTAAAATTATAGTATAGTATATTATAGTATAGACACTCACGTAATAGGCTCAGACTCCTTCTCCTTTTTCTGAATCTGTTTCTCCTCCTTTTCCTTCTTAACGACTCTCTCCATTCTCTTCCTCTTACCATCGTTGCCATCATCTGCCTTTATGATGATATAGCTCACATCATTAGATGCTAGCGCCATGACACTGGTAGGTTCCATCTCAGAAAGGATTTGTTCCGTCTTTATTTTTATTATACTATCTTCTGTGTGTGCCTCTGTTTTGCCCTGGAAGTATGTAAAAGAGATTATTAAGGGGGGTGCGCTAAGATAGCCCGCGAAATTCAAATTTTCTTAAATTTTTTTGCAATTTGCAGGTCAGAGTCAGGTTGTATGTTGATTAAAACATGATTCGCGCCCGTAACTACAGCATCCATAAGTTAGAATTGACCTGAAATCTAGCGATTTCATGAAATCATGAGGTTTGAGGTCAATTCTAACTTATGGAGTTGTATTGCTGATTCTAATGATTATAATTCTGTAAAGCCATATTAGTTACGGCCGCGAATCATATTTTAATCAACATGCAACCTGACTCTGACATGCAAATTGCAAAAAACGTAAGAAAATTTGAATTTCGCGGGCTATCTTAGCGCATCTTCCTTAAGTGGTGGAAAAGAATGAATAAAGGCAAGCAGAGCACATCGGCGGACAGCGGGGCAGGGTATTTTAAAACCAACGTAAATTCGTACGTATCTAACGGTAACAAGATATCGATTCCAAAGCTCAGAGCACGACCAAGAAGCATCAAAGGGGATTTTTCTCTGCGGTATTATTGAAGAGCGCGGTGGAGGATACCGCGGCGGGACGCGACGACATGCGGCGGGACACGACAACATGCAGCGGATGCGACGACCACAATTTGCCATCACCATTTTAGAAACTTCAAAACAACCAACTCGTTCAAAAGCAACTTTGCCGGTGGCATTCCGCGGAATGCCGTAGCATCCAGCTTCAACTTCATTTAGTTCGAGAGCGGTCAGAGAAGCGCGTCTGAGGTTATTTATTTTTTATTTTAAGACACACAATGTTGATATTTGCTTGGCAGTAAAACCAGGCCAGGCGCACTCCGCATTTTAGGTATGAAGCTACAAGTACGCGGTGGGCTCGACTTGTCGACACAATTCAGTGTGGGCTGCCGCACACCGGTCGGCTCGCACGTTAGTTCGATCGCGTCGTAAAAGAAAACCCTAACGAGGCAACATCTAGGTGAATAAATAACTGTAGGTAATTAACGCTGTGCGACCTGAATTGCACTTTATTGTGTCGTAGCAAGAGTCGCTATTTATTTTAATGATTTTGCGGAGAGAATCTTCTGTACCTCTGTGGTAAAACCCGATCTGCGCGGCGCTGAGCCAAGGTTGTGGCTGACTGACGTGCTATCGACATGGTGAAGAAGAAGAAGATTTGTAACTGACCTGTTGTTTCTCATTAATCTGGGTCCACACCGCTGGGTCTCCGCTAGCATACGCATCAATATGCTCCATGCGTGCATGGTTCCGGAGAGCCACCTCACTCGCAAACCCTTTCCAACAGAGGCGGCAGTGGATGGCGTCGTCATCATCCTGAATTACTTCTTTCTGGAATATTTTATAGGATTACTAGCAACCTACTTCGCCTTTGCATAATCAGCTTATAATGTTCCCCCTGCTGGGACACAGGCCTCCTCCCTGCTAGAGGGAGTGAGCTGTAATCCATCACGCGTGACCAGTGCGGGTTGGACGATGTCACATGTCTTCGAATTGTTAGTTCTAGGATATGTCAGTTTCACAAAGTAAAGCGCCTGCCCGGGTTCGAACCCACAACCTACAACTCGTAAGTCGTGGCCGTTACCAATGGGCCACAACTGATTTCTTTATAATAAGATGTTTCATGATTTTTTTCCCCTCCCATTGTTTATATACATGTACATGTTATACATATTTGCATAATTTAAAAGCTATCAGTAATAACATGTACTTTAATTAATAATGTTACACTAATGAAAGATTGTAACTTGAATTTTAAAGTTTTAGATACAAGAATTTTTATACATATTTTCTATACAAAAAACTTTTTTACAAAAAAATACAACCGACTTCCAAAAACAACACTACAAAGTGAAAAATAACTAATTTCGGAAGTCGGTGTCGGTGTCTAGTTAAATGTATTTTCGGTTTTTGCCACCGACTTCCGAAATTAAAGTTATTTTTCACTTTGTAGTGTTGTTTTTGGAAGTCGGTTGTATTTTTTTGTAAAAAAGTTTTTATTTTTCACTTTTTAGTTGTGTACCTACCCCACACAAATTCTAATACCACTATCTGCAAAACAAACTAGAACATCATCCATATAAAAGTGGGGAAAAAATACGTATTATTGAAGCTAACTCAAAAACTACCGAAGCAAAGTTAATCAATTTTATATGGGACCAACTGTGATGTATACCCTCTCGAATAAAACAAAAAAAATCCAAATCGGTCCAGCCATCTTCGAGTAATCGGGGAACATACATAATAAAAATTGAGAACCTCCTCATTTTTGAAGTTGGTTAAAAAGCTGTTAAACCGCTATATTTATTCCATAAACAAAAGTTATCCGACGATTGAAAAATTGACCCTTGATAGTCTTTTTATAATTGTCGCGTTTTAACATGGCAATATTGGTCATTGACCCACCTACATTTTCTCATCATCTGCCTGCCTTTTCCCAACAACGTTGGTCGGCTTCCAGTTTAACCAGATGCAGCTGAATACCAGTATTTTACATGGAGCCACTGCTTATCTGACCTCCACAACTCAGGTTACTGGGTAATACAATACCCTTGGTAAGACTGGTTGTCAGACTTTCAAGCTCCACCTACATTTTCTAGCATTCTGTTCACACTCTTTATTTCAAAAACTGAGACAAAGGCTGTTAACGTCCTGAATCATTCTTTTTATTTTGTATTCTGCTTATGCAACCATCTGTCCTTTATTTAGCAAAATTTCATTGTCCAACATTTAGCTGCTCCTTCGGTAGAAATTATTCTGCAATTAGTTATTGAAGCAGTGAGGATTGTCCACTGACCACCCTCACTTATTCTGTTAGGAATCGGTTTATTAGAGTTGGAACACTGTTCCTCCTCAGTCTTGTGTACACAATACTTCCAGTTTAATCTGAATCAACATCTGACTGTCAAAATGTTCCAATAACGAAAAGCCATACCTACATATTTCTTTGTTTGGGTCCCTAAGGAGATATATTACGCAATGAGAGCTATTGCCAAGCTAAAGCATGACAACTATAGAGCAAAACTTACATAAATTAAACCATTTACAGGCAATTTTGAATTGTCAAGGGGTTGCTCAGTCAGAAATATTAAGCTAGTTGCCCATTCCAAAGCATAGTAGGTTAGGTACCTATGGAGAAGAACAGGCAAAAAATTCCATGGTCACTCTTTTAATTCTTCAATCATTGTTACAAAAATATTAGTTACATCAGCAAGTTTTGGTGTAACCCTGACTGTATTGTGGTTCTTGTTAAGATCAAGATGGTTGTAATTAAACCCTTGTTTTAAAATAACCCCAGATGGCATGTTGAGGTTTGGTACGAATTTAGTTTGGCACATCAAGGCTTGTTTCATCGAAGGGTTGTGTTGACAACACACACATGTTCTCCAGTAACGTTTGTAATAGTGGGCGAGCCTATTGCCATCAACTGGGTACAAATCTCGACTCCGGGATGCTACTGAGAAATTAGAAAAACCAAATAACACTGCCCAACCTGAGAATCGAGCCCAGGGCCTCATGCTCAGCAGTAGTGCTTGCGACTACAAGACCAACGAGGCAGTCACACACAGTCGACAGTTGTTTGGCACAGTTTTGCAACTTAATGGTTGAAGTAATTAGATAAGTATTGTAAGGAAAAATACACTAAAGTACTATCACCATAACTATTTCTAATGTAAATACCATATCTATGGGGTTGGTTGATTTTTGTGAATATGTAAGTATATTTATTTACTATTGTAATGTTTACAGTGTTTACTATACCTTTATCTTCACACGGGAAGTAGGCACCACATTTACGTATCTCTCAGGCTGTTGCGACATCGTGATTAATGTAAGTACTATCTGTAAAGGCAAACATTGATTTTTCACAATACATACAATGCAATAATATTGCAGACCATTTTAAGTATCAGATGCTTCAACATGCGTTGTAATTACGTAATCGCCTCAAGCGTAAATGCGGTATAAACAGACCTGGGTACTTCTAAGCTGTAAAACTCATGTTTTCACGTAATTTATGTACTTCGCAAACACTAAAAGTGAGAATTTATTGTAAAACTATTGTAGGTTATGTTGTTTACATCGAAATTACTCTTACAAATAGTTCAACATGAATACGAAAGTAAATATGAAAAATACAACAAATTAACAAAATACATTCAAATAATAATGAAAAAGCGGGAATCTAAAATTGTCAAAAATAACTTTTTATAAAAAGAAAACCTTAGACTATGGCGTCGGGAACACAGCAAAAAAGGTAAAGATATTATTGATTTCTCTGACAAGCGGAGAGAAAAGCCATTGTATAAATCTTGAAAACTGTTCAGGCACATAAAATATGAAGAATTGTGACGAAAATAATGCAAAATAACAATACATTTACGATAGAAATCGCAATTTTTTTAGCCGTCCGAGAATAGATTGGCGTTTGTTTTTTTTAATTAAAAAAAAGAAACCGAAAAAGAAAAAATTAAAAAAAAGTATGGCATTTTATGAAATGTCAAATAAAGTGACACTTACCGAAAAAGATTTCCAGAAAATAATGAGGAATTATGAAAAATTAACACGAAATATACTCACGAAGCAAGCAGAAATTTAACAAGGCGTGGTTTCACAAATAAGAAACGACGCCATTCCATGACATTAAAATAAAAACAATTCTTGTGACTTGCGTTGCTGGATGATTATTTTGTATGGCAACAAAGGCTAAAAGCTACAATAAAATATTTTGGAAATAAGTCTAAGCGGAATCATTAGTTTGCGTTAAAATAACATAAAATTATTATTTTTGTTTAATAAATATTACTATTATGCAAAAAATCAGTTTTAAAAAGTCTGATATCCTGATACAAATTCTGACCGCTACTGTTATAATTGTAGTCATAAGTCATGACCTTATTTAATCGATAACAAAGTATCCAAGGGAAACTCAAAACATTAGTGTAAAAAGAAGATTTACCCAAAATGGCCAAAGCTACGACTATAAAAGAAGCTATAAAAAAATGGGAGGACAAATCTGGTGACCAAGCCGCGACGGCCACCGAGGTCAGCCTCATGTTTCAATGGCCACCTATAGAGAAAATGGATAATACTCTTGCTACATTGACGAATTGCGAGTAAGTATCTATCTGAAATACTTTAATTTATTTGACGACTGTTTTGTTTACAGAAATACTTTTCATCTAAGATCGTTCTTTATTTATTTGTGCCTACGGGTTGGGGACAAATTAATATTTTTGTCCCTATAAAAGAAGGCACAAGACCTCCCTGGTTGTAGTAAACTAAGTAGATGAAGATCAGAAAATAAAAGCTTTCCTCTTTCAATTCCAGGAGTATTATTATTTCTGAAATTTTGGCTGTTCTAAAATAAAATATAAGCAAATGGCGAAATAGAGAACTAAACTGCAAGTCTTGGAACAAAACTTTGTTTTATTTTCTGGCAACATATCCTCAAGTGTCACTGCTGTTTCCGGATCCTGTTCATTACCGCGGTGTCAGGTGGCGGGCGGGGCCACGTAATTCGATTTACAGAGAATCAGATCTCTTTAAGCGTAACTTAGCGTATTTATCTCGGTTATATTATCTTTTTCCATACCCACCTTTGCGTAAAACACTGAGATAAATATTTTTCTTCACAGGAAATTGAGTTTATCGACCAATATGATTGAGAAAGTCACAGGATTGAACACTTTTAAGAAACTTCGAGTATTGTCGCTAGGCAGAAATTATATAAAATCCTTTACTGGCATGGTAAGATCCTCAATCCATACTATCCAGTATATATAGGTACTAATATTAAAAATTACGAATTTATAAATGCGCTGAGGAGGCCGCGAAATTCAAATTTTCTTACGTTTTTTTTCAATTTGCAGGCCAGTTGTATGTTGACTATATTACGATACGCGGCTATAACAAATATGTGTTTACATAATTATAACCATAGGAGTCATCAATACATCTGTCTAAGGGCTGATTGTTCGATAGTCAGATAACTTTTATCAGAGGAATAAATATGGCGGTTTGACAGCTTTTGTATTAAAAATATGTCAAACTGTCACATTTATTCTTCAGGTAAAAGTTATCAACCTATTGAACAATTAGCCCTAAGTTAGATTTGTTCTGTTTAAGTTTGATTTCGGAAATCACGTCATTTTGGAACAAATACACTTCTGGACACATCTTTTGGCCCACCTTGTATTTTCAGTTTCGTTTGGTCCTAGCTAAAATTTTATATTAGGTCGAGCAAAAAGTTTTTATGCAGTTTTGAACCTGGCACATTCACAATTTCATTCAATAGTCTTTTTTTGAATTTCGAACACAGAATTTAAAGAAACAAAAGACAATTTGGAGCCTGTTTGTTGATATCAAACAATCGAATACTAAGAAAACTTGGTTTTATTGGTTTACTTGGATTTAATTCTTGAAAAAGTGATTGATATCTTTGGTTTTGCAACAAACATTACTTATTCTTAACATTAAGGTGAGGTTCTATCAATAATCTATGGATACTTCACCTGAAGTCGCCGCCCAAGCTGTGGCACTTGTTCAGGCCGGACACAGCCAAAGAAACGTGAGTGCTCAACTTAATTTAAGTCGATCTGCGGTCCGAAATGTTTATCGGAGGTACCTAGAGACTGGCGGCTTTGTTCGTCGCCAAGGAAGGCCACGATCTCGGGTCACAACTGAAAGGCAGGATCGATTCATCGTGACGACCAGCTTGAGAAATCGTCACCTTACCTCCATTGAGATACAAAACCAACTTCGCGACTTCCACGGAGTATCTGTGAGCGCTCGAACTGTTCGGAGAAGGTTAAAAGAACGCGATATGGTACCACACAAGCCAGCTAATGGCCCCAAACTAACGCGAGCCCACCGAACAGCGCGCCTTCATTTCGCACGCAGTCATTTAAATTGGACACAGCAAGATTGAAGCCGTGTACTCTTTTCTGATGAGTCTAAAATTATGTTACATGGCAATGATGGAAGGAAGAAGGTCTACCGATGTAAGGGAGAGCGTTTCGCACAATGCTGCTTTGAAGAGAGGGTTGCTTATGGCGGTGGCTCATGGACTGTCTGGGGCGGTATATCCGCGAGCGGCAAAACTCAACTTGAGGTTGTTACAGGACCACGGCTGCCAACATTAAATGCTGAAAGGTACATTCGTGAGTGCTTAGAACCTCACGTGATACCATACGCGGACTATGTGGGCCCAAATTTCCTTTTTATGCATGATAATGCAAGAGCCCATGCGGCCGGCATCGTCAGGGAATATCTTCGGGATGTGAACATCACAGTTATGGACTGGCCAGCCAGAAGCCCAGACACGAACCCCATTGAGCACATGTGGGACGAGCTAAAAAGACGTGTTAGGGCTCTTCAGCCAGTTGCCCAGACGATGCAGGAGTTGAAAACTGCCATAGAAGAGGAATGGGAGATGATCCCTCAAAATTTCATAGAGCGGTTGATAAACTCTATGCCTAATCATATGAGAGCTGTGGTAGATGCCCATGGAGGCAACACGCGTTATTAAATTAAACCTTTATTTGATAAAACATGTTTTTTATTCAAAAATCAATTGCCTTTAACAAGGCGCATATCCGACTTGTTAGGCGTAGCTCCATGTCGTATGGTATTCTGAATTCAAATTAAAACAATACGATCGAAAAAGATGGTAAAATGTATCAGGTTTAAAACTGCATCAACAGTTTTTGTTCAATCTAGCAATCATATTTCGGTAGGGCCCATCGAAACCTAAACTCTAAGGTGGGCCAATAGATGTGTCCAGAAGTGTATAATTTAGAAAGATGCATTGATGATTCTTATGGTTAAAATTATGTAAATACATATTTGTGATTGTCACAAATTATTGATCAAGATACAACCTGACACTGCAAATTGCAAAAATGCAATAAAATTTGAATTTCGCGGGCTACCACAGCGCTATCCGGATTTTCATGAAAGGCACACATATAGACCGTGACTTGGGTTAGGATATAAAGAAAGAAAAAAAAAAGAAAAAAAGAAAGAAAGAAAATACGTTTATTTGCGGTAAACATGACGCAAAGGACAACATAATAAAATAACAATGTAAAAAGCAAGTTTTGGGGAAAATATGCGTCACATCTACGCAAAACGGCTACCGCTCAGCATAATGCCGCGACCCCATGCGAAACGGATATAGAATATTTTTTATCCCGGTAGTACGTACATTCCCATGGGATAATTTCTGACCTGCATCCGGCGAAGCCACCAGCATGTTGGCCTAGTGGGCCATCGCAAACGCGACTTCTGAGCGGAGGTCCTGGGTTCAATTCCCAGGTCTGGCTGTATTTTATTTTATTTTATTAAGTAGGAACAACAAACAGCTACAAAATGGAATATTACAATAGTAAAACATAAATAACTTAAGTAAAAATGTAGCCCACAGAGCTGTTCACAGTTTACTATTAATAAATAAAACCTTAATCACTAGGAGGTGAACTGTTCATTTGCGACAGTTATACTAATATTGTAAAATAAATAGAAACAAAAATGAAACATTAAAAAAAAAGAAGAAAAAACAGCAACAAAAAATATATTATTGGGGTATTATTGGGGTTTTCGATCAAAAATTTCTCGGTAGCAGCCCGGAGTCTGGATTTGTGACCGGTTGATCTCAATAGGCTCGCCCCCTGTTACATGGTACTAAAACATAACTGGAGAAATGTGGATGTAATGGATGTACTAAAAGAAAACAGATAAGTACGGCTACAGATCAAGCTATAATTTTCCAGTATAAGCTGATCTCGCATTGTATAGGATTTCCTTACAAAGAGAGGTCAGTGTAAACTGGAAATGTGTTCAGTCTATTTATTTATTTATTCATAACAATTTTTACATTGTGTCGAATATTAGAAACAATTTTATAACTTAAAAAAATACAAAAATAAATAAAATACATACCACTTAATTACTATGAGGAAGAGTAATAATAATAATAAATAAATGTCATTTAAATAACAAGAATAATAATGCTACAAATAATTAAATTACAGCTTGATGTGTACAGTACGACAGGACTCACGAGGTTCAATCGTTTATCTTCGGAAAAACCGAACTTTGCCGAATTAAATGTGACTAGTCCACTGGGAGAGAAGGAATTAGGTACTGCGTCAATCTATAAATAATTTAGGTGGGATTATGAATCAATTTCTATTGGTCGATAAATACGTTTTATTCGCTATAATTCGGTCTATGACAAGGGATGGGACCTCTGTGTCCTGTTTATGTTATAATTAGTTAGAGTTACCCGAGTTGAGCTTGAGCTACACGATAGCTGATAAAAAGAAAAAAGAAAGAAAGAAAAACGTTTATTTGGACACACTTCGTGAAACACAAAAACAAAAGAAAAAAAAAATTAAAATAATGTTTTATAACAAAAGTGTGTGCCTCACGGCTGCGCCAAAAAGGTTCATTTCAGCATTAAATGCCAGACAGATGCTGCCTGACGCTGGTTTTCTAATGAACCTGCCGGTCTATTCTGTAAAAATCTCACCGTGAAAACTTAGGTGAAGTGATCTTAAAGTGAACTGTCAATAGTGTCAACCCCTAGCATCAGGTGGAATGACGACTCACTTCACGCTCACTTCACTTAAGTTATCACGGTGAGATGTTTACAGAATAGCACTACTGTAGAGACAAGTGACGGGGAGTACAAACAGTTTCAACATACCTAATTGATAATTTATATAAATATAAATATAAATTCGTGCACTGACTGGTCCACTTAAATCTTTAGGTTTCTTTCCTCAAATGACCGTTTCCGACATTAATCTAAATGGTCCTCACATGATCTGACCAAGATTATGACTGGACTCACAACGTATACCGGATTATATTAGACTGACGCCTGAGTTTATTTCGCCACCTACACCAATGACGTGTAAAAGTTTAGTGATTCCGATATCCTAACAAGGAATAAACCTGTTTCTTAGGTATATCTCTCTATACATAAAAAATATCTAAAATTCCTTTACAAAATATAGGTATTTTTTAAATAACTTTTGTATTCTCTCATAACGTAAAATTCGAATTTTATACTTCAAAACGAGTTTATATATTCACATACTTTCTAAACACAATACCGAAATAGAATCATATTAAAACACTGTCTACAAAATAATGTTATTATATAAAACAATTTTTTTACTATTACGATCATAGAAAAGATAAAGAGGTCTCTTTATCTGTTCTGTGATTACGATAAAGGGCAAGTCCATGACCATCTCATATGACCAAGGAGTTTCCATCAATTTGTTTTTTAATGGGACGAACTTGCTGTGCGCGCCATTTTTATAGCACTTTCAATACAATAGTTTTGATTCCAACTTTTACTTGTCTGTAGCAGCGCCCGCTTTAGCGAATGCGCGGTGATATGCTATTAGGTTTTGGCGCCATTCATATGTTTTGTTGTATTGAATTAGTGGGATTTTTTTTATTTAGGTTCAATCCTAATGTATATGAGACGGTTCGGTTTTTAAACACAGACTCACTCGTGTTATAATACCCCTCATTATGCAACAGTTTCTACTAGAAATCTGACTATAAATTATTGTTATAATCAAATTAAAATAATTAGGTTAGTCTACAACGTTTCTGCATCCATGCTACCATGTTCAATGATGATTTTTGCAATTAAACATTTTTAATGCATACAAATAAGATCGTGTTTATTTTATTGTCCAGAATTTGCCATATCAATAATAAAAAGCATACTTATGCATATTGCATTTAAAAGGTGAATACTCGTGGTACGTAGCCAACGAAATTCAAACTTGCGTGTTTGCGCGCCAGCGTCAGCGTATCTTGATCAAAATATGATTCGATCGACATTTTAACAAACATGTATTTACTATATTTGTGTTTCGATCTGATTTCCGAAATCAAATCGAAACACGGAAAATCTACAAAAAACGCA
Organism: Cosmia pyralina; assembly: GCA_946251885.1. Lineage (NCBI taxonomy): Eukaryota > Metazoa > Arthropoda > Insecta > Lepidoptera > Noctuidae > Cosmia > Cosmia pyralina. The sequence goes on along the minus strand of OX276369.1, from coordinate 10,579,797 downwards.
AGAAAGCTGGAATTTTGTGGTCTCGTGGTATTTGGTGGTAATTTTATTATATTAATTTAATTTTATGATTTTGATTTGGTTTTGTGATTTTGATTTGAATTAAAAATTTAATTTTATTTATTTATATTATTTAATTAATTATTTTTATATAATATTTGTGATTGAAGATAACGAATGATCTGGAAATGATTGAAATAAATGATTTTTGATTTGATTTGATTTGATTTGACTATAGCGAATCCACCTTAATTTAATTTCTTTCAGGAGCCATTAGGAGACAGTTTAGAAGAGCTATGGATTTCTTACAATTTAATAGAGAAACTAAAAGGAATACACGTATTGAGGAGTTTGAAGGTGTTATACATGAGCAATAATCTCGTGAAGGAGTGGAGCGAATTTAATAAACTGCAGGTAGGGAGGTATTTAGACAAATACCTACAATTTTTAGGGTTCCGTACTCGATGGGTGCCAACAGGATCCTATCACTAAAAGCTCTGCTGCCCGTCTGTCACAAGGCTGCAGGTGCAGGGCTGTATCTTTTGAACCTTAATAGATAGACACTTCAAATTTTCACGGAGTAGGTAAATAGTACTGTTACGTAGACGCTAACGCCATCTGTTATCGAGTAGCAGAACTACACGCTACGTCGATTCGTGACAGATTTTTCTAGAACATTGTAAACCCTTCCAGAATGTTCTAGATGGTTAAGTGTCGTTTTGCAGCATTCTAGATCATTCCTGTAAGTACTAGAATGTTCTCGAATTATGGCCTCGAACTTTCTAGAAGCTTACACTCGTCATATACATAGTGGGTTGCCAGCGGTGTAGTTCAGCACCGACCCTGATGACCCTATAACCCTCCTTCAGGAGAGTAGCAAGGCCACCAGTACGGTTTACAAACGTAGACCACCCAGGAATACATTCCGACCTCGCCGCCGAGGTCGCAATCGTAACCCCCCCCCCCCCCCCCCCCTATCCCCTACTCGATGAAGCTGTGCCTGCTGGGGGCACAGCTGAGCCTGTAGCACTTATCCTCCCCATTATGACCCAGCCTGCCCCGTCTGGCTGTCCTATTATTAGCGACGCTCAGTCGACTAATATTTTACCTTAGTTTTAAGCCTGGCCGGAGGCTTTAAGTTCGCTTGAAGCACCCACAGGAAACGCCCGGTTGAGCAGTCTCGACCCTCAGTGGTCAACTGCGAGATGCCATACTAAACTAACTAACTAACTGGTGTAGTTCAGTTCAGCTAGGAATGTGATACAGTGAACTACAGCGAACTAACAGCGAACTACAAGTGATACAGGTGATTCTGTTTAAAGTTTCTGATTACTGTATTTTTGATTATTTAAATATAGTGTGTTTTTGGTGTGAACTGGCATAAATTTATTTATCCCGAACCCCAGCTCGTAACAGTACTATGACCGCTAGAACAAAACATAATATAAATAAAATAATGTTAAAAATTAAAGGTATTACAAGATACGAAAACATATGTATCTACTTAGTGTTAAATATTGTACATACCTACTAGCACCCTTCGAGTGTGAGTCCAACTCGTCCTTGGCCAATTTTTTTTTCAATAAAGTTCTGACCGATTTGACATATGACATCAATGCCCAGCCCCTTGGACCTTTCTAGGTTCACGTTTTAGCTTTCTAGCTGAAATTTTGTACAGAGGTTCCTTAAATGATGTAGACAAGGAGCAATAATTTTTCAGCATTGGAAATAACGATAACAAACATCGAACTGACACGGTGCGAAATTTGTTAAAATTCCTGTTAGACAAAAAAAATGGGTGTAAAATGTAGTAAGATAGTGCAACCTACCCTAAGCCTCCTAGGTTTGAAGATAAAGCAACGTTAGCGGCTATACTCGCCTTAATTAGTAGTTTTCATAGTGCTAATGTTACCACTGCGCTTCAGCCGACAAAACACAGGTGTGATGAAATACCCAATACTTTTCGCGTTACAGGAACTACCACATCTAGAAGACTTGCTCTTCGTCGGCAACCCTCTGTACGATGCGTGCGAGCTGGACGCGTGGCGATCCGAAGCCGCCCGAAGATTGCCGAACCTGAAAAAGCTGGATGGAGAGACGGTATTGCGTGAAGATGACCCACCTTTGACGGTGGCTGATATGCAAGTAAGTATAGTTGGACAAGGATCTTTTAGCGCGTGCCCAAAATTGGAACTAACCTGCATTTTTTTTTTTTATAAAACAATCTCACATGCGGCATAAATATACGTTTGAACTAGAAAACACCTAGCTACATGTTTCATGATGAAACAAATCTGACGTTTTGTTGAATTTGCGTTCGCACTGCCACGAATCCTGACATGAGTAAATTTTAAGGGGGAAGCTCCAGATAGCCCGTGAAATTCAAATTTGTTTACGTTTTTTGCAATTTGCAAGTCAGTAATAGGTTTTTACAAACTTATATCAGTTGCAATGTATGGGGAACATCGTTTTCAATTATAGTCTGTTTTTTAATCTCGGAGACTAATTTGACATTTCAAATGCTTCATCTTTATTTTTTTCATTTCATAGTTTGACATTTGCACTTGTCAAATTAGTCTCAGAGATTAAAAGACTTGTTTAGTTTGTTCTTGGGATATCATCCCAACTACGGAACCCTTCTTTGTGCATGGTCCGACACGCACTTGGCAGTTTTTGTATGAAAATGCGCGCTTCAGCCCGTTGTGGCTGTAACTTGCGCAAGAAAGACTTGATGACAGACGACGGTAAGAAAATCTGTGACTATCTCATACATAATCAGCCTAGTATAATCAAACTCAAGTCATGTATTTAAACTAGGCTGAGAATCGGCACTTTTCGAACGTCAAAATTACATATGACAGTCTCCCGCCACTTCCTAGTACTTTAGCTGGGAAGAAGTGGCGCAACAAACTCTCCAGCCGCACAGTTGTCTTTTCAGTTAGAAAAATAATATGTTCGCAATTCTGGGACACTGGCCTCTTCTCCTTGTCTATGAGAGGAAGTGAGCTGTAATCCACCACGCGGGCCCTGTGCGGGCCCGTTTTCCAATTCTAATTTTCCGTCACCGATTTGAGAGCAGTGCAGGTGATGAAATAAATTTCTCGAAGTGCATTGGGTTTGAACTTACTAATTAATTAAACTTTGGTTTTCAGCCTGACGGTGGTGATGCAGTAGAAACCTTGGTCAGTGCGGAAACAGATTGAAGATTCAGTAAGATACTGCTTCCGAGTCAGAAAATTTAAAAAAGAAATCAATCTTATTTTCCAGCTGCACGTTGCTTATATTACGTCGTCTTTATTCATACTTTGAAAATCTATAAAATGCTTCTTTCCTAAATAGTGTAGGTAAGCTCCAATTTGGGGTTTCCATTTGCGAAATATGCAGACCGCATTCTGGCTTCTGACATGTATTGTAGAAGAGTCATTCCCGCTCGTCCACACCCCGTCGTCCACACTGTGGACGACTGGGAATAATAAAAAAAAAAAAAAAAAAAATAATAAATTTTTATTAAACCATGCGTATACAAAAATAGTATGAACTCTGGTATCCAAAAAAAGATTTAACTTGTGTTATGGATACCAGCATTCTCACATAAATGAAATTTCCATTGGTTGCAACAGACTTCGATGTCAAGAGTGGCACAGTATACAGGAGAGGAAGCCTTTAATAGAATGTGTGTAAGTGTAGTGTTAGTCACACTAATATTTTAAAGAAGAAAGTTTGTAAGTTTGTGTGTGTGTGTGTGTGTGTGTGTGTGTGTTTGTGTGTGTATATGTGTTTGTGTTTGTATGTTTGTTTGTTACTTCTGCACGCTCAAACGTCGGGTCAACTTTGATAAAATTTGGTATAGAGGACACCCTGGATTAACACAGTCATCCCGGTCTACGCAGTTAAAACCGCAGGGCGCAGTTCTGTTCGTCCACAGTGTAGACGAACAGAACGCATTATTCCCAGTCGTCCACACCCCGTCATCTCACGTCTAGTCTAAGAGTTACCTAATAAAGAAAATATGATGATAGTATTTCCTTATAATTATAATAAACATACTTTTAAAATATTATGTACTTAGCTTTATTACTTTAGTAACGCAAATACTTTAAAAGTACATACCTAGTAAATCTAAAGCTTCTTTGCGTATTTTATACTAAATGTATAGCATAAGAATGTTTCACATTTTAATTTTACATATTGGTTATTGTATCAATATCAGTTTAAATGCAATTAAAATGTAAAAAGTTTTAAATTTACAATCGCCTGGATATACTCAACTATTGTAACTGCACCCTGAGGTGCAGACGACTGGGAACAACCCTTGTAGAATAGTGATCCCAGCCAGGCTTCAATAATTATGAGTTATATTGCCAGTGACTATTGCGGTCAGTCAACCCCCTCCCCCACCCCTGTTAACATTATTAGTATACTTCCAAAGACCATTACCTAATTTTATTCATGAAACTTTATTAAAAACTAGTGGTTATGGATGTATATAAGGGTCATACTAAATAAAACAACACAGATAATTAAGAAGTTTATTTTTTATAAAAAAATATAAATTTCAAAAATTACCTTTACAATCTTAGTCCAGTCATTGAAGACATAAAAGGGGACTTTCGCTACAAAAGGTCAAGGAGAGTTCTAATTTGGCAGAGTGTTACAGTTTGGTGTCCTAATTAATAAGAAGATAAATGAAGATATTCTCGAAAAACTGGTTTTTGTTACCATTTTTCCGATATGGTGGCGTGAGTGGCGGTCGCTCAAGGTCGCAAATTCGGAATATTAATTAGGACACCATACTGTAACACTCTGCCAAATTAAAACTCTCCTTGACCTTTTGTAAGTCAGAACATACCCAGCGACTGGAATAACTGAACAAAAGCAGAGTTCAATTTTTTTACAAGGTCGGTGAAAGCAAATTCGAGGCCAAGGTCAAGGTCAAGGCGTGAACGCGTGACCTAGCTCAGTTCCTTGGCTTACAATAAATTTGACACTTCATCCATTCATTCTGTTGCGGCGGCCTAAAGCCTTGGGGTGAAAATCGAAATTTTCTTAGTGGACTGTATGAGGGGCGGTTCGGTGACACAAGTAGGTGTTTTGGTGGTGTGGGAAAATGATGCTGGTAGGTACCTGCCTGGTGAGCTACGGCGACACGATGGGAAGGGTTTCCTTAGCCACGTGGCTGGCGCGCCCAGGATATCACGTACGGACGAGAATCTGCACTTTCCACAACACACATACACGCACTTGCACTGTTCAATAGCAATCTTCGTTCTTCGCGGTGAAAATATGAGTCCTTTTTCGACTTGGGATTAATTTTACCCACAGGCGTCGATGTTGGTTGAGAACTAGCGGATCTTCTTGGCGGCAGCGTATGCGCGCCATTGCGGATCTTCCTTCTCGCTCTCACTTAGGCATTATAAGGGTTGTGGAAAGGAGAAGGAAAGCGGAAGGAACTTTATGTTACACAGATACTAATTAATTAGAGTTGCCAGTAATTAGGCATGAAATATAAAACTAAAGAAAGTAATGGCGTTAACACATTCCTTATCGTGTGAAATCGTGTTCAATCATGAGTTTGGTTTTATTTCGGTTTTATAATAAGTAGTTCGTTATTTTAGGTGGTAAATTATAATAAAAAATAATTTATATCAAGTTTTTGGCATGAAAAGTGTCAGAATTTAAAACTTTTCTCCAAATATAACATCACGCCTTGCTTCCCCAAAAGGTTGTGCAGAGGTGTACTTAACAGTACACTCACATTTCGCCAGTTATGTAAGTGCCATGTAATAGGGGGCGAGCTTATTGCCATCAACCGGGCTGCTACTGAAAAATTCCAGGTAGAAAAACTCAATAAAACTGCTCGATCTGGGAATCGAACCCAGGACCCCACACTCGGCAGTCGCCCTTGCGACCACGAGACCAACGGGGTAGTATGGAATTCATCATTCTCCTGCCCTTATCCCAATCTATTTGGGGTCGGCGCAACATGTCATTTTTTTCCATACTTCTCTATTATTCGTCATCTCGGTAGTCACCCCCTTTCTAGCCATGTCATCTTTCACACAATCCATCCATCGTTTCTTTGGTCTTCCCCTACTCTTATAGCCATCGACATTCATACTCAAAACTTTCCTCACGACATTTTCCTCCCCGGAATTAGTATGTATAAATCTATTAAAAAAAAATTGATACTTAATTGCCGAATGTATGTACCTACGCGCATCACTTCAGAACGGATGCACCTATTTGGCTAATTCTTTTTTGTTGTGTACGTAATTGTCAGGACAAGGTTTGCATGAAAGAAATGTTTGATTTAATTTTTGTCAAAATTGGCTGCATTTTACATGAAGATTACGAATTTTTACAATAGACATTCGTTGAAATGGCTGGATTTGACAGCTCATATCTCCGTGATAAATGGAGATATCGACATGGCTGTTTTTGCAAAAAAAAAACGGTTATGTCGAAATTATTAAGTACGGCTGTATTAATAACTCATTCTTGGGAAGCCATACGGCTGCTTTCTGCATAACACGGTCCAATTATATAAATACAGATTTGTTACAGTCGCGAATCATATTCAAATCAACACAACCCTGATACTGAGAAAATTTTGATTTCGCGGGCTACCCTAGCCGGTAAAATTCGTTAAAAAAGATTTTCAATAACCATTTACGTTTTCTTGTCTGTCGTGTGTATCCGTAGGTGAACGTTTAACGAACTTGTTTGTGTGAAACTCTTTTGACATATTTCACATTTGTAAAGTTTTTCTTCACCCATGTGCATTCGAACATGTCCTATCAAATGATTTTTTTGAGTATAACTACACTGACAAATATCACATTTGTAAGGTTTTTCACCAGTATGAACGCGCATATCTCTTGTTAAGTTCACCTTTACACTAAAACTTTGGTGACATATTTCACATTCGTAAGGTTTTTCACCCTTGTGCATTCGAACATGAATTTTCAAATAACATTTTTGAGCAAAACTATGAAGACATATTTCACATTTGTAAGGTTTTTCACCCGTGTGTAAGAGCATATGTCTTGTTAAACTACCCTTCATACTAAATCTTTGTTGGCATATTTCACATTCGTAACGTTTTTCACCACTGTGAGTAAGAAGATGTTGTGTCAAATAATCTTTTTTACTAAAACATCTTTGACATAGTTCACATTTATAAGGTTTTTCACCAGTGTGTATTCGAACATGTGAGATTAAACTAGTTTTTCGAATAAAGCTAAGCTGACATATTTCACATTTAAAAGGTTTTTCACCAGTGTGTATTTGAAAATGATTTTTTAAATTACTCTTATCATTAAAACTACGCTGACAAATATCACATTTGTATGGTTTTTCACCAGTGTGTATTCGAAAATGTTTTTTTAAATTTCGCTCATCGCTAAAACTGCGCTGACATATTTTACATTTATAAGGTTTTTCACGAGTGTGTAAGCGTATATGTCTTCTTAAACTACCCTTTACATTAAAACTTTGCTGGCATATTTCACACTCGTAAGGGTTTTCACCCTTGTGCATTAAAATAACATGTTCTTTCAAACTACGTGTATTATTAAAACTACGCTGACATATATCACAATTGTTCAGTTTTTCTTGATTACATAATCTTCGATTTCTATTTAAATCATCGCTGTCAATACTTTTGTTACTGGATACTTTACCTGTAAAATCCTTTTTTAAACTATTTTTACGATTTTGAGAGTCCCGGCTAATTTTTGAGTCTGGTTGTTCAGTTTTTTTATGTTGGTCTGCAAATGTATCTTCCAGTATTCTTTTTTGTTTGTCTTGTTTCGGTTTCCTCGCAACGGGCGCCCCTGTGATTATAAATCTGGTAAGTACCTACAAGTCTACGTTTTCACCGGAGAAAACATAAATTATTATTAAAAATACTTTTTCAATACACTTCCTCGAAAACTGGTTCATATCGCACTACGATTAGGTTCACAATGCAATATATTTCACACGCGTGCGATTTTTCATTTTCCAGCACGTGTGTGGGAATAAAAATTGCCACAGATACCTTATACCTATACTTAGTCCAAATTGGTTCAATGCCTCTATTCATACCGTCTGTATTCGGAGGTGAATGTTTTTTTTAAATCTCGGCAAAGAGAAAGTCTTTACGGCGTTAATATTTTTTGAATATTTAAATAATGTTTATAAATAGAATATCATCAAAAACCATGATTATTACAATAAAAAAAAAAGTTTATGAACAAATTAACATTTATTTGCGTTCTAAACTCAAAAATATTTGTTTTTTTTTTCTATTTTTCATATTAGGCTGTTTATCGGCTTTATAGCTTTGCTTCTCCTTCAACCTAGCTTTCGCAAAGCGCGGAAAAAAAAGAAAATTTAAATCATAGTTTCCTAATAATTCATGACAAAAATATTTTTAGTTATTTTATTTTATTTCTTCAAAAGTGTATTGAAAAACGTCGTTTGATACACGTGGACATTTGTTATTGCAGTTCTCGGCTCAAAAACAACTTCGCCTACGGCTCGGGTGTTAATTCCGCCTCGAATGCAATAACAAAAATTCTCCACTTGTTTACGATTTTGTTCGCTATGTACGGTCAGCAACAGAAGTCGGTTAACACAAATAAAATTGTCTATACCTATCAGAGCTCCCGCAGACAGACAGGCGCGACGCGACTACAGTAGAACAATTTCAAGTTTTCATAAAAATTGTTCCACCAGAGTCGCGTTGCACGGTATTTTACGTAGAACATGCCAGGTGGTCAAAAGTCATTGTTAGATTCTCTGAAAACCTGACAATTACAATACCCCCAAACCTCAGATTCCAACAAATAAGGCTCCTACAAACAGGCGCGACACGCGACATAATCGCGCGCGACACAAAGGCACCGCTCATCGCGCGACACGCGGTGCCTTCAAAAAAAAAATCTGCTGTTCCCTACATTTATGATGACATAACTCCTCAAAATGTAGGTAACAGCCGTCGATAACAGCACATTTTTTTTCGCGATTTCAGGTTTGGTGCCATAGTAAAAGTTGTTTGTTATCATGAGTAAAAGTATATGTTTAAGTATCGGTAACTAATTACCAGGCACTTTATAATAACGATAACACAGACAAAAATGAAACAAACCTATTTTTTCCTCTAAGCTCGTTCTAGGCGATATACTGTGAGATGGATGTGTCTATAATGCGAGACGCATGTGTCTGTAATGCGAGACGCATGTGTCTGTAATGCGAGACGCATGTGTCTGTAATGCGAGACGCATGTGTCTGTAATGCGAGACGCATGTGTCTGTAATGCGAGACGCATGTGTCTGTAATGCGAGACGCATGTGTCTGTAATGCGAGACGCATGTGTCTGTAATGCGAGACGCATGTGTCTGTAATGCGAGACGCATGTGTCTGTAATGCGAGACGCATGTGTCTGTAATGCGAGACGCATGTGTCTGTAATGCGAGACGCATGTGTCTGTAATGCGAGACGCATGTGTCTGTAATGCGAGACGCATGTGTCTGTAATGCGAGACGCATGTGTCGGTAATGCGAGACGCATGTGTCGGTAATGCGAGACGCATGTGTCGGTAATGCGAGACGCATGTGTCTGTAATGCGAGACGCATGTGTCTGTAATGCGAGACGCATGTGTCTGTAATGCGAGACGCATGTGTCTGTAATGCGAGACGCATGTGTCTGTAATGCGAGACGCATGTGTCTGTAATGCGAGACGCATGTGTCTGTAATGCGAGACGCATGTGTCTGTAATGCGAGACGCATGTGTCTGTAATGCGAGACGCATGTGTCTGTAATGCGAGACGCATGTGTCTATAATGTGAGACGCATGTGTCTATAATGTGAAAAATATTACGTGAGTCTTGTTGACAGGAAAACCAGGAATGTGGTAAAAACTTTGCATATTTCATTTGCAAATGTCGTCGTAATCTCGCGTATGCTAATGCAAATGCGACTGAAATTAGACATTTTTGTTCCCCATTGATAAAATAAGTACTTACTTTTCGTCACCTTGAGTCTTCGTTTCTTCTTAGAAACTTCTTGTTCTTCTACCACTTCAGTTTTGAACTCCATTAAAGGTAGCTCATCTTCTGAATCTGATTCAGAATGCTGTAGTGGATCTTCTGATTCGGAATGATGTGGTAGTATATCTTCTGATTCAAAATGGCGTGGTGGTACATCTTCCAGAACTGAATAGTGATCTTGATATTTGTGTTCGAAGTCTGCTGTAAACAAATAAAACCTGTCAAAATTAATTCTGTTCTCTAGCCTCGGTGATATTTTGTTTTATTAAACTCAATATAGATAATTAGACAATGATGAAAACATTTCTCAATCTTACTGGAAAAATATAGGGTTTTTGCAAAAACACGAGTTGCTCTAGTGACATTGAATATCCTTAGCTCTGATTGGCTAGATTTTTGATTACTGACCAAATATGTGCAGAATGCAAAATTAAGGTAACAGTTGGGACTATAGAGTAACGCGGGATGCACAAGATGGCGGTCGTGCTCACTTTAGCCCGGCCAAAAATATTGGGGATTACTGTATGCCAAGTTTCAGCTCAATCGGATCAGGCTGCGCTTGAATAATGGCTTACAGAATAACCGGAAACATAATAGGGAGAATAACTACCAATTTATCCCGCTAGGTGTCGCATCGTCGCTGGTGTTGTTTACTTGTCAAACACCATACATTTTTTTACGTATTACTTAAATAATCGCGGTGAGGTGACCACTTTTCTAGAATACCGTAGCTTTAGCCTCACAAAGGTGACCACTCTCTAGAAAGAGACAAAGTGATTGTGTCTCTTCTTCACTGTATTAACACCATACTGTGGTCAATAGTCCATCTACGCAACGTGATGATAGTGACCAACCATACATAATCATTCATGATATTTACCTAAATTACCGATTAGAAGTCAGCATGATGTACTATATTGTTATAATTTTTGATAAATATTTATTATTTATTTATTTATTTCCAATACACGTATTAATTATGTACAATTGGTTTTAGCCACACAACGAAAACCTCTCAGGGCTTATCTGTGTGCTGGCAAGCCGCTCATTTAAATTTACAAAAATGTTTATTACTGCAATGATACATAAAATATTTATATAATGATGATAACAATTTATTGATGCATTAAGAGAAATTTTGTGTAAAAAAACGTTGTGTAAATAAATACTATATTATTATCTTTTTCCAACTATGTTAGTGTTGGCATCATGTTTAACAGGATGCAGCTGAATACCTATATTTTACATGGAGCCACTGCCTATTTGACTTCCACAACCCAGTTACTGGGCAACAATATGTCTTGGATCAATAAATAACTATATTTTAAAATAAAATTAAGAACATACCACTTTGATATTCCTCCTTAGGCTCAATAACATCACCTTCTCCTTCACAAGTGTCTGGTAATTCTTCATTGATATCATCGCTTTCTGCTTGACATTCATCTAATATACTAATGTGCACTGTTGGAGTTACAATAAACCCACCGAGAAACTCTACCAGATCTTGGTTTATTAGGAGTTTTGTCTGTAAAAAGTTGTTTACAGTGTTAGGTCAAATATGCTGATGATAACTGTCACTATGAACATAAAAGCCTGCCTAGCCTTTTCCCAACTATGTTGGGGTCGGCTTCCAGTCTAACCGGATGCAGCTGAATACCAGTACTTTACATGGAGCGACTGCCTATCTGACCTTTACAACCCATTAACTGGGTAATACGATACCCCTTGGTAAGACTGGTTGTCTGACTTTCGGGCTTCTGATAACCCATAACGACTGTCAAAGGTCCACAAATGACAGCAGTGATCAACGGCTTAACATGCTTTCCTAGGCACGGACGATTCTCGGTATGTAAAGATGGTCACCCATCCACGGACCGACCCCGGCAAGCGTAGCTTAACCTGAAGGATTGATCCGTGCAGCTGTTATTACTTAAGCTCCTCTACACACACAAACATTATATCAAAATGAAGTAGTGAATGACCGTCCTTCAAAAGTAATCCTGACAGAATATTATTGTCTTAAAATTATAAGTCCTCCAAAGTCAAAGGCAAAACTCACCTCATTGTTCTCATTCAACATCTGAGAGAACAGCTCCTCGGCATCCAGACATTTTCTCTGCAATTGGCTGCACTGCTTCAGTTTTGTGTAGCAGAAGAAACAAGCGAGCATCGGTCTGCTGTCTTCAGTTACAAACTGCAACAAAACAACTTTTATATCATTGTTTATTTATTAATATTTTCAATAAATACATTGTTATGCAGTGCTAAGGGTCGAGTCAAAAGGTGTAGGCATCTCAAGAGGTGGGCAGGTAACCTAGTAGGAGTTGCTAGATTCACGAAGCACTGTACCACTTAATGTGGTGACTCTTGGTGTTGAGAGACAACTATGTCCACCACTGGACATCCTCTGACTGAGATGAATACTGTCAACTATAAGATCTTAAATCTTTACTTTGGTGATGTACTTACTGGAACATCAGTCAGCTTCTCATATATCTCTTGCAGGTTCTTATTGGCTACCACATACATCCGAACATTCTCCACTAAACATATCCTACACTTAATCAGTTTTTCTATCTTCATATTTAAAACACCGCTGAGTTAAAATTATTGTAAAAAAATATGAATACGACTTCTTATTTAAATCTTCAAAACATTGAATACCGTGAGCAGTTTTTAGGAGGTACTGATTTCAATATTTTAAATGTCGTGTTCACTATTATAATTATCTGTGTGGATCTCAGTAAGACAGGCCAGCAGACGGAGCGTCTGGACTAGAGTGCTTGACTTACAATTATTATTATCTCTCTAGTATAAATAATAACATAAACGAAATGTTAAACTTTGGGTAGCATGTAGCAGTCATAGTTGCGTCTTTGACTTTGACAATGACAGTTCATCACAGTCAGTTGTCACTGTCACTCTAGATTGCGTTCCGTTTTAAAACCGTTATAAGCAAATTAACCTTTTCACCGCCAGCGTACACAGAACGCGATGCCTCGCCACACGCCAAGCTATAAATGTATAACGAAATGTATAGTAAACAGTAGTGATGAGGGTAGCGTCATATCGATGAATGAGAATTATACACGTTAAGTTATGTTTTATTTATAATTTTACGGATATAAATAAAAACCGATTAAATATTGCCATATTTGTTTTATTCCCCAGTATCCTTGATAAGAAAAACAATATAAATAACAAATATCAATGAAACAAATACATAACTCAATTAGAGCCATAAGAAATGAGGCACATCACTAATTGTTTCATGTCGTCATCCTTTGACTTCATTTCAAGTCCTTGGCGCTCAGAACACGTTAAATTCAATTCTGATTAGGGATGTGGTCTATGGTCTTTTTTCTATGTTTGTCTACTGCCGTGTCTTTTGATGGAAAAGGAATTTGGAAATCGAATACGGATTCCGTACATATGCGGCCAGCCTAAATGCCTAAAGCTTAATATTGTAGCATTAGCTCATCCGCAGTCAGATCCTCGTTCATATTTAATAAAATAAATAAATATTGCTGCTGGCTGCACTATTACAAAGTGACCTTGACAGTCTTACGTTTATGACGTCACAGAACGTCTTCTATACTAGTCCGTGGCGCCCGGGGCACTGACAACCATAAACTTTTATCGAAAACAAACTATTTTGTAGGGATGCGAATATAATTATCGATAAGGATTGCCAATAACTATTTAATTACGGTTTGGCACCTATCCGACGGACGAAATTCGTCTATTTTCCATTTGTTATAATGTAGTTATCTAAGTTCATATTTTACTGACCTCAAATTGTTTTCGATAATAATGTTTCTAAATATTTCATCGGGTGAAATCAAACAGTGTTAACTTTCGCGTCACATCACTGGCCGACTATATATCAAGTCCTTGGCGTTCTGGGGACATCAAAAATTTTCGGAGTTTTTGTTTTTGCCAATTTTGTGACAATTAAGGGCTTCTTTTGTGTGGAAAAATAAAAAAATAGGGTATTAGACAGTGCTTTTAATTTATGAAATGGAAAAAACCTGTTAAATTCAGTAAATTTATTTTTATAACATAAATAAAATGAAGGGCTTCTATTGTAGACGTGGCGCTGGTGGCACGAAAATCCGGAGCTTCTATTGGTGTCCGTGGCGGTGAAAAGGTTAATGTAATCGCTCTGTTTCACGGGGTCCGCTTCCAGTCTAACCGGATGCAGCAGAATACCAGTATGGAGCGACTACCTATCTGACATCCACAACCCAGTAACTGGGTAATACTATACCCCTTGGTAAGACGGGTTGTCAGACTTTCGGGCTTCTGACGACCCGTAACAACTGTCATAGATCCACGAATGACTGCCCAGGACTAACGCCTTAACGTGCTTTTCGAGGCAAGGAGGGGTCTTGGTATGTAAAGGATGTCACCCAACCACGGAGCAACCGCGGCAAGCGTAGCTGATCGATCGACCCATCCGGCTGTTTATTACTTAGCCACAAGCCCCTCAGAAAATATGTGTGAAGGAATTACATGCTATTAATCGAGAGAATGCGTTCTTGACACCTGTCAGTTTCATACTAACGAATATTTGTGTATTGCGACTTTCGCACGGACGTAAAAATATCGCGGCGATTTTTTTCGCGCACTGGATTTTCAACGCTCTGCTAAGCGCCGAGAGTTGAAAATCCAAGAGTGTTTTTTCGACGCGCTGGGATGCACTCTGTTGTTGTTAGGTTGGATTTTCGAAGCTCGACTCAACACAGAGAGTTGAAAATCAAGGGCGCGATAAAATTCCGCCGCGATATTTTTACGTCCGTGCGAACGTCGCGTCGCCTTAGACCTATAATCTAATAATTAGTTCTATCAAAAGTCAAACATTTTTCGGTTTTATTTAGTGCCAATTATTAGTGATTATGAAAAAAAAGCATTCTTTATTGTATTCAGGCCGGGTTCGTTTCCCAGGTTCTTTATAGCGTACACACGGCTACACATCAAGCTATAATTTTACAATTTGCACTGACCTCTAGTAAACCTACGCTGACATTTATTATGCAATGACGTATTATAAATAATGCCAATATTTAGCGCGGGTAACGCATCTAAAGGTACAGTCCTACCAACTTATCTGTGAATTGAAAGAGGACGCCACCGTCGATGCGTCGACACAATCGAATGACATGCGTCGGCACAATCGAAGACATTTCAACATGGTCATAAGTTGGTAGGAGTGTAATACATCATTGGACATAAATGTTACATTTTGTGAGGTTTTTCACCAGCATCAACGCTTTACAGTAATATCTGTTTTCAAATTAAATTGTTGAGTAAAACCTTACAAATGTGATATATCAGGTTTTTTTAATACAACTGCCTTGTAATTTCTTTTACATTTTATCTTAAATCATTTTTATTATTACGGCAATGCGTATATATGCGTATGCGTATGCCTAAATATAGTACCTAACAGGTTCGGAAGTACCTACTATTTGGAGTTGTTTGAATAATTTTAGAGTCGGGTTGTTTTCTTCTTTTGCTGGTCTGTAATTGTATCTTCAAGTTTTGTTCTTCGTACCGTAAAACGGGGTGAATAGAACTGACGGGGGGAATAGAGAAAAATCTTGGAATTAATTCTAACGTTTTTTATGGCAAACTCTGTATCCCCAATAAAAAACCCGCAACTTCAATAATTTGTTGGTGTAATTTTTCTTAGTCTGGCAACTTTTTATTTGTGGCACCTTTGCTAAAACCGTCAAAACTCAATGTCAAAGTTGACAACAAAAAAAGTCGTTAAGTACGAGTGAGTTTGAACCTCCGTATTTTGGTGAATTTTGGTCATAATAGTTTAAAGTTTTCTTCAAATTACGGTCAGTGCAGCTATAAATATATTGTGCTATAATTATTAAGGTAAGAATATGCATTATTATATAAAATTGTTCTTATTTCGTAGTCTTGTTTTCTTTAATTTTTCGAGGTGATTAGATACACGAAAGGGGTGAATAGACACGCCTGAGGGGTTAATAGGCACGCAAATATGGTTAATAGACACAGCAAAGGGGTGATTAGTTACGAAAGAGGGGTGATTAGCCATGATTATGTCAGGGCTGCCACAAAGTTTGTAGTGGTTGTCCACAGTTCAAATTTCACTTTTAGTTACTTAAAGCGTTTTTAATTTTCTTGATTATTTTTTAATCCATTCAGTATTTTTTTTTTTTAAATTTAATTCATTCGTAAATGTATAACATAAACTAATAAGGTATTTCATTTATTATTGTTAATATTTACATTGTTTTATTTCTCAGGTACAATAATGCCTCGAAACTATAAGCCCGATCCACGGGGTAAGCAGTATCGCAAATATGACCCTAATACAATTAAACAAGCTTTGGAAGAGTTTCAAACAACTCCAAAGTGTTCATTAGCCTCTATTGCAGAAAAATATAGCATAAACAAATCAGTGCTATACCGACATAATAGGAAAACTATGAAAACACAAGGTGGTCAGAATGCTTTAGATGATGACACAGAACACCACATCGTAAATTATTTAAATATTTGTATATTTAAATATTTTTTTTAGTTTTGTTTTCGTGATACTCCCTAAATTTATTACATTTTTATCATTGATGATTTCTATTTGAAATTATAGTTTTGCTTGCCTTTATCCTAAAAAAATATTCAGGGAAACTACTATGAGGCAGCCCTACGAATTTTTTCTAATCACCCCTCAGGTGTGTTTATTGTCCCCTGATGGGTGGTAAATAGAAATCACGTATATTTTGTGTCTTTTTTTATTAACTACAAACATATCCGAATAGAAACAAATATATTTCAATAGTTTGACCTAAGACTCAATAAATACATGCTTTAAAACATGGGTATCAGTTCTGCAACGTTACGAAAATCGATACCAAAGTTCGAAGACCTATCTATTCACCCCGTTTTACGGTACGTCTAGTTTTCGTTTTTTCGCCACTGGCGCCCCTGTTATAGGTAATGTAGGTAGGAGAATGCTCAGAAATCAAAATACATAATAGGGGAATAATATAATATAAATTTATTTATTATACAAAAACCAAACAGTACAATGTAGTGTAAGTAGTACAAGTGAGACAGTTTAAGGAGGATGCGCTAAGATAGCCCGCGAAATTAAAATTTTCTTACGTTTTTTTTAATTAGCAGGTCAGTTTCAAGTTGTATGTTGATTAAAATATGATTCGCGGCCGTAACTATTAAGACTTTACAGAATTATAATAATTAGAATCGGCAATACAACTCCCATAAGTTAGAATTGACCCCAAATCTCATGATTTCATGAGATTTGAGGACAATTAAAGCCATATTAATTACGGGCGCGAATCATATTTTAATCACTGACACCTGACATTAACCTGCAAATTGCAAAAAACGCAAGACAATTTGAATTTCGCGGGCTACCATCGCATCCTCCGTCGAATTTCAATCCATCCTTAAAGTACCTATTTTTTTTTTTTTATATTGGCCTGCATTTTGTCCCACAGCTTGGCAAAGGCTTCCCCTGTTTCCTTCCAAACCTCTATTTTGTGACATCTCTAGGTTAAAAGCTTAATATCTGGCTAGAACGTCTTCTCCCCAGCGTTGCTATGCATTTATCCTCAAGTGTTAACATTATAGTAATATTGATTAAAGATATGGTTAAGGTATGTACATATGTGTATGCCACGAACTTCGTTAGTTTATAATCTATGTCGCGAGATTTAAAACTATCGAAAAATTGTGAAGTGCAACAAAACATTTACAATCCAACGCATTATTTTTCTCAGTCTTCAATGGGACGGTTTACAATTTTACGAGTGATAAAATCGGACAGATTGTGAACACTCGGTAAGTGTAGGTTTGGTCACAATTTGATATGAATCTATATAAATAAAAAGAGAAGTCCTGACTGACTGACTCATCAACGCCCAGACCAAACCCTTGGACCCAGAAAGCTGAAATTTTGCACAGAGGTTCAAATTCAAATTTTTATTGCTCAACACATTACATAATTATACATTTCTAGATGTGAAGTGAATGTTTCCTTTATAAGACAAGGAATAAGGAAGGAATTCCCGGTAGTACGTTCCCGTGGGATAATTTCCGACATCCACGCAGGCGAAGCCGCTGGCAAAAGCTAGTAGATTATAAACTATCGAAATTTATTACGTTGTTATTTCTACAATCTCATTAAAAAACGCTTACTTACGAGTATATAATATTTTACATTATTTTTAAGGTTTTTCACTAGTGTGCATACGAAGATGTTGTTTCAAATGTGAACTTTGAGTAAAACATCTTTGACAGTGTTCACATTTGTAAGGTTTTTCACCAGTGTGAGTACGAAGATGTTGTTTCAAATGTGAACTTTGAGTAAAACATCTTTGACAGTGTTCACATTCGTAAGGGTTTTCACCAGTGTGAGTACGAAGATGTTGCTTCAAATGTGAACTTTGAGTAAAACCTCTTTGACATTGTTCACATTTGAAAGGTTCTTCACCAGTGTGCTTTAGAATGTGCATGTCCAAAGACCGCTTATGAGTGAAACTACGCTGACACACAGAGCATTTAAAAAGTTTTTCAGCAGTGTGTCTACGAAGATGATTATTTAAAGAAGTTTTATGAGTAAAACTACGCTGACATATAATACAACTGTGAGGTTTTTCACTGGTGTGCGCGCGATAATGTTGCTTGAATCGATTAAAACCTTGCTGACATATATGTTTAATTAAATTACTCTTATCGCTAAAATAACGCTGACATTCATCACACTTAAAAGTGCCAGTGTGTATACGAACATGTTTCTCCAAATGACATTTTGCGTCAAAACCACGCTGACAATAATGACATTTGAATGGTTTTTCACCGTGTTCAAGAATATGTTTTCTTAAATTGCAATTTTCACTAAAACAACTCTGACATATTTCACATTTGAAAAAATTTTCTTCTCTGTCAATGCCTTCGTTATTCAATATCGTTAAATCACTTTTATTACAGAAACTCGTATCTATAGCGGAATGAATACAATCTATTAAATTAGTTTTAACTTGTGTAAAGTGTTCATTGACTGTTGGTTTCGTAATAGTGACAGGCTCTCTGAATGTAGTAACAGATTTGGACGTGCTAGTTTGAGTTGGCCGGATAGTTTTCGAGTCTGACGATCCAGTTTTCTGTCGCTTGGCTGTAGCTGTAACCCCTGTGATTATAAATCAAAATATTATTTTTAAAGTTAGCTGTAGGTAGGTAAGTATGCCACTTCTATCATTGGTGTTTTCCCGTTCGTCCCCTCGACTTCGTCCTCCGATTTTGTTGGTGGGGACGAACGGTAATAATTTATCAATTTTTTTCGTTCGTCCCCACCAACAAAATCAGGGGACGATCGGAAAAAAAAATAACAAATTCCCGTTTGTCCCCCTAGGGGGGCGAAGTCGAGGGGACGAACACTATCATGTGCTCTTGAAAAAATTCTTGACAAAAAATAAACATGTATAAGAAAATTTAGGGTAATAAGATTTTTCAAACCAATGAACAAGAAAGACATTGCCAACAAACTCGGCACTCCTAAGGGTAACGATGAACACAGGAAGCATCAGTACCCTCTTTTTTAGTTAGAAATAATTTACGACTTTCAGCATTTCTGGAAATTCGATCCCTAAAGAACATTAACAGGAAATGCTCCGTTGATCTCGTAGTTGCAAGTACGAGTGCCGAGCGTGGGGGTTCCTGGATCGATTCCCAGGTCGGGCAGTGCCATTGGGATTTTCCATTGAGAATTCGGACGAGTTGTCTCGGGGTCGCGCTGCGCTGACGTGTTAACGTACATTTCTCCAGACCGAATTTCGGCCATGGCAACCAATCACAGCAGAGACCAGCCTTCGGCGCGGGACATATAATAATAATAATAATATCACCACTGACGTATCTCTACGTTGACGTCGTGGTGGGACTTGTGCACTCCTGAACTCAAAGTCTGTGTGCTGGTAGTTAACTTTGCCGAAACATATCTAGGGTGAGGAGCCAGACCAAGAGATATATAAACCCGCACGGCAGATGTGGCGAGCTGTTGGGCAGTAGCGACCCCATGGAGGGTCCATCTCCAAGGAGAAGTTTTGTTCTTCACCTCTGACTTGCCTTTATTGGCCGGCTGGAGTGAACACTGACGAGGAACAGAGCTCCCAACTCTTTGAGATTGGCAAGCGCAAACGTGCTCGGAGGAAGGAAGTATTCCAGTAAAATGCTGGTAGGGATCTTGACCGTACTTCCGGAATTGTCCTGATAGCCGCGGAATACCTCTCCAGCACCTCAGGAACTGTTGCCCCCTTGTCGCTACGTCACTCTATGTGCTAGCGACCGTTTTCGGAGGCCCATTATTGAGTGTGCAAGTCACCCCCCTTTTTTTTTTTTTGTCGATGGGAATTCATCAAATGACTTCTCCGCTCTGCCCAGAGCGGGAGGGCGTGTCAGACTTTTACTGACTAAAACCCACCCCATGTTCCTTCAGTTGCCCGTACCAGGGCCACGGTATCTCTTTCGAACTACCCGCGACCCCGCGCGGCATCGGCCCAATTGACCCCGTCACTGCTGACATCTCTTTGAGGCGCGCGTGGAACACAACGCGCCGTCGACCCGGGCCTGGACCTTACCGGACGGCGAGCTGCCCATTACTCGTCGTCCACAAGCCCGCGCCTACGGTGGCCGGGAATCGGCGATCGATTCCCGCCGCCCAGGGCGTCTCCTACGGCGGCTACAGGCGCGAGGGCGCGGCCGCTGCCTCCTTCACGCGTTCCGCTTCCACCTTCGCGAGCATTACTGCTTCGCAGAAGGAGGTGACGGCCTCCCATGCACTCTCGCTCCGCACCATGGCCTGGACCAGGTTTGGACGCGAGAGATTGCCGCCGCCGATCGCCTCCGTGAGAACACGGCGGTGCTCCGCCCAAGCAGGGCAGACCTCCACTGTATGCTCCACCGTGTCCTCCGGGCGATCCACACAATGGTGACACCCGGGCGTTTCCTCCCGCCTTATCCGAAACAGGAACCTCCCGAAACAACCGTGTCCGGTGAGGACCTGCGTCAGGCGGAAGGTGAGGACGCCGTGGCGCCTCTCCAACCACTCCTCAAAGAGGGGACTTATCGCCGCAATTGTGGCGTGCCCAGCAAGTCACCCCTGCCAGTTCATCCGTGTATTACATAACATTGATCAGACAGAGGACATAGTCCTTCCATAGTTTTAGGTAACCAATCCACTATAGCCACCCAAACAGCCCAATATGTTTTGTTTCCATGTTCTGCAATAGTCCTGCACCAACCGGGGGTTGTCCTTGGGCGCACTTGTATAGGAGCAAACTAGGATAATCGTCGGTTGTTAAAATTGACTAAGAGGACTCTGCGAGTTGGCTTCGGCCACTCGTACGCCCTTCAAAGGTCCGGGTCGCCAGGGTCTGGAGAAATGTCAGACATAGTAATATTTTATTCAAAAATTACAAGGCATAAAAATTAGTACAGTTTTGCTTAAATGTAAATTATATTTCTAAGACTAACGTGCCTGAACTAGACAATCCTGTGTTTGAGGCGAAAAGAGCTAAAATAGTCTTATAAAATTAATAAATTAATAATATGTTGAGTAGCTTAACTTTTAGTTTCTTTTGATAAATACTTATCGTAGGTGAGTATACAGGGGGGAATTTTGTAATGCCACCTGAAGGGAAAGTACTCTTAATACTGTAGATAGAAAATTTTACTCAAAGAAAACATTCCTTTATTTTTGAATAGAAAGAAAACTGCATTCAAAGATTTTCGAAAATTCGCTTGCCACACCCGAGAATCAAACCGACTAAAATCTGTAAAAATTACACCCTGTACTTTTATTGCATTGATCGTTAGAATCAATTATAAGGATGAAATCTCTCAAAGAAACTTGATAAATTATATGAAAGGAAAACCATGAAGCTTAAATTTATCGGCTGTATAAAATTGTTGGTACATTTTCTCAGGAGAGGACTGGTTTAATTGATGCTCCGATTGACAGCTTAAGGGCACGCTAGTCGCTCATTCTTCCATACAAACGTAGTATGGTGATTACTCGGATCGTCTGTTTGACGGTGTACGTTCAAAACTAAAAATTATTTCAATTTGTCTCGTCATTATCTAACCCTGTATGGAAGCAGAATCGGAAAAAAATATTGGTTTGGAAGTTATGAGCGTCGAAACTTCCATATTTCAACACTAATTTTAATGCATCTTTGGGCGTAAATAAACAGCTTCCGGAGAATGAAAATGGCAAAATTTTTACCGTACAGGGATAGATATTTTATTCAAAAATTCAATTAACTTAATTTTGAATAAATGCATCCTGTAGTTTTTTCATAATATCTATAAGTACGCCCAAATGTCTGTTCATGAAATTTTTCTCGCTCGTTATAAATCATTGAATAATTCACTAAATACATAAAATATAATAAATAAATAAAGTAGGTATCCAAATAACATGCATGTTAACCACACCACCAACGAGTTTGAGCCGCCGACTAGTGGCTCCTTAAGGACTTGCAGTTGCTGCGACATATGAATTTGGTCTTCGAGTGTTTGGATTTAGATGGTGCAGTCGAAGGCTCTCATCTTAAGGCACTGTTACTGTACGGCCATCTGCGATTACCGTGACTAACTTTTCGGCATAGAGTACGTATACACAATTTATGCTCCATGTTTAATTTGCCCTCTGATGCAATAGAGCACACTTCATTAAGGCGCTGATCAATGGACAACATCCAGTTCTGGATTTCCGGCGTTGATATCACTTCCATCATGTCCTCGTCTCTTTGGCTAGGTGGTTAAGGGTAAGGTGCGGGTGCGGGCACATCTTCCACCCCGGCTGAAGGGACTGGATTAAATTGTGATACAAGTTATTTACTTTATATCACTTATACACATTTTCACAAAAACGATTTACACATATTATGCCTTCATATGATATAGTTTGCTTGACTACCGGCTATTTGGTCAAATCAGGTCACGATTCAGCAAGTGATTATTTATTTATTTTAATAAATCTTCGACACGTTTGTTCACGACCAAGTTCGAATTGTTTAAAATTATAGTGCAGGCGTGTGTGCGCAGACGCAAATGCACTCTATTTTCCCTCACTCTCATAGTCCGATGGGACGGTAATCCGACACGACCGGAGAGAGAACAGGCGTGGGACTAACGGCGCACCGAGGTACACACCACCAACTTCTAAACTCCGGGCTAACTAAGAAATTCCCAACGATCAAACCCAATAACACTTTGCCTGACCTGGAAATCGAACCCAGGACCCCACGCTCAGCAGTGCGCTGTCATGATACCGTGATTGGACAGTGTATGTTGCTAGTCAATTTGCTTAGCAATTAGTTTCCCTGGCTTTACGTCAATTAACTAGGCAACAAGTATCTCTCATATTATATTTTAGTTTCGCGCACCAAAAAAGTAATCTGATTACGTTTTCCCCACTATAACCCCAAGTTGGCTTCCAGATGCAGCTGAATAACAGTATTTTACATGGAGCGACTGCCTATCTGACCTCCACAACTCAGTCACAAGGTAAAACTGATAAGACTGGTTGTCAGACATGGGCTTCTAACTACCAGTAACGACTGTCAAAGATCTACGAATGACAGCCGGGACCAACGGCTTAACGTGCTTTCCGAGGCACGGCACTATACCTCCAATTGACTACAATAATACTTACTTTCCATGTTCTTGGCTCCTTGTTTCTCCTGAGACACTTCTTGTTCTTCTGCTTCTTGTTTCACTACTACCACTTCAGTTTTAAACTCCACTAAAGGTACATCACCTTCTGAATCAGATTCAGAGCGATCTGGTGATATATCTGCTAGATCTGGATAGCTATTGTCTAGATGTCCCAGTTCTAGTTCTGTAAATAAACAAAAACAGTCAAAGAGTAATAATAATAAATTAAGTCAACATTTTTGACTTTATAGTGTTTTTGTTTTGTTTAGTAATACTTACTTAAGTGGAAAAATAAAAAACTTTTACTTTTCGTCTCCATGATCTACGGAAATTAAAAATAATAAAATTAAGAACATACCATCACTCAAATCACTCAGACATTCCACCTTGATCTTAACAGTGTCACATTGTTTCTCAGAAACCGCTGGTACTTCTATTTCAATAGTCCCAGAGTCCGTTTCACCATCACCAACTATATTAATGTTCTCTATGGAGGTTTTAACAAAACCACCAACAAATTCTGAGTGGCCTCGGTTTGTTAGAGGTTTTAGCTGTAACAAAATTAATTGTGTATAATACAAAAAAACGTAAACACAGTCTCATGAGTACAATGTTTTATGAAAATTGTATAGTCACCCAAATAAATAATGTGGAGATGACAACACCACAATAAATGAAAACACTGGCAATACATTAGTATTCCCAGTGTTTTCTTTGTGCTTATGAGTATTTTGGAACTGTCAAATAAATCCTGCTAACATCAAAATTAAAAAAGTGATTTTTTGTCACTATGAATTTTGATGATGAGACAACTAGCTATTGGATATTTATTTGGTTAAAGCCACTTACACGTGGTACAGTCAGCAACAAAAGTCGATTAACACTAGCAGTTTTTTAATCTTAATTATTAAAAGAAATATTAAATTCAAATTGGAACAGAAGTACTTAAAAATTTAAGAACATTAACTTTTAATAATAGGTTGGGGAAAAGGTTTCTTCGCATTTTTTAAGAAAATTCGAAACATTTTTTAATATATATTATTTACATTTATCTAAAGTATGTAGGTACCATTTAGTTCGATAACTTTTTGCCATCTTGTAGGTAGAGACATGATCCCATTGCTATAGAAATTTTGGGACTTCTGATCAAAATACCGCGACAAGTGGTTTTAGCAGTCCTCTCGTGATGTTAACCTGACACTGCCTAAAGAATTCTGAAGAGACCGAAACAGGTGGAAATCTGAAGGTGCAAGGTCAGGACTATACAGCGGATGCATTAACACCTCCCAGCCACACTTTCTTAATTTTTGCGGAGTGGCTAAAGATGTGTGAAGTCTAGCGTTATCATGATGAAAAACAACACCCCTTCTGTTTAATGCCCTTCCAATCCCACCACACACACAGCATCAGCTTGTTGCGAGTTAACCCGGGTTTCGCCACAGTCTGTGAAGCCTGACCGGCCTTTGACCACGACCTTTTTGGCACGTTCTTCACGTGATCCACTTTTCATCACCAGTTGTCAGCTTCTTTAAAAATTATTCGGTTTCATTACGTCGTAATAAAGAATCACAAATGAGTACACGGTTCATTAGGTTTCTTTCAGTGAGCTCGTGAGGTACCCAAATATCGAACTTTTTTGTGTACCCTGTTTTTTTCAAATGCGCCAAGACTGTTTTGTGGTCGTCAATTCCCAGTTCTTCAGCTACGTCGTAACTACTGATATGCCGATCTTGCTCTACTTTTTAAAAAATGACATCCATTTTAACCGTAATAGGGCGACCAGTGCGACGTGCATCTTTGACATCAAAATTTCCGGATTGAAAACGCTTAAACCAAATTTGTGCTACTCTCACAGACACTGCACTGGGTCCATAAACACCGCAAATTTTTTTCGCGGCTTGCGTTGCATTTTTACCTTTTTTGTAGTAAAATTTTAAAATGTATCGAATTTCTTCATTAGATTCACTCATCTTGACAGTACGAAAAACAAATGAAAATCACACATTTTCCTAATTTGAATTTGGAATTGTGTTCTTTAAAATTTAAACTTTGAATGATACCAAAACCAGCCAGATACAAATAGTATAGCCAAAGAGATTTTATTTTAAGTTCATACATACTATAATGCGAAAAGACTTTTTCCCCAACCTAATAGTTAAATGGAAAAAAAACAGTTTATCGAATCATTTTATGTTAATTAGAAGATGTCAAAAAGTAGCAGTGTTAACCGACTGCTGTTGCTGACCATACTAAAATTCCAATTCACGAAATAAGTTGTCAGTAGAAGACTCCCTCACCTCATCATACTTCAACATCTGAGCAAACAAAACCTCGGCTTTCCGACATTTTCTCTGCAACTGGTAGCATTGCTTCAGTTTAGTGTAGCAGAAGAAACAAGCGAGTATCGGTCTGTTGTCTTCAGTCATAAACTGCAACAAAACTCATTTTGAACTATTTTGTTTACCTTTAATCTATACTTATAATAAAGCTGAAGAGTTTGTTTATTTGAACGCACTAATCTCTGGAACTAACTAGTCAGATTTGGAAAATTATTTTTGCATTTGTTAGCCCGATTCTTGAGGAAGGCTATTATAATAAAATCACGCTAGGATAGAGTTGCCATAAATGCTGAAACGCCGATCGGGACAATTGGAATAGAAATAGGGATAAGCAACAGAATAGGAAATAGAAAAAAAAAGAATAGGGAGGGATAGGGAATAGGGATAATACGGATAGGGGGAACCATGTATAAGTAATTAAAATTTTGATAAATATTCGGTGGCGGGGCAAGATGACGTTGGCAACATAATGTAAATTTTGCAAGGTGTGTGTGATTTTTTTTGGAGGCCAGGTTTTGTTTTTGAATTCAATTTTTTTTTGTGCAAACAAAATTCCATCTAAGTATCTTAAAATAATGGTGATTTTGCAAAAATAACCCAGGACGCAACAACAAGCACATTTGGTCCAAACCCACCTTAACTCGCTCATTCACCACATCACTACACATGTATGTATATAACACACTATCTATATACACATTTAAATTTAATACACCTAAGACAGTTACATAAGTTTAGATAAATTTATTGATTTGGAAGAACACTTTGATTATTGTCGCCTGAGAAATCCTATCGACCGATGCCACAGTCCTCCGACGAGGCCGAGCTGCTTACGTAGTTCGGCGAACATCGTATGCAGCTCGGGCTTCGTCTGACGACTGTACGATGTATAGACTGTGGCATCGGTCAATAGGATTTCTCAGGCGACAATAATCAAAATGTTCTTCCAAATCAATAAATTTATCTAAACTTATGTAATTGTCTTAGGTGTATTAAATTTAAATGTGTATGTGACTGTGCCGATGCTATGTATTTACCTACCCAATATGTACCTAATCTTGTAAGGCTTCACGTATAAGACGCCGGATCCGCACCAGTGCCAGACCGCAAGCTCTTTGCTTTACTATATACTTAACTCATCAATGCGGTGCGGCGCTTGGGCGATATTCATTCGCGTACACAAACATGCGCCTTCATGCACGACGCCGGAGCCGCACCGGCCCCGGCCGGTGCCTAACGATACCAGAGACGAAGGAGACTAGTCTCCACGACACAGAGAATCCTAGTGTGGAGGCTAATGTAATTAATCGAGTTCTGTAATTCTCTCTTGAACAATAAAGTTATTATTTTTTTATAACAAGAGTATTATTGAAGACGACCCACTGACCTATTATTGTGTCTCGTTTATCGCGTGAACCTGTTAATTAAAAAGCTATTAGGATTAATTTTTACAAAATCTACTTACTGGAACATCGGTCAGCTTCTCGTATAACTCCTGCAGGTACTTGTCGGCAACCACAAACATTCGAACATTCTCCACTAAACATATCCTACACATTGGCAGTTTTTCCATCTTTTGATTTTAAAAACTGTGCAGAGTAGAAATAACTGGCGCTTATAATATTATTACGTCAATTTCTTCTTGTAATCTACAAATAATACGATTATTAAGCTTTTGTCCACTTCACTAAAAGTTAGAATTGACCATAGATAATTAATACACTATGAATTGACGTGAGTGCACAGAACACTTTATACACAATTACACAGATAACTATATATAAGTCAGACTTTATAAGAGTGATGAGATGAGTGACTACTTGCAGTTGCACGCTTGTAGAAAAATATCGATATATGACTGTTTTTTGATCGAAATATCAATATTTTTAGGCGATATCGGTTATTTCAATACATCGATATAAAATATCGTAACGAACATGTATCACGATTATTCACGGTATATTTCCAAAAGCAAAACCGTTGTTTGTCACCATTAAATACCCCATTAACTGTAACCGCTGTATTCAGAGAGCCACAAAAAGTAGATTACAAATATTTATACAAAATTTCACTGACATATCGCTGTTTTTTTTTTTCGATATATCAAAATCGACATCAACTTTTTTTCAATATTTTCAACCACAGACTAAGTTTGTTCGTAATGCCGATAAAAACTCACGGTTTTTGGCAAAAATATACTATACCTTTCCAAATAACCTGGAACGCAAGGGCCCACCCCTTGCGTTCCAGGTTTTTTGGAAACAAAATCTATCGATTATATACGGTTTTGGTCGTAAAACGATAAGACAACAATTTTGGTCATGGGCTCTCCGTACCATAACTGATGACTAGGCAGCATAGTCCCTGACGCTAGCATGTTCCATAAGATAAGGAACAAAAGAAAAAAAGAATAATAAAGCTCTCCGCTCTAGGAGTATTTTAATGTTGTGTTATCAAGCTCGGTTTATTTATTATTCGGTTTACTACTCTGTCAGACTAGCTAGTTAATATGCCCTGGCTGGAGGCTTTGAGTTCGCCACAGGAAAGTCCGGATAAGTAGTCGAGACCTCTCATAGTCACACTACGAGATCCCATACACAAAAAAAAAAAAAGAAAGTCAGACTCGGTTGTGTCACCCACCGAGTGTCACTGTCAAGTTTCAAGTTATGTTGGTTTGGTTTTTATTTGTAAATAAATATACTGGTACCCATGACTGGTACATCCAGCCAAAGACTACTATAGTATACTGGCACTCTGGCAGCTGTGAACGCTGTGTGCATAGACTACCTATATTGGCTGTGTGTGCATTGTATTTATGATGTAGATGGTGAATGGTATTTATGGACTAATAAACTAAATTCTATGAACAGCTGGACTGTTTAAGAGAGATATAATACAGTCTCTCTCATCTCTCTAGCTGCTGCCACCGCTGCTGCTGCTGCTTACCGTGATCCACAAAGGAAGTGCACACGTTATTTATAAGTTTTAGTCACATTTGAAGATTAAAATTCATATTAATTATATGTATAGGTACAAGATACGCCAGCTATTTGTACGCCACAGTGGTTTTCAATAATTTAGATGTAAATGATGCTAAACCGCAGTACGTTTTGAGTTCAATTATGGAAAAACTTCCAATGTGTAGAATATGTTTAGTGGAGAATGTTTGAATGTATGTAGTGGTCAACAGGAACTTGCATGAACTATATAAGAAGCTGACTGATATTCCAGTAAGTTGATAAATAACTCTATACTATTAATTGAGCAATTTTTGTACCTATGTATATAACTTTTGGACAATAAACGTTATTATTATTTTCGAGTGTGTTCTTTTTCTCAGCTCATAGGCTGGTTTTAGCTACATTTACGGGCCAAAGCCAAGTAAATGCAGCGTGTGGTGTGTATTTAAGATGAGGGTGTGTTTTCTTCCTCTAACTGCATGAACTTTCTAACTATTCTACAGGCGTTTAAGATGGCTGCTTTCTGAAGGTTGATATAAACGGATTCTTCTAAATCTATTAATTTCAGGCTACGGAGAAGATGGTTGGGGATGACGCCTGTCGTGGAGAGAACTATCGGGATAACGTAAACTTTTTCTTGTCTCCAGATTCTTGTGATTTCTTCTTTAAGTTCAGCATATTTACTTATTTTTTCAGATATGGTTTTTTGTAGGTTATGGGTATTAAGAACTGCAATGTCTATAAGGTAAGTGATTTTTCTTATTTTATCCTGTAGGGTCAATGATATTATATGTAAAAAGACGTGAAAGAGAGACTCTTTCTACATATAATATCATTGTGTAGGGTTATGTCTGGTCTATTATAGTGGATAGTCCTATCTGTAAGTATGGCGCGATCGTAGTACATTTTTGTGTGTATCATTTTCTAGGATAGTTTGTGGTGTGTACTTGTAGTAAGGGGTATTAGAGTTTTGTATGAGACTGTGTTTGAGTGCTAGTTTTTGATGAATAATGTTTGCAACCTGTTTGTGTCTGTGAGTGTAGTCCATGGAGAAAAGAATAAAGAAAAAGCTGATAACCCAAGTAACCCGTATATTTTGACAATTGTCAACAGTGTCAATGTCACCTTTTTTTGTTTGTTACAGGTTGAAGGCGTAGGCACTATGAAGGACATCTTTAAAACGTTATGGGCAGAAGAGGGTTTGGTAGGGCTGTATTTTAAGGGGTTATCGGCTCGTCTGCTGCAGTCCGCTTGCTTCTCATTCAGCATTATCCTAGGCTACGAGAGCATAAAGCGCGTGGCACTGAGCGACGAATACAAACCACGAGTGCGCTAGTGATCCCAATAAATGTACGCCATAAATAAACACTTTTATTTCTTGAGGGTTTTCATGAAAAACGCCACCAGAAGCCGCCACTTTGACATCCATCTCATCCATTTCGAAGTTGAATATAAAATATGTGATGATGACGTTTATCATTTAGTTTTGTTAAAGAAAATATAGGCGCTTTGACACTTGACAGGTGCCCGGACCGGCCGTCTCAGTGCTGCCACATAGTGAACGTCGTTTCTGAAAACCCTCATTCTATCCAGCCTGTCTTTACTGAACTCCCACAGTCCATCACACACACATCAATCTGCCTAGCCTTTTCCCGACTATGTTGGGGTCGGCTTCCAGTCTAACCGGATGCAGCTGAATACCAGTATTTTACATGGAGCGACTGCCTATCTGACCTCTTCAACCCAGATACTGGGTAATGCGATACCCCTTGGTAAATACTGGTAGCCAGACTTTCGGGCTTCTGATGACCCGTAACGACTGTCAAAAATCCACGAATGACAGCCGGGACCAACGCCTTAACTGCTATCCGAGGCACGGAGGAGTCTCGGTATATAAAGATGGTCACCCATCCACTGACCAACCCCGTCAAGCGTAGCTTAACCTGATGGATCGACCAGTGCGGCTGTTATTACTTAGCCACGAGGTCCTCATCACACACATCCTAGTGCATAGAGTATGGTTATAGATTGCACAGATTACTTATATGTAGCAAGTTACAGATGTGACAATCGGATTTGCTTAGTTCCAACACTATCAGTTATGGCGCTGTTGTCGCTTCAAGTTTGACATGATGCATGACTTGTGACACACACATACAAATATAATAGTGCTTTCAATTTAATAGATATTCAGTATGGCTGTTATCGATAATTTTTAGTGTAGTTTAGTGATGTACCCGATATCGCCAAAATCTACTAGGGTCTAGGCCTTTGATATCATTAATTCTCTTTAGTAAATAAATAAAACAAATTATTATACATTTTATAGTCATTTATTAGATTTCTTTTGCCTATGGGCTTTATATTTTCTTAAAGCTAGTTGTTGCATGTTTTGCATTTTCAAAACATACTTCTCTTCTATTTTGCCCCTTAAAATTTTATTTATTATATTGCACCAATTGTGGCATTGCAGGCGAATTATAAGAGATATGTAATAATTAATAACATCTCTATTATGTTTTCTGAAGCCCAACCAAGACATGTCGCGTTTGGTAATCAGCAGTTTTAGATTTTTTTTCACATTTTTTTTGTAACCATTTTCATTTAAAATCGTGAATAAATTGAGAATTTTCTCTGTAAAGCCACAGTAGTTTCCCAATTGGGTAAGCCAAATTATTATTTTTTAACCTTTTGTATTCCCTATGTTGTATAAATTCATGGATCCCCTGGATTTCTTTTGTCGCATAGGTTTTTGTGCATGAATAACATTTTTTTTTTTTTTTGTTATTTTCCTGCATATGTATCCCGCAGTATACGCCGATGTTTGGACCCTTACTTTTTCTGACACTACATTTTTAAATAGTGTTCCCTTTGACTCTGTCGGACCCTTTGAAGATGACGGCGCATTTAAAATTAAATTAGGCGAAATATTTTCGTTATCTTTTGCATTACAGCAGGTAAAAAGATAATTGAAATCAACTAATGTGTCGCCGTCATCTTCTTCACAATTTGAAAATTTTGAGTGAGGGCTCAGTATACTAGACATTAGTAAAGACTTGAAGGCGTACATAAAATTATTTCCATCGGGATTCACGTTGCGATAATTCATCGCTCTTATGCGACCAAAGAAATTCTCAAGAGGATCTTGATTTATTAATCTGGGTAAAAGTATTTAACTCCGAATTCTGTAAATAATAATTTGGACAGACCCAGAAAACTCTGTAACGTAGTAATCCACCCTTCAAGGCATGGAGGACGCACATGTCTCGGCTTTGCAGTCTGTCTAGCCAATTTACTATTGGTGTCAATATATTTAATATTTTTTAGGGATTTTATAGCTTTTTGCCAAAATTCTTGATGAGGCGAGTTTGGTTTCACTGCACATCTAAGTTTGCCCCTTGGTTGACCTGGCGATCCATTGGCACTATCAAAGAGGTCGTCAAAAAATTTCACCTCTTCTGCTGTAGTCTCCATTGTCTCTATAGGAGTGTGAGCCGCTTATATGAAATATTTAATTTGTTTTAAATAAATATTACCGTCATTTATTACTTCAGGTATGTCACTACCTACATTAATAATATAGGTACACTTTACGAGTATTTAAATAATAAAAAATATAGTGAACAAGTGCTTTTTACATTCGTAGTTAATGAAACAGTTGTAATTTTTATGCATAACTAGCTGCGCCCCGCGGTTCCACCCGCGTAGACCGGGATAAAAAGTAGCGGTATGAAAATAGATGTTAGCCGATTCTCAGACCAGTAGGTCTGAGAATCTGAAAATTTTTAAAAGGCAGTCTTTCAACTAGTGGCCTCAATGTTATTCAATTATGGATTGGGTTGGAATTGTGACCAACCACGCGCGAGCCGAATTTTATTGGTCGCAGTAACTAAGCTAGGGCACCCCAACCAAATGGATTAGGTTAGCACTACTTTTATTCAATTAAGTTTAATTAAAATTATAATAGGTAGCTACTTAATAGTAGATAGCTACTTACGAAGGCATCCGTATAGTTAAGCATTGCAGCCGTTCGTGCGCTTAGCACTTGGATGGCTGCTTTAACTTTCATTTTATTTATTTGTTTTGGGTCCACATGTTGTGCACTCAAATTCGGTATCGCTCTGGTGTGACGATTTGTTGTCTAGGTCGTATATATATGAAATATCTACCCATGATGCTCTTCCGTTATGCAAAATATCCTTAAAAAGGAAGAAAGAAATAAATAATAAGAAATATCCAACGTCTGTTGTGGCAGTTAGTA
The DNA here is from genome assembly GCA_946251885.1 of Cosmia pyralina. Classification (NCBI taxonomy): domain Eukaryota; kingdom Metazoa; phylum Arthropoda; class Insecta; order Lepidoptera; family Noctuidae; genus Cosmia; species Cosmia pyralina. The sequence goes on along the minus strand of OX276369.1, from coordinate 10,546,480 downwards.
GGTAATTTAAACTTGGCAGTGTATAGTGCCGCAAGCGGCATTGTATCACAATAGGTTATAGTACCGTCAGCTTGCGGCATAATAGTGGCGCCATCTAGACTGCCGTAAATAATATGCACGGCAAAACAACGCGACCGTTTAAAGTGCCGTAAGCAGTTTTAGAAGCGTGATACACGTATAACCGATATTGATTCAACGCTGTTTGCGGCACTCTATACACTTTCTTTAAACTTTACAAAAGGGTTGACATTGCTGTCTGAATCTCTCTGTCTCTGTGAAGTTAGTTTTTCAAGGTAAGGTATTTTTTTTTCATACAGACCTGTCATGGTAATTGGTTCGTCTGTTGAATTGTTATCATTTTGTTCTCGGCTCTGACAATAATTATGATCATCCAGAAAATGACACCCTGGAATTATTAAGAACATCAAAGCATGCATAGTTGTATAAGTTCACGCGACTGAGTTGGAGATGACTTGCGTATTTAAACGAAATAATGATGCTTTGTTGTAGTGAGAAGGACAAAACACGCAGGAAATACGGCTTTAGGATGACAATTACAACCAACGCCAATTTAATCCTTTTGATACTATGAATACTACCAATCCGCACTGGGCCCGTGTGGTAGATTACAGCCAACCCCCTCTCGAAGAGAGGAGGCCTGTGTCCAAGAAGTGGGAACATTCTAAGCTGATTATGTTAAAGGTTTAAGTACTTACCCTTAGCAAGTGGTACGCCATGAGCAATTTCCAGTTCCGTAAACAAGCAAGGATAGGAATAACGGATTCTAACACCAGCTTGGTCAAATTGAGTTTGATCAAAATGTTTTTCAAAAACACGTTTTGGCATTACTTGGTTCTTTGTCATTCCGAGTAGATTAGGGTTTGTAGGAACTAGTAACGACAACAAACAAATTGCGTAAATGGTCGTTCATGGGCATGCAAAATAGTCTGTGAGTGTTACTTGTTGAATCACAACCACCAACACAACACTTATTTGGCGCCATGACGAGAAAGTATGGAGCACAGTGAAAGAAATAAATATCACAGAACACGGTACAGAGTACCACAAAGCGTGATCGTACAACAGGAGGAGGGTGGCTTCTCAAGTATCTCAACTCAACGGGGAGGAAAACACAAAATAACCTGGTCAACTCGCTGCTGCACAAAACAATGGCTGATTTACATTATTTATGTCAAATTACCAATGACACCTACAATGTCAAATTATCAATAGCAAAAGGAGTATGTATGTAAGGATTTTAGTTTCTGCCTACCCCATGGAAAGAAGGCGTGAGTTTATGTACATACACATTGACACACAATGACGTATATGGCAATATGGCGACTATTCAGCTACAGCAGCGCCAGAACTATAAAATTGGAACTAAAGCTGTCAGCCCCCTGATAGATTGTCCTAGTGTAAAAACTTACAAATGTGACGTTTGTCAATGCAGTTATAGCACAGTATAAAAATGATGTGACTGTGGTTATAATAAAAAAGGTGGTTTGAATAAACTTCTTAGAATAGTAACGGGTAAAAAGTCTCAATATATTTAGACTGGGAGATTGCAGCTATTATGCCATGCATTAGCGGGGTTTACATGTACATTTCGGTTTGCTGGAAGCACGGCGCGCCATTCCAAACTGTCGTTTCGGAACACTGACCTCTAATAAACAAGTACAGTCCTACCAACTTATCTGTGAACAGAAAGAGGACGCCACCATCGATGCGTCGACACAAGCGAATGACATGCGTCGGCACAATCGAAGACATTTCAACATGACGGTCGTAGTTCCAATTTTCGCCATTTCACAGATAAGTTGGTAGGAGTGTACCTACGCTGGACTTCATGATATCGACGTCAAGATGAAGACATTTGATTTTTGCCATTTTGGCGCTGAAAGCGACGTGAGCGAGCTGATATCACGTAGTAAAGACAAAATTCACAAAACAAATCTTATTTCACGATTTAGACCTAGAACATCAGTGACACACAGTACTTTATACTATAATGAAAATTAGAGACGTGTCAAAACAACACGTCGGCCATTTGCAACAATGTGTCAATTTTAGTTCTTGAGATGCTCGAGCGGGGCGCCTTGATCGCACAAAAATTAATGATTAATCGAACTTACCTGTACGTGAAGTTCGATCATAATTATACTCGTGCTTCGTCCTCAAGATTAGTAAGAGAGATGTCTGAGAGAGAGACTTATCTGTGAACAGAAAGAGGACGCCACCATCGATGCGTCGACACAAGCGAATGACATGCGTCGGCACAATCGAAGACATTTCAACATGACGGTCGTAGTTCCAATTTTCGCCATTTCACAGATAAGTTGGTAGGAGTGTACCTACGCTGGACTTCATGATATCGACGCGACGTCAAGATGAAGACATTTGATTTTTGCCATTTTGGCGCTGACAGCAACGTGAGCGAGCTGATATCACGTAGTAAAGACAAAATTCACAAAACAAATCTTATTTCACGATTTAGACCTAGAACATCAGAGACACACAGTACTTTATACTATAATGAAAATTAGAGACGTGTCAAAACAACACGTCGGCCATTTGCAACAATGTGTCAATTTTAGTTCTTGAGATGCTCGAGCGGGGCGCCTTGATCGCACAAAAATTAATGATTAAACGAACTTACCTGTACGTGAAGTTCGATCATAATTATACTCGTGCTTCGTCCTCAAGATTAGTAAGAGAGATGTATTACAAACCTCAATATCATTTTTGAAGACCTATCCATAGATACCCCACACGTATGGGTTTGATGAAAAAACATTTTTGAGTTTCAGTTCTAAGTATGGTATGGTATTTTTGTGTGAAAAACTTAATGCGGTTCACAGAATACATCTACTTACCAAGTTTCAACAGTATAGTTCTTAGTTTCGGAAAAAAGTGCCTGTGACATACGGACGGACAGACAGACATGACGAATCCATAAGGGTTCCGTTTTTGCCATTTGGCTACGGAACCCTAAAAATGACACATACATGGTTTTTTTTAGAGCTATGTCATAATGTGAATGTTTCTTTTTATGCAGGGTAAAATTATATTAGCGAAACTCCACAGACGTGATGGGTACTTACACAGAACAGATAAAGAGAGAGAGACCTCTTTATCTTTTCTGTGGGTACTTACATAAATCATAATAAAACAAAAAATAAATTAATTAGTTAATGTTTTTTTTGGGGTGATCAAAGTATGTTAGAGGATTTGGTTTCCGCACTTAGTCCTTCAGGTGGACTACTGTACGTGTGACCATTGTACGAGGGCGGCACTGAAAATTTCGGGAATCAAGGAAGTGACACAACATTACTATTTAAAAATGTATTTATTGCTTTTCGAAGTATTCTCCGCGAAATTTGACACATTTTCCCATACGATGGAACCAATCAATGAAGCAACCATTCTATTCGGAAGTTGGGGTCTCCAAAATGGCCGTTTTGTTGGCGTCCACAGCTTGTTCAGGTGATGAAAATCTCTGACCACGCAATTTATTCTTTATTTTAGGGAAAGTATAGAAATCATTAGGGCTTAGGTCGGGGCTGTACGGGGGATGGTCTAATTCTATGTTTTCTTGCTCTAAAAACTCTTTTGTTCTGTGCGCGGTGTGAGAACTCGCATTGTCGTGATGGAGGATGATGCGGCGGTTGCAGTTCTCTTTACGGAGTTCAGAAACGACCTGTGGCAAACAAATGCTAGCATACCATTCTGCATTAACCGTTCTTTGTCCCTCAAGAGGAATAGTCGCAACATGGCCGGTTTTGGGAGACAAACGTGGCCACCATTTTTTTTGCAACACTCCGTGAACGAACAATTTTTGTTGGCTTTAACTCATTTTCGAACACCCAAACTCGTGACTGGTTTTTTGTTTTGGGTTCGTACGCGTATATCCAGGATTCGTCACCTTGATACGATATTGTATACAGCATTTGAGGATCCTGCGTGGAATCTTTCGAGAGTTCTGACGCACCAAGTAACGCGAGCCGCTTTTTGCTCTTCACAGAGCGAATGCGGTATCCATCGGGAAAACAACTTTTTTACACCTAATTGTTCATGCAAGATTATTTGTATTTGACTCATGCCAATGTCTAAAGTTGCCTGAATTTCGCGGTATGTCACATGTCGATCTTCCTCAATCAGCTTACGCACAGCATCAACGTTATCTTGGGCGACTGCAGTTTTTGGATGACCTTGACGGGGATCATCACTGAGCTTGACACGTCCACGTTGAAATTCAGCAAACCAGCGATAAATTGTGGTTTTGGATGGGGCTTCATCACCAAATGCAGAAATCATCCGGTCAACACACTGTTTTTATGTTAAACCACTTCGAAAGTCATAATAAATCATCGCTCTTGAATTTTCTCGAGTCAATTCCATTTTCTCAACGACTAAACAAGTTTGACTAAATCTTGTGACAAGACCGAGAATCTTTTTTTAAATAAATAAATGGTATTCGATTTTTATAACCAAGGAGTTTTCAATTAAAAAGATTTTAATATGACAGGAACAATGGAAATATTCCATTCCCGATACTTTTAGTGCAGCCTATGTAACTGCCACAAGGTGGGTCATTTATTAAAAGACTGTAAGTTGCCAAAAAATAAATTTATTGAGAAAAATAAGAAAACCAGTTCTAAAACTTCATTTGTAACAAAGATTCAGGGGAATTTATTAAATTCAAAGAATTTTGTATTAGATTCAGGGGCTAGTGTCCATCATCTTCTTGCCCTTATCCCATATTACTTGGGGTCGACGCAACACGTTTTCTTCTTCCATTCTCCCCTGTCAACCGTCACGCTATCATTCACTCCCTTCTCTTTCATATCATTCCTCACACAATCTATCCATCTTTTCTTTGGCCTTCCTCTGCCTCTCCATCCATCAACATGTATATTCATCACTCTTTTAGTCACATGCGTTTCGTCTCTCCTCATTACATGCCCATACCAAGACAAACGATTTCCTTTCAACTTTTCTGTCACTGGCGCCACTTTCAAACTTCCTCTTATATACTCATTTCTCACTTTATCCATTCTCGTCACTCCACACATCCATCTCAACATTCTCATCTTCGCTACATGCAATTTTTTTCATCAGTCTTCTTCACTGCCCAGCATTCCGATCCATAAAGTACGACAGGCCTTATCACGGACTTGTAAATTTTCCCCTTCAACTTGAGGGGCATCCGTGGGTCGCAAGTTGTTCCTGTAACCTGTCGCCATATCATCCATCCTGAGTTGATCCGGTGCGTTATGTCTCGGTCTATTTCGCCATCCCCTCGGACAAGCGACCCGAGGTACCGAGTCGGAGCAGATCGGTAAGGGCGTTCCGGCAAGAGATATGGGCACAGGACCGGAGACCGCCAAAGTCACAAAACAAATACTCTGTTTTGGTCCGGGGCTAGTGACCATATGTGTTATATTAAAGAGATGTATTCAGAGTTTTGTGAAAACTGGTATTCAGCTGCATCCGGTTAGACTGGAAGCCGACCCCAACATAGTTGGGAAAAGGCTAAGCAGATTGATTTTATATTCAGTTTTGTGAAATAAAAAGATCTGTTACAATTGGTGATGGTAAGTATTTAGAAGTTTTAAGTATTGGAAAAGTTGATGTGTAAGTATGCCTATAATGGTTCAGAGATAAAATGATAGAATGGTTCCTTTACACGATGTGTTGTATGTAGTGGCGGATTTGCCCTAAGGTCTAGTAGGCACGGGCCTAGGGCGACCAATCTGACAAAAAATTCACTGATGATAACAAGAAATAACTGAAAGTAAGTACCTAAGGCTCGCGCACATTATGGCGGGCCGCACTGCACCGCATCGTATAACAATAATCTTCCTAAATCACTTTCGTACATCTAAATATACACTGTTACTGGTTATTGACTAATATCCTCTTAGGGGTCACTGTACTCATCATTATGAACAACTTTTAATATGGGACCAAACCTAAAAAATCAGTAACTAACTAGCAGATAGCTGGTTGTATGTGTTATAATTGTGTTGTATGTGTTATAATTGTACCTGAATTAAATGTGAATTTGTTTTCTCTCGGGTCAGCAAAGGTCACAATATGGTTTCAGCAGTGCTATTCTGTACAAATATCACCGTGAAAACTTAGGTGAAGTGAGCGTGGAGTGAGCTGTCAATAGTGTCAATCCCTAGCATCAGGTAGAATGACATCTCACTTCACCTAGGTTTTCACGGTGTGAGATTTGTACAGAATAGTACTGCATCTAAATGGATGTAAGTTTTATAAAAATGGTTCCATAAACGTGTGTAGCTCTGACAAATATGATAAAATGTATGTGATGAAATTTAAATTTAGTGATGTAGCTTTTGTTAACTTTGACATAGTAGGATGGGGAGACCAAAATTAAAAAAAAACAATAACAATTATGAGAAATCAATATAATCATTATTTATTTATCCTTCCACTGGAAGAGTCTGGAACGTCATATAAAAATTATCACGTATGTCACAATAAAATCAGCACTTTACAGAATAGGGATTTCCTGGGCAAAAAAAAAATCTGTAAATTCCGTCACAGTCAGATAATAAAAAAAATATTAGACACATATTTTTTGCTTTATCAATTAATAAACAAATTACAAACGAAAAGCATTAAAGTTGGGGAGTGTCACAACTATAAAGTAAAAATAACAAACTACCTATAAAATCTAGCAAGCAGTGACGTCATGCTACATTTTAACTCAATATATCGCAGTCATCTTTTATTTACGTAAAAAAAATAAAAATACGTGTCCATTAGTTTTTTATAAGTAATTGGACAAAAAAAATCAAGTCATCATCCATAATATTTCTTTCATCCACACAAATTGACATTGAATAATAAACATTTTTATGCAATAATAACAAGCAGAATATTTTTTTTTGTCTTTTTATCCTAGAGTACCTACAACACAATGTTACACTCAGGGACTGTTTCACCACCTACGACTAACTTCCTATTAACTTACTTGGCAGATAATTTCATACAAATTCTGTTCCACTTTTGAATTTATTCGGTGCAGCACCGAATAAATTCAAAAGTGGAACAGAAGAAGCCAAGAATTTACTAACAGCTGTTAAAGATATTACTACATATTCTAAGCAAAATACAAATGCTGCTGACTCCTTAAAGAAAGCTCAGGATCACCAAAGAAAGCCTTTGGGGCTTTCATTCTGTGTGTACCAGATGGAATTCTGTTTTTTATCAATTAGAACGTTTTGTTGAGCTATCCGAAATAATTGCGCCAATATTACTCAAGTATCCTAAAGCGCCAGCAATGCTAACTGCACAGCAGTTAGAATTCATAAAAGATCTTATAAATATATTGAGACCATTAGAAGTAATAACTAAAGCAATATCGGGAGAAGCCTATGTTACAGCCAGTAAAATTATACCAATCGTATCTTGTCTGACTGAAACATATAATAAAATGAAAACTTCATCTGATATTGGTGCTAAAACAAGAACTTTAATAGTGGCCGGCCTAAAGAAAAGATTTGGAAGTGTCGAACAAGTTCATTTGTTGGCTGCTGCGACCATTATAGATCCAAGATTTAAAAAAATTCATTTTACTGACCATCTCGTCTGTTCTCGAGCAATAAATAGAATAAACACTTCAATTTTAGATATTACACAGCAACAACTTCCACAAAATAACAGTGAAGAAGTCGACGCAATAGAAGGGACTGATAATGATATGAAAAAAGGAATTTGGGATTTTCATAAGTTGCTTGTGAAAAAGCAACTCTCTATATGTAATGCACATGCACAAGAAAGTCAAGGCTTAAACGAAGAATTTAAACACTATTTATCGCAGGCAGTTGTGCACCTAAAGTATGATCCTATACTTTACTGGCAAGAACAAAAAAACTCTATTTATCACCACGTTCACTCAATAGCCATGATGTATATGAGTATCGTGGGATCATCTGTTCCTTGTGAGCGCTTTTCTCAATTGCCGGAAACATCGCAAGCGATGAGCGAAACCGCTTGGATCCCTGTAGACTTGACAGACTGTTGTTTTTAAAAAGTTTAGGTATTAGGTAAGCATTGGGAACTATAAGCTACTTTATCTATTTTCTTAACTTTGTAAATCAATACATTTAAAAAATAAATGTCTTGTTTTATACCTGATCTGATGTTTTGATATGGTATAAAAATATTTTTTATCATCGAATTACCTGATATACTGATAAGAGATCGTTAAATTATAATACGTATCTTGTTTTTAATAAAATAGATTTATATTACATTATAAACAAAAACTTGAGAAAAAGATCGATTTTTCAGAAATCGATCTTATGGCCTCGATTTTTTTGTGGATCGATTCATTAGGTCACGATTCGAATCGATTTAAAAATCGATGTTTTTCTGAAAGAATCGCCATCCCTAGCTACTCGGACATCGTGAAATAGGCCCTTTATTTTATTAATCTAGCCTTGTAATTATGCTTATTTGGGCCAATCGACTTTTCTAATTGTCTCTATTAAGAGGACTACAGCATCCTAAATGCGTAACACAATATCAATCGGAGTTGGTTTCATTTTGACAGTTAAAACACATTCATTGGATTATTTACGTTGTCGAGCAGACAAATTTTTCGAACATGAAGCAATGTATTAGCAATTTGTTTCAAAATGAAACCAACTCCGATTGATAATGCAATTGATGCGATTGATGCGCAATTAGGGTGCAGGACTTAAAGCGCCGTCTCTGTCGGACTGCATAGAATATAATGAGAAGCGCAAAGACGCAACTCTGGTAATTTATTGCTAAATATGAAGCAATTATTACAAAAATCTTTTGATTGGGCTCAAAAATTAAAACACTATATTACGTTAATATATTGCTTGTAGAATAATCTGACAAAAATCAGAATGATTCCATTTATGCAATGGTTTTTAATCGCTAAAATAAATTTTTAGAGGTAACTTTGTGATTTTTTTCGTATCAATTAGGGTAGTGGCACCAACAGATGAACGGTCCCCAATAGATGAACGATCGAGCGAAAAATAAAAAAATATAAAACACCCCGCTACCTACATGTGTGCAATATTTTTTCCCGCATAGGGCAACATTTTTTCTTCCCGGTTTCATAACAATTTTGACAATGACGACCACAGACTACTTAGGGGATACTACATGACGACTCAGACGCGCTCGTAGCCAGCCGTTGTGTGAGCGTTTCCCGCCAAAAATCTGTTTTCTAAGGAAA